>OZ022501.1:74296402-74936819 GCA_963989385.1 Ctena decussata | reverse complement strand
GTGGAATTGGGGAATGAAACTTTGTTCCCGGGGTCTGGGTCACATGATCAAGATGGCCGCCATGCCCATATATGGTAAAAACCCTTCAACAATCTTTTTTTCCAGTACAAAAAGGCCTATGACCTTGAAACTTGTTATGTAGCTTTGGGCACTCAAGCCCATCATAATTTAGTATGTATTATTGGGCATGTAGGCCTATCAAATATTGTACAAATCATGACCTTGCATTGACCTTGACCTAATAAACGACATGGTCAACTTCGGTACGTTAGGCTTTTTGTATGGGAAAACACTTATACAGTGGATTTCTCAGAAACTATTTAATTCTAAGGTACAATACATGGTTTATATGGTCAACTAAATGACCAGATGAAGATACTAAGTCTCTGAAGGTCAAGGTCATTTCGACGGTCTGTCCGTCATCAAGGTTTTCAAGCATCTTCTCCTCTGAAACCACTGGTCTGATTGAAGCCAAATTTCATAAGAAGTCTCAGTGTGATAGGGGAACGAAAGTTTGTTCCCGCGGTCTTGGTCACATGACCAAGATGGCCGCCACGCCCATATATGGTAAAAACCCTTCAACAATCTTCTTCTCCAGAACCAAAAGGCCTATGAACTCGAAACTTGGTATGTATAATCGGACATGCAGGCCCATTATAGTTTGTACAAATGATGACCTTGTGTTGACCTTGACCTAATTTATGACACTGTCAACTTTTGTACGTTAGGCTTTTTGTATGGGAAAACACTTATACAGTGGATTTTTCAGAAACTATTTAAGTCTAAGGTACAATACGTGGTATATATGGTCAACTAAATGACCAGATGAGGATATTATGTCACTAAGGTCAAGGTTATTTTGTCGGTCTGTCCGTCATCAAGGTTTTCAAGCATCTTCTCCTCTGAAACCACAGGTCTGATTGAAGCCAAATATCATATGAAGTCTCAGTGTGATGGGGGAACGAAAGTTTGTTACCGGGGTCTGGGTCACATGACCAAAATGGCCGCCACGCCCATATATGTTAAAAATCTTTCAACAATCTTCTCCAGAACCAAAAGGCCTATGACCTTGAAACTTGTTATGTAGCTTTGGGCACTCAAGCCCACCATAAGTTATACAAATGATGATCATGCAACGACATTGACCTAATTTATGCCACTGTCAACTTTGGTATGTTAGGCTTTTGAATAGGAAAATGCTTAAACAGTGGATTTTTCAGAAACTATTTAAGTCTAAGGTACAATATTTGGTATATATGGTCGACTAAATGACCAAATGAAGATTTTTTTGTCGCTAAAGGTCAATGTCATTCTTTGACCTTTTTACAAGGTCACGGAGATTCTCTCACCCGTCAACATTTTCAAACATCTGCTCAGAGGCCACTGGGGTCGATTGAAGCCATATTTCATATGGAGCTTCACAGGCTTAAAGGAACCAAAGTTTGTTCAGATGGTCTTGGTCACTTGACCAAGGTGGCCACCATGCCCACGTATGGTAAAAACTCTTCAAAATTCTTTTTCTCTAGAACCGAAAGGCCTATGACCTTGAAACTGGGTATGTAGCATTGGGCACTCAGGCCCATCATAGTTTATACAAATGATTACTGTATTTCATATGGAGCTTTAATACTGGGTCAGAGGAATCAAAATTTGTTCAGATGGTCATGGTGAAGGTAGCCGCCACGCCCATATATGATAAAAACCCTTCAGAAATCTTTGTCCAGTTTCAAAGGCCCAGTGACCTTGTTGCTTGGTATATAGAATTGGGAGTCAACATTAGTTCCCGAGGGGATCTGCCCCTGCCCTGGGGCTATATACATGCATAAAAGCACTAAAATATATACCAGGACCAAGTGTCAGGTGAGCTTTAGGACCACTGGTCCTCTGTTTATATATGTTTTTTATTTATTTACTTTTTTTGTTCAAACCGGGCGTATAAAAATGGCGACAGGCAGCACTCAGCATGCAACGTAAAATCCTCTGTTCTGTTCTGGTTCAATTCTCCTAACGACATTCCCTAAGTGACCCAGCGGTACGTAATCATGTATGATCCGCTCTGAGCCACATTTACGGAACCTTACGTGTTTGGCGACAAAGAAACGATCAGATTCTTTTTAATATGGGCTGACTTTATGGTAACATTTCTAGGCGCAAGTTTTTTTTTTATTTACATTAGTATTGCTTTTAAGGGCGGAAATCACTTTCAGTGAAAAAAGCTGAAACCCCGCAACTACACTTCCAAAACTACCAAATCTGGACCGGTCAGACTGAATTTGCAACAGTTTGGAATCGTGAATTTTGATAACGCGGGACAATATACACTCGTTTTACCTTTTCACTGCAGAAAAAAACTGAACGGTGTGGGTGCGCTTATTTTCATGGTGTTCCGTATATTAAGATGTCAAATTTCACAACTGCAGGCCTTTCTATTCTAGAGCGTTATCGCTGCACAAACATTGACAGACAGGCAAAACCTCTCAAGTCAACAAAATTTAATTCAGAATTTTCCCCACTTTTATCAATAATATATTTAACATAACGTATTGTCAAGCATACAAAAAATCTGTTTTCTAAGTGAAGCAGTTTAGAAGTTGGAAAAATGCCAGTGGCGAAAAGGGGAAAAACTCAAACTTTTATGAAATCTGCTCAAATGGTATTGAATAAATGGACATCTGGACTGTCAGCTGTAAACAAAACAACAATATGCTAGCTCAAATACTTTCAAGAAAACGGGTAAGCATGATTGCATTTTATTTTTGACAAATGGGGGATACCTCTTAAAGGAAGCGTTTGATGGGCAACATCAAAATTGCAAGTCCATATACTTTCCATTTATCAAAGTAGAAAGATAGGCAATGATCAGGAACCAATACAATCAAATCCGGCATCCCGCTCTCAAAATCAACAGAGAAAGAAGCACACACACACGGAAAATTTGACACAAGTTCACGAAAGACACGCATGGTAAACCGAAATAAGTGGCCATTCAGCTACCCTAATAAAAAACAATCTTCAACATCTATTTTTATCTATTTTATCTTTAACTTTGACAAAACATAACAAAAGGCAGGCTGGGCAGAAAAACCGGCGACCAAACCCACCAAAGAACACAGACAAGCGGAAATAGCACAATGTAACATCAAGGAACCACAACAGAAGTACCACCTTGGAACGGTCAGCAAAAGCGTACTGGGGGGAGGCTTAAACATGTTTCCTCGCCCTCTGCTTCTGCAGTGGTCCGAAATATTTACTTAGCTGTTTGGTCCGCATGAAGGTTTCCTAACCCATCAGTGAATCATCATCGGAAACAAACAAATCACCTATAAGACCTATGACAAATCAGAGATGAAGACTCGACGGAAATAACGTATTGCGACACCAGAAGCACCAGAATACTCTGCATCAGAATATGTATTCTGTATCTGAGGTCGTGAGAACATCGTCTAGATAGCGCCACAATGATAGAAAATATCTGTTTAGTAAAAGAATCTGTTCATAAAGTTCCGCGTTCCCAGAGTCCAAGGAAACATGAGGAAATATCAGTTTTGCAAAAATCTGTAACAGTGTGAAATGAAATAGGTGAATATTTTGAAAAATGAGCTAGAAGAATTTAAAGAGATTAGCCCCATCCTATGAGTCGTATCTACGCACAATTGCAAACGAATGTAATGGGTTACAACTCTTGCAAATATCATAGTATTCAGTAATAAAGTATGAAATTTGCTCTGGATGAACAGTATTTTTCAGACTGTTCCTCCAGAGCAAATTTTATAATTGCAGAGAATCTCCTTCATAGAAATTTAGCCTTAGCAACAGCATAGCAACAACTCAAGTCCTTTTATGGATACGCCCCCCCACCCTGCCCTCCAACAACATGTGTTAATCATCGATGATTCACGGGTAAGGAAAATTATTTCTTAAATCTAATCCATCCAAACTCGGATTATCACAAACCTTTTAACCAAATCAACAAAGTGGTTCCAGTTCTTCACCATGGAAGCAACACTTACATATTGTTTTCTGTTGTTTCCAACTCAAATCCAATGGTAACACCCTAAAAAGCTGGAGGAAAACTGAGGTGTTCCGAATACATCCACACTTCTCAAGGTAGCGCTACACTAAAAAAACCCATAGCTAACAGTGCAAAATGGGTCAAAGTCAATGCACTGCCAATTTTCTCCTGGTCTAAACTTTCCAAATTGAGGCATGGAATTGAATAGGCAACACCTTTACCTGCAAGTAGTAGCTAAAACAGCTGGGGGTTGTGCGGCATATTTTTTACTTATTCTATTTTAGTGCTGACAGGGTGTAGTTCGCAGTGAATAAATCTCGAAACTTTCACTGGCACCCCCTGTGTATTTTTCAACCCCAACAAAAATGTAGCAAAACAGCTTTGTAAATTAGCTCCATTTTTTATAATAATAAATAAGCAAAACATTCTGAAAAATATTCATCTTTCATAATAAAACCAATCAGGGGCCGGCAAATATTCATTATACTCCTGAAAGCTCTCCCCAAAAGAGGCGGGGCTTGCATAATGAGCATTTTTTTTTACTGTAGTGCAACCTATACCTTCCACCAAATTAAGGCCTTAGTATTCTTGTGTTATATAATGTAAAATAGGTTCACTGCCATCATTTACGTATGCCAGGGATTACAGTTCTGCTAGTTGTGGAGGAAATATTTGCTATCAACTCTATGGCAGCACTTGGCGGCCAAAGCATAAAACATGTACATTTTGAAACATCTTGCTCATACTGTTTGTCCTGTTACAAACCGAAATATGCCTATGAACAATTAAGCCATCTGTGTTTTGTTTCTTTAATCTCTTATGTAAAAAGTACGGCATATCAGTCATACTTCAAGCAAAGTTTAATTGCTGTAATATCTATTGATAAGTGGGCACTGTTAAAATATGCAAACTTTCTGAAATTTCGCCTTTGAAAGAATACACAGTTCCTGCCATGCAATTAGCTGACAGACAGTTACTAATATATGATAAACTATTATTCCTAGTATATGTATGCTGCAAGTCTGACTGCATATCACAAGGTGCACAGCAGAAAAAAAAACTAACTTTTGCAACCCACCCCACTTCCTGCTCGGAGAAATTTCTGGGCGCAAACAATTTTACTGCTTTTGTTCTTCCTCAAATGCAAGTCTTTTGTCTTCAAACTACTACCAAGCTTATAGAAACAACTTTTATATTTCTATTCTGTTATTTCATACCCAACCAACTGCACATCCAGTAAATAGAGGCCTTACAGAACTGTCTAATTAAGGGTAGGTGAAGAAACAAGATTATAAATTGGTGCTGAGGGATACTGTGGTTCAAGAAAGGGAATATTCCACATAACAAAGGCTTTAAGTCAGATGAAAGCTACTCACCAGCAAACACTGATGCTGTCATATCCCAAAATGTAAGACTTTCAAGAGACGTCTTTATAGAATGCGACTCACAACAAACAATCTTCACTTGAGCCGGGTCCAGGCCAGCATGTCTTTGGAGATTGACGAGCCCTGTCTTATCTGAAAGCAAAATTGTACTTGCAAAGAAAAGCTCTTGCAATAACTTCTGTTTTCCCTATGTTTGTTGAGAAAAATAATACAAATGATAATAATGAATAATAATAATAATAGACTAAAAATTGAACCTTGTAGTATTCCCAGCAGAACAGTCAAAGGAAGACAACTCCTCTTTCCACAGTACTGCATGCACAGTTTGATTTCTGAGTAGCAGATGCAAAGATAACTAAGATTAAAAGCTTTTGAAGCATGAAACAAATTCATACAATCTGAAAGGAACAGGTAAAAGATTTATGTTTTCTGCTTGTGTGCATAATATTTTCAAAGGGTATGGTTTGACCTGACCAGACTAGACTGCACACACAAAAGAGCTAATTTTGGTGCTTATACATATATTGATAAGAATATGGAAAAGCATAATGGTGTGGCCTTATCAGAACTATCTGAGTGAGAAAGCTCTAATGACAGGCATAACATCATTAGAACTGCCTCTAAGAGGAGGTTATAATGTGACGAAACATACATTTCAACGCAAACTGTGGCCTCAAATAGAACCTCCTCATTGCACGTTCAAATGAACATCCTCAGCGAGGCAGTTCTAATGAGGAGTCACAACGTATATTTTTTTTGTCACGGAAACATAGGAAAAAGAATGAAAATCCCAGATTAATTATCTATTTAGAGCTCTGGTTCTTTTATCAATATTATGAAATCCTCAGTCAGTAGAAACTCATGCCGCCAAATCTAATAAAATGCCCATGAATTTTCTTCCGAGAGAATACACAGAACTTAAAATAAATAAAATTTTGCAGTGCTCAATGAAAAATCAACTGAAGCTGAGAGTCTTCTCCGGCAATGTGTGTCGTACCATCTGATTCCCAGCGATGCTCAGTAAAACACGCAAGAATGCAAATAAGAAAAACGGAGTGCGAACAGGACAGTTATGTGCAACTGCGGCCAAAACTATAACTTACCGCTGAAATTATGGGACTCGCATACAGCAATTTCCTGGCCCTGGTGAGTCTATTACTAAGTTCTACAAGGCCCTGGGTTGTCCAACTATCCCTGCCACAAGAGTAGCAAGAGGTCTAAAAAACATCCAGAGCACAAAATGAATAGCGCAAAGCTCATATGTTCCATATAGACAGATGCGATTCTAAATTGTGTCGGCTTCAATGAAAGCCGGGCGATGACATAAGTGCGAGACATCTAACTGTTCTCCAGTAGCACTCCTCATGGGCAACTGGTCTTAAATAAGCTTTAAGGACAGCATATATATGACAGCATATGACTTCTTTCCATTATTCAAGTCACATCTGGCCAAGAATCGACCTTTCTGCAAAAGCATGTTCTCATAACCCCACCCACTCAGAGCAATTATGGGTCCACAGTGAAAACTGGATTTTTTTCTGCATATCAGCTGTAAGCTTGTGCCAAAAAGCTTCCTTGTTTGCTGTAAGTACATGCAAAACCAGAATATGGGGTTCCATTTTGGGAATCAGGTTTATCTCGAAGAAAACATACACAAGCAAATTCTGGGTTAAGGTAGCACTACACTAAAAAAAATCCCATAGCTCACAGTGCAAAATGGGTCAAAGTCAATGCACTGCCAATTTTCTCCTGGTCTAAACTTTCCAAATTGAGGCATGGAATTGAATAAACAACACTTTTACCTACCAGTAAAAGCTAAAAAAGTTGGGGGTTGCATATTTTTTACTTATTCTATTTTTAGTGCTGACAGGGTGTAGTTCGCAGTGAATAAATCTCGAAACTTTCACTGGCACCCCCAGTGTATTTTTCAACCCCAGCAAAAATGTAGCAAAACAGCTTTGTAAATAAGCTCCATTTTTATAATGATAAATAAGCAATTTATATTTACATTCTGAAAAATATTCATCTTTCATAATAAAACCAATCAGGGGCCGGCAAATATTCATTATACTCCTGAAAGCTCTCCCCAAAAGAGGCGGGGCTTGCATAATGAGCATTTTTTTACTGTAGTGCAACCTCAAAGCAACCTCATATAGATACGCCGGGCTCATAACTTTAAGGTTTTACTGTTAATGGGGAATAGAACTCAACGCTAGGAGTTTGTGTATGTTGATGAACGATAGAACGAAAAGACGTAAAACCAGATCGCTGTATTGCATTGCTTGTTATTCGCAACCGCCTGCAATGAAGATAAATGTCTACAGAGATAGCAGATGCACTATACTGAAAGTAGGTTTTGAGCAGGTGAGATAAAGTTGTTGGTAAAAATAGACGATAAAATCCTGTAATAGTTTAGCCTCATATGGAAGTTGCTCAGTGTCTGCAGATTCTACAGTATCAGTCTGTGTGGCTTTCTTACACAGATAAGGCTATGACAGGTCTTGAATGGGCAACATTTTCAGACAAAAACGTTGTCTGCATTTCGGCTCCCATTAAACGAATCTGAGATAGTGCCTGTTTACTTACGTGCAATAAAACTTCAATCATGGCAGTAGGCAATAGTTCTGTCAATTTTGATGCACAATTTGGTTTTATAAAGAGAGTGGGTAGCGACAAAATGGTTGCCTTTGTCAACAGATACAATTTTAGGTGGATAGCTGGGATGTCAGATATGTTTATATGGAATAGGCTGACATTGACGACAGGTATCAATATCTTAGAATGTGTCTTCAAACTGATTATGACTGTGGCTTCGGCGTTATATCATCAAGAATGAAGCATGCTTGTCCATGCTTGTCCACCAGAATGCATATTGTTGCATTTAATAGCTTTACATCTCTCAGGTAATTTCTGATATTGTTTCGTTAAATACGTTTTCGTTGCTAATAAATATACTGCAGTGCTTTGGGCGAAACAAGAATTTCATTATCTTAAAACTGATTCTGTCATTTGATTTGATAAGGAACATTTAGCATTATTCTTTGTTAAATATAAAATCATTTAATGGCAAGAAAGTTTCAAGGGACCATCGTCCAAGCCCAACACGATAAAACTTTCCTGAGTATCTTCTACAATATATATATTTCTAACTGTGCATAAATTAGGGCAACATTCAGGGAAGCTAATCCCACGCTGTTTAAGAGCTTAGTAGGTTAAGCGCTGGCTTACTGATCTAGCAGATCCTGTTCGATCTCCGCTTGAGGCGAGAATTTTTCCTACGTATCCTGAACGGGGCTCCATTGCACACAGTCTTTCAATATCTCCCACACATCGTCTTGATATGACTGAAATACTATTGAAAAGGACGTAAATTCGCAATTCATTCATCACCCCATGCTGTTAAAACCCTATCCCTCTAGTTATGCTCGGAACGTCTACTGCTGTTGATAGGCGTGTTTTTTTTTCGGGAATAACTTTATTGCCTGACGTCACAACAAGCCATGCCGAAACTTTTTTTTACTTTTTTCTTTTTTCGTTTTTTTTTTTTTTGCGTGCTTATCTAGTTTGTATATGCAACCATCTCCTTGAAATCTGTACAGCACGGGACAGATATGACTGTTAACTAGGGCGTTTCCTGGGTATTTACATCTTTAGCAGACACTTTTATTTACTTATTCATTTTTCACCTGCTCAAAACCTACTTTCAGTTTAGCGCACCTGCTATCTCTGTAGACATCTGTCTTCATTTCAGCCGGTTGTACGGTGTGCTATAGCAGATGTTAAAAAGCATGAAGATGATATATGAATAGTTGACAAAAATGTTTTGTTCTCCTTTTAATATGTTATGCAGACAAATAACTATAAGCTTCTTTTATGTAATCTACACTTAACACTATTTGTTCCCCTGTGTAATATAGTTTTTTAATCGATAAACATGTCTTTTGTTGGAGGACTTGCATCGGCAAACATGAGATAAGCTTTCAAAAGATAGACTGACGGGGAAGTTCGCGTACAGCTTGCATATTAGGTGTCTTGAAAGTATAAGTACACCTGGACTCCACGGATACAAAATCAGTCTCTACCGTCCCAGCTGATTAAATTCAAGATGGTATATTTTCCCGGGACGGTTTTTGCCATGAATTATATCGTCTTTATCAGCTAGGTTATGTTACACACCTGACTGTTATTTGCGTTAAAGGACTGACGAGATAAAAAAAGTAAGTTACTTTAGCTTTAAATTCAATTTTTCAGTTTCGTACGTTAATACAACGAAAGTGATGAGACCATAAATACAGCAGCCGTGCCTCCGCATGGTTTCATCACAGTCGTTTACGAGGGGCGTCCAGAAAGATTTGCAGGTGATGTAATATCTTACTAAACCCCATAAAGAGAGAATTTCTGATAGCGAAATGACATAAATCTATGATATGCCTAGACAATTTGCAAAACAGGTGTATTTTTATTACAAAACACTTTTTGCATGTCTTTGAAAGAGGTATATACCCTCAAGGCACAGCAGATTTTTTACTTTATTTTACTGTTCATAATTTATAAATAGGCAGTCTTTGATTTTTTTTCTTCATTGCTACTTAAAGACAATGCCCAGTCAACGTTGTTCTGTGAATATCGCGGATTTTATAACTTTTCCAGGTTCCATACTGCCTCTTGAAGTTGAAGTATCCGTATTTTATGTTGAAACAAATTCCCTTTTTCTGCTAAGGCAATAATAATTACGAAACGCAAACAGGTCTCTTATCCTTTCGAACTCTTGTCAGCAAGAGCCTGTGCATGGGCCAATTTAAACCTGCCAAACGATCAAACGTAATGAAAAAGTTGGAGCCGCTACAACCTTTCAAAACTGACACCGATTTCAATGACGTCATAAGAACTGCACATTTCTTCGCAAGGAATGAATCGATATCAGTTGAAATCTTTCTAACTTTTTCGTGGATATTGTAGGCAACGATAGACAAAGAGCTGACAAAGATTTATTTTGTATTTACAATGATGTTGTATTAAATGACGAACCACGTTTGAAATTAGCCCAGTGGTATGGCCTAATAAAATGTCTTGTAACTCAGTTAGAAAAAGTGTCTTTGTACAGTGTTTGGTATCATTGTAATACATGCATAGCACTTGTTCGAACAACCCTCGTACTCATTACTGCATTTATCCGGTTCCCAATGCTTAAATACTAGCAAATGCTTAGAAAGTGAATTTAGCAGAAACTTTCAATTGCACGCCGGTGGGTCGGGGTTCAGACTCTATGATAGTCCCTACATAAAGCTATATATTAGTTGGTTGGGGCCGGATGTTTGTCTGTTTCTTGGCCCACCGGGGTTCAACTGGTGGTCTTCTTTTGCTCCAGTACTCCAGTGGTGTTGCTGACGCCCCAGGGATCTCCAGGTGTCTCAACACGTTTTGGCTGTCGAGCCCTCATCCTTGCTTCATCACGGTCTTTTCTTGATCTTAATTGTTGACAGTGATGACTCTCTGATGAGTTAGGGGACCTCCATACGAACCGAACTACCAACTAATTGTGTGCACCGCAGCGGAGGGTGAGGGTGAAGGTTTGGGCCCAGTAAAACCGATTTAAACCCCCAGTAGTTATTACTGACCGTCCCAAGGCGGTACACTTGTTGCGGTTGCATTTGTTTTATGTTCGATGCTGTTTAATTCATTGTGTTTTCTTTTTAACCCTTTTATAATAAAAAATAGAAAATAGGTAAAAATAGTTGTTAAATAATTTCAGTATAATTTGTTTAGTCTGTGTGGTACATGTGTGCACCGCGGCGGAGGGTGAGGGTGAAAGTTTGGGCCCAGTAAAACCGGTTTAAACCCCCCAGTAGTTATTACTGACCGTCCCAAGGCGGTACTTTTGTTGCAGTTGCATTTGTTGTATGTTCGTTGCTGTTTAATTTATTGTGTTCTCAGTTTTACCCTTCTATCATATAAATAGAAAATAGGCAAAAATAATTGTTAAATGTTTTTCATATAATTTGCTTAGTCTGTTGTAACACGTCTGTTGGTCTAAATTATTTAGTTCAATAAAGATTGCTGAGTTGCCATCTATTTGGGAAAGAGCTGCTGACTCGGCTTATCACTTGTAATTTATTGTTTGTTGGGATGTCATTGTCAATCTTTCCCTTTGATGTTGGGGATAGGGTTTGGGATCTGATTCAGTCAGTTCCTGAAGTGTAGATACTCTTTATATTTATTAGCCTAGATATAATAATTGTAAGTAGATGAATATATGGAGGCACAAGGTGGCCAAATGTCAAGGTCATCTTTGAGCGTTGCTCATAGTCAGCGATATTTTAACATTAAATATTAATTAGCACTCTCCATAAGAATCAGGCAGGTCCTATAGAAAAGGTGATAAGTGACTTTTTCAGTATACCAAAAATGTTTAGCGTATTTGATTCTTTATGCCAAAGAAGTCTCAAAGCCAAAGGGAAAGTGTGATTATCAGACCGTTGCTATGGCAACGGCCGATAGAAGTTTTTGCCTCCAGAAGCAGGATTTCTTATTTTTGAAACTTGAAAAATTATACTTTTTGAAGCGTATAAATCAGATCTATTTTAAATAGTCATATAAATTAATCTATTTGATAAAATTTAGTCATGTTGGAGCTTTTATTAGAATACATCAAAAGGTAATTACAAACACACAGAATGTGTTTCTATGGTAACCAACAGGAACAGTGTCTAGCAAATTTTCTGCTGGCTTAAAACGAGGAATTTCAGTCTCAATTATCTCGTAACAGCAAAGCTAGAATGCAAGGAGTGAGTATATTATGCATACACTAGGGTTTTGTGTTGGTAACGAAAAAATAAAAAGTTTTGCAATGTTGCATTTTCCTGGTTTCCATAGCAACCAAAGTGGGCCCTGTTCATTAAAATCGAAAAAATGTCACAATTTGTAGAAGAAAATCTCGCGACAGAAAAGCTAGAATGCAAGGAGTGTTTATATGATGCATTTACTAGGGTCTTGTGCTAGTAATGAAATAATAAAAAGTTTTACAATGTTGCATTTTCCTGGTTTCCATGGCGACCTAAGTGGTCCCTATTCATTAAAATTGAAAAAATGTCATAATTTGTAGAAGAAAATCTTCCATAAACCCATACTTATGTAAATCATGTGACATGCTAAATCAAACTTCAATGCTTACTTGTTTAGTAGAATACAATACTTTTTCAGCTTTATATCTTAATTTGGTTTCCATGGCAACTTGAATGACGGCACTATCATTAAAATGCACTTCCTTTTAATTAGCACTCTTCCGAAGTATCAATCAGATGGTGATAAGTGACTAGTCACAGAAATTGTAACTTTTATCTCCATTTCATCAGACTCCATGAAAGACTTTTACAGCACACAGCATTTCCTGTTTCTATCAGTGGTTGCCATGGAAACAACATTTAAAATTTTGTGAAGACTGGACAAGGATTCTAAATGGCAAAACTTAAAATTAACTCTTTTCAGCTTGCCTGTTGTGCTATGAGTACTTTTTATAGTTTTTTCCCCTCCTCTCCTCAAATGAACTGCTTGAGCAGTTTTATCCAACAGAGCTAAAACACCTTATCTTTGCACTGTGTTGCTGAGCAACGAAAGTGTCACCATAGATACGCATTGTCTACACTAGCAAAATTGACAAATTTCAAAACAAATAATCAGCTAACAGCAAAGGTGCGCGTGAACAATTCATACAAGGTACAAATTAACTAAATCTGTTTTGCCAATATCAAAAATAAAAAGTTTTACAATCATTGTAATTTACGTTACCGTGGCAACAAAATCATCGAAACGTCAGTGAATTTACCTTAAAACCCATTTTCATAGCAAATTATCTACCTGCAGTTAAGAATCGTGTAAACAATAAATATCAAGTTCAAATAACTTACATCTGGTTTACCAATGTTATAAACAAAGAGTAATACAAAGCTCGAAAGTTTTGTTACCATGGTAACCCAAATATCAAACTGTCTTCATCATTACATAAATGTGACATTTAAAAAAGCACATCATTTCTGTTCATTAAAGTGTTTATTTGTAATTCCTATACAGTTTTAATCACACACCTTTCTTACACATACCAGAAAATAGAGGTTATGGAATGTTGAAAAATTACGTTACTATGGTAACCCAACAGCAAACTGTCAGCAATTTTGCGTAAAAACAGCTTATTTAAAGCATACTATTTCACTTCAGCGAAAGGTGTATATATTAATTTCACATGTAGTTTAAATTACAAACATTTCTATTTCCAAGATCAAAAATAAAAAAGTTATACATTGTTCCAAATTTACGTTACCATAGCAACCAAAATGTCAGTCTTTCACCAATATTACATAAAAAGAGCATAATTAAAGCATATTATTTCTCTTCAGCGAAAGGTGTAACTATAATTTTTCTATACAATTTAAATAACAAACTTCTCTTCTTCACATATCAAAAATAAAAAAGGCATGTAATGTTCCAAATTTACGTTACCATAGCAACCAAAATGTCAAACTTTCACCAATGTTACATAGAAACAGCACAATTAAAGCATATTTTTTCTCTTCAGCAAAGGTGTAACTATGATTTTTCTATAACATTTAAATAACAAACGTTTCTTCTTCTCTTATCAAAAATAGAAAAGCGTGTAATATTCCAAATTCACGTTACCATGGCAACCAAAATGTCAACTTGTTACCAATTTTTTTTATAAAAACAGCATATATAAAACATATTATACCTCTTCAGCAAATGTGTCTCTGATGGCAAAATCTTTTTAAGTTTATGTGTAACACGTTTTTTTTTGTTTAGTTTTTTTTATTCAGATTAAACATAAAAAGTTATGCAATGTACTAACTTTTCATAATCATGGCAACCCATACGTTAAAACTGTATTTAACCTTATATAAAACAGCATTTTCAATACACCTTAATTCTTTTTAGAAGAGGTTATCTGATGTGCAGTTCTAATAAAATTAAAATAACATGCAGTTCTTTTTACCCATACAAGAAAATTTAAAGTTATAGAATGTTCCAAATTTACATTACCACAGCAACCCAATAGCAAACTGTCACCAAAGTTACACAAAAACAAAATTTCAAAGCACATTTTTTCTGTTCATCAATAGTATATATTAGCTATACCTACAATAATTATATAACACACTTACTTTTTCCTCCATACCAAAAATAAGAAGTTATGGAATGTTCATAATTTACATTACCATGACAACCCAAATGGCAACATGTCACCAATCTTGCATAAAACCGCATATCTTAAGCATATCATATCTCTTCATAAGGTGCATATGAAGTTTCCATAAAGTTTGAAGAACAAACATTTATTTTAGCCACATCAAACATAAAAAGTTTTACCATAGCAACCAAAATGTCAAACTATCACCAACATTTCATTAAAACAGCATATTTAAAGCATATTATTTAAAGAATATTATTTCTCTTTAGCAAATTTATTCTTCAATAAAGGCCTCCGGCCCATTAACATAAAACATACAGTACAATATATTTTGGTGATGCCATAACTATTCTCACAGATTTATCACAAGTACTTATAAAATATTTGTATATTAGTAATTCCCATTAATTCTAATTTAATCGTATACGTGTTCCCAATACCAAAAAATAAAAAGTAATACAATGTTCCAAATTTACTTTACCATGGTACTAAAACATCAACCCATAAGTGAATTGACCCCAAAAAAAATTTTCTAAGCAAATTATCTACCTTCATCAAATTAAATGGTGTTTTGGGTAAATTTACTGACATTTCGATGTTTCGGTTGCCATGGTAACGTAAATTAGGAACATTGTAAAACTTTATTTTCATAATGTTAAAAGAAAATGTGTGGCATTTAAATTCTGCGGTAACAGCCTAAAAACACCTTTGCTGAAAGTAATGATACGCTTTTAATATGCTGTTTTTATGTATGATAGATGACAGTTTGACATTTAGGTTGCCATGGTAACATCAATTTGTAACATAGTATTACTTTTTGTTTTTAGCATTGGTAGATCGGCTATGGGTTATCTAGAATTTGTATGTATGAATTGTTAGTATGCACCTTTGCTGAAGGTAGCTGATTTGCTTTGAAAATGAAAGTTTTAGGTAAATTCACTGATGGTTCGATGTTTCTGTTGTCATGGTAACATCAATTTGAAACATTGTAAAACTTTTTATTTTCAGTATGCTAAAATCAAATGTGTGTTGGAATTGCTCATATACATCTTAGCTGAAGAGAAATAATGTACTATAAAATGCTGGTAAAATGTATGATTGCTGATAGTTTGACATTCGGGTTGCCGTGATAACGTCAATTTGTAACATAGTATTACTTTTTCTTTTCTTTTTCTTTTTTTTTTTTTGCATTGGAAGACCAGATACGGGATATCTAGAATTTGTATGATTTGTTAGTATGCACCTTTGCTGACGGCAGATGATTTGTTTTGAAAATGTTGTTATTTAGCTTAATTCACTGACAGTTCGATGTGTTTGTTGCTATGGTAACGTAAATTAGGAACATTGTAAAACATTTAATTTTCAATATGAGAAAATAAAATGTGTGGTTTCTAGATTCTCTAGTAAAAGCTTATATACACTGTTGCTGAAGAGGAATAATACAATTTGAATATGCTGTTTTTTATGAATGGTTGCGGAAAGTTTGACATTTGGGTTGCCATGACAATGTCATTTTGTAACACAGTAATACTTTTTTGTTGGTAGCATTGGTATAACAGATATGGGATATCGTGAATTTGTATGAATTGTTTGAACCCACCTTTGCTGAAGATAGATAATTTGCTTTAAAATTGCAATTTTTAGGCTAATTCACTTATGTCAGATGTTTCTGTTGCCATGGTAACGTAAATTACAAAAATTGAAAAAAAAAATATTTTCAATAAATAAAAATCAAATGTGTGTTACTAAGATTCTGTGGAAAATTCTCATATACACCTTTGCTGAGGAGAAATAATGTTCTTTAAAAATATTGGTTTTATGTATAATTGTTGACAGTTTGACATTTCGGTTGTCATGGTAACGTAAATTTGGAACAAAGTAATACTTGTTGTTTTCTGCCTTTATAGAAACTTTTTATTTTGTTATCTAGAATTTGTATGAATTGCTAGAATGCACCTTTGCTGAAGGTAGATAATTTGTTTTAAATATGGTGTTTTAGGTAAATTCACTGATGGTTTGATGTTTCTGTTGCCATGGTAACCTAAATTAGGAACATAGTAAGACTTTTTATTTCCAATGTGAATAAAGCAAATGTGTGTTATTTTGATTCTGTAAGAATTGATGATATACACAGCTGCTGAAGAGAAATAATGTAATTTTAAAATCTATTTTTATGTAAGATTGTTTATAGTTTGACATTTTGGTTGCCATGGTAACGTAAATTTGGAACAAAGAATTACCTTTTGTTGTTAGCATTGGTAGACCAGATATGGGTAATCTATAATTTGTATGGATTGTTAGTATACACCATTGCTGAAGGTAGATAATTTGCTTTGAAAATGATGTATTTAAGTAAATTAACCGACGGTTCGATGTTTCTGTTGCCATGGTAACGTCAATTTGGAGCATTGTAAAACTTTTTATTTTTTATATCAGTAGAACAGATGTTGGTTAGTTCGACCTTGTATGAATTGTTTCTGCACACTTTTGCTGTTAGCGGATATTTAGCTTTGTAAATAGCCAATTTTGACCATGTACAAAATGTGTTTCTATGGTGACACTTATGTTGCTAAGCAACATAGTGTGAATGTGATACGAGGTTTTTTCTGTGTTGTATAAAAAGCGCTTAGGGAGTTCTTTGAACGAGAGGAATAAAAGAATAATATGAACAGGATTCATATCTCAACAATCAATCTGAAAAATGCAAATTTTCAATTTTCTCTTGGAGAAATTTTGTCCCGTCTTTACGAAATCTTTAAATTCCGTTTTCATGGCAACCACTGCCAGAAAAAGGGAATGCTTTGTGCTGTGCAAGTTTTTCATGAAGTCTGATAAAATAGAAGTAAAATTAACAATTTCTGTGACTAGTCACTTATCACCATCTGCCTGATTCTTAGGGAGAGACCGTCCCGACATGACCTTAGTTGTTTACCGTGGACGTTAAGCATCAAATCAACCAACCAACCAACTTAGGGAGAGTGCTAATTAAAAAGTCCTCTAAAGTCACCAGACCATTGAAGCCATATTTGAGTACAAAACTTCTATGCTACATGTACATTAAAATGATAATATATTCAAATCGTCATGGTCACATGAAAAGATAGCTGTCATGCCCACATATGGTAAAATCTTAAACATCTCCCGAAAACAAAAAGACCAGCGTCCTTTAAACTTGGTATGTTGCATTAGGTACGAGAGTACTACTACTTGTTCATATGAGTCTCTAGGCTGAAATTTACGTCTTTTACAACGAGGTCATCTTTTGTTATGTAAGCTTTTATACGAGAAAATGTTTAAAAAGTGAAATTTACTGAAACTATTGCAGTCTAACATACGAGGGTTGTCGTTGTCGTTGTTTGACGGTTACACTATATTAACACATTAAAACAAGAACTTAGCGGCACTAAGGCCTATGAAGAGACTTCAGAAGACGAAAAGTCTGTTGTCTTTAGGCACTGAAATGATATAGCCCTCAAGTTTTCTGTTAATGTAGAGGAACGGCAGGACAAGCTTAATACGATGTACTGGCTACCTAAACTTCATAAACGACCATATAAAGCTAGGTTTATTGCTAATTCAGGTGCTTGTACCACTACTTAACTTTCCAAATTATTAACTTCTTGCCTTACCGCTATCAACATTCATGTAATTAGGTACTGTGAAAAAGTTTACGAACGGTCAGGCAAAAGTTTGTTTTGGTCAATTAAAAATTCTACTGAGGTTCTTGATAAACTGAAGTCTAGAGGATATCGCGCGTCTAGTTTGTCTACATACGATTTTTCTACACTCTACACAACGTTGCCCCATAATTTAATAGAAAAAGAAACTAATAATTTCAATTGAGACTACTTTTCAGAGAGAGGGTGCTCTTTATCTTGCTTGTACTGATAAACATGTTTTTAGCTCACCTGAGCCTTTAGGCTCAGGGTGAGCTATTGTGATCACCAAGTGTCCGTCGTCCGTCGTGCGTCGTGCGTCGTGCGTCGTCCGTCGTCCGTCGTGCGTCGTCAACAATTTGCTTTAAATGACATCTTCTCTGAAACCGCTGGGCCTAGGGCTTTGATATTTGGTATGAAGCATTGTCTAGTAGACCTCTACCAAGTTTGTTCAAATGGTGGCCCCAGGGTCCAAAATGGCCCTGGGGCAGGGGGTCTTGGGTTCGAAACTAAAAAATACTTAAAAATCTTCTTCTCCAGAACTGCTTGGCTCAGATGCTTGAAATTTCGTATGTAACATTGCCTAGTAGTCCTCTACCAAGTTTGTTCAAATGGTGGCCCCAGGGTCCAAAATGGCCCTGGGGCAGGGGGTCTTGGGTTTGAAACTAAAAGATACTTAAAAATCTTCTTCTCCAGAACTGCTTGGCTCAGAGGCTTGAAATTGGTATGAAGCATTGTCTAGTGGTCCTCTACCAAGTTTGTTCAAATGGTGGCCCCAGGGTCCAAAATGGCCCTGGGGCAGGGGGTCTTGGGTTCGAAACTAAAAAATACTTAAAAATCTTCTTCTCCAGAACTGCTTGGCTCAGATGCTTGAAACTTGGTATGTAACATTGCCTAGTGGTCCTCTACCAAGTTTGTTCAAATGGTGGCCCCAGGGTCAAAAATGGCCCTGGGGCAGGGGGTCTTGGGTTTGAAACTAAAAGATACTTTAAAATCTTCTTCTCCAGAACTGCTTGGCTCAGAGGCTTGAAATTTGGTATGAAGCATTGTCTAGTAGTGCTCTACCAAGTTTGTTCATATGGTGGCCCCAGGGTCCAAAATGGCTCTGGGGCAGGGGGTCTTGGGTTCGAAACTTAAAAATACTTAAAAATCTTCTTCTCCAGAACTGCTTGGCTCAGATGCTTGTAATTTGGTATGGAACATTGCCTAGTGGTCCTTTACCAAGTTTGTTTAAATGGTGGCCCCAGGGTCCAAATTGGCCCTGGGGCAGGGGGTCTTGGGTTTTGGAACTAAAAAATACTTAAAAATCATCTACTTCAGAACCGCAAGGCTCAGCTGCTTGAAATTTGGTATGTAGCATTGTCTAGTGGTCCTCTACCAAATTTGTTCAAATGGTGGCCCCAGGGTCCAAAATGGCCCTGGGGCAGGGGGTCTTGGGTTCGAAACTAAAAAATACTTAAAAATCTTCTTCAACAGAACTGCTTGCCTCAGATGCTTGAAATTAGGTATGTTACATTGCCTAGTGGCCCTCTACCAAGTTTGTTCAAATGGTGGCCCCAGGGTCCAAAATGGCCCCAGGGCAGGGAGTCCCAGGTTTGAACCATAGAAATACATAGAAAATTTTTAAAAAATCATCTTCTTCAGAACCGCAGGGCTCAGATGCTTGACATTTGGTATGTAGCTTTGCCTAGTGGTCTTTTACCAAGTTTGTTCAACTGATGACCCCAGGGTCTACAATGGCCCCACCCGAGGGGGTCCTGGGTTTGAACCATAGAAAAATATTCAAAAATCTTCTTCTTCAGAACCACTTGGCTCAGATGCTTGAAATTTAGTATGTAGCATTGCCTAGTGGTCCTTTACCAAAATTATTCAAATGATGGCCACAGGGTCCAAAATGGCCCTGCCCCAGGGGGTCCAGGGTTTGAACCATAGCAATACATAGAAAATATTCAAAAATCTTCTTCAAAACCATTTGAAAGTGGTTGCAAACTATCAGGTTTGTTAAATGATGACCCTTGTTTGACCTTTAACCTTTTTGGTCAGGTGAGCGATTCAGGGCCTCTTGGCCCTCTTGTTTTTACTTCCGATGACCAAAAAAGGTTTAAAATGTGGTCTTGCCAAAATGTTTTTGATGCTTTATTATATCTTCTAGATAACATTTTCATCAAATTTGGAACTAAGTTACACAGACAAATTGTAGGAATTCCAATGGGTACTAATTGCGCTCCTCTTGTAGCAGATTTGATTTGATTTTGCTATGCAAGAGACTTTATGATGTCTCTTTCTGATGATACACAAGCTCATGCCATTGAAGCATTCAACTCAACGTCTAGATACTACTTGGACGACCTTTTAAATATTGACAGTCCTTATTTTGAAGGAATGGTGAGCCAGATTTATCCTGCTGAAGTGCAGTTAAATAAAAACCGAGGCCCCATTTTTGGATTTACATTTATCAATTTTAGACAGGATTTGTATGACCAACGCGATGATTTTGATTTGGACATTGTTAATTTTCCGTTTTTGGATGGTGATGTTCCCCGCACCACTTCTTATGGTGTTTACATTTCTCAGCTTATTCGCTTCGCTAGGATGTCTAGTCATTTGGCTGATTTCAATGCTAGTAATAAAAGTTTGACTGCCAAGCTTTTACAGCAGGGGTATCGGTATCATAAACTTCGGAAAGCTTTTTCTAAATTTTATCGTAGACACTTTTAATTGGTTTCTAAATATAATACAGGGTTAAGGTCACTTTTGCAACAAGGCCTATCGGAACCTGAATTTTATGGTGACTTAGTATATAAATTACGCAAAATCGTAGGGAAAATAGAATTTCCTGATCAATTTAAGAAAATTATCATGCGATTTAAACGCATTGGCTATAACATAGATGTAATGCGACAGGCTGCATGCTTAGTGGTTAACCCAATCACAGTTGACAACTTTGCTGTCTTCTTTAATTGCACGCCGGTGGGTCGGGGTTCAGACTCTATGATAGCCCCTACATAAAGCTATATATTGGTTTGTTGGGGCCGGATGTTTGTCTGTTTCTTGGCCCACCGGGGTTCAACTGGTGGTCTTCTTTTGCTCCAGTGTTCTAGTGGTGTTGCTGACGCCCCAGGGATCTCCAGGTGTCTCAACACGTTTTGCTGTCGAGTCCTCATCCATGCTTCATCAAGGTCTTTTCCTGATTGTAATTGTTGCCCATGATGACTCTCTGATGAGTTAGGGGACCTCCATACGAACGAACTACCAACTAACTGTGTTCACCGCGGCGGAGGGTGAGGGTGAAGGTTTGGGCCTAGTAAAACCGGTTTACACCCCCAGTAGTTATTCCAGACTGTCCCAAGGCGGTACTTTCTTTGCGGTTGCATTGGTTTTATGTTCGGTGCTGTTTAATTTATTGTGTTCTCATTTTAACCCTTCTATAATAAAAATAGAAAATAGGTAAAAATAGTTGTTAAATGATTCTCGTATAATTTGCTTAGTCTGTTGTAACCCTTCTGTTGGTCTAAATTATTTAGTTCAGTAAAAAAAAGCAGAGTTGCCACCTATTTGGGAAAGATCTGCTGACTCGGCTTACCACTTGTAATTTATTGTTTGTTGGGATGTCTTTGTCAATCGTTCCCTTTGATGTTGGGGATAGGGTTTGGGATCTGATTCAGTCAGTTCCTGAAGTGCAGTTACTCTTTAAATTTGTTCAGAAAGGTCTGATTCTCGCCGCATAACTTTGTTTAACGGCATGCTGGGGAAAATGCTTTGTATGTATAAAAAGCACTATATTTTGCCTTTACAGTGATACCAAACCCTATACAAAGATGCAGTTTCTTATTACAATACAATACAATACAATACAATACAATACAATAAGTTTATTCAGCATTAAACATACAAAATGGTTGTAGCCTACAATGCTAAATAATTACTTATTGAGGTACAACGCATTTTATTAAGCCCCAGTCATACCACTTGTTAAAGTCATATGTGAATTTATGTTCAGTGTGTCATTCAAGTAAAACATCGTCGTAAATACAAAATGAATTTTTGTCAGCTATTTGTCAATCGTTGTCGTCAATATCCATTTAAAAGCTAGAAGGCAAGCGAACGTTTCCGATTCATTCCTTGCAAAGCAATGCGCAGTTCTAATGACGTTATTGAAATCGACGTCGACGTCATTTTCTAAGGCTGTGACAACCTCGTCTTTTACATTAATTTTAATTTTTCGACAATTTCGAATTGGACCATGCAAAAGCTTTTTCTGATAAGATTTTGAATGCTAAGACATCTGTTTTTGTTACAAAATCATGATGACACAGTTGCCTAGGGCTTGTCTTTAAGTAGCAATTACGAAAAAAAAGACTGCTTATATATTAACTACGACCTTATAAAGTAAAAATTTGCAGTGGCTGTAGGGTATACTCTTTCAAAGACGTTCAAAATATGTCCTTTAGAAAATATACATTGCGTTTGCAGAGTTGTGCTGACATATCACAGTTTTATATATTTTGCTATCAGAAGTTCCGTCTTTATGATGCTTATTAAAATATGACATCACGATCAGGACTTTCTGAACATTCCTCGTATAATAATTGGTATATAATCGACTTCTTTAGATTTATGAGAACAAAATGTTACCAATGGTCGTGGTCTCCTTTTTACCTTAGTTCAAGGTCACTGTGATGTCAAAATTACAAGATGGTCCCCTCAAAATCCACTGGTCTGATTTTATATAGAACCTCTATGGAGCATGGAAATAAGAATTTATCTATGGTCCATAAAATGCACAATATGTTTGTTTTTACCGGGGTATCTTTCACTGTCTTAAGCTATTGCTACAGTCTTGCGCACATCTATAGATCACGTAATGCTCAAGTGAGCTATTCTTTTAGGCAAGCATCCGGTGTCTTTCGTCCGTCCGTCGTCCGTTAACATTTGATATCTCCTCCTAAACCAGTGGGCCTGTTTTGGCTAAACTTCACACTATTCATCTCTGGGTTGTTCTGAATGGAAATTGTTCATAGACTTGAAATTAAAGCAGAACTCTAGCTTCCATGGCAACAAACATGTTAAATCTGAAGAAGAAGAAAAAAACTTCCAGCCAAAAACTACTCGCTGGATTTTCATTAAAGTTTGCATGACTTTTCCTTGGGTGACCCTCTGCGAAAGTTGTTTAAGCCTTGTTGACACATAAAACAAGAGGGCCATGAGGCCCTGAATCGCTCACCTGAGGTGTAATTATCACAATAAATCACTTCTAAGCTAATGTCAGATTAAGTGAGCAGGCTGTCATCTTGGACCAATGACCAAAGGTTTTACCATATATTGGCTAAAAGGCCTGACCCAGTTAATGTCTGACTAGGTATGGATATTCAGTAAGGGCTGGGTATCTAATACATGACGGATGATAATGTGATTTTACACAAAATGCAAGAATTCCCAGCAAAATGAATGATTCTTGTTTTCTTTCCAGACAACTTCTTTATTTCAAAAGAATCCATACTCATAGTCCTTTAAGTCATTGACATAGTAAAGGTTATTTTGGAAGGGAAACCCTTCATCTTTTAGGTGGATAAGAATGATAGTTTTGCACTAGGTAAACAGAAAGAAAACAGACAAAATTTAAATGTCCTTTTTATTCAATTATTTATCTTTTTTTTTATTTCAGAAAAACAGGAACAAAATGGGTAACAAAATTGTCCATTATTTCCTAAACATTCAATGAATTTTCATGAGGTAAAGTGCAGATACCTTGTCTTAATTTGCAGCAAACAACTATTTAAGTTTTTTTTTATGCTACATGCTATAGTTTTCAACAGTATTTCAAGCAAAGGCTTTCTGACTGTCCTCCAGCTTGTCTGGAAAAGTACAGCATGAATGGAAATCACTCTTAGATGATGGCTTGATGCAATAGTGACAAGGTAGCTGCACTTTACTGCATGTAAATTTTTTGAGTATTAAAGAAAAATTATACATTTTCTTCCTCGTTCTGTCAAAATTCAGGTAACTAATTCAAATTTACAATTTTACACATCTTATGTTTATTTTGCCTGCTATTAAGCTGATATATCAAGTTCATGATTTAAAACTCAAAACATGAAACAACCATGGGCATAAAACACTGAATAAACACTGAATCAACATTAATTCAACATGCAATTGAATCAATGTTGATTCAGTATTGTGTGCCTGCTATGAGGACAATGAAACAAAATTTAAAGAGACACTTCTACATAGCATATTCATAGAATCATAGCTCAAATAAGATATCATTTTTAGACTGGTAGTATACTGTCTCAGAAAAGAAATGGTACCCAATACCAACTGTCAACTGGTTTATGAAAATTTGATTCAGTTCATTTCTATGACATCTTAATTCAGTCCCCGAGCTATATTCATCAGTCAATTTCAAATCATACATATACCAAAATTTTGTTAACAAGACTCAAGAGATAAGGGAGTAAAAATGAAAGTAAAATATTAGGTCTGTGCTTCATTTGCATTTTCATAGTGGATACATCAAAAAGTTATGAATGTCTCCGGCTGGTATGGCACTTCAGAACTAAATCGGGACCTGCTATGAGGTAATGTCACTGGCTATAGATAAGTATCAAAATGAGACAAAATGTTCCGCTTGGAAGAACATCCATATGATGTTGGTAGGAGTAGGCAATGCTGGCAAAATGTGTATCATAACATGCACTGTTGGAACAGAAGTCACTTGTGTTGTCACCAGTATGCTGTATGTTGTGATAACTGGTTTGTTAGGTTTAATGAGATGACATATTATGTCTTAAACAGTTGTGAAAATGTGGCTTGCACATGACATCTTCATTACACACCATATCCTGTACTGTACATAGGGGTCAGAGGAGCATTCACCGTGTTTCCTGCATTCCCTGCTGAGCATGTCATGATAACCTTTAACAGCAGAATGTTGATTCACATTAATAGCACTGGTTCTCCACTAATTTGGGTCCTTAGACTACTGAGCCTTGTCATAATCTATTAAACACAATATGTTTATGTTACACTTTTGAGCATGGCCTTCTTACTGGCAATGGTTATCAAATGTTCCATGAATTGTTAATCATCCTGGTAGAAAATCAAGTACCACACAATGATGCATAATAGACTGCAACATCCTAACAGCAAGAAGTGTTTATGATTCCATCATGCAAGGGCTTTTCACAGTCCATCTTAGATATTTGTTTTGTTGGTGTATTATCCAAGTTCTATACTTTACATGGGTTGTTCTACATGCTCATTAGCAAATTCTTGCCCTCTCAGTTACAGTCAGATGGCTGGCCAATGATCAAACTTCAGGTCCACTTGTCAATAATTACAAACAGGTGCTTGATATTAGTATATCCATTGGTCAACCCTGGTATTTTTAAAGAGTCATATCAGTGTAACTCTGTATCATTTCTTTCTTTCTTCGAGCAAGTATACTACAGTTCACTCTTACTAGGATTTTTGTTTAATAGAGATGGTCATAAATACAACTTTGGCTATATTCCTTAACAAATGGTTCTGAAAAAATATCCTAACTATAAGAAATAAAGTATTTTTCACGAAAATGATAAAAAATTTGGTCTTGCTTTGAAATAGTAGAAATAATAGTAAATACAGTAGAAATACAAAAATTTGGTTTTGGTTTGAAAACAAAAAGTCTACTCTTACTTGATGAAAATTCAGCAAGATACTGTGTCTCACCTTCAGCTCTTTGTCACCAGACAGATAAACCAGACAACCCAACTAAAGTTTATAGGCCACTGTCACCACTGGAAAAGTAATACCTATGTCTAACTTTCTAGTATTTGCAGGCAAAACAACACAGTAAAATATGTTTTCATGAAAGCAGTGGAGAAAGCGACTTATCCTGTATTCAGAAACAATACCCTGAAAATTAATACTCCTGTATTAATCCTAGTCAAACTTACTAATCACTTCTCCAGAATCTGGAAGAAATGTATTACTGTATTCATTGGAAACGAATTTGGAGTATCATACAAACAGTGCACACCCAGAATGCAGCATCTGATCAGAGTCTATACTGTTTGCTTACAGGAATTTCTATGCAAAATACAAGATAAGAGAAAAAATCCACTGAAACCGCTAAAACTAAAAATGGACTCATCCAAATGATAAGGATTGACAAGTCCACTAGTCAACAAAAGGTTAAAGACAAGAACAAATCCACAACACAGACAAAAATTAATATAATGACCCTAAATATTCAGACAGACAGGTCTGAGCAAACATTGTAATGCCAAATAAAACTGCTCCTGAAGGCGCAGTTTGATCAGGGTCTACAATGTTTGCCATTGACTAAGCATCATTTGGATGCATTAACATGTGTAAAATCCACTTTCTAATAATTTTATAACAACGATTGTCCTACTTTTAGCTGTCCAAAATTTTAGGGTCATTATGGGTAACATGCACATCAATTCTGGTATGAAGTATGCAAGCTTATGTGCTAAAATGCCCTTCAACACTGTAACTAAATCTTGTTTCTTACAATAATTTAAAAGTACCATAATTAATTGGCTATAATGGATGGGGTTTTCCTGATCTAGAATGACCCTAAATATCTAAATCAATTTCAGTAAACTTTGTTATAAGATGAAGTTTTCCCTTCCAAAAGAATCCCCAAAATCTGGATCATGCATATATAGATTTCTAGATTTTTTAGATTGTTTTTGGAAGGTGAAAAACTCTGTCTAAAAACTGAAGAAATATAGTTCACAACCCAACAAAACAGAAATAAGTCCACAAATGATAAATGCATAATGAATGATGAAAAGATTGCCAGGCTAATTAACATCCTTTTCAACTCTATGTCTAATGAAGAAATACATATAAAAGCAAAGTGTTTCCAGTAAGTCCTGCCTATAACAGTTAAAGGCCCACTGTATCTTGGATATATGAATAATGGAGGAATTTCAATTTTGATGTCAGTTTTAACAGATTTCAGTCATTCTAGGACACTGGAAGGGTGATAATGAAAGGCTGTGTGCAACGAAACCCCATTTATGGTTGGAAAGAATTCCACCTTCTGCCATAATCTAATCCGAAACCACCAGATCAGCAGGCCAGCAGTAAACCAATGTTACTGGCGCTCCTGTATCTTGGATACAGCATACAGCAAAGTCAACCTGCTTTATTCTTCACTCAGACTTCAGTCCGTTTTCAAGTCACAGGCTGGCCAGACCTGGATTGTAACCTTTAACTTTCTGTACCTTAACTGACCATCTCTATGCACTTAACCATTGCACCTCTCTCAATGGTTTTCTGTCCTAAAACAATCCCAGAAATCTAGATCCATCTTCCAAGATGGATCAAGGGTTTTGGGGTTGTTTTGAAGGAAGTACCTCTTTCTCTGAACCTGGATTCTAACCTATAACCTTCTGTACCTCAACTAATCATCCATGGCACCTCTCTCATTGGTTTTCTGTCAAACAATCCCAGAAATCTAGATCCATCTTCCAATATGGATCAAGGGTTTTGGGGTTGTGTTGAAAGGAGTCCCTCTATCTTTGAACCTGGATTCTAACCTATAACCTACTATACCTTAATTAATCATCAATGGCACCTAAACAGTTTTTCTCTCCTAGAAGAATCCCAAAAATCTAGCTCCATCTTGTAGGATGGATCAAGGGTTTTGGAACTGTTTCGGAAGGGAAAACCTATATGTAATACATGTAGATGAATAAATATGGTAAGTATAAAACTAGTGAATATGTCTTGTACAGTGATAATGATGGCAAATAACAGAATTTGGTTTGGTGGCCACCCAATCCTTGCTATAACCACCAGCAATACCAACCTCTGACAGGAGGCTGGTATTGCTAATTACCTTGTGGGTGAATTCTATGTGTTCTCTGACATGCATAATGTGTATTTTACCTATGCATCTAGTGCACAATAGACAAGTTTGTGATCACTCCAGTAAGCCTCAATAACATCACAGAATGCTGGAGAGTTTGTAAAAATCAGATCTATCACTGATCCTGAATCAAAAGTTGCCTGATGGATGTGTTGCTCACATTTAAATTGTTTCCTCATGAAATCCACAAAACTAGAAGTGTTGTCATTTGCACTGATGTTAAAATCACCAATTATCACAAATTTGGTATGCATATCAATTAATGGGATGAGATGATTCTGAATATCATTTCTTAAATTGGTTTGCAGACTTTTAGGGAATTTGTAGAGGTATACAACTTGGAAACGTCCCTTTTTGTTGCTGTATATGGTAGCCAACATAAATTCGCATACATCAGAATGGAACTTTTCTATTCTCTGAATTTCAAAGTAATTCTTAATATACAAAGCAAGTCCATGGTATGGCCTGTTCCCAGAATCATGTCCTGTTTCATCCATTCTCAACAGTCTGAAATTCTTCAGAGCAAAATCACTATTATCATCTCTAGCACAAAGTCTGGATTCTGCAAACCCAATCACATCTGCTGACAAAACATTTGGCTCAAATTCAATGTCCTTAAAGTGCTTATGTAAGGACCTTGCATTATTAAATGCAATTTTGATCTTGTGTGAATCAACTTTATATAAAGGAACATAACAGAGTTCAAGAAGTGCCTTTGTTTTTAACCGCTGCATCTCAATTTTCACTTGTTCATCCACAGCCATGGCTGTTTCATTCAAATTCAAAATATATAAATTTTCTAGTTTTCTTACTCTACTAAGAGCAACATAATGAATATGAGGTTGTTTTCTGACTCTTGTCTGAGACAAGTCTACAACAATTTCATCAACTGTTGACCCCTGAGCTTTATGGATTGTTTTACCTGCTGATGGTTTCAAAGGAAATTGAATTCTTTGGTATGTTTTGAAGTTGTATATAAATGTTCTTTCTATATCAAATATTGGAGTCCATGCTTTATCTATGTTTGCACTGTACAAACCCCTATTAGAAAATTTCTCCCGAGTAAACTGGCCAATTTGAGAATCTTGAAACAAAACCCATATAATACTGGGACGATCTGTGCCTTCCATTTTGTACTCAATGAATTTGACAACACATGTAGACCCACTTGTCAAACCATCTTCAACATTTACATTGACTGTTATATCATAAATCATCCCAACTGCAATTTTTAACAACTTTTGTAAATTAGCAGTTTTGTTTGAATCATCTGGAAGTGCTTCAATGAGTTTTTTGCATTTGTTAATGGAAATATTCGCTGAAACAACTGTATCATGACATGGGATAACAACTTTTTCTTCTGATAATCTATTCAAATGATTTTCATTGTGTCTATCTACAAACTTGTTTTCAGTGAATAAATGAGGAGCCTCTTTCGGATAATTTGTCATATGGGGGCTGATACTATGTTTCTTTAATTCATTTATGTCATCTTCTGTCAGCTCATTCTGTCTAAGCCGATTTAGCATCTGAGCAAAGTCAACATCATCTTATTGTCTCATGATATCAACCAGTTCATACAATCTAAAATAATCCTTCCATAAATTATTTGCTAGAGCTGAAGCACCCTTTGAGGGGTCACTGAATATCCACTTGTCACACACTGGCATCAGCTGGTACAAATCCCCCACAGCAATGATGCTTAAACCACCAAAACTGGTTTTTGTTCCAGTAAGCTGTTGCAAACGTGTATCCAGAAAGGTCAGTGTGTTTGTTCCTACCATAGAGATTTCATCTATAATAATTACTTTCAAATGTCTGTATTTCACTCTAAATGTGTTCAGTTCATCAGCTGACAAAAGGTCAGTACCTTGTTTGAACTTCTTTAAGAAAGCTGAGGCAATAGTGACACCATTGATATTATATGCAGCTTTGCCAGTGTACGCACAAAGAAGAACTCTAATATCATCTGGATTTTCTCCTTCTCTCAAATTTAGAAATCTATACAGACTTTGATACAATGCTTTACTTAGCACCGATTTGCCAACACCAGCTCCACCTGACAAAAATGCATAGAGTGGTTCTTCTTTGAATTTTATCCAATATAGAACATGATTAAAAAATTCTCTTTGTCTCAAATTCAAACTCCTGAGCAAATTTAAGTACTGTTCATCAGGTAACATGACTCCATTTATTTCTACTGATGGCACTGAACAAGCAGACTGTATTTCTATACCGATATCATACTGTCGATGTTCTACTACTCGATCTGGATTAAAATATACAAAGTTTTCAGCTTCTCTTTCACCTTCTTCTTCTGCTTCTCTGTTTTCATGTTCTGTGTTTGGGGCTATCTCATCATAAGAATCTTCCTCTTCTGCCATTTGCCTTGCAAGCTCAAGTTCTTCAATATGATGTTCATACTGGCTGCGTTTAGATTCAAGCTTGTCTTTCAAGACATTGTAATGAGCTTCATATGTTTGAAATGAACCTAACAAATCTTTCGCTTCATTTCTCCAGGGCATAAACAGCATAAGTCGTTCTCTGTAGTAATTTTCTGAGTCTTTCTTCACATCATACCTTACATAACGTATAATCCTAGGAACTCTCCTATATTTATACTTTGTCCCATTCTTTGCTACATATAACAAGTCTGATCCATGATATTCAGATTCAATACTCTCATCATTACCACCTTCATCATTTTCATCACTAGAATCACAGGAATTGCCTTCATCTTCATTTGTGTCTTCAGACCTCTCAGGTAACCTATTCCCTTTAGGATAAACAATGTCAACTGTAGAGACATAATCTGCCAAACAGAAATTCTGAAGTTGTCTAGGACGTTTCGCATACCGCTGAATTATATTGTCTGCTTCTATGTCAGTAGATTCTGCAGGAAGTTCATCAAGCACAGTTTTAGATTTCAGTAAAAACACTCTTTCTTCTGGGATAGAGGTATTGATGAAAACAATGTCCCTTGTAGCTTTTGTTAAAGGAATCTGCAGAGCGAGATATACTGCTTCCTGTGCACTCACTTCAACACAGTTTGAAAATACATTCCCAATATGTCTTACTTGTTTCTTTATATCAAGATTTCCTTTGCGAGCTTCTTTTGCTGCAGCATCAAGCTGTGCGCTCATGCCTCTTTGAGATTTGCTTATATAACCAACAACATATGCTGCACAACCATACGGTTCAAGAACTATCTGAATATCAAGATTTGCCTTCCAGCCAAGAAGAACTGTTTTGTTAAACAAATTAATTCTCATCTCATTTGGATTCCTCTTAAGGAAAATTTTGGGAGCACTAAGTGAACTTCTTATACACTTGATATAATTTTCGAAGTCCATCTTGGCAACTTGCTCCAAAAACTCATCAAATGCAATTTCAGAGACATCTTTGTACTCATTCATTGACTTTTGAAGCTCTGAGTGTTTCTTTTTGTATTTTTCTATGTCTTCATTAAGAGGATGCAACAACATTGTTCTTGGGAGGGGAGGCAAAGGAAATCCAAATCTACAGACTGCCTTTCCTTTTTTTCTGCAAGACTTCGAATGTTTATGTGACTGAAGTTCAACAAGCTCCCCGACTGCTTCATCATCAGTACTGCATGTTAGGTAATTATCAACAAACTGAATTATTTCCTCCTCCGTGTTTTTTCCAAACTTAGGAGCATTTTCAATCCAAATAAGCATGTGGATATGAGGAGACCCACGTTGTTGAAATTCCACTCTATAGAAGAAATCTATCACTTTTCCAACAGGTTCAACCTCACTTTTAAGGACAGTGTTCAAGAATTCTTGTACTCTGTGATCAAAATATCTTGAACAAGTTACTGGGTCTTTCTGAACAAGTCTTGTTTTCTCTTGCCAAGTTAAAGCCTCTACATCCTTGTCTGAATACTCAACTGCATCATTCAGTTTTGCTAACATTTTCAAAAGATCATTCCATCTGGTATCAGCTGCTGACAAAGATACAAACCAAGTAGGTAAAGACAATTGCCTGATCATTGCAAATATGTCTTTCTTTCTTTTTTCTAAATAAGCTGGTGAATTTCTAAGCTGACGAAATATACAATAACCTTCATCAAGTTTCACAAGTCTCTCCAAATAACCTGGATCTCTTGCCTCAGCAGCAGTAATTTTTTTGCCTTTACTTTTACATCTTCTTACAGCTAAGTTAACTTTGTCACTTATTTGTTTCATTTGCAGCTTTTTATGCTTAAAGAAAATGTTTGGAACAGACTGAGCAGCCCTTCTATCAACACTTCGTAGCTCCCATTTAACAATGTCACTGTAATGAACTAAAGTTGTTCTCTCAGTCTTATCAGGACGCCTCTGACCACAGAATATAGTAGGAAAACATAAATACTCTGCATCTGTATCTTGATACAAGCTAAGGGGATGTCGTCCTTCTCCAGGAGCAAAGGTCAACACTTGATCAAACTTATTTTCAATATTAGCATCATCCACTAACGTATCAACATTTCCAACATGCTCATTATTATCTACCTCACTGAATCCATCAGATTCATATCCATCTCCTTTTTCTCTGTCTTTAGGTACTAAAGGAACGGTTTTATCTTCATCCAGCACTGAGTTATTTATGTCAATATCAGGAATTGTATTTTGTACCGACACATCTAGAAACTCTCTTACAGTATCCTCTGCACTTTCAGTTACTGCTTGAAACCAGTTGTTGTCAACTGTAATGCCAGAATTTTTATACATATCACTATTAGTTAGAAGCCAGTGTAATGCTGCCAGAACTCTCATGGGTCTCACATTTTCTTTAAAATCTATTTTCTTATATGAAAGTTTTTTCTTCAACTGGATGGCAATTGTAAAATTTTCATCCATGGGTCTTGGAAGAGAGTCAACAGTGGGTTGAATATCAACAGGTACATTGATTACATTTCCTTTAAGTGAATACTGACCACCACGTGGCAGTTCTCTAATTTGCATGAATGGAATACGCAGTGCTATTAATCTTTCTTCAAGCTGGTGCAAATCTAGCTCTGAAGGTTTGTTTGGCCATTTCATTCCATTGGCGACAGACAGTTTTGGAACTTTACCATCTTTTAATGCTGACAAACAAGTGTGACATATCCACTCTTCACTATTGACTGACTTTAATTTTGAGCAGTAATTCAAACTGCATCTCATAATGTTAGTGTTTTTCAGCATTGATACACTTTTTCGAAACCATGTTTGGTGACAACAAGTACATACAAACAGAGGTCCTACTGCAATATTTTCATGAAACTGTTTAATACATTCTTCTACACTTTCATGTCTTTTTCTCTCAAATACTTCACATGGCTCAGTTTTATGCACTTTTTCTTCAGCAATTTTACGCCTTTTGTTTTCCCTATTCAGCTCAAGTGTGTCTTCCAATTTTCTTTTCTCTTGTCTACGCTGCTGCTGAGCAATCCTTTCACACTCTTGAACAAAAGGTTTTTGCCTTTGCTTATGTTTACTAGCAAGTTGATATATCCTCTCTTTTTCTTTAAAATCTGGGTCTTGTCTGTCTGCTAGTTTCTGAGCACATTCTTTCGCTAATGCACCTGGTATCTTTCTTGCACACTGCTTTTTAGCACGTTCTTTAGCTAACACATCCATATTCTTTCTAGCAGACTGTTTTGATGCAAGCTGATTTACTTTTTCTTTTTCTTTAAAAGCTGGATTCTTTCTAGCTGACTGTTTTTTAGCACATTCTTTTGCTAGCACATCCACATGTTTTCTAGCAGACTGTTTTGAAGCAAGCTGATTTACCCTTTCTTTTTCTGCAAAAGCTGAATTCTTTCTAGCAGACTGTTTTGAAGCAAGCTGATTTACCCTTTCTTTTTCTTTAAAAGCTGGATCCTTTCTAGCAGACTGTTTTTTAGCACACTCTGTTGCTAACACATCCATATTTTTTCTGGCAGACTGCTTTGAAGCAAGCTGATTTACCCTTTCTTTTTCTGCAAAAGCTGAATTCTTTCTAGCAGACTGTTTTGAAGCAAGCTGATTTACCCTTTCTTTTTCTTTAAAAGCTGGATCCTTTCTAGCTGACTGTTTTCTAGCACACTCTGTTGCTAACACATCCATATTTTTTCTGGCAGACTGTTTTGAAGCAAGCTGATTTACCCTTTCTTTTTCTTTAAAAGCTAGCTTCTTCCTTGCGGACTGTTTTGAAGCAAGCTGATTTACCCTTTCTTTTTCTTTAAAAGCTGGCTTCTTCCTAGTGGACTGTTTTAAAGCAAGCTGATTGACCCTTTCTTTTTCTTTAAAAGCTATCTTACTTCTTTGTTTCTTTTTAAATGCAGCATAGTATGCAGTGCGTTTTTTCCTTAATTTGTCACTACAGGTTTTCTTCTGCATGCTCATTTCCACAGCAATATCTTGTGTTTTTTTCTGCAGTCTGATATATTGATCCTCAAAATAATTTTCCAGAAGGCTTTCTGAATGATCAGTTACCAGATGGTGCTTTTGAGAAGAAACCACAGTGTCAATCTGATCTATGCCAACATCAAATTTTTCTGTTAATGTCAGAGCAACTGGCAGCAAGTCATACTGTGTTGTCATGTTTATTTGCATGCTTTCATATAATGCATACATGTAAGTGATCAAATCATCTAAAGAACTGAATCTTATCAAAACTGAATATCCATCGCATGACGAAAGACCATTCTGAGCATGAGAATGTGAATCAAAAAAATTGTACATGCCATCTTTTTTGTAAACTGCAGAACATATTGCACCAATCATGACCAGGACATATGAAGAGGATTGAAATGCTGTGTACATTGACTGATGTAGAGTTGGAGAAGATGTGTTACCAAACTGCTGTACTGCAATGCCAGAAACAACATCTGACTTTATGATATGTATATCTCTTTTGAAGACATTTAGATTTTCTGGAATTTCATCAAAAGTTAACAATCTACTGGTGTATTTCTGTTCAGCTTTCAATGAAAATAAGATTTTTTGGTACAGAATATCTCCTTCGATAAGTATTTGGTCTATCTCAGTACTTGAACAAGTATTTAAAAACTGAGCATGAATAAGGGCACAAAGAGCATTTGACACACACTGGCTTCCCCGAGATTCTACACTGAATCTGTCACTTCCTTGGTGAAATGAGCCACAAATCAATGACTGTGAATGAAATGGCTTTAAGCTCTCAAAACAATGATTGCAAGAGCCGGATGGAAAACTATCAGTTACCGGTGTGGCAGCCTGTGCGTTCTTAGCAGAATCTGACTCAAACGATGTCGAAAATGAAATTTGCTTAAACGGTTGACTTCCATTATCATATTCAGTCAAACAAGGAACTTTAGTTTTGGTCAATCTATCTGGGAAAGTACTAGTTTTGGTCAATCTATCTGGGAAAGTACTGGTACAAGAATTGTGTGGCAAAGTATTATGATCTGTATTTTGTGAGTCTATTTGATAATGCTTCTCTTCAATGCTGGTTTTATAATCTTTGGTCAGCTGACTTTGTTCATTCCTTTGATTATGATCTGTACTTTGTGAATCTATTTTATAATCTTTGGTCAAAAGACATTGTTTATTCCTTTGATGTGCCTGCACGCTGACAGGACTTGCCTCTATGAGGCCCTTGGTCATGACAGACTCTGAAGTCTGCATGAATTTAGGAGTCGACTCAGGAGTCAACCCAAATTTAGGAGTCGACTCAGGAGTCAACCCGAATTTAGGAGTTGACTCGGGAGTCAACCCAAATTTAGGAGTCGACTCAGGAGTCAACCCAGTCTGGCTGTCACAGCTTCTGTCCAAAACCATCTTCCTGGCTGCAGAGCGTCTCCAGTTCTTTCTTCGAGGCATTGTCCTCTTCCTCAGTAATAAGGAACAATAGTTCACTACTGTTAAGTCAGTCTATATCCAGAGAAGATAACACACCATCCAATCACAAAATATAACTCAATTCACTATATAAATTCTCACACTTTTTAGTCGTTTGTTGAAAACAATAGTTCATATATAGGTTGATTTGATACCTATAAAAGAAATAAATATTATCAAACAGTACAACCTATTTATGCCATAGTTTTGAAGGTAAGAATGTATCACACTTGTTTTATTTTAATTCTTTTAAAAGAACAGCATATACTAAGCTTGAATTTACTCCAAAAAGTTTGCCAAACTGTATGAAATTAGTCATGCTGTGTTTTTCAAGATTTATAACAAATGTATTTGACCATTTGTTTGTTGTAATTAAATGACAGAGTTAGTGCACACATTTAACAGAAAAATGAGTAAATTTGTCATAATGTTTGTTCATGGAAAAAATATAAACTGCAACAACAGCACTGTCAAGAGTATTATGACTATTATTCTTTCTATTATTATTAGTATTATCATATTTAGTGTAAACTCTTAAAGTTAAAACAAAGTCAATAATAAAAATATTGTACATGATCAGCAAGGCGATTACATTCCAGGAGGAGGCCCATAGACTGCACTGGTGGAGATATCATCTCTATTATTCAGCAGCACTGATTTACAGAATGTTAATAACATAAATATCAGTTCTGCTGATGTAATAAAGAGAAATTGACATGTATAATCTTCTTAACCAGTGTCACTTAATTACCTGGTACAAAATATAACAGTATCCTTGAACAGATATAAATTGTGGGAGTAACCATAAAATTTCAAATGTTTTAACATTTTCAATCTCAAAAAAGAAGAAGAAAAAAGCAATAATGTTGTGTTATTGTTTAACGTCCACGGTAAACTCTATGGTAATGTCGGGACGGTCAGTTAACCTAACCACACTATTCCTGGGCAGGCTTAGACCTCCTAAGCTGTTAACCAGTACTAAGTGCACCTACTTCCACCAGTAACTGACAACTGCCCTTCTTGAATCAGTGGAAGGAGAAATGAAAGTAAGTGGCCGGACCAGGTGTTGAACCCAGGACCTCTGGCTTATAAGTCAGACACCCTACCAATTGCGCTATAATGACTGCTGGAGAAGGCATCCATAAAATGATACTGTTATATGGATAACTCAATGGGTACGCTTTCCAATAAGCCAGTGCAAGACATTAATGAGTTAAAAAAGGCTTGGACAAGAAGTTTTCTTGAATTCATCTTCTGCCAACTATGTTCTATGTTGCAATGGGTTTTGTAGTACAGCGATTAGCACTCCTGACTTCAGATCAGCGGTTCTCTGAAAGTATAAAGGGGAACTGAATAAAATTTCACATACAGTCCAACTTGTATTAAGCAGGCACCTAAGGGATAGTCAAAATGTGCTTGCTGAAGACAGGTGCTTGCTTAATACAGGTTCATTTCAATGTATTTGCCTGTTTTGGGAACTGAATACATGCTTGCTTAATACAGGTTGCTTACATAATAGAGGAGGTCACTATGACAGGTTTTAATGTATTAATAGAGGGCGCTAAGAGAAAGTGCTATAACCTAGAACCATAATACTATGAACTCACCAGTTAGAACTCGCCAATAATTCCAACAAAAAAAATGAAATAAAGAAGATGTAAAAAAATAAGCAATTTGTAGTATAAGCTAGTTCAAAAAACTGGAAAAAAATCAGCAAAAGTTCTTCGGTATAATTTGCAACGATGCCAGTTTCATAAAAATATGAAAAATCAGCTGAATGCTCTGTCTGTGCATTGTCACAAAACAGGGTTAAACCAGAACACTCAACGTAAGTTTACAATCCCAAAACTTAAATGCTGGAAAAACTTTACCTATATCTCAGTTTCAACTAGCTACTGGTTGCCCTATATGAGCATAGTAGCCATGTTGATCTTGTGTCATGGACAAATTTGAACAAATTTCTTCCCTCAACCTCAGGCGGCTGTATGCTTAAATTGGCTCAGCAGCTTTTGCAGAAAAATGTGAAAATGTCAAAATATGAGACATTAGTCAAAGGTCAGAGAATGTTCTTGACCTCTTGTACTCAGAAGTCTTCATGTACTCATTTAGATGAAGTCTGTACCAATTTTCCCATTTTTGGCATTGCCGTACAAATGGTAAAGCTCAACTCAAGGTCATCATCTGAATGCTCTTGGTAGTACTCAAGTACCTGATGCCGCATACAAAGTTTCAATGCCATCAGTCAATTGGTTCTGGAGAACAAGACTTTTAAGGATTTTTACCAGATATGGGCATGGCTGCCATGTTGGTCATGTGACCTGGACCATTCCCTCAGCCCTTAGAAGCTCTATATAAAATTTGGTTACAACTGGCTCAGTGGCTTTTGAGAATATGTTTGAAATTGTCAAAATATGAATCCTGTGTCATGTCAAAAGTCAAAGAATGACTTTGAACACTTGTACTCACAAGTCTTCATGATCTCATATACCAATTTCAAAACCAAAATCCTTGTCTCTTTCAACGCAGATCTTATGTCCTAGCATTTTCCCATATTTGATCCTGACACAAAAAAGAATAGCTCACCTGGGCAATTGGCAAGGTGGCTTTTTCTTATCATGTCTGAAATTGTCAAAATATGAGTCTTGGGTCAAAAGTCAAAGAATGACCACGACCGCTTGTACTCATAAATCTTCATGTACTCATTAAGACAACCATATATACCATTTTTATGCCAAAATCTTCAAAACTTTCCACGAAATCTTATCTTCTAGCATTTTCCCATATTTGACCATGCCGCAAAAAAGGTCACGGTAAACCCAAGGTCACCATTTGAACAGTCTTAGTGGTACTCTAGTACTCCATGCTACTTACCAAGTTTCAAGGCCATAAGTGTATTGGTTCTGGAGAAGAAAAATATTAAAGATTTATACCGCAAGTGGTAATGGCGGCCATGTTGGTCAGGTGACCTGGACCGTTTGAACAAATTTTTATTCAATCAACCCCTGGATGCTCTATATGAAATGTGTTTACAATTGGCCCTTTGACTTTTGAGGAAATGGTTGAAATTGTCAAAATATGAGAGATCTGGATCAAAGGTCAAGAAATGACCTTGACCTCTTGTACTCATAATTCTTCATGACCTCATTAAGACAACTGTATATACCAATTTTTCGGCCAAAATCTTCAAAACTTTCCATGAAATCTTATGTTCTAGAATTTTGATTATATTTGACCTTGCTGTATAAAAGGTCAAGGTCAACACAAGGTCATAATTTGAACAATCTTGATAGTACTCAAGTACCCAATGCTACATACCAAGTCTCAAGGCCATCAGTCAATTGGTTCTGGAGAAGAAGATTTTTAAAGGTTTTTACCATATATGGGCATAGTGGCCATGTTGGTTATGTGACCACGACGGTTAGAAAAATTTTTCATTCCCTCAACCTTTGGAGGCTCTTTATAAAATTTGGTCAAAATTGGCCCAGTGGTTTTTGAGGAGATTGGCAAAATATTAGGGTTCTGGGTCAAAGGTCAAAGAATGACCTTGACCTCTTGTACTCACAAATCTTCATGTAGTCATTAAGTTGACTGTATATACCAATTTTTAGGCTAAAATCTTCAAAATTTATCATGAAATCTCATGTTCTAACATTTTCCCAAATTTGACCTTGCCGTAAAAAAGGTCAAGGTCAACACATGGTCATAATTTGAACAATCTTGATAGTACTCAACTACCCAATGCTACATACCAAAACTCAAGGCCATCGGTCAACTGGTTCTGGAGAAGAAGATTTTTAAAGGTTTTTACCATATATGGGAGTGGTGGCCATGTTGGTCACGTGACCTGTATGGTAGGAATAAATTTTTGTTCCCTGAACCTCTGCAGGCTCTACATGAAATTTAGTTTCAATTGGCTCAGTGGCTTTTGAGGAGATTGTTAGAACTTGTCAAAATGTGAGAGTTCAGGGTCAAAGGTCAAAAAATGACCTTGACCTCTTGAACTCGTAAATCTTCATGTAGTCATTAAGATGACTGTAGATACCAATTTTTAGCCCAAAATCTTGAACAGTTTCCAAGATATCTTATGTTGTAGCAACCTGCCATATAAAACCATAAGGAAGCAAATTTGACCTTACCGTAAAAAAGGTCAAGGTCAACCCAAGGTCATAATTTGAACAATCTTGGTAGTACTCGCGTACCCGATGCTACATACCAAGTTTCAAGGCCATCAGCCTCTTGGTTCTGGAGAAGAAGATTTTTTCAGGTTTTTACCATATATGGGCATGGCGGCCATGTTGGTCATGTGATCAGGACTGTTCGAACAACTTTTCGTTCCTAAGGTCCCAGGAGGCTCTATATGAAATTTGGTTACAATCGGCCCAGCGGTTTCAGAGGAGAAGTCGTTTGAAATTGTGGACGGACGGACGGACGACGGACGGACGACGGACGACGACGGACGACGGAGCCTTACCATCCTATAAGCTCCCCCGGAGCCGCTGGCTCAGGTGAGCTAAAAATATGGCGACTGTGGGCGACGCTAATTCTCCTTACGAGTCCATATAGAAAACTTTAAAAATATTCTTGTCAAAACTACTTCCTGTATTTTAATGAAACTTTGCATGAAAATTCCTTTGGACCAATTCTTTGAAAGTTGTTCAAACCAAGTTCAATTTAAAACATTACCACCATGTGCGGGGCTAATTTTCCCCGTACCTCTATATGGAAAACTTCAACAATCTTCTTGTCAAAAACTGCTAGCTGGATTTAAGCCCCCCAGTAATTCATTACTGACCGTTCCAAGGCGATAGTTCTGTTGTGGTTCTCTGTTGCCTGTTTTTGGTGTCAGAGTTTCTGTGATGTTTTACCTTATGTATGTTCTTATTATTTTTGGTTCGGTTTGGGTTGCTGAGTGGCCATCTTTCGGGAACAAGCTGCTCACTCGGTTGGCCATATGTTCTCTGTATCTTGATTATTTGTAATCTTAGTTGTTTCCAACTATGGTTTGAGGGCTGGATTTGGATTTTGATTGTTTCAGTTCCTGGTCTTTGCATACTTTTTACTTTCATGAAAGTTTGCATGAATGTTGCTTGAGTGACACTTTATGAAAGTTGTTCAAGCTATGTTGATTCATTTTACTAGTGGTCTCCATGGACGGGGCTAATTGTCCCTTTATGTTTCTATTGAAAACTTTAAAACCTCTTGTTTTTTTTTTATATTTTGTTGCTTCAATCCAGATAGGCCTATAACAATATAAAGCCAACCTGCAGCTTGTAACCACCTGCAGCAGTCCTCCTATCTCTAGCAGATACAATTATACAAGCTATGATGCCACTGTCAATCTTAAGCTCTGCCCCTCCATCCCCCCCCCCCCCCACATCCCACCACCACCACCACGCCAAGGCCTTTACAACATGCCACTGTCTAGCACAAGCAATCCCCTTAGGCCAAATAAACTACACAACACCAGCCCCATGCCAACTCTAGGCGTAAACATCTGTACAAGCCACCATGCCATTGTCAAGCTTAAACATTTCCCCACCGCCCTATAGACCTATACAACTTTATTACAAGCCACAGCAAAGCAACTCCCCAAGGCCTACAGAACTATACAAGTCACCATGCTGGGCTGTCAAGCAAGAGCACCTTCCACCTCCAAGATCTAAACAACTGTAGTTATAGTTCCCATGCTGCAGTCAAGCACCAGCTCCCTTTCACATCTTCTCAAAGGCGTACCAGGCCTATACAATCATACAAGCCACCATTCTGATGTCAAGCACCAGAAGCCCCTGCTCCCCAAATTAAGATCAAGTCAGATATTTTGGGCCATTTTGGCCCCCTTGTCTTGTCATAAGGTGCCTGTTTTCAAACCTTTCTGCCATTTTCAGGTAGTATGGCAACATCAGAGGCAATACAGAAACATTTGTATTGTTCAATCTGCCTGGATATATTTAAAACACCGAAGACACTACCATGCCTCCACACATTCTGTGAAACTTGTTTGAATGACTATATTTGTAAGACTATTTCATCAGATTCTAAAAAGCTGTGTCACTTTGAATGTCCACTTTGCCGAGCAAAGACTTTTCCAGTGAAAACTGAAACAGAGTGTCATCAATGGGCGATAAATTTTGTTACAAATCATTTCATCGTATCTCTTGTCGACGAAAGTCTAAAAGATTCCAGTAAACTGCCGGTAGAGCACAATCAAAATGATGGCAGAAATTGTGTTCCCTGCTTGCTGGACGATAAGATGTCAAAGGCCTCTTGCTTCTGTATAACATGTAGTGAACATCTGTGTACGATTTGTCAAAATGACCATAAGAAATTCAAAGTTACACGAAACCACACTGTCATAAGTGAACGAGATTATCCTAAAGATATTGCTATATTAAAGGAAATGTCAAACCTAAGTCACTGCAGTGCTCATCCTGAAGAGAACAACCAATTTAAGTGTTTATATCATAATGCTTTTATATGTTCACTATGTGCAACCACCAGTCACAAACGATGTGATGATGTCATTCATATTGATACAATACCCATAGAGAAGAAAAAAGATAGCAACGAATGCCTTTCAAAACTGAATACTTTGAAAGAATCGGTTGAAAAATTACTCGCTTCTAAACTAAATGATGCAGAGCAACTTGAAAGCATTACTTCAAGAACTGAGAAGGGCCTGAATGCATTGACAGAGGGAGTGCAATCAATGGTTACTTACATGAAAACTGATTTGATAGCAGACTATAAAGGCAAGATAGGCTCAGAGAGGAACAAAATCACAAGCTGTATTGCCAACTACATTGAATATATTGAAATATTAACAAACTATCACGATATGGCGGAAAGCATTTCGAGATATTGCTCCAACACCCAAAAGGCTGTTTTTCTTGAACTTTTGACGGAAACTGAGAACAAAATTCGGAATGACTTAAAGAAGCAAGACTATTTAGCTCTACATGATGTAGCAAACACGGTAAGTGTTAAACTGTTCACTTTAAAGACGATGCTTACACATTGGGAAAAGGATTTCTTTTCAATTGAGAAGGGATTTTCGGATAAGCTTTCTCGCACTGAAAATCATCCACTAATCTGCCTAAGCAATACAGCAGAAGCTTGCGACAAACACCAAGAAGTGTCTCTGGCGACAAGAGCGACTTTTACAAAAACTGGAAAAACGAACCTCTGCACATCAACAACACCTGCGGCTAGAGAAGACACTCAGAACACTGGTCAAATAAACTCAGTGGAAAAAGAAACAACACTTTTTCCTAACTGTAGCTTTAGAAGAGTTTCGGAATATGACATTTCTCTTCCCCGTAAATCGTTGAAAGTTAGTAGCCATATTGGAATTCTCAGACTTGCAAATGCTAAACTGATTTTCCTGGATAAAAACAATAGAATTTTAAAACTGGTGACACCAAACCTTCGTATTTGTAGTCATGAAACATTTGAAGACGAACCATTTGACATTTCTCAAATAAAACACGACAAAATTGGAGTAGCAACCGCTCAAAAGATAGTAGTATATATCGTTTCGGCCGAGGTAGTACGGAAATGTAATATCTTTCCAATGAAGAGTCAGCAAATTCTACTTTCGCTTTGCTTACTTGGAAGCAATTTGGCATTATTGTTAAGAGAAAAATCCAACAAAGCTCAAATAACTCTTCAAGTTAGATCAAAGGAAAATAAAATATTAGAAAATCTGACACAGTTCTCTGATACGTCTGGAAAGTCCGTAACACTTCAAAACCCGAGTTTTGTAAGATCGCATCGTCAACAAGATTTCATAGTATGTGAGAAGAAGCAGTTAATTATGATAAATAGACAAGGCAAAATAACCAGAACATTTACCAACGGTGCTCTAAAAAGTATAAACTACATTGCAGTTGCTTCGAAAATTGGTATTTTCCTATGCGACACCGATGCTGGAATTATCCATCTACTTCCTTTGGATATGTGCTCGGCTAGTAGAAGTTTGATAACTGACTTGGAAAAACCAGCTTCTATTGTCTTTGACGATGGTCTACAGAAGCTTTTCATTGGTTGTTTGAATAGTGACATAGTGTATGTTTATCAGTTAATATCATGTCAGTGAAAATTCATTGGCCAATTATATCTGATCTAAAGATCAATGTGTCGCCAGATTTACAGAGTAACAGAACAATCATCTTTGAAGTAAATGATAAATGCTAAGCAGTTCAACTATGCTGAATTCACAGCTCCGAGAACCATGCCTGCTGTAAACAGGTATACATCCTTTTAAAATCACGGACTTATGTGAGACATTGAACACGTGTGGTTTTGTTTGTGAGAGTATGTCACGTGCTAAGTTGTCGTTGCATTGGCCAGTTATACACTATCAGGTGACTTTGAGTGACATTCCGGGTGTGGCTCGGAACTATGTATAGGAAATAAACGCAAGGCAAAAGAAAGTATGCGCTTTTTGAATATTCATATTTCGCTTAGTTTTCACTGCACAAGTCTAAAATACTGCATGATAAAGTTTTACGTAAGGAACAAAATGTGGTATACTAAAATTACTATTTGAAACGCTTGACTAACAATGCCTACACTTTAACCACGTGCACCATGTTTGACAATGCGATTCTGTTGTTAATCAGTGTTTGAATTAATGGTTCCCTTTTTCTTCGTAAAAAACAACAACAACAAAGCTTACAGTACATCTTAACTTAAGCTTGGTCGGGAAATAACAGTGGCGGGAATTACAGGTACTTACCGACCTGGGAGATACTCCGGACTTTAGCAAAGAGGACAATACTGGGAAACATGGAGTTTTAGTGGTATTTTAGTGTAAAATATATTTCCATAATCTGTACATTTAGATTGATAGCACACGTTTCCTGTCTTTTTGTATACATGGTATGCAAATGAGGTATAAAATTTTGGACCGGTCCTTACAGGGACACCATTGTTGATTATTGGCTGTTGAAGAGAATTGCATTACGTCATCAAATCGTGACACAGATTTCAAAGCACTGCTGTTAACATGTTTTACAATGCCAAATGGAGAGTAAGATAAGTGTTTAAGAAAACATATACCAAGTTTTTGGCATGAATTGCATAAATGAATCAGGCTTGTTCTCTATGGAAATATTGCATATCAAGAACTCTGCATTTGTTGATAAATTTGCATCTCTTTCGCAGTACTAGAGCGACTATCTGTCTTAAAATGGACACTTTTCCAAAATATTGAGGTCGCGTTGGATTATGCAGCCATCTTGAATCGTTTGCTGCTCTCGGACCAGGAATACGGATATAAAAATATGTACTCGCGCGTTGGCTGTCAAACGGTGACAAAATATATAGAGGATATTTACTGTTATTATAGGCGAATACCAAATATATTTCATCGAATGTGTTGAAAATATCAGCAATATCACGAGTGCGTACCACGAAAGTAATTGTTGTTTTTTTCAACACACGAGATGAAATATTTTTGGCATTTAGCGAAAAACAAAAGTAATTGTTTTTTCTGTTTAAGAGCATAACGGAAAACAGAACGCCTATAAAATAACTTTTTCCATAGTCATTTCTCGTTAATGTTGCTTGTCACAGCGCGTTTAGTGGGTGGTATTGTTTTGGGTGTAAATACAGTTGCACATAGAAAATGGGTTAAACTGTCAATTTAATGAAAGAGTAAAAAGACACCGGCGATTCAAGATGCCGTTTGCATCTGCCGTCAGACTGACGCCACGTGCAAAGTAGGAGTACTACAGCCCAAAAAGTGACGTTAATGTATGACGTCAGTTGCTTGACTAGACGTGCTATAGTCCGTAGCATAGTGCACAGGCGCTTGAAGTTTTATGCTGTTAAATATATTTCAATGATGCCTCTAAACATCCAGGCTATGAACCATTTTACGAAATGGCATATAGACTGCGTCAAGTTTAAAAGGTTTTGAGGTTTTGTTTTTTAGCGTAGAACTTCAAGCACCTGTGCATAGTGTAAGACAGGAACGCTTCATTTCAGACCTTTCGGGAAGAAATAAGCCCAAAATTGTCAAAAACAGCCGCGGTTCGCTGCAGTGGAAAATTATAAATCGTATCGATTACTTGTATATGTTTTCACTGTAGACAATATTACTTTTATTTGTTCTAGATATGCATTGAATTTACCTCTAAGTATAAAATAAAGTGCCATATTTTTTTTGCAAATTTTAACGATTTTTTTCGTTCAATTTATGCAAAAATAGCTATCAACATTTTTTTCAATGCATTTACCCAGCAGGCGCATAACGTCAAAATGACGTCGTACTGACGTCGATGCGACGTTATGACGTCGCATCGACGTCAGTACAACGTCATGTTGACGTCGTGTGCCTGCTGGGTAGTTTGTCGCTCGGGCGATGTTGGAAATCTCAGCCTTTGGCCTCGGTTTTCAACATCTGTCTCGGGATCTGGCAAACGTTAATGCATGGAAAAACATGTTTGGTCCCTTACAATCTTAGTACATTACTAGTCTCTGTAGCAACAAAGGTGGGAGGAGGACCGCGGGGGGGGGAGGGTGATAGCGGTATTTTTTCCGTAGGTTTTTATTATTCCAGGTAATTGGTGAACAAAAAGATAAAAACAATCATAATTATAGTGGATAAAAAATAATTTTCCAATTATTTTTTTAATCGTTTGACCTCCTTATTGTTACCAAAAATAACTTGACGTCATACGTTCGACTTAACACTAGCAAATCGCCATGTTTCAGGCCAACTCTTTTGTTTTGGAGGAGCGAAAGGAGATAAGAACGCTAAATTACATAGTTTATGGAAAGAGTAAGTTTGTCAGAAATATTGCTTTCAAGCGGTATTATCTATTCACTCAAACGAGAGAGGACAACAAATAATTCGAAAACCAGAAATTATTCAATGAACAAAGGCAATGCATTTATTGCGAACAACATGCAACACACTTTAGATGAGTTTGGGAATAAAAACAAATGTGGTTCAGAATTAGATAAGTGTCAGGCAAGTGTTTGGGGTGTTTTACTACGCATGGGGCCGTATTCATAAAACGATTTAAGTGGTTACTATGGTGTTGCTAAGGTTAAATTTCTTTGAAGGAGATTCCCTACAACTATGATATTTGCTCTGGAGGAACAGTCTTACAAAGACTGTTCCTCCAGACCAAATTTCATAGTTGTAGGGCATCTCCTTTATAGATATTTAGCCTTAGCAACCGCATAGCAACGACTTAAGTGGCTTTAAGAATACGGCCCCTGCTCTTGAACTTATTCGAGTATATACCTTTAGAAAACGCAATGGGCTATAAAGTTAACGCAGTTAGTTTCAAAATTACGTCGACGTGATAGAAAGAGCTCCAACTCCTGGCCAGCATGTATTTTTAAAGTGACATAACTAACCAGAGCACCGAATCGTAAATAAGTCTCAAAACATGCATATTTGTAGACGTTAATATCTGTCATTATAAAGAAGTTGTGCGAATTATATCGGAACCTTTTGACTGCTCCTCGTATACTGCGCGCTAGACTTTTACAGTATTCAATTCAAAAGTATTCAACCGCCGCATGGACTCGAGTTTAGCAATTCTTGATTTGTAATGTGCTTTCGTTGAGTCCGCATTTAGTTTTCTGTTTGTTCATTGTTTAAGGTCAAGAATACGTAAATGACTGGCGCCATTAATTACGTGCGTCGCGAAGGACGTTACGCAGTGTAATTTTCAATATGGAGGCCCCATCGAACATTCAATAATAACGTCAAACATGGGAAAAACGGAGTTGTTGTCATTGTTTATTCAAGCCCTTTGCTGATATTGCAATGTTCTTTTTTTACTTGAAGTCATTTCATCAACATAAGTGTATTCATACAAAATTAATGAGAGACAGAAAGAGAGAGGACAGACTGAGAGAGTTTCATGTGTGTAACTAGTTAAGGCTGGCCGGAATACATGTTCCCTCCCTGCTTTCAGGGCTCACAGGACTTTTCAGACACACATATGAAAGGCGGAGCCCATCTTTCTCCTTTCGCTGCGTTATCATCCTTCCCTGATTTGATAAAGCTACCCATTTACTGCTGACTTGACAAAGAGACTTTCAAGTCGCTAGCTGGCCGAATCCGGATTCGAACCCGCAGCCATCTGCGTCATAACCGAACGTCCACGGTGCCGGTGGGATTGCGCATCCGAAATAATTAATAAACCAAGTAAATGTATGCCAGCTGATTTTAGAGTTTTATGGGATCGGAATGTAATTTTTATTATAATGCCGATTTTTGCAATTTAATACACATATCCTTTCTGGGCATCAAAATTTTTATTTTGATTACAAAATTAGAATGATACAATATTTCTGCCGTTTCCAAAGATACAGCGGGCCTCTTACTCATGCCGCCCCTACGGCCACTACGCTACAAGAAGTCTTTAGCTTTACCTATCCCGCCGACGGTGGATTTGGAAGTTGATCTTGTAACTTACCATCATCTCGATATGACTGAAATACTGTCCAAAAGTCAATTTTATCTGACTACCATGAGCCACATCGACAGAACACGAGTCGCTAGTAATATGATACATGCACACAGATCAGCCTGCGCATACGTACAGACTAACAGATCTCTTCGCTGTTCCTCACGGAATCATTGTACCAGAGGACAACAAAGGCTCTGGTCAGGTTGGGCGGGTGCGCACACTGATCTGAGTTTCCGCTGACCGTATATGCCCCAAAGAACCTATTTTATCATGGCACGAAGCATTTTGTGATTTAGGGTAACGCAATTTTTATGTGCGGCTCAGTCTTGTATATTACTGTTAGAAGTGTGCTTGCAAGTTTTACTAATTTTTGTTTACGAGAGTCTGAAAAATAAATTCTTTCACTTAAGCCTCGTTCACGCCACCAAAGTTTCTTTGTCTCAGAATCTTTAACAAAGAAAGTTTGCCAAACATTTTGCGCTAACACGGAGCAAATTATTTGTTAAAAAAATGTGAAATGGAATTTTTGTCAAATAAACTTTGGCAAGGAAATATTTGCTGCTGTGTTCACACGATCGAACATTATTCGTCAAGGTTACCTGGACAAATAAACTTTGCCCGTGTGAACGGCCAGCTGTGCCACCTTTTCTTTGTTAAATATTCTTTGTTCAAAATCAAACCCATTTGATGAGCAAAGTTTTCTGTGATTATCTCCATAGCTAGTTTCCTTGTTACATATTCTATGGCAAATTTTCTGTTCCCACGGACAAATTTTGTTTGTTTACCATATAAATTTGGCAACGAAAAGGTGGCATATTTTTCATTCACACAATTTTTCTTCTCCAAACCTACTTTGTCACAGAAACTTTGCCCGTGTGAACGAAGCTTAAGGAATTCATCATGAGAACCCTATTAGTCTTCATAACGGTCTTAGCATGTCTTATAACGTCGCCAGTAAACGACTGCAACGTCGCTTATGGATGACGTCGCGGAATGGCGTAACTTTATACATACCTATGCTTGCTTATCAAGCGCTACTTCAAAAACGAACTCGGTAGTCAAGGACTTTTCTTATCCCATTTTAATTGACAGATCCTGTGACATAAAATATCAGTTTTTGAAAAAATCTATGTAGTGGTAAACAAGCTGTTTACGTTTAAATTTTAAAATCTTAATTTTTTTCATCGCGTTCCCATTACCGTCAGTGGAAACAGCCTCAAAATTTCATGTTTTTCAATCTGATCTAGCGACTAAACAAACTCGGTGACCTATCTTTTTTATTGCACAGTTCGATGTAACACATAGAAATGCACCCCTATGCAAAATCTAAAAAAATTCTATGTATGTGCCATTTACGTATTCTTGACTTTAATTTCTAGACGTCCGTAGCATTTATTAGAGATTTTATCTGCTTTTAAAGTTTTTCACCTGCATTTATATCTCAAGCTTTCAAGATTATTTTGCGATAATATTCAAGAAAGTAGACACTTGTCCTTTCGTGTATTTGAAATTACAACGCAGCAGATAATCTTTATCTTTACTTACGCCCATTTGAACCACGGCACGGGAAAACCAACGCAGTGGCATATGAACCCAGCGAAGACTCGGATCAGCCTGGGCATCTGTCCAGTATGCTCAGAGGCTTCGCTGTTCGTTTAAAGGGTCTAAGCTAGCTCCATGCGGACAGCGAAGACTCTGATCAGAATGGGCGGATGCCAAGGCTGATCTTAGTCTTCACTTGACGCACATGCAACTATGTTGGTTTTCTCTTGCCGCGGCTTATTTAACGTAACAGCCCCTATAGACCAACTAAAGATTTGTCCTGATAAGCAGGTCAGTCATGAGGATCTACACTGCATGCACTTGAGCCGTCCATTAGAGTAAGCAGTCTGGGGACTTATGGATTTCCGTCACGCATATTTGTGATGGTCAGCCATACTTCTTACATTTTTCAGTCCAATCACTAAAATGGCAAATTAACCTACTGGCAGTGTTCAGTCTGATCTGTCTACACTTAAAATTAATATTTGGTTCAGCCCTTAACTATTCTCAGTATTAACAGTTTTATTTTGGTTATGTCTGAAGAATTATGGTCAAAATTAGGCAAATATTGCTGCGCATTTGACTTGTTTTATTTCCAAGAAAAATAGATATTTACTTTCAATTTTTTATAAAGTGTTACGATCAAAATTGTCTACAATGCTTGCTTTTTTGTAACGGATGCTAACCGTACGAGTTACTCAAGGTTTTGCATCAGTTACGCGACAGAAAAGTACTTGGGGTTTTTAGCTTTTGTTATGGTCAGCCATAACACCAGAAGAAACCAACGTTATGGCTTTCCATCACGTTTCAGCCTTCGGACATGTAGTGACATCTTGTGGTAAAAATTTCAGTAATTACGTTATGGTAAGCCATCATGTCAGTTCATTTAAAATGCATGGTTAACCATCACAAATATGCGTTATGGAAATCCATAAGTCCTCAGACTGGTAAGTGCTGTTTATTATTAATATTCTATTCACTCATTTATTTTTATGCTTTCTAACTTTAAACACACTATTAAATGTAGGTACCTGCGTAACAGCACCTCCGTGCACTAGCATCCTATGCGGCGCAGCGAAGACTACAACGAAGAAGACCAGGTCCGTGAACATGTTTTATACATTTCTACTTGTTCGAGGTTACTGCATTTTTCGAGCTTCTTGTCTGTCTGGTCTAGACTATCGCATAACCTTGCAAGGTCGTTGGGGCGTCACAAATGACTTTGCAGCAACCCCTTTCCACCTTGTCCTGTCTTAAGCTGCCCAAGTTGTGCTTGCACAGTTCATCCCTGTCCACTCTTTAACATTGTCTTCCCACCTCTTTTACTGTCTACCTCTTCTTCTTTTTCCTCTACTGTGGCCTGTAGAAATTTCTTTGTTAAGCCAGACGGTCTTAGTTTAAACATATTTTATTTCCACAAAATGTGGATATACAATATTTTACAAGATACAATACTAATTAGGATGAGAACGGAAGGTAGAAGCTTATTTAGTTCTCCCCCTTATGAATATCAGGGTGGATGATCACGTGTTTTCTTGCGTCATTTCTTACGTCATTCTGAACGAGGAAACCCCGGAAATTCTTCAGGTTTTAGTTTATAATTTCATTGTTTCTGTATGCATTCTTTCGAAATGCAGCACAGTGAATGAGTAATCATGAGGACTTTCATATGATATTTGCGATTTTATCGTTGGTTTCATAGATTGTGTGTTTAATCATCCCCTAAACATCCGAAACCGAAAGTAGGCTGTGTCACGTGAACGATGTTGCCGCTTCAAACTGGGGGAGGTTAAATCGTGAAAACTTGTAAACCCTCAGTAAAAACAAGAATACCAGTTTAAAGTACTTACAAGCATGCATTCACTGCGCTATATTCTGAAAGACTGCATTCGGCAACAAAGAAGTTATTTTGAAAAAACACTAACCACGAAACAATCGTTGTGCTGGAAGTCCTAGTATTTTCTGTGACGTGAAAACCACGTGAACATCCACCGTGAATATGACATTACTCCTGAACTGGCGGAGAAGTTATGCATTTCTATAGTGAAACAGAATACAGTAATAGATGGTTTTAGAAAAGACGGTAAAAGTTCAAGGTATTGGGACAGACAGGACTTAGCAAACAGTATAATCCAAGGTCAGTCTGGTCAACCAAAACCAAAATGCTATTATGGTAATCATTTTAGGTGTCCCAATTCCTAGAATGTTATATTATAAGACAAGGACAAAGAATTATTATGCAATCGAAGAAATTGCTGGATCTAATTACTTCATCGGTAATTACACATTTCATTTATTACGCGTAGCATAAAATCATAAGAGTGAGCAGATCGGGGATAGATGTCAGATTAATATCAGCCAGAGGGCCTTGAGTTGTGCCCGAACCACCTCAGTTTCCATTTTTGGTCAATGTCAGAAGTTTGTCATATTCTTCAATGGCCTCTTGGACCTTTCTGCGACTATTCTCATTAGTTGCATGGTCCCGGTACGAGATGGTCAGTAGCCTGGGGTAGCATCACATCTCAAAGGCCTGCGTTCTTTTCTCTAACTGTTGTCAAGGTCCACGACTCACAGGCATACAGAAATGTGAATATGACAAGAGAACACATCAGTCTTACCTTTGAGCCAAGAGGTATTCTGTCATCTCTCAAAAGTAGTTTCAGCTCCGTCAGAGCTGCAGTGGCTTGTGCAATCCTTGAGAGAACCTCCGATTTTGAGCCATTATCTACGACAATTGCTCCAAGGTATTTGAAGCTTACTACTGTTCCCAACATCAGGCCCCGAGGTTATAAAACTTTTTTCATGCTCAACTCAGCTGAGCATGAAATTTTACCTGCTAATAAATAGCAAATTACTGATAAGTACAGTTGTTTTCTTGCTCAGTTTAGCTGAGTATGAAATTTTCTCTGCTTATGAATATGAAAATGCTAACATCAGTTGGCATTTTCATATTTATCAGCAGAGTAAATTTCATGCTCAGCTGAGTTGAGCACGAAAAAAGTTTTATAACCTCGGGGCCTGTTCTGTTACCTTGATATTCCTCTGGATGCCACTGGCGTTGTTTTCATGAGTTCGGTCTTCTCAGTACTTATCTACATTTCATACCTTTTGCAGGTTTTGTCAAGACTTTCAACTTAGGCTTCTAGTTCCTGCTCTTCCTCAGCAAGAGCGTCTTGTAAACTGTTTTACCTGCGCCTGTGTAAAAATCAGTGATATCTAAAAGTCAGTAGTCCTCTTTTTTTTTTTTTTTTTTTCTTTTCTTCTTTTTTGTGTTTTGGAAATTACATCAAAATGTAAATTATAAAAGTTTATTATATGACTAAAATGTAACACGAAATTTCATTGGCTGTTTTGACGTCACGTGCCGGTCAATATTTTGTGATATTCACCGGCCTGTCAGTGAATATTACTTTTACGCTGACGTCATTGTATTTTCGTGACGTAACGTCTGATTTACGTTAATGTTAATGGCGTAACGTCGCGAGATAATACCATGTAGTACCATCCTAAATATCTAAAGAAACTGAATTTAGAATTATTATATAATAAAACAATTGTTGACCTTTATTTCGGTGAATATGCAGTTTTATTGACCTGCAAACATAACATATTGACCTCCGCTTCGCGTCGGTCAATATGATATTTGCAGGTCAATAAAACTGCATATTCACCTCAACAAAGGTCAATAATTGTATAATATTATTCACTTACTTTTGTGTGTAAGTGTACATGTTAACTCCACCAGTGATGTCGGAATCTGAAAAACTTAACTGTCTCTCATCTTTAACGTTTTCCTTGTGGCACCCCCAAAAGAACGGCTGCAGTCTGAAATAGTTACTTTACAGCATATTCTACGACTCGGGGTGACGGACAGACAGACAAATGCCGGACGCTGACTGATTATAATAACTTCGTGCTCCGGTTAGTTAAAAGCTTTTCCAATTACTACATAGATTAAACTTAATTAAAACAAGACTTTTTGCACCAAAAAATACATGTGTACTTTGATGGACAGATTCATATCATAATCGGCAAAGGTCCTCTTGAAATGTTGGACGAACCAGCAATTAATGCTATGAAAAATATTGAGCCGCGACAAAGTGGTTGTGCGCTCAGCACAGACTCAGATCAGCCAGGGCATCCGCCTAGTCTTATCAGACTCTTTGCTAAGCGCTTAAAGGGAAGCTAAGGGTCTAAGCTACCTCCATGCGGTCAGCGACGAGTCTGATCAGACTGGGCGGATGCCCAGGCTGATCTTAGTCTGCGCGTGAAGCACAAGTACCTTGTTGGTTTTGTCGTGTCCAGGCTCAATCACAAAATTATGATTATGTCAATCATAAAGGATCATTTGACTCAACTCCAGTCATTAATTGCAGCTGAACGGTAGGAGCCAGGATGATGACGAATAACACTCACGTAACTGCAGTTTACTAAGCGACTCTTATACAAGATAGTGCTCTATGCAATAGATGAATGTGGGGGTTAGGAATTCAAAAGACCAAAAGCTCACCGTGTCTACCCTGTGATTGCAACAGACAACTGACACTGCTAATGCTATGAAAACAACTTCCATCAAGAGTTCCGCAAGCGGGGCAGTATACGCCCGTTACTGATTGTTTGCACCATTTCATCCTTGTCTACATTGCTATTAAGTTTATCAAGATATTCCAAACATTAGGGTTCTCAAAAGAAAACCTTAAAGAGTAATCAAAGGGATGTAACTACAAAAAGAAAATAAGGAAGGGGAAGCAATTATTCTTAAAAAGACATACTGTCTCAACCTATTACACATTGCTTTATAGTTTCGTCAAGATATTCCATACGGTTACCTAGTAATGACTTGCCCAAGACTAGTCATAGAAATTAATCAAACGGATGTTACTCCATAAATAAGGAAGGGGGAGCAATGATTCTTATATAAGACACACAGCCTCAACCTAATACACATTGCTATAAATTTTAATCAAGATATTCTGTATGGTTGCCTACTTACAGCTTGCACAAAAATAGCCTTAGAAAATATTCCAAAAATAAGTAAGTGGAGGCAATCGTTCTTATATGTGGCATATTGTGTCAACCTAATATACATTACTATTAAGTTTCATCACAATAGTCCAAAGGGTTAGTTAGATATAAGGTGTACAAATATAGTCTAACAAAATAATCAAAGGGAGGTAACTCAAAAACTAAGTAAAGGGGAGTAACCATTCTTGTATGAGAGACGTTGTCTTAACCTCATATACATTGTTATAAAGTTTCATCAGGATATTCCAAAGAGTAACCAAGTTATGGAATGCTAAAGAATTGCCATACAAACTGCCATAGACGAGTTTTTTCAAAGGGCTGTAACTCCGCTAAAAATCATCGGAGCAAAATTTTCATATAATATGCGCTACTCCACATCGTAGTCTTACTATTTACAAAGTTTCAGCTTAATTGGATGAAAACTATAGGAGGAGTTATCCGGAAACGAACACCACAAAAATTCTAAGTACAGGGCTATAACTCCGTTAAAAATCATTGGAGCGCAACCTCGAAACGATATGCGCTGGTCCACTTCATAGTCTTACTATATACCAAGTTTCAGCTCGATCGGATGTAAACTGTAGGAGGAGTTATCCGGAAACGAAAAGATTATGCCAGACGGACGGACGGACGCCAGCGCCATAGCAATATACGTCCCGTTTTTCAAACGGGCGTATAAAAAACTGCCATAAAATTGTGGCACCAACACAGATGTTGTGATCTTCTTCATTGGGTAAAAAGCTTCGTACAGTGTAGAGATTTTAACTGTGCAGGCTGACTAAAAATTATGAACTTTTGTTTTAATGTTGTCCTTTTTAAGTTTTTGCAAAAAGAATTTATACTTCTCAAAAGTAAGATGAACTCATTAATTTTCATTTTTTAAATATGCTTTACTAGAGAGATAAAGCATTCTGAAGTAAGAGGTGGCCTGTTTTGATTAATACTTATCTCCAAATCTCTGTGTGTATATATGTATGTATTATTTGCATAGCTTAAACAATTAAAAAAGAAGCAATATCAATATAAATTATAACGTTTTTTCTCGTTTTCAGACCCGTATCAATAAACATCCTACCTACATGTTATGAGAGCACCTGTCGAGGTATAACATAAAAGGTATACAACGAAAACATGGCTAGTGTTAGAGTCCTGAGAGAACAATTGCAGTGTTCTATATGTAAGAAATTGCTACTTCTCCCAAGGTCTTTACCTTGCCTGCATACTTTTTGTGAGAAATGTTTACAAAGTTATATCTGCACAGTAGAAATACAAATATGTGAATCCAAAAAATGCTTTAAATGTCCGCAGTGCCAATTAAATATATTCCCTTGCGATCAACAAGAGTCAAAAGAGATCTGGGTTAAAGAGTTTCCAACTTGTATGATAACAGAATCGGTGCTCGAAGAAAACTTACAAAAGGACGAATCGTCCTGTAATACAAGTTATGAGATGGTGTGTACATTGTGCTCTGGAGAGAATAAATTGTCAACGGCTTATTGCTTCTGTTTCGTTTGTACACAATATTTATGCCAACAATGTTATGAATTTCACAGAAAGTTTAAAGAAACACGGCAACACAAAGTTCTGATAGATGGTGATCTGCTGTTAGGAAAACAGTTTCGAGAAATGCCTATGCCGGGAACTTGCAATCTTCATCCTTCATGTGAGTTAGAATTTAAATGTTTTGACCATGATAAACTTCTTTGTTCTAAATGTGCCATCTTAAATCATCAAAAATGTCAAAACATTAAGCACGTAGATGACTATTTTAGTGACAACAGATTTAATAGTGAAGAAGTTACTAAAATTTCAAAGCAACTGAAAGAGTGCATACAAAAAGAACTTGAAACCAAAATGAATTATGCTAAAGAACTAGACAGTTTATCACACACAATAGAAAAGTGGCAAAATGATTTTCTTGATTCTTTAGGAGCACTAACTAGCTTTCTAGATAAGGAGATTTTAAATACTTTCAAAGAACAGTCAGAATTGCAAAAGAGTGCACTCAGTCAGTACATTATGGAGGGCATAAATATATCGGAAAAAGTAAAGAAAGCCAGTGACTTAGCAGAGATTGTTTGTAAACATGGGTCAGATATTCACTTGATCTTCTTATGTAATACTTTATCAGAACTTGAACTGAGCAAAAGCAACTTAACTGCACAAAGTCCCCAGTCTAATAATGCAATTATTGCCACAGTTGTTGATAACAAAGTGGAATTCGTTAAGAAGATGCTACAAGAAAACATCCATGCCAAACTTGAATCTTTCAAAAATGTTGTTTCTTCAAAATCAACTCCAAATTCAGCTGAATATTATGGCAAAGCAGAAAATTATACTGCCTTGTTATTACAACCCCAAAATAGCAAAAGCACTGGTGAAGAAACATTAGTTTAAGATGTCACACTTGGAAAGGAATCAACTCCGCCAATTTTAAGTTTACTTGCGTTCCCAAAGGTTGTAAATTTTTAAAGTTAATTAAGAATTTGGACCTCTGAGACCATTTTTCCTCTTAATTTAAGACTCCATTTTGGAAGAGCTTCGACGTCCAGGAGCCGTATTCATAAAACGACTTAAGTGGTTGCTATGCTGTTGCTAAGGGTAAATTTCTTTGAAGGAGATTCCCTACAACTATGAAATTTGCTCTGGAGGAACAGTCTTTCAAAGACTGTTCCTCCAGAGCAATTTTCATAGTTGTAGGGAATCTCCCTTATAGATATTTAGCCTTAGCAACAGCATAGCAACGACTTAAGTGGCTTCATGAATACGGCCCCAGGGAAGCACTTGAAAACAAAAAGAAAGACGTTGCCTTTGGTAAAAATGATGGAAAATGCAGGGTGGAGTACCCATACACCATAAAATGAAACTTTCCACAGCGCCATGGATTGTTTTCATTGCAAGCAAGAACTTGCTTAAGTGTACAGAACAGATGAAGCAGTACTTAATGTTCAGCTGTCGGGTAACATATCTAAAGATTCTAAGATAGAGTAAATTGTAAGATTTGACATGTCAATACAAATAGTGTCGACCAAAGTTTGTTGCCATTCTGCTTTGTGTTACTGGATGATGGAAATATAGTTTGCATCAACAAAATCAACAGCCTTTTAAAGGTTTATTTTTGTACAAAAGACTGATTTGAAGTGCTACACTGTTTTTAGGTAACATCCATTTCACATCGTATCTTTACATGATAAATTGTTTGCTTCAACGCCTAGAGTCAATGAAAAATGATGTTTTGAGAAAATGTGCGGAACATGACATGGTACGCATTTGCACAAAAGGAATCAGATTAGTGTTATAAAACACAACAGGAGTCTGATAAGTGAACATTACGAAATGGTGAACGCAGACATTTCAGTTCAGTCTAATTTCTGCAGTATTTGTCGCGTGCGTGAGAGCCTAGTGATACGGTTGGCGTGTACGCATGACTCGGTAGTTAACGAGGACGTCAGGCTGTTTTTTTTCCATGATCGGTCCATCTCTAAATGCATAATAAGCTATAGTGTATTAAGTGTTTTTTCGTTAATTTTAGGCTTTCATATCAGATGTATTGACTTCTGCCACACTTCACTCATTGGTACCTGCCGTTCTTTGACGATGTCAGAGACCAAGCAGAGGCAGGCAGTATCAGACTGAAAGGGCGACATACTATATTGAGGTTATGCCCAGATTATATTCTTGAGGAAATTTATGATGTGACGGAGTATGCTGCTCTGTTTGTGAGAATCGCGTATACACGTAGTCCTCGTCGAAATCAAAGTGTCTTAACATCACCGCAAGCCAAGTACTGGTCCCTGCAGATGACGTGGAACGACGAGATCGTATAGTTATCCTGAAGTGAAAAGGCCTGTGATTTTGTGATTTATTCTTAAGGGGCATGCACTGCTCTGTGTGATTATCGGGCGCATTTTGAGGCGAGTACTGTTCTGTAACCAATGAAGCTTGGATTAATAATTGAATAAGGGGACAATTTTCTGCAATTCAACCAGTGCTGACAAATTATACCCCTTATTCAGCCTTAGGGTTAGTTAAAAATCACATGATTCTATTCGGCTCTATTGCGGTATCGTTCGTTACAGTAAAAACGCAAATTCATTATGCTGTGAGAAGGTTAAGATATCGTTCTAACTTAAAAACCCTTTATATACGCAAACATTCAACAACTCGTACGCAAGAACAAATTCTGTAATTGGCACCGAGGTCGGCTACTATGATTCAACGCTAAAGCTGGCTGGGAGATCAGAACCGCGGCATAGTACCAGTTATCTTTCTGGTTGGACACATCAATTTGACCCCCATACCCATGATAGTCTTTTTCTTGCACACCTAATAAATTTAGGTACTACAATTTTATTTATATTTATTTTTCTTTTCACGCATGCAATCATCAGAAAGCGAGTAAGAGGTATCGGTTTTCCGGCCTCGTCATCGGTGACCGCTGTTTTAGCTTTATCTACATGTATCTACCTTTACATCTTAACTCCCGATGGGACGTCAGATGGGTTCCGGTGAACCAAGTGCTGAAGTCGGTTAGCTGAAATAAACCCTTAAACAAAGGGGTCGAGATGAGTTTGTACAGTCGAAAAAAGTGTTAGTATAGTGAAAAGATAAAAACAGAAGCGAGTGTTTAGGGAGAGACATGGATCACCTGACAGACAGCACTGCTGGACTGCGCCAATGTTGGAAGGACTGGTATATGAGCTATTAAGGCATTCCCTTGAATAATAGACCTTTGTAAGAATGTGAACCTGTAATAGTTTTTAAGAATGGGAATCTGTCTATATGAAAGTGGATGGATATGTCTTTATAGCCTACAATAAAAAAAAATCTGTAGACTTTACGGTAGAATACCTGGCAACCAGCTGCCAGTCCAGTTCCCTATATTTTTATGGGCGCCCGTAAATTTTGGCAGGAATCAACACGCAGAGTACGGTAGAACAAGACAGGCATTGTTTTGGTCCTATAGCCTTTCAAGACTATAAAGGTATTTTTGAGTGCGGTCAGCTAACATAACTCTACCATATCGTGATTTCAAAAAATGCTCTACAGGCAGACGCCCGTAAAAATAACGGGAAATGGACTGGCAGCTGGTTGCCAGGTATTTTACCGTAAAATCTACGGGTTTTTTACAGTGTAATATTTCGCGTGAGGCACTGGGATGCGGGAATTGCAACAAGGTCATATGTGACTTTGTACAGCATTACAAGACGGATGTCTATACGTGGTTGGTCCAGGGAGGCGCCAGTTTAGGTCCTTCAGCATAGCAGTAACGCTGGAAGTGATAATCTCTATACACTCACCTGGCAGCCCGTCTTTGGTTTCAATGGGTTTTTAAGACGAGTAACACGAAGGACCTGATATTTAGAGGGATTAAAATTCATATACCACATCTTTTCCCATTTTTCAAGACTGGGTGGTCGTTTTGGAGTACCTGGCCTTTAGTGAGTTAGCAGAGAGCAAGCTACATTGCAGTGTCATCAGGAAAGAGTCTTACTCTTGATTTGACCTGCTCTGACAGGTCATTGATGTACACGAAAATTAAATCGGTCCGAGAACCTGTAGCCCTGCAGGACGCGCGAAGAGACAAGGATGCAGTTTGAACTTACTCCATTTATTATCACTGCTTGCTTCCTGTTATCTTAAAAGTCCTAAATCCATTTTAAAGTGTCTCCTCTGATGCCACAGTGATGCAATTTGTTGGAGGAGTTTTTCCTAAGCAACTTTATCGAAAGCTAAAATCTAATAAATACAGGTCGGTTTGCCCATCTGCATACTTTTTGACAGTTCATCAACTAGCATAATAAGTTGCATCTCGCAAGATCTCTTTAGAGCATGTTCTGTTCAGTGAGGTGTTTAGAAAGGCTAGAAACAACTATGTGCTCTAGTATCTTACAAAGGACACAGGTCAGTGTTACTTTGTAAATAGTATCGGGTCGCTTTGTGAAGATAACAATAATTCCGCTGAGTGCTGTTTCACCAGGTGAGACAGCATTCAGAAGAGCTCTTGTTATCTCGTTTATCTTGACCATCTAATAGCGTAAGACTCGCGTCTATGTTATAACTAAGATAACTCCCTAAAGCAGTACGAAAACATGTGTGTGTGTGTGTGTGTGTGTGTGTGTTTTGTCTCACCACAGGGGTTATAAAATGATTTCCCAGCACCTGTAAAAATCGCAAAAATACCTTTGTCTGGTGTGCAAGAAAATGAAATCTTAGAATGTGATCTGTTTCTATGAAGTTTCTATTTTCAGAGTAATTGAAAATGATGAACGATACAGTGGCGATTAAGAAGCACTTGATTTGTTCAATTTGCTCGGGTGCCCTCAGATCTCCTAAAACCCTACCGTGTTTTCATACATTTTGTGAAAGCTGTTTAGAAAGACATATTGCTGACACCACCACTTCGGACACCACTGAATATTTTCATTGTGCTATTTGTGGCATAAAAACCTATTCAGTCGATACGAGCAGGAAACGGGAACAATGGGCTGAAAGTTTCAATACAAACTCTCATATTTCCAGTATTTTTGGTTGTGCAAATCCATACGACTCTAAACATAATCCTATCGAAGAGGAAAACATAATATATACAAAGTGTACACCATGTTCTTTTGATGATAAGTCGTCACCATCATATTGTTTCTGTATTAACTGCAAAGAGTATCTGCGTGAAAAATGCTACAATGATCATACAAAGTTCAAACTTACTTGAAGTCATACGGTCATAAGAACATATGACTATCCCCAAGACATTTCCTTATTGAAAGAAATTTCGGAGCTAGGAGTTTGCAGGCTGCATACAGATAAGAAAACTGAATTTAAATGTATGGATCACGGTTGTTTCATTTGTTGCATCTGTGCAATCACACTTCACAGAGCGTGTGGAAGTATTTTACATGTTGACAGTATACATGATACAAATGAATTAGAATTCGACGACAGTCTTCACGAAATGGATAATTTAAACAAATTGATAGCAGAGTCACTTGAGCAAAAATTACATGCCGCTGATACTCTCGAAATGACATTTTCACGGATAGAAAAACACACAAACGCTTTCATTAATAAATTAAAATCCGCACTGTACCACCTTGAACATGAATTTATGCCGAAATACAAGGACACGGTTGAGCTAGAAAAACGAAAAGTTTCAGTATGCAGAGCGGAGTGTGTTGGGATTACTGAAATGTTGCAGAAATATAGTAGCTTTGCTTCATTAGTCAATACACACGGCTCAAAGAACCAAAAAACGTTGTTAAAGCAGTATTTAAACGTAAAAAAGAGGAACATTATTTCTGGTTTCGAACTTCAAGAGGGATGTAACGCTGACGACATTGGTAAGCTAATAAACGACGAAATGTCACTCTTCTGGAAGATGCTTCAAGAAATAATAAACAGAGGACTAGAACGCTTAAGCACACTAAAAGATATAAGTCATCTCGAAAGTAAAACCACAGATCAAAGTGCATCTGTAAGGAACAAGTCAATAACAACGAGTCAATACCACCAACGAATGCAAGTCAAGTTGCTGTAGAAGATCCTGACAATCAAAGTTTGATGAAAGACGCAAATGGGCAAGTATTGCCAACTAAAACTGAAGAACGCAGTATTGATAATCGGGTGACAGAGAGTGACAATAACGGTTCTACTCTCAAAGATACATCTAATAATAATTTGGATAATGACCCCAAAAATCATTGCTCAAAGAAAGAAACTGACAAAAGCAGCTCAACAAAAGACAGTACAACCCAGTGCCTATTAAATAGAGCAGCACCTCCCGTTGTGATTGACCACACTGCCAAACAGAATTCAGTTAAACCAGCTGTAAATGTCAGAACTGTAAAGGACACCGTTGGTCAAAATTCGGTGAAATTAACCACAAAAGAAGTATCACACACTGCAAAACGTTATTCCGTGAAAAATGATGATACTGGAAACGCAACTGAACAAAAGCAACAGTCTTCAGAGTTATCGTTCTCATTAATACACTGTCCCATACAGAAGTCTGCTGAATATGATGTATCCATACCAGGAAACTCATTTGAAACGTGCAGCCATAATGGAGTGATGTGTTTGCAAACGGAGACATTATCTTTATTGACTAAACTAACAGAATAATAAAACTGTTGATCGCTGAGTTTCAATACAAAACCCATTAAGTCATGCAAGAATGTCCTTTAAATATTGCACTAATAGGAAATGACACAGTAGGTGTAGCGACAAGTAAGGCAATCGTTATATATGAAATTTCAAACAGTGAAATAGGACGCAAAAATATCATTTATACAATAGACATACTTATATCGCTCTGCACGGTAGGTGAAGACCTTGCGTTACTGGAAAAAAACTGCACATATGACTAATCCTGAATCATATATTTAAATAAGATCAAAGCAAAACAGAATTATTAAAGAGATTGACATATTTCCGAATAGTGACGGTGATGAAAGTTATTTGGAGAAGCCAAATCTTATTAGAAAACGATCTGATACAGAGCTTGTTGTATGTGAGCCAGGCCATATGGTTGTGTTTGGCAAAAGTGGAAGAGTAAAGTTTGACATCAGTACTGGCTTCTTAAGGAACATAGATAATCTAATGGTTGACATGCACAAAAATATGTACTTATGCGATACGGTATCGGGAAAGATCCATATGATTTCGGAAGACTGCACGAAAGTTAGCAGAATTTTGCTCAGTGACATTGAAAACCCTGCTTCCATTACATTCAGTCCAGCAACGAATACTCGTATTAATTGGGTGTAACTGTGATGACAAGGCACATGTTTATCGATTTAAGCAGGCAGCTGACATATAGATTACAGCAAAGGCAAACTATATGGTGTGACAAAGAAAAAAAAGATAATCAGTCAGAACGAGGGGCTGTAAAGACAGGAGCTAGAACAACGTTTAGGTGTATGGGCATCTCCATGTTAGATCTTTCCAAAAGAGAAATATTTGTACCCGCCCCTTCTTATGGAGTTGCTACTTTTACAGTAAAAATCTGCTGAGTCCTAGTGCAAATTCTTTTCTTAAAGAGTTGTCCCTATTTAGGACGGGATCCTCAAGGAGCAGTGTCATTCTATTTAAAGTGTTTTTTTTCCGGCTTTTGGTTTTGAGTGTATAAAAATTGTGTAAACAACTCCTGCAACAGTTTGCGAGTTTTGTTGTCAAATTTTGAATGCATGTTTTGGACACCGTGAGGATGCGCATGCGGCTTGGCAATGAAGATAAAAATAGTTTTGATTGAATTACGGATGTAGGGCTAAGTCGTTTTGGAAAGATTTGGCACTTATTGGTATGGAGACTTTGTTTTCAACTACTCTCAAAATTTTCAGTAGACCATTTTTAAACATTGCATACATTTTGTTGACATAATAAAATGTGCATTTGGCTTTGCAGTGGAGATAAGATTGAGTTTGATCAAATTATATTTGACTTTTTCAGTGTAAGATCGATTTTTATTTCACCTAATGAACACCAAAAGCAGTATTTTCACGAATGGCGAAGCCACGAGTAAAAATACTGCTTTTGGTGTTCATAAGTGAAATAAAAATTCATCTTAAACTGAAAAAGTCAAATTTTCTATTTCTTTTATGCTTGAAAATCGCAATAATTCTTTTTATTCAAGAGCCTCAGCCATCACGACAGAAACACAACTTTTTTTCTAGCCGTTTTGCGACAAATTTGATGCTTCCAGCGTGTTTATTGGGTATGATATTGGTTGTAAAAGAGGTTTGCAACTGAAAAAAATAGCTTCAAATATCATTTTGATAAACAGATCTCGAAAAAATTGCTGAGAAAGAATGCCTACAGGAGACTTCAGCTGCCTGACGTCTCGTGCAGTAACAATGTTACGTTGGCGCTTTAAGTGACGTCATCAACGTCGTAATGATGTACAAACATGCGTGACGAAATGTTTGTCCAGGCAGATAAGATTTAGCCAATTAATCAACAAAAAACTTGAGGCTATTTCACAAAAATCCTATTTCTGAAACAGTGAAATCGAAAGTGATAATTTCTCTGTTTGAAACAGTGAGATTATCAGTTTTGATTTCACCGAGAAATCTCTATAATTCATTTTATTATATACCTATCAATGATACACCCTTTGAACTGGATGTTTTCTCGCCATCTGATACAGGAGGCCGTATCAAACTGACGTTTTCTGAATCCGTATCACTATCCTTTAAAACGAGGCTACGTCTGAGTTCCAGCTTCAGTCGCGTCATATTGTAACGAGCATCGTAGAAACGAGAACCAGAAAAACGGGACTAGTGACGTGACGTCAACAAACACGTCAATAGGCGCGCTTTGATAGCTCATTTGATAACGTTTGCCTCATGACTAGCTAAATAATTCAGCCGCACAGGTTCGAATCCGGGTAGATGCATTATAGCTGGCAAGTATGAATGCCTGGCTGTTCCCTAAGGTATATAATAAACAAATTATTATAATTGTAGCTTGATCTGGCGTTCTGTATCACGTCTCGTGTATGAGCTCATACCATCGGATCACCCTGGACGCAAGCGTGATACAGTACGCAAGATCAAGTTCCTATTATAATAATGTGTATGAAAAGTATAAAAGAAATAGATGATATTTGAAATTTTCAGTGTAAGATCGATTTTTATTTCACCGAATGAACACCAAAAGCAGTATTTTCACGAGTGACTTTTGGTGTTCCTTTTGTGACCTTGAATACAAGGTCATCGAAATCTGACCTTGACCTTGTTTCCAAGGTCCAAGAAGGACTTAATACGTGACACAGACACAGATGCAGACGACAAGGAGATCCAAACTGAAGCCAATATGTATCCTCTCACCTTTATTGGCGGGGGTATAGGGCATAATTTAGCAGTTAAAATAGTAATTTGACCAAAGGTTCGTAATTCTAGGTCAAAATTGAATGAAAACCCATCTTCCAAGCAATTTTATGTGTTCAGTCAACCATGAAACTAGGTCATTGTGAAATTCTGGTCACATCATCCAAATGTCCTGGTCAAGATGCTTCCTTGACATGGTTTTGAGGATAACTGGTCTGTTTATTTAACAATAATGCCAAGAAATATTGAAAATTGAGGACAAAAATATCAAAAAATGCTGAATGTCAAAGGAAATCGTTTTTGACAACATATGTTCAAATTAAACCAAACAAAATGATATGGAAATATATTTTAGATGTTCTGTTAATCATTTTATCAAATCCTGTCTGTCTGTTGTACTCTTCTACCAAATGAGAATGTTTTTACAAGACAGGCTAAAACCATATTGGATTACCCCACCCACTTCTGTGGACCCATAGCTCAGTAAGTAGGGCTTGCCGACCAAAGTCACATATGGTTCAATAAACTAGACACATTGGAGTATACCATCAGTTAAAAAAAGAAAACTTTGGTAGGATGCAGAAACCCCACCTTATTGATACCCCCCCCCCCCCACCACCACCACCTTTGATGCTTCCTGCGTGTTTATTGGGTAGGATATTGGTTGTAAATGGAGCTTGCAACTGAAAAATAGCTTTAAATAACATTTTGATGAACAGATCTCATAAAAATTGCCAAAAAAGAGTGCTTACAGGAGACTTAGGCGGCCTGACGTCGCGTGCAGTAACACTGTTATGTTGGCACCTTAAGTGACGTCATTAACGTCGTAATGACGTGCAAACATGCGTGACGTAATTTTGTGAAAAAAAACACAGATAGGATTTAGACAATTAATGAACAACAAAAAATGAGCCTATTTCACAAAAATCCTATTTTCTGAAACAGTGAAATCGAAAGTGATAATTTCACTCTTTGAAACAGTGAGATTATCAGTTTCGATTTAACCGAGAAATCTCTATAATTCATTGAAAAGTATGAAGAAAGCCATTTCTTTTATACTTTCAATGAATTATAGAGATTTCACGGTAAAATCGAAACTGATAATCTAACGTGTGAAATTATCACTTTAGATTTTACTGTTTCAAAAGTGGGATTTTGTGAAATAGTCTCATTTATTTGTAGATTAATTGATTAAACCTTACCCAGCTTGACATAAATTACGTCACGCATGTTTGCACGTCATTACGACGTTAATGACATCACTTAAGGCGCCAAACTAACATTATTAGTGCACGCGACGTCTTGCCGCTTTGGTCTCCTGTAGGCAATCGTTCATAGCAAACTTCTTGAGATCTAATTATTAAAATGAAATTTTAAGCTAATTTTAAGTTGCAAACTAAGTTTACAACCAATATCATACCCAGTTAACACGTTGGAAGCACCAGATTTGACGCAAAACGGCTAGAAAAAAAGTTGTCTCTGTCCTGATGGCTGTTGCGTTGGAATAAACTGAATTAGTGCAATTTTAAAGCATAATAGAAACAGAAAATTTGACTATTTCAGTGTTGTAAGATCACTCATGAACACCAAAAGCGGTATTTTCACTCGTGACTTTGCCACTCGTTAAAATGCTGCTTTTGGTTTTCATTCGGTGAGTGAGTGAACTCGGGTTTAACGTCCCACCAACAACGAGGTCATATGGAGACGGGACCTCGGTTTAAAGTCTCATCTGAAAGACCGGAGAAGCGGGAGATCGATCTTGCGACCCCTGGATTGGTAGTCCGGAGTGTTATCCACTACACTACAGCCGCTAATCGATTTTACACTCAAAAAGTCAAATACATGTATTTAGTTTTGGGCAGTTTTTGGCACTTCAGAATACGGAGTTTGTATTATCAACGTTTCCCATATTTTCAGTAGACTCACTTCAAGATTTTACTGCACAAATGGTGTGGACATAAAAAAACATGTGTATGTGGCTTTTTGATTGATATAAGTTTAGTTTTGATGACAACTATTTAGAACTTCTAAACGTCAATCTGATCAGGTTTTTTCGCATTACAGGATATGGAGTTTATGGAATCAGCTCCCCCACATTTTGTTTTCAAACTTTTTTCACTGTTTTCAAACGTTGCATACACACGTGTATTGGACACAATTAATGTAATTGCGCATGTGACTTTTTAATATAAACGTATTCATACATAATTTAGCGTGACAGACTCGCGTTTCTGTATTTAAGTTCTTCAGTGTCGCTAAACTCCAAAAAAAAAGTAAAAAGTATGCAAAGACCAGGAACTGAAACAATCAAAATCCAAATCCAGCCCTCAAACCATAGTTGGAAACAACTAAGATTACAAATAATCAAGATACAGAGAACATATGGCCAACCGAGTGAGCAGCTTGTTCCCAAAAGGTGGCCACTCAGCAACCCAAACCGAACCAAAAATAATAAGAACATACACAAGGTAAAACATCACAGAAACTCTGACACCAAAAACAGGCAACAGAGAACCACAACAGAACTACCGCCTTGGAACGGTCAGTAATGAATTACTGGGGGGCTTAAATCGATTTTACAGGCCCAACCTCACCCTCAGTTTCTGAAGTGGTACAAAACATTTAGTTGGTTGTTCGGTTCGCATGATAACCCTCTAACTCGTCAATGAATCATCACGGTAAAAAGTCAAAAGTTTGATAGAAAAGATATGATGGCAGGTCTCGGCAGGCAACGAGCATCCCTCTCCAAGCCACACTTCCTGTCGCATTCCGCGGGACACATTAGCTGCAGACATCAGGTAAGAGACGCCTACGTATTAATCCGCGGGCGCAGGCGTCCCCCACCGAGCCATCTCAACCCCTGCGTCTCGAGAAAGGCGACAGACAAGGGCATCAGGAAAGAGATGTCCGATGCAGCAAGAACCCGCAAAAAGCCAAATGGAAGCCAAACTCCGCTAAGATTCATGTCGCTATGACAAGTCAGTCTTAGTTTTAGAATAATTTAGAATTTTTACCAGATATATATCAAAATGAATTAAGTATTTAAATCAGTATTTAAGTAGTGACCCCAATGCCTGAGAACCAGAATCAACACTGAAACACTGACTAACTGGGTTGATGATATCCTCGGGGACAAATTGTCCACCAGCAGTGATATCGGCCCAGTGGTTCTAATATAAACGTATTCATACCTAATTTAGTGCGACAGACGCGCGTTTCTGTATTTAACTTCTTCAGTGTCGCTAAACTCAAAAAGTTTGATAGAAAAGATATGATGGCAGGTCTCGGCAGGCAACGAGCATCCCTCTCCGAGCCACACTTACTGTCGCATTCCGCGGAGAAACGAATAATGACCGTTTGAACGTATACATTTTGGGCAACTTCGTAGCTCCTATCTGTCCTACTTATGAATATCAGAAAGTATTTGTTCATGAATATAGACAATTGCCCCATGGCAGGCACTAAAAGGGGAATAATTCGTGTGCTACTGGCATACATGTCTTACTTATTTACCCGTAAGGAAAAAGTAATCAAGATTTGCCGGGGAGCAACGGAGTGCGCCTTATTGGAGCTAGACTCTCACGGATACAAACTCTTATGATCCCAACCATGTAGGTATAGATATAGCATGACGTCAGTGAACTGTAAAATATAGGTCAAGGTCGTAGGTGGATGCCTGTACGATACACTGTACAATATGGTATCGATGGCCAGAATAATCTGTTTATATAAACTTCTGTGATCTAAAACTGTTCAGCTAGACTCTCACGGATACAACCTCTAATAATCCCAACCATGTAGGTATAGGTATATCATGACGTAAGTGAACTGTAAAATATAGGTCAAGGTCGTAGGTGGATACCTTGTGTGAGATGTTACCTCATTATTCCTCTAGTGCCATGTGTATCATATATATGATACACTGTACAATATGGTGTCGATGGCCAGAATAATCTGTTTATATAAACCTCTGTGATTCTAAAACTATTCAGATATTATATTTATGAGGTTTTAAAGTGTTTGAAATCATGTTGCAGGCCTTACATGCTCATACTAAGACATGAAATGAGGCAACCCTAAGCCTCAAATGTCAAAGTCGGTCATTATCATATATGATACATGGTGTATCACGGGCCATATTTGGAATTTTAATTCACCTTTTCTATTTGGAATTTTATTTCACCTTTTCGTCTATGAAAACTGCCAAATTTAATGGTTTTCAGGCATGTAGTAGTATCTGTTACAACAATTTTTATGTTTGATATTTATTCCAAAATGCCCAGTGTATAATAATATGATACATGACTTTTCCGGTGCCCTTGACCTTCGAAAATATAAAATCATCAGAATTCTTATCAGTGCCTCATACCTAGCAACATGTGTCAAAATCAAAGTTTTTTCTACAACTTCTTGTATTGGGCACTAGCGATTTTTAGGTATCGGAAGCTTAACTTGCCAAAAAATGCCCGAGTTTGCTTGCTTCAGGGCATATCACACAAAAAAATAAATAGATGAGAATCATTGGCACCTTAAAGCCCCATAGATATATCGGCATGCAATATTTTATCGCGAGGTATCGCATGCAAGCTTTTCATTTCACCATACAGGATTCGTGATAACAAATGACTGTGACTACCTAGCTTTTAACTAATGAAACACCCTTAAGTTTCACATAAAAAGGGTTAAGAAAAGAATTTGGGTCATTTTAGTTGGCATCTAAAATGACCTTCTTTCGATTTTATTAGCTTGAATAAAATGGTAAAAACGTAACAAGCCTGGAATCCCATTCAGTTTATAATGCATTGGTCGACAGGAAACTTGAAAAAAATGTTTTGTTGAGCTATTTGACATTTTTCAAAATTATGGTTTTCTCTACTTTATGCTTGTTAACTGGCAGACTTTGGTTGCGGTTGTATTTGTTATATGTTCGGTGCTGTTTAATTTATTGTGTTCTCAGTTAAATCCTTCTATCATAAAAATAGAAAATAGGTAAAAATAATTGTTGAATGTTTTTCATATAATTTGCTTTGTCCGTTGTAACCCGTCTGTTGGTCTAAATTATTTAGTTCAATAAAGATAGCTGAGTTGCCACCTATTTGGGAAAGAGCTGCTGACTCGGCTTATCACTTGTAATTTATTGTTTGTTGGGATGTCTTTGTCAATCTTTCCCTTTGATGTTGGGGATAGGGTTTGGGATCTGATTCAGTCAGTTCCTGAAGTGTAGTTACTCTTTAAATTTAAACAGTTCACTCACTTCCTTCTTTATATGAAAGCAAAATGTGTGATAAATGGAGTGTGGTATGGCTTGCTTTCTTTTTTTCCAAATCATACCAAATATGAACATTTGACCCCTTTCAGCCCTAGAGTCTGTTGACATTTGGTATGATATGTAAATGCCATAAACCATAAAAATTCTTAGTATTGGAAGGGAAAGGTCTGTCGGAGTAAATAAAACAGAATGTACTGTTTACTCAGAAATAGTCATCCCAATAGTTACATAGAATTTAGACTGTACAGTTTACTCAGACATATCCGTTTCAATACCACTTAGAATGTACTTTTACTCAAGACTTAATCCGCAGCTGACAGTACTTTTCTTTGAAGTTGCCGGTACTGATAAATTCTGATAACTGTATCGTTATCATGTACAGTTATCATGTACAGTTTTGAATAGACCAATCATTACAGAGCTGCAGTTAAACAAACTTCTGTTTCAGTAAACTCTGCTGTTTTCCTTTTGGCCACAGAAATATTTGTTAAGGGTATTCATTTGACTGCCCACACTTAAATGAGTCTCCACAACATATGTTACATGTATATGAAAATAATCCATTAAACCATGTGACTGCATTAGACTCACCTCAGGGTTACTGATTATTACCAACTTTTGTGCGGGAAAATGAGCAGTGAATTAAGGTCACAGTAAAGTATTTGGGTAAGCAACTCTGCCATTTTCATTTTTGCCTCCCTTCTCAATGGTGGACAACTCTTGAAATCAGAATTTGCTCCTAAAGCTCCTTTAGGAGCAAATTCTTTCCTTTAAGAGTAGACCACCGAGAAGGGCTACGTCATCCAGAGAAGCAATTCGTTTCTTTGCATGATTGGCAGAAAAACAGATGTGTAACCATACATCATAAAACATGTCGTATTTACTCATTAATTAGGTGAATCCCTACCACATGTTTTAGTAGAAAAATGTTAAAATCAACCACTGAAACTTATTGGTAATCCATATAAAAAGGCTCGCCAGCGAGGTTATTTCAGTAACCCAACATATGTTTTAGTTGAAAACAAAGCCTTCATGTTATGGGTTCTAATGGACCATACACAGCATACCTGGTAATTGAAAAAATGAACACTAAAACGTAAGTGATTGAAATAACACAAACAAAATGAGATTAATGAATACCCTGAACAAACATTTTCTTTGTGATTAACAAGAATAGCAGAGCTTATCCGTCAAAATTTGTTTAAACTGCAGCCCAGTTTTCTGGACTTTCCTCTTCTGTGTACAATGTTGAAATGAGACAAATGATTTAATCTTGAATGTTAAAATGAGACAAATGATTCAAATTTCCCTCTGATCACTCAAGCCGTTTCTGGTAACGGATGTCCTTAGTGCATCAGACAGGAAGGTCCATTTTCCAGACAAGGTGAGGCAGGTTGAATTAGATAAATAAAGATAAAATATTTTTTATTGTTTTAATTATTTGTTTTTATGTGAAAAGTTCAATAAAGCTGTGGATTAAAACAGATATATCCATTTCGTTTTGCAGTGTATCAGTAGATATCGGTACTGATTGTTAGGTGTACAGGGTAATTGGATTCGCCCTAAAGGACTCGTCCATTATCCTGTACACCTAACAATCAGTGCCGATATTTACTGATACATCTAAAAAAGAATGGATATATCTGTTCAATCCACAGCTAGAATTAAGAATTTACCTTACACTCAGACATATCGGTCCCAATGCCTAAATTTTCAAATGTACTGTTTACTCAACGATCAGTCTTAGACTGTACAGTTTACTCAAACATATCTGCCGCAATACATAGACTTAAGACTGTACCTATTACTCAGACATATCTGCCTCAATACCTAGAATTAAGACTGTACCTATTACTCAGACATATCTGCCTCAATACCTAGAATTAAGACTGTACCTATTACTCAGACATATCTGCCGCAAAACCTAGAATTAAGACTGTACCTACCTCAGACATATCTGCCTCAATACCTAGAATTAAGACTGTACCTATTACTCAGACATACCCGCCCCAATACCTAGAATTTAGAGTGTATTGTTTACTCAGACATATCAGTTCAAATACATAGAATTTACACTGCACTGTTTACTCATACATATCCCTCCCAATACATAGATTCTTGGATGCATTACTGTGTTGTAAAACAAAACTGTTCTTTTTAAAATTTTGGAACAATTAAGGTAACTAGTTTGGGTGTCCCAATTTTTGTCGAGCCCACTTGCGGTGAGCGAGACAAAGTTGTTACAACTTCATTACGTAGTGCAGCCCGCTTGACGTGAGCGAGACATAGTTGTTACAACTTCAGTTTAGTGTAAGTAAGTGCGTGCGTGTGCGTGCGTGCGTCTTTCCGAATTTGTCCGGGCCATAAATATTTGCAGGTAGATTTCACAATAATTTGGCACAATTGTTCTCCTTGATGAGTAGAAGTGAAATTTGAAACATTTGTTCTGGTAGGTCCAAGGTCAAAGTCACACTTGAAGGTCAAATGATAAAATGGCCATAAATTGAGCTTGTCCGAGCCATTACCTCTATATTTATGCTTGGATTTCGAAATAGTTTTGTTCAGTTGTTCTCCTTGATGAGTAGAAGTGCCATTTGAAACATTTGTCTAGGAAGGTCAAGGTCGCACTTGAAGGTCAGATGATAAAATCGTCGTAAGTTGAGCTTGTCCCAGCCATTCTTCTACATTGAGGCGTGGATTTCAAAATAATTTTGCACAATTGTTTGTCTTGATGAGTGGAAGTGTCAATGAAATATTTGTTTGGATAGGTCCAATGCCAATGTCACACTTGAAGGTCAGCTAATATAATTTTCATAAATAGAGCTTGTCTTGGTCATCACTTCTACCTATTTTCCGTTGTGAAAATTAATAAAACAACAGAGAACCAGTTGTCCTGTAGCTCACCTAACACTTGGTGCAGGTATACATTTTAATGCTTTTAAACATGTATATAGCCCCAGGGCAGATCTGCCACCCCCTGGACTAATGTTGAGACCCAGTGCTGTATACCAAGCAACAAGGTCACTGAGCCTTTGGTTCTGAACAAAGATTTCTGGAGGGGTTTTATCATATATAGGAGTGGCGGCCACCTTGTTCATGTGACCATGACCATCTGAACAAACTTTGATTCCTTTGACCCAGTATTAAAGCTACATATGAACTACAGTAATTATTTGTATAAACTATGATGGGCCCGAGTGCCCAATGCATCATACCCAGTTTCAAGGTCATAGGCATTTCGGTTCTTGAGAAATAGACTTTTGAAGAGTTTTTACTATATATGGGCATGGTGGCCATCTTGGTCATGTGACCAAGACCATCTGAAAAAACTTTGGTTCCTTTAATCCGGGAAGCTCAAAATAAAATATGGCTTCAATCGATCCCAGTGGCCACTGAGCAAAAGATGTTTGAAAATGTTGACAGGTTAGTGAATCTCAGTGACCTTGTACAAAGGTCAAAGAATGGCCTTGATCTTTAGCGACATAATATCTTCATCTGGTCATTTAGTCAACCATATACGGTATACCAAATATTGTACCTTAGACTTGAATAGTTTCTGCAAAATCCACTGTTTAAACATTTTCCCATATAAAAGCCTAACATACAAAAGTTGACAGTGTCATAAATTAGGTCAAGGTCAACGCACGATCATCATTTGTGTAAATTATGCTAGCGACATAATATCTTCATCTGGTCATTTAGTCAACCATATACGGTATACCAAATATTGTACTGCAAAATCCACTGTTTAAGCATTTTCCCATATAAAAGCCTACCATACAATAGTTGACAGTGTCATAAATTAGGTCAAGGTCAATGCACGATCATCATTAGTATAAATTATGCTGGGCTCTAGTGCCCAAAGCTACAAACTTGGTATGATACCAAGTTTCAAGATCATAGGCCTTTTGATTCTGTAGAAGATTTTTGAAGGGTTTTTACCATATATGGGCATGGCGGCCATCTTGGTCATGTGACCCAGACCCCGGGAACAAACTTTTGTTCCCCCATCCCACTGAAACTCCATATGGAATTTAGCTTCAATCGGCCAAGTGGTTTCAGAGGAGAAAATGTTTGAAAATCTTGTCAGGATGGATGGACGGAATGATCTTGGCCTTTAGCGACTTAATACCTTCATCTGTACATTTAGCTGACCATGTATACCAAGTATTGTACCCCAGACTTAAATAGTTTCTGAGTTTCCACTGTGTAAGCGTTTTCCCATATAAAGCCTAACATGTATACCAAAGTTGACCATGTCATAAATAAGGTCAAGGTCAACGCAAGGTCATCATTTGTACAAACTACGATGGGCCTGAATGCCCGATGCTACATACCAAGTTTCAATGTCATGCCTTTTGGTTCTGGAGAAGAAGATTTCTGTACGGTATTTACCATATATGGGCATGGCGGCAATCTTGGTCATGTGACCTTGACCCCAGGTACAAACTTTCGTTCCGCCATCTCAATGAGACTCCATATGAAAATTGGCTTCAATCGGCCAAGTGGTTTCAGAGTTGTTTGAATATTTGATAAACAGATGGACAGACGGAATAACCTTGACCATTAGTGACGTAATATCTTCGTTTGTTCATTTGGTTGACCATGTATACCAAGTATTGTACCTTAGACTGAAAACCACTATTTACGCGTTTTCCCATAAAAAAAGCCTAACATACCAAAGCTGACCATGTCATAAATTAAGTCAAGGTCAACGCAAGGTCATCATTTGTACAAACTATGATAGGCCCGAATGCCCGATGGTACATACCAAGTTTCAAGGTCATAGGCCTTTTGGTTCTGGAGAAGATTTTTGAAGGGTTTTTACCATATATGGGCATGGCGGCCATCGTTGTTGTTGTTGTTGTGTAGAAATTCTGCCCGTCTCGGCACACCTCCAGTTGGAGTAAAACAGTTCTCAATGTTAAAATGGTCGAATCCACCACCACTCTATGTTACAACGTTAAGTAGTCTCTATTTACAGTCTATAACTCAATTTAAAATTCTATCTTAAAACCGGCTAATGTGTGCCACAGACTATCCCAGCACCTGTTTCTTTTTCACTGTTTTTGTTCTCCGGCGTCTTGGAACCAATGCTAAGAGTTTATATCTCTCACAGTGAAGAACGTGACACAGCCTCCGACAATGAAATTCTATGCTCTGCAACTGTTCAGGATTAGGGTTGTCCATATCATTAGTTAAAGCGCTACAGTCTAGTATAAGCTGGAGGCAGATATCAGAATTGTTAGTAAGCGGGAATACACCAGCACAGATAGATACAATATTGTCTATGATAGGATTTCTAACGCCCGCCAGGGCGGGACATTTAAGGAGAAAGTGTTAAACTGTCTCATCTTCCAGATGACAAAGTAGGCATGTTGGGTTGACCTGATTCTGGTTGAATGACGCTCGGTTAACTTGGAGTATGTATGTACCCGTCACCAGCTTGAGTTTAGTACGTATACGAGGAATTTCTCTGATATTTCCAAGCGATGTAATTAGGGAATGCCTCACACCACTCTTGAAGTCACTTGCATTCAGAAATCTCAGACTGGAGTACAATACTGCATTAGCCTTTATTTTGTTTTCCCAGTAACTATTAACCTGGGTGTTCACTATACTTTTCCACTTGAATTTAGACGGTGGGTCTTCCAGTAAGCTATGGGGGTCTTGCAGATCATACTTAATGAAGATTTCCTTAACTGCAATAAACCAGCTATGACTATCGTAAGACTTTATACTCAGTTGTCTAGCTGCAAGCTGATGTTCAATGGATGTAGGTGGTAGTCTACAAATGTTCCCAAAGAGGGTCAAAACCCGTTTATGTTTAACAGCTTCCATGGATAGCGTCCCTGTGATGATGTACACCGCAGGATCAGCGGTATTCACTGGTAATGAAAGTATCAGTTTCAGGAACTTCTTGTTAAACCTTTCTATCATGTCTAGGAGTTTCTGCTTAGGGAGTACAACTTCCAGACCATAAACTAGGACTGGAATAACATAGGTCTGCATCAGATGTATGGATGTATCTGGATCAAGCCCATTTTCCCCATGCAGTCCAGAGGACATCAAACTATATAAAGTACGTCTGGCTTTGCTGATGTTTTCTTTCACCGTAGAATCCTCTGTAGATGTGGATCTAAGTATACCCATATGCATAGTTTCTGTAACGTTAGGCATTGGCTCACCGTTCAGGGTCCACTCATACTCGGACTCTTCACTGGTCTTAGCTGTGCCCACAGGCATACTGAGGACGACACTCTTGGTTGGCTGTAGCAAATAGCGCTCCATACAACTGTAGTCTGCTGCAATATTGATCAACGTTTGTAGGGCGCTTCGATCAGAACTCACAATAGCGACGTCATCAGCACAGGTGGGGGCGACACAGTTGATTCCACCAATCCGCATACCCAACATGGTTGCATCCAGACGATCCAGTAGCTTGTTGACGAAAATCTTGTACATATCTGTACTTAAAATACCACCCTGTCTGACCCCTTGCTGTATTTCAAAGCTATCCGAGAACGTTCCATCCCACTTAATCACTGTACTGGCACTTTTATGCAGGCTATTTATAAGATTCCAGGTCGGTCCTTCAATCCCAATGTGAAAAAGTTTACGCATAAGGCTTGTATGACTCACTACGTCAAAAGCTGACTTTGCATCTAAGAATGCGATGAAAGTAGGTTGATTGCTGTCTTTGTTATCCCGAATACATTCCTCTAATATCAGGGAACAATTCATTGGAGATGACGCTTCTGTGAAGCCACGTTGCAACTTATTCTGCGTTTCCAAAATCTGTGGTTTTATTCTTTCTCTCAATACAGTCTCAAGAAGCTTTGACAATATAGGAGTAACTGTAATTCCACGATAATTTTTAGCAGTTAGGTTTGATCCTTTTTTCTTAAATACCGGGGTAAGTACACCTAACTTCAGTGAATCTGGTACAACCCCGAGGTCTAAATTTTGTAGAGTAACAAAGTCACAACCGGAGCGACAACATCAGCTCCATAGAGTAAATGTTCAGCACTAATATTATAAATATCTGCCGACTTTCCCCTATTCAGAGCCTTTATTGCTGATTGTATCTCTTTTTCAGTGAAAGGATGTTCCTGACCATACAGATTCCGACTCAGGTCCAAGATTTCCCTGTACTCCATCTCTGTCAAATCTTTGTAGTTATTATCAAAACTCGGCTCATTCACTGGTGTTGCCAGGTGCTTAAAATGCTGTTGCCACCCTTTCAAAATATCACTTTCCGTTCTAAACACTTCATCTCCGACGTGTAACTCGTTAATACACCCTGCAAGTTTACCACGCTGCTTATTCACCATCTTGGTCATATGCTTATTCACCATCTTGGTCATATGACCCAGACCCCGGGTACAAACTGGACTGGGCAAGTGCACTTATCAGATGATTTTAAGAGCACATACTGTGTAGGCATGTCATTTCCCTTTAATTGCCTTTGATGAATTTAGCTGATCACCAGAAAAAGTTAAAATCAGAACCATCAAATCAAAAGGCTATTTTGAAGCATTCTTGTTTTAAACTGGCTTTCAAAACATGTGTTGTGTTTTTGTTAACATCAACGGTAAACAGCTACCGTCATGTCGGGACAGTCAGTTAACCTAACCACACTATTCCTGGGCAGGCTTAGACCTCCTAAGTTAACCAGTACTTAGTGCGCTTACTTTCACCAGTAACTGACAACTGCCCATCTTGAATCAGTGAAAGGGGAAATGAAAATAAGTGATGGCATTTGATAGCTACAAAGGCCAGGGCCCAGCGTAGAGGGCGATTTGGGAGAAATAGTCTCCCTTAGCTGGCTGACTTCTCCCTATTTTGAGTTACGGGAGAAGGAAAAATGTATAGAACATATAGGGAAATCCAAAATTTGGGCCAAAACTTCTCAAAGGCTTGAAAATGTCCCAAAACTTCTCCATCTGAAAGCTCTAAGCTGACCCCTGGTCGAGTATGTTCACTATAAAAACTTTAAATATGCCATCTATGACTGGCTGGAATTTTTTCTTACTGTTATTGGGATTTATTTCATTCTAACTCTTGTGTAATTTATTTACCTTTAGAATCTTGTGGCACCTAAAGCAAAAAAACTTTGCTTGTTTGCTGCTTCTGGCAAACTCATCGATTTTGCGCTGACACAAAAAATGTTTTGAGCTGAAATTGCAGGGGTTTTTTTTGTATCATTTTTGCGGACATAGAGGTAAATTCAGTTTGTCTACTATTTCATCTCAGTAGACTGGTTCTGTCTCCATAGAATGATCTCGCGAATGTGAGCCCATACACCAGACTACCATCTCAGTTGTGTAAATAATGCTTAGATGATTCAAAGTTGCAATACAATATTTATTGTAAAGTTCTGAATCAACACGACAGAGCTGAAACCAAAGGAAGCTGGTGAAAGCCTTGAGCCCTGTGGTAATGTGTTTGCTGGAGATGGGTATGTGCTGAAAAACAGACTTTACAGGTATGCTAAAAGTACCCGGTAGACTTGGGGCGATGAGTTAACAATCTTGGCTCTGAACTTTGGGAGCAAATCTGCAAAAGTGACACAATCACTGTTTCCCTTTTTTTTATCTGATTTAGAAATGCCTATATTTATATAAATCTGTTCTCTTTCAGGTCACCAATATACTGGGAGTCAATACATGCAGAGCTCCAGATAAGAAGGGGTAACAGGGATAATTAAGAGATAATTTTTCTTATTCCTCAATGAAAACATTCATTGTGACCCCTCATTAGAACCGTCTCGGTGAGACGTTTCTAAGGAGGGGTCACAATGTATGTTTTTATGGAAAAAAAGGAGAATCGGTGAGACGTTTCTAAGGAGGGGTCACAATGTATGTTTTTATGGAAAAAAGGAGAATTATCCCTAAGTTATCCCTGTTACCCTTTCTTAATTGGAGTCTGACACGTATTTTGACTTTACCAGTTACTGACTATACTTGTGAGTCAGCACGGCCAATAAGGGGCTGTGAAAAGAAACAGTGACCTTTTTCACCCCCCACATGTTTGACATTTGAAACAGCTCTTCAGTTTGATAAGTCCCTCAAATATTTGACTTTCACAATTTGACATACTGAACCTGAAGCCTCTACAAACCTGCCAAATTCACGTCCAAATGCTTTAAAATTCCTAATGCGCACTTCACAGATATGTCAAAAGTGTCCTCCTCCAAAGACGACTGACGGCCCTAAATTCACAGGTAGACATGGTACCCTTTGTTGTTTTAAAAATCTTGAGCTGCTCAAAACAATTGTCTTTCAGCATCCTTCTTCACTTCTCAATTCTGACAAACCAATTAAAGTTGCACAGTAAAAACATGGCCAATAGTGTATTAGGTTATCACTGAAAACAACAGCATCGGTTTTTATCTCTTTATTGAAAAAAAGTTTTCACGGGTGATGCACCATTTTGTCTAATCGAATAGTCTGTGTCTTAAAACATGGGAAATACTGAATCAGTCTTCAATGTTAAGATAAAAATGTTTTGAACTGTCACAAGTTTTATTTTCCCTAAGCAATTTTTGGCAAACACATTTTCCAGTTTTATTTATTGTGTGTTGTGTTATTGCTCAACATCCACAGTAAACAGCTATGGTCATGTGGGGACTGTCAGTTAACCTAACCACACTATTCCTGGGCAGGCTTAGACCTCCTAACAAATTATCCAGTACTATAGTGCTGACACGAAAAGTTGGCAATGTTATTATTTTGTGTTTATTTTGATTTGGTGACTGATTGGCTATATAGCAGAGTTCAGCTTATCCAACTCAAGGGAATGAGAGAATAAATTTTGAATAATTTTGTTCTTATCACTTTTGTTATCGATGATATTTCTTAAATTAGAAGCAGTTCCTGAATTTAAGCTTTCCACAATTGTCATTTGAATAAATTAGAACTGCCAGTAGACTGTAAATTTTCTTCATCATAGTTGCATGAACTGCACCGTAAGGATAGTACAGGTGATGTTGACATTAAAAATGTAAACAAAACATTGCCACTTTAGCGCGACTCACCTATAAGTGCACTTACTTTCACCAGTAACTGACAAATGCCCTTCTTGAATCAGCAGAAGGAGAAATGGAAGTGGCCAGTCCAGGTATTAAACCCAGGACCTCTGGCTTACAAGGCACCAGTTTTATTTGACCTAAGGACTCCATATGAATTGTAAAATTACTGAACTATGATAACTAGAAACATGTTAACTAATAGGGCCCCGCCTTTATATGAGACTATTGATGGCATTAAGTCATATGTCACCAACTGGAAATAACAATAAAACCTTTCAGTTTTAAAGTTATACACTATACAAAAAATTACTAAGGAGCATCATTCTTTAAACAGTCTGGGGACTTATGGATTTCCATCACGCATATTTGTGATGGTCAGCCATAATTCTTACATTGTTCAGTCCAACTCACTAAAATGGCAAATTAACCTACTGGCAGTGTTCAGTCTGACCTGTCTACACTTAAAATTAATATTTGGTCCAGCCCTTAACTATTCTCAGTATTAACAGTCTTATTTTGGTTATGTCTGCAGAATTATGGTCAAATTTAGGCAAATATTGCTGTGCATTTGACTTGTTTTATTCCCAAGTAAACAAGACCTGTCCGCGTACAGGATAGCTCGCCTGCAGCGCATTGCCCATCACATAAAAAACTTTAACCAAAACATCCATTTCGGACGCCGACGCGGACGCGGACGCCGACGCCAGGGTGACAACAATAGCTCTTACTGAACTTTCGTTCAGGCGAGCTAAAAACAAGTTTACTTTCTATTTTTTATAAAGTGTTACAATCAAAATTGTCTACAATGCTTGCTTTTTTGTAACGGATGCTAACTGTACGAGTTACTCAAGGTTTTGCACCAGTTACTCGACAGAAAAGTACTTGGGGGGTTTGCCTTTATTATGGTCAGCCATAACACCAATGTTATGGCTTCCCATCACGTTTCATCCTTCGGACATGTAGTGACATCTTGCGGTAAAAATTTCAGTAATTACGTTATGGTAAGCCATCATGTCAGTTCATTCAAAATGCATGGTTAACCATCACAAATATGTGTTATGGAAATCCATAAGTCCCCAGACTGTTAAAAAATGTAGATGGAGTTAAAGAAAATATCACAAGCAGTTTCAGAGTTATGGCCCGGACATGATTTCTATACTTAAAATTACAAAGGGGCATAATTCCGTAAAAAATGTAGGCTGAGTTATGGTTCTTGTTCTCTGCACATCGTCTGATGATGCTTTATATTTGTACAAAGTTTCTAGAAAATATCTCAAGCAGTTTCAGAGTAATGGCCCGGACACGATTTCTATACTTAAAATTACAAACGGGCATAATTCCGTAAACAAGAGGCGCAAGGGCCACAAAGCTCACCAGATCTCTAGCTCAAAATTGCTATCAAATTTGTATACACTCAAAATTGTTGTCAATTCGTACAGGCTAATACAACTACAAAGTCTCAGTTTGACAGTCTGTTGAGTTGATAACAAAATATATAACTATTTTCCATATATTGATTGCAGTAAATGCCATGTTTTAATTTTCCCCATTGCAAGTCCATGCAACCCTAAGCTGCTATAGCAACCAAAGTAAAGAGCCGATTTAAAAAAAACAAAACAAAAAAAACTAAATAAATAAATTTTCAATCATCCTGCCTAAGGATACTACATATGAAACTGGGCCTTATTGGCCCAGTGGCTTCTGAGGAGATAAATTTTTTTAAGTAGTTTTTTTCCATTTTTTTTTTGCATTTTGGTTTCCATGGCAACCAATAAAAGGAGCAGTGGGCAAAAAAAAAAACATAGCTAATAAGAGACTTCTCAAGGAACAATCTATAAAAGTTTTGTCAACATATATGCAATGGCTTGGCAGTAAATGCCATTTTTCTAGTTTTCCCATTATAAGTCAATGCAACTCTAAGTTGCTATAGCAACCAAACTAAAGGGCAGATTTTCATAAAAAACATAAACTTTCAATCCCCCGGCCCAAGGATGCCACAAATGAAATCCGGCCTTATAGCCCCAGTGGCTTAAGAGAAGATAATTTTTTAAATATTTTTTTTTTCCTTTTTTTACATTTCGGTTTCCATGGCAACCAATAAAAGGAGCAGTGAGCCAAAACTCAAGGAACATTTCTATAAAAGTTTTATCGACATATCTGCAATGGCTTGGCAGAAAAAGATATTTTTCAATTTTCCCCATTATAAGTCAATGCAACTCTAAGTTGCCATAGCAACCAAACTAAAGGGCCCATGATCATAAAATACACAAACTTTCAATCCCCAAGCCTGAGGATGCCACAGATGAAATCTGAGCCTTATCGGCCCAGTGGCTTCAGAGGAGATAATCTTTTAAATATTTTTTCCATTTTTTTTTTGCATTTTGGTTTCCATGGCAACCAATAAAAGAAGCAGTGGGCCAAAAAACATGTGGCTGATAGAAGACATCTCAAGGAACATTTCTATAAAAGTTTTATCAACATATCTGCAATGGCTTGGCAGAAAATGCCATTTTTTCAATTTTCCCCATTATAAGTCAATGGGAACTCTAAGTTGCCATAGCAACCAAACTAAAAGGCCAATTTTCATAAAAAACACAAACTTTCAATCCCCCATCCCAAGAATGCCACAGATGAAATTTGGGCCCAATCGGCCTAGTGGCTTCAGAGGAGATGTCGTTTAAAAGTGTTGACGGACGACGACGCCAGACAGACGACATACGACGACGACAGACGACGACGACGGACCACTGCCTATCCTATAAGCTCCCCCGGAGCCTTCGGCTCTGGTGAGCTAAAAATGTAGGTGGAGTTCTGGTTCTTGTTCTCTGCACATCGTCTGATGATGCTTTATATTTGTACAAAGTTTAGACAAAATATCTCAAACAGTTTCAGAGTTTCAGAGTTATGGCCAGGACAAGAAAAGCAGACAGACGGACGGACAAGGTGATTACTATAGGGCCTCCGCCGACTTCGTCTGGCGGGGCCCTAATAAGAGAGTGACATAACGGATAACTTTTTACTTTCTGAACAATTATCTGCTCAGTCATTTTACTACTTTAATCTACAAGGTATACAGTATACTTTTTAGCATCTGTATTTCATAATACACAAGTCGTTTGGAGTCCAGGTGGAAAAAACGCTACAAGATGCACTTTCCAAAAATTAAATTGGCAAAACAGAACTGGTGACTATTCTTGCCATTTTCTTTCAAAAAGGCGATTCTGACAAAACATAAGATGTACCTATGTGTCATGGTGATACATATTAAGTATATGTTTCATAGAATTCAATTCAATGACTACTTAGTAATGGCTGAATTCGTCAATCTTAATATGATTCAAGGGCAATAACCCATGCACTACTGATATCATTCTGATGGAACTTTATGTAAATAATCACATTATGGTGATACGTAGTTTACGTTTCATGTAGTTTTGGTGACTTATTACATGTACTTAGTTATGGCCAATTTTATTGATTTTATATCAATTCAAGGGCAACAACTCTGGCACTACTGATGCCAGTCTGATGAAACTTCATGTGCATCAGCCCATTATGGTGATATGTGATATATACAATGTATTCAATTTAAGTTTCATGAAATTCCGTCCAATGGTTACTTAGTTATGCCTCCGGATGGAAGGACAGAAGGATGGAAGGACGGACAGACAGACATGGACAAAACTATATCCCTCCATCTTTGGTGGGGGGATAAAAACATGCCATCTATTCTACACGGTTATCCTGGTACATCTTACCCTGTTGCTAATTGATTGATGAATCATACTGTTCTGGTTGATGGTGGATATACTTATGTTTGACACTTCCTCTGAGATTCTTGCAGCTTACAATAGTGTTCAAACGCTTATTGATTTACAGCAACAGTTGTTTACTGGGGAAAAAAATAGAGCTTTTACTTTACCATTCTACATTATTCCAGCGAAAATAAAGCTCTACAAAAATTATTTAACTAGATCCATTTCCTCTCTCCATCTACCACTATTGGGAATTCCTTATAGGCGTATACATGTAAAAGCTTCTAGTCTGTTTTTCATAAATCTAATGCCACCATAGGCAGACCCATCAGCCAAGTGTTAGAATTTATTACTCAGTCTACAGAGCTCCAGATAAGAAGGGGTAACAGGAATAACTTGGGGATAATTTTCTATATATATATCCCCTTAAAGCTATATAATGTGACCTCTCATTAGAACTGTCTTGCCGAGCAGGTTCTAATAAGCGGTCACAACGTATGTTTTTATTGAGAAATAAGAAAATTTATCTCAGAGTTATCCTTAAAAAAAACTGCCTTATCTGGAGCTCTGTGTAGAATCTGGTCCTTTGAGAACATGTTTCAGCCAATTTCTAATACTTGCCAAAAGTACAACAGAAAACACGTAATTTGTCACAGACGTTCTATGTAATATTAACAAGACTAAATAACATAATTGAGCTGCGACACAACAAAACAGGCCGCCCAGGCTGATCTGAGTCTGCACTGGGCACACAACCATTTTGTTGGTTTTCTCGTGTCGTGGCTCATATATTTGGTGGAGAAATAAGAAACATCAAATATTTTACATCAACCCCTAAACCACAAGCACTCTGTTTGGTGACGTACAGAAGGAACACATCCCTGCAGTCTGGTAAAAGCCTTTGCTGCTTGCACACAACAGAAACCTACAAGTCCAGCTAGTCTTTTAAGAGTCACAGAGTGGCTAAAGGCATATGGGTATACCTCAAAATTTTCAGCCATGTTTAACAAGGGGAACAATTTTCTTGACTTCCAGTTGCACAGGGTATAATCGATTCCGCCAATTTTCGCTTCCTGCAGAGACTGTCATATTTGGCTTCCGCCGAGACTGTCCGCGAACTCTTGCTTCCTGCAGAGACTCTGTCCTCAAAAAATGGCTTCCTGCCGAAACTGTCCGCGTGATTCTGCTTCCTGCCGAGAGCCTCGGCAGGAAGCAGAATCACGCGGACAGTCTCTGCAGGAAGCCATTTATCATGTACAGAAGTCTCGACAGGAAACGAGTTCGCGGACAGTCTCGGCGGAAGCCAAATATGATGTACAGTCTCTGCAGGAAGCGAAAATTAGCGGAATCGATTATACCCTGTGAGTTGGCTTCCCTGGACAACAGGGCCCTTCCAAAAAGGAATCAGTTTTTATAGGAAAGAATTTACTCCTACAGGAGCAAATCTTTCCTGTACGAGTTGACCTCCTTTGAGAAGAAAGGCAAAAATGAAAATAGCAACTGCTTTCCTATAGAGTTGACCCCCACTTAGAAGGGAGCCAAAACTGAAAATAGCACTTGTTTCCCGGTAAGTGTCAACTCCCACTAAGAAGGGAGCCAAAAATGAGAATAGCAGTTGCTTCCACTGTAAGTGTACCCTTTAACCTAGTTTATCAGTGCTCCAAATAGAAGGGGTAACAGGTACAATTACGGACGATTTTCCATATTTCTCCATAAAAGTGTATGTTGTGACCCCTCATTAAAACTGCCTCACAAAGACATTTCTACTGCAGGGTCACAACATATGTTTTCATATCGAAATAAGAAACAAGTAGCCCAAAGGGCAACAATTGCTCACCTGAGAGACATTGTAAACCTATAGGGATATTTAAGATGCTCAAGGGCAGCTAACTCCACAGTCAGTGGTCCAATCAAGCTGAAAATTAAACTCATCCAAAACATTATGTATACCCTCATTTAATATATGCAAGTTTAAAAAGTATCCGATCAAGAGCACAATAGACAGAGCTGTCAAGGGCAGCTAACTTCGTAGTGGTTGGTCTGATCTGGCCAAAATTTGAACTTGTTTAAGATATCATGCATTTCCTAATGACCTGCAAGTTTGAAAAGGATCAGATCAGTAGAAACCAAGAAAAAGTGGTGACATTGATTTTTTGGATGCTCAGGGCAGGTACTCCGTAGTCAGTGGTGGGCTCTAGCCGAAATGCTAACTAATCAAAGCTTTTATGCATATCCTCATGACCTGCAAGTATGAACTTGCTTGAGATATTGTCATACCCTACATATGTGTCAAGTTATTTCAAAATCCATGGAGAAATGAAGGTGCTAGGGCAATGACAAAGTTTTTCTAAAAATAGCCACAGTGACCTTGACCTTGGGCACAACACCCTGAAAGTCGAACTTGCTCGAGATATTGTCATGCCCTACATTTGTGTGAATTTATTTTAAAATCCATTGAGAAATGTAGGTGCTAGAGCGCTGACAAAGTTTTTCTAAAAATAGCCACAGTGACCTTGACCTAGGGCGCAGCACCCTGGAAGTCAAACTTGTTTGAGATATTGTCATGCCCTACATTTGTGTGAAGTTGATTTAAAATCCGTTGAGAAATGTAGGGGCTAGAGCGATGACCAAGTTTTTCTAAAAATAGCCACAGTGACCTTGACCTTGGGTGCAGCACCCTGAAAGTCAAACTTGCTCGAGATATTGTCATGCCCTACATTTGTGTGAAGTTATTTTAAAATCTGCTGAGAACTGTAGGTGCTAGAGCGCTGACAAAGTTTTTCTAAAAATAGCCACAGTGACCTTGACCTTGGGCACAGCATCCTGAAAGTCGAACTTGCTCGAGATATTGTCATGCCCTACATTTGTGTGAAGTTATTTTAAAATCTGCTGAGAAATGTAGGTGCTAGAGTGCTGACAAAGTTTTTCTAAAAATAGCCACAGTGACCTTGACCTTGGGCGCAGCATCCGGAAAGTCGAACTTGCTCGAGATATTGTCACGCCCTACATTTGTGTGAAGTTATTTCAAAATCCGTTGAGAAATGTAGGCAATAGAGCGATGACAAAGTTTTTCTCAAAATATGTGATGACGTTGTTTTCTCCATTATAACACTATGAGATTTTTTTCAAACGCTCAAGGGCAGCTAACTCCGTAGTCTGTGCTCAATCCGGCCAAATTTCGAACTCATCCAAGCTCTTATGTATGTCATCATTACCTGCAAGTATGATAAGGATCTAAGCAAAAACAGTTGAGAAAACGTGATGACGCCATTTTCCCCATTGTAACCCTATGGGATTTTTTTCAAACGCTCAAGGGCAGCTAACTCCGTAGTCTGTGCTCGAATCCGGCCAAATTTCGAACTCATCCAAGCTCTTGTGTATGTCATCATTACCTGCAAGTATGATAAGGATCTAATCAAAAACAGTCGAGAAAACATGATGACGCCGTTTTCCCCATTATAACCCTATGGGGGCTATCTGTTGCCATGGAAACCAGAGTTCTGAGCTGATCGGCACCAAAACCTAATGCAGCCTTTCCCCCACCCAAATGATGCTTCAGATAAAATTTGATTGCGATCGGCCCACTGGTCTCTGAGATATTTATGTTTGAAAGTGTTGACGCACCCACGGACGCACGGACGGACGACGGCTCGACTCCAATCCTATAAGCTCACCTCTGAGCCTTCGGCTCAGGTGAGCTAAAAAAAATATCTCAGAATTATCCCTGTTTACCCTCATCTGAAGAACTAGTCTATGCTGTGCACAGGTACATGTACCCCCTGACAGCAACCTTTTTGCATATTATGGTTCATGTAATAGAGAACCCATGCCAAGTCTTTTTCAAATGTCAGTTGCTAAATCACTTCCTCTAAGGAAAATATATTGTTCTTGTTTCAGCTGTCTGTTGCCTTGTAATGATCATCGTCAATGGTAGAATATATATGACCTTCACTGCTCAGGAATTCTATGGCGTCTCTGAAAAGATATAAACAAGGGATGATAAAAAATTAAGTGTCTTTCACTAGAATTTTTCAAGTTATACCCACAGAATTTGAAATACCATAAAGTGCTTAAGAGAGCCTGCCACGAACCATGGAGCTTCGGTAATGGAATGATGGAATGTGCTAAATCACGGATTTTTGAGATATTACTGCAGTAGACTGTCCTCATAGAGACATGTGTGGCCCCTTATTTTTTCTGCCCAAATCTCTACCGTTACCATGGCAATGGCTGCCAAAGTTTTTAACTGGTTAAACAGCAAGAAATCGACACCTTGTCCAGTTTGATTTATCTGGTAAGTACACAATAATTTAATGCAATCAACTTTTATGATAATCATCCAGGGAAGAGGTCAAGGAATTGTAATACTACAAAAGTTCTCATATTTGCAACAGGTATATAAGATTTATTGCGTCTGAAAACCAATTTTGTGTTTGGTAAAAATGGTAATAGTGTGTAAAATCAATGCTCTGCTGTAGTCAAACCCAACTGGTTCATGACATACTGACCGAAAATTAAGAATGGCAAAATATTATTATATTTAAATCTGAAATAAAATTGGCTAGCATTTTTACACTGCCTGCCTACAAGGTAGCCATATGAAGGCAGAATTTGGAAATTTCCTGGATGTCAATTACCTCCCTTGAAAAACTCTCTAATTGGAAACCAATAACAGTGGTAGGAAACAACAACACATTGAGAAGAAATTGAAATTAAAAAATACCATCTGTGATGACACAGTTTGCGATGACTCCTTCATATACACCCATTAGGTCTATTTTACGGCGGTCTGTCTAAAAGGTACAGGTTGTTTACCTATTTTTGTAGAGATAGTACCGAATCAGATAACAAAAGAACGTCATTTCGTCAGGTACCTAAGTTCATAAATTGCTGCATAGTCAATATCCATACATGTTATTTACTAAAAATGGAACATTGACGGAACTAAGATTTAAGTCAATAATTTGTATTTTAGGGGTCTACATCCATTTGTCATTTGATCTTGTTGGTGTGTGTGTAGTGGGGGTGGGGTGGGGGGGGGGGGGGGGTGTAGGAGGAGGAACAAAAATAAATTGGCCCAAAAAGGGGAATGAAAATAATATTCTTGCAAGAAAAATAAGTAAAAGAAAATAACCTAGCTCTGCCCCCAAATTTAGTAAAACTATAGTCTGCAGAGATTTGAATCGAGTTGCAAAATGCAGCTGGCCAGTTGTTGTTTCTACTAATAAAGAGAGTATATGACAAACTGAATTGCTTGTACTGTTTGTAACCACTGATATTTCATTTTCACTTTGTAAATAAAAACTGCAACTTTTGAATATATATGGTATTAATTCAGTTATTTCATTGCCAGAAGTTTAAAGGAGACTTGCATTGCTATACGGTCTCTGAATTTTACGACCCTTCATACAGTACTTCAGTCATATCAAGCCGATGAAAGAGTGATAATGATGAAAGGGTGTGTGCAATGGAATGATGAGAACCCTGTTTACAGTTAAACTAATTTCCGCTGCAACAGATTCAAACCCTGACCGCTAGCTCAGCAGGCCAGCACTTTACCCACTGAGCCACTGAGGATTCATCATTCAGTAGAAACAACAATTTATGTTATTATAATCACTGCCATGTGATTATCATTGCAGAACAACAAGCCACTGATGGAGAAACGACGCCAACAAAGATCAGATCAACAATGTCTTGGCCGGTTGAGCCTCAACCGCTGAGGACCCTGGTTCTTCATGCAAGCTATGAAGAAAGATGTAAGTATTATCAGATCAGAATTTTAATTATGAAGAATATCAGATTTTAGGCATGATTTAAAGCATGGAATGAAACTGAGTGGCCTGACCGAGACAGTCTACTCCATTGCATTCCATTGACTTTGTTTGGCTTCCTTACAGAAAATAATTTGCTTCCTATAGGGACAGTCTAGCTATTCCATTGCATTGATTTTGGATGGCTCTCTTTCAGGAAAGAATTTGCCTCCCCTCTGAGGGAGCAAATTCTTTGCTGTAAGAGCACACTCCAAGGCTCTGGGAGCAAAGTGTAGCCACTGTTTATCTCATTCCATTTCAGTCCCTTCTAGGTTTTAAACTATGCCCAGATCTGAAATTCTTCAGAATCCATATTATTGTGTATATAAAATGTTGGTGAAAGCTTATAAACTGGAAATGACTGTGAAACATCTCAAACTGGTCCAGAGGTAACAGATGGCAGGTTGGTAGCGTTTTAATTAAATTTGGTTTGCTCAACATCTCAAAATACCCGTATTATACAGAGGCACAGATAAGATGAGCATCTGAAGATGATTCCAAGGTAATTCTTCATAAAAACAAATGTTGGGACCCCTCAACAGAACCACAGTAAGACAGTTCTATTGGGGAGTCACAACATTTATGGAGAAATAAGGTATTTTTCAATTATTGCAATTATCTTCAAATACACACCTTGTCTGTGCATTTGCCTGATACAACCTGAATTTGGGACAGAACCATTTTACAGTTTGCCACCCTGCAAGCAGTTGTTTGACTCATCCCCAGGTACTGTCAAAATTGGAACACAAACATAGGCACCATTAACTGTCCTAAGAATGGAGCAGTTTAGATTTTACAATGTAATAATGTGTCCAAAAGACGCAGATGGAATGGCAAACATTTTCGATACCAAGTCTCATCTCAGACCTTTCTGTCCTGATATTTAGATTTTCTACGGTACATTCGAAGCTAACAAGGATGAGTAAAATATCACAATCTTTAGTCTTAAAGTCAGTAATTAAATTCTCTTTGTTCACAACTCAAGGGAGCTGATTGTATATGCCTGACAAAGTGTGGGTTTCAATACTGTATAATGTGCAAAAATGACAGTTTGCCATTGAAAAAGTTACTGTATCTAGGTCTATCACTAACAACATTGATATATAGTTTTGAACAACTTGGCTCTAATCATTGTTAGCGTATATGAGTGCTCCAAATAAGAAGGGATCAGCAGGAGAATTTAGGAATATTTTTTTCATATGCCTCCACAAAAGTATATGTTGTGTCACTCATTAGAATCGTATTGCCGAGACGGCTGTAATTAGGGTCACAACATAATGTTTTGGATGAGAAATAAGAAAGAATTATCCCTGAATTATCCTCAATATTCTACCTTATCTGGAGCTCTTGGCCGTATATATAGGAATATTTCTTTGTGTTTTCAGCAGCCATGTTTATTTCCCAAGTACAGGGCAGGTTTTAATGAGTGTGTCGCTGAGATCTCACGTTACATTGACCCAGTGAATGGTGGAAGTATCAAACTTAAAGGTTGTGAATGAATTACCTCACAAACATTAGGTCACAGTTTCCGGTAATACCAGTCTACCAAGGAATGATACCCACCCAGCTCCTACGTTCAGCTATGGATACTTGATATTTGAATCTGGTAGCTCATTGGTCTCCAGGTTTTATTCAGTGGCAAGTAGATAATGATAGACAAGCAGGTAGATAATGATGGACATGTGCAGTTTTTCGTGAACCATGAATGTGATGTCAATATCTCCTGACAGACGGGTTCCCTCGTCATGTGATTATGACAGTTAAGTGACAGCTCAGTACTAGCTCATTGAAGAAAATGGGAATTATTCCTAGCCCAGCTCTGGGCCGGAAAATACCTAGAAACAAGTTTCAATTTTCACTAAATTAGAAACTTAATTTGTTTTTGAAATAATTTGGGTCCGGCGCTGCATGGACTAGAATCATTGCCAATTTAACAAAAACAAATCTCCAATTCACAGAAGTATTTCCTGAAAATGAATCTCTTTCAATATACTACATGAGGAAACGTTCACAAGTACTTGGAAGGGGTATTGCTCCAGGTAAGAAGGGGCAACAGGGATAATTTAGGGACAGTTTTCCATATTTCTCCATATAACATATGTTGTGACCCCTCATTAGAACCATCTCACCAACAAAGTTCTAATGAAGGGTCACAATATATTTTCACTGATGAATATTATGTCTCAGGATTATCCTCAATACCTCATCTTTCCTGGAGCTCTGAAGGGATTGTGTCTAATATCATATTGAACTCTAGAGTATATGGCTGAGAGATTTTCATTTTCTTTGCAATATAATTTTTTTTGACGTTGTTACATTTTCTTGTTATCTAAGATTCATTGCTGTACAAATAAAAATTTGAATGCATTTTATTGTGTCCCTTTAACTGTGGCAGTGGTCCAGAAAAAAAGAGTAACATGGATAATTCTGGGATAATTTTCCTTATTTTGCATCTAAAACCTATGTTGTGACCACTGATTAGTTCTGTTTCGAAGAGGCAGTTCTAATAAGTGGTCACAACATATGTTCTTTATGAGATTTAAGAAAAATTGTCCATAATTATCACCAAATACTTCATCTTATCTGGACCACTGGCACTGTAAAAAATAATTGTAATAACCCTCAATATTACTACATATACAAGGGCATCTTAGCTAATTAACTGCAAGTTATCATGAATTAATAAACCAGTATTCTAGAGTGCCAATATGGCACTTACTGCCATATCATCTCTTGTTTTCTGTCCAAATTCAGTGGACAGATGACTGACTTATGATTTTACATTCTTTTCAACAGTTTTTCAGTAATATCAGGATGAAGGGAGGGCAACTACCTGTCTGAGGAACAAAGTAAATAAGCACCTGAGACTAGCATCAAAATGTTGGAAGTGTCAGAGATGCTTTTGTTTGGAATGACATAGTTTAAAACCTGGAATGGAATGGGCACAATAAACTACATTCCACTGGTTACAGTTTGCTTCTAGAGCCTGATATGGTACTCTTTCAGCGAAGAATTTGCTCTCTTTGAGGGAGCAAATTCTTTCCTGTAAGAATGTCATCCCCAAAAATCAGTGGAATGAAGTGCGGAAGCTTATCAAAGCCAGCCCTTTCCATTCCATTCCAATCCATTCTAATTTCTAACATCTGTCTATCTGCAACCATCTCCACCATCAATATTTGATGTGAGAGAAAAAGTGAATGAAAATATTAAAGCATGGTGGCCAAATAAATATACAAGACCACAAACCTTGCCTGTATTGCCTGACAGGGCACGTCAATTTTAGGTGCATGGGTACACCTTCCTGAATTTTTTTCGCAATCTTTGCAAAAGGGACAACTTTGGTGACTCCTGATGATAAAGCCCTTCAAAATGTGGTTTACTTTTAAATGCAAGCAGCAAAGTTTTACCCTAAAGTGTGAAATTAAATGCTCAGCAGCTACCTAGAACTGCAGAGATGAAACCCTGGCACTTAAGCCCTGCTGTATCCCCGGCCCGACCCCATAAGGCCCATTTCTAAGACATTAATAGGTACTAAAGCAACATTTTTGTAAATGAAAAGGATTTGACAAAGTAGCTGTAGTGAGACAGTGATAATGTAAATTTTCATTTTTTCCTATTATAATGTAATGGACACTCATAAAGTGCCATAGCAACCTAGGTGGTTGAGCAAAGGCTATAATGAGAAGTATTGTTTCAGTCTTGACTAATGCCGTGAGCGTTCAGCAAGCATCAGAAGTTGATAAGTCCCTGCAATGAAATCATTTTAATATTGATAAATGACAATTTGTATTTTTCTCATAATTCTATGGACACTTTTAAGTTGCCATAGCAACCAAAGGGCCTGAGCAAAGGCAATACTGAACAGTATTTTTGTTGACACAAATGCTATGAAAACTTTCATAGTTTAAGTGCTATCCTGCTTGTAGCTTCTGAGGATTTGATCTTTATTAGAATTATTGAGACAAATTGAGCATTTTGGTTGCCATGGCAACCAAAGAATTAGAGAGACTCGTACAAAAGTGATACACTTGTTACAGGACTACTGCAAAACGCATTTGTATATCAAAATACTTTTGTATCTGCAAATAAGGCAGCTATAAATGCCAAGATTTGTTTTTCCATTTGCCAGTCTGTTGAAAATCGCCATAGCAACCTATATTCCGAGGCTACTTGGGCATTGAAAAGCATCACAATAGTTCTATTTTATTATTTTGAATATCTTTTATCAGTTCTAACCCTGTTTAAGCCATTAAAAGTTAAGCAATATCATATTTGTCAACTTTAGCCTATTTAATACCATTTATACAGTGTTTATGTCCTCGTTGCTAGGTAAAAATTTGGTTGCTATGATAATTTTACAAAGACATTTCAAGTTTCCAAAGATAAATTTTAGTTGAAAACTTTTGAAAAATCATATTCCATAGAATGCTTTAGTTGCAAATGCTCGATTCATGTTATAGTGTCTTGGATGGAAAGCTGCTATTTTGAGTGAAAAACATGAAAATTCAACAATTTCAGATACCAAAATTTTTTTCGTTTATGAAATGCTAGCCAATTTTATTTTTGGGTTCTGTCAGACTATTATTCCACTTAACCATCTGATAGGCCATATGATTCTATCTGGTTGGATTTAAATTTTATGAGCAGTTATGTAAGCATACTAAAATTCAGGTTTTCTCTTCACTTTGAATGTATCAGTATTTGCGTTACCATAGCAACCAAATTCTTTCAGATTTTCCACCAAATTTAAGTTTTTGATATTATACTGAGGATGCTTTATGATATGAAGAACACTTATATTGAACTGCTTGATTCAATATATGAAATTAATAGGGTTTATTTTGGCATAAAACTGTATTATTATAGCCTGAAATATTTGGATGTCACCATGGAAACAGATTTTGCCATTTTCTGGCTCTATTTGAACAAAAAAATTAAAATCCTTCTAGGGTTTTACATACATTGGTAAGGCCAATAAAGTGACAAAGTATTGATCGAAAATGAAATTTTCGAGTTTCCACTCAATGCTCCATGGTTCGTGGCAGGCTCTCTTAAGTATTGGGACACCTAAAATCAATTAATTTTCTATTTGCCCCAAATGGAAAATTGGTGTTTTTTATGAGTCCCAATATATAAGTATTTTAAGGCAATATCTATTTTTCTTTATTCTCTGATTTTGCCTCATTAATTCTAACAAATGTTCTCACTTTAACAGGCACCCCATTCCTATTTCTCCGAAAACAGTGTCATACTAAACAAAACTGCAAAATTTTCATGCAATGAAATCCTCTTTTACTATAGTTTTAACACTTGTATGTTCACCTCATTATGCAGTGATTTTTCCATGTATGTAAATGTGATACATGTATCACAGAGCAGATAGGAATCTGCCAAAAAGGCATGAAAGAGGAGATAACTCAAAAAGTATAAAATTGAGTTATTTTCCTTGTATGATTTGCATTCTCATGACTGTTCTACATAACTGTGAAGAATCATGGAAGTATTCCATAGGGGATTAAAGTCATTGAGCAGACAAGAAAATGTTAACAGATGGATGTACAGATGGACAGACACAGAGAGACAGACAGACAAATGCCAGGCTCATCACTATTTCTCCGAGCCTTTTGTTCAGCGGATAAAAAGGATCTACCTATAAAGGAAAGAATTGGCTCTTACAAGCGCAAATTCTTTCTTTTATGGGCAGATCTCTACCTATGGGTTGGTCTATTTAAAGAGCTGACCACATTAAGGTTGCAAAAATTGATATGGTAAAGTTGCTTCCCTTGAATAAGCATTCCATCACATAAATGAAGTAACTATACCTGATTGCTTTCTCTGGTACACCTCTTATCTGTTTACACACCGACTCAACACTGGCGCCCTCTGCCGTTAGGTTGTTTCTGATCGCCATGTGAACTTGGTTCTGTATAGATGAGAGACCACTCACATTACCGTCATTTGCGTCACCGTAGCCACCAGCCTGTGCTGCATTAGTTGACGGCATTCCATTGGTTCCCTGCATTAATAATAACATCTATTTATCAGGGAGTGTCAAAGCATGAACAAATTTGACAAGCTGCTGTACCAGAGTTGCCACTTGTCCCCCACTTCAGAGCTTATCCCCCACTTCAGAGTTCCCTGACTTTCCCCTGATATTTGACAGATTTCCATACCCTTTTTATGGCTCTAAAAATTTAATTTATCTCTTTACTTCAACAGTGCTAACTGTATAGGAAACGGGGGTCTACTTTTAAAGAAAAGAATTTGCTCCCCAACTGAGCAAATTCTTTCTGTTAAAAGTAGCCCAAAATGAAAAGGAAGGCATGCCTGGACTTTCTCTCGAGAAAGTACATCCTTTCCTCTTTAACAGAGTAAGTATATTTTCTGAAGACTGACATAGCCATTAATTTTCAAATTCCCGGACTTCTCTTCAACTTTTCAAGTCCTTTCCCGATTTCCCTGGCCAACCACAAAATTCCCTGACTCTGCCCTGACTTGGAAAAATATTCATTTTCCAGATGTTTTTCCCTGACTGTGGCAATCATGTGAATGCTATATCTTGCCTCTTATTATATCTTGTATGTCTATGTATATAAAAATCAGAGATAAACTAGAAAACTTGACATTTTATGGTGCTGCCGCAAACAAATACCAGTCTTGCTTTAGCTAAGTGCAGGCTAGACAAAACTGTTATGACCCTTTGTTTGCCTAAGCAGAAGATATTTTTACACCACAGTATCAGAACTACATCTAAGTTAAAGTTATACCATGATTAGTCAGTCTATAAGAGGATATCCATGAGCTTAAGTGAGTGGATTATCTCCTTAGCTGGTGGACAAACCATGGTATAACTACCGGTATTTTAGACCACCCTTAGAGGTGCAGACCTTGATCATTGCCAAATATGTTGTGCTAAAGTTGGCATTTTCTGGCAAGGGTATAATGATGTCATAAATGAATAGTGGCATTTCAAGTGTTAAAATTACTTTTTGTTCTTTAATAATTAGAATAGCTACCAACCTAAATTTGACCTATAACTGGCTCATTGAACAAGAAGATGGATAGGTTTGGTTGGTTGGTTGATTTGATGCTTAACGTCCACGGTAAACTGCTAAGGTCATGTCAGGACCGTCAGTTAACCTAACCACACTATTCCTGGGCAGGCTTACACCTCCTAAGCGGTTAACCAGTACTAAGTGCACATACTTTCGCCAGTAACTGACAACTGCTCTCTTGAATCAGCGGAAGGAGAAACGAAAGTATGTGGCCAGACCGGGTTTCGAACCCAGGACCTCTGACTTATGAGTCAGGTGCCCTACCGATTGTGCTACGCGGCCCAGCTGCATAGGTTTGAGGTTTTACAGTCCCACCGGAAGTATTTTAGTTGTAATTGGCCTTTTGGTCATTTTCCTATCGATAATACCTTTGTAAAGGCCTATATTTTGGGATGTTATATCCAAATCCATGTTTATAGTTATAATAGGTAGTATATAAGGCAAGTACTCCATATGAATTTACCTGTGTTTGTGAACTTGACAAAGCTGCGTGACTGTGAATAACTTCCAGTAGGTGGTATGTTAGTTCATTCGGGTCTGTTATAGGAACTATTTTGAATGCCACAACACTCTTCTTGCCCCCAAATGACCTCACAGTTCCACATACACGCACATATGTGTTCTCCATACAGGCTCGTATTCTCTCCTCCTCCGGAACCGATTCCTATCAACAAATTCAGCAATATCAGACATGGCTACTTACAAGATAATTAGCCTGATCTAAATTTTTTGACGATGTTCATTTTAAGTTTTCCATGAAAATATGTCATGTATGCAGTGACTGACTCACAAGTCCCTAATCAGAGAATTAGGCTAACAGATGCACTATAAACATGCTTTTATTCTATGATAGCAGCAGATGCTACCTTATGCTAATGTGCAGTAAACACTTCAACTTTACTTCAGGGTCTGATTAATGACAGTCATGGTATTACCTGTGTTATTGCTACTCCATCTTATAGTATTATCGTATAAATGGCCCAAACTTGTCCGCTCACTGAACTGACATGGATTTATAAAGAACTGTTCTTAACCACTCTGGGAGGATCTGAAGCACGATAAGGACTGGGTCTAATTAAAGTAAATGGGTATACTTTCAGGGGAAGCAACTCTGCCATTTTCAATTTTGCATTCCTTCTCAGTTGGTAGTCAACCCTTAAAGGAGGGAAGTTGCTCCCCTAGGTAATTTAGGAAGGGCTATATTATCCAGAGAAGCAAAGAGGTCGTCACAAAATTTGTTCCCCTTTGTAGATAAGAATTAGGTGGAAGAGGTTGACAGTGTCTGCCCACTGCCACAAAAAAATGCTAAACCAGAAAACTTGATGCAAAGTGCAAAGTTAATGCTGCTGATAAGATGCCAGGAAAGCAATACCTATGTCTTGCATTCAGCTAGTCGCAGGAGACAGATAAGAGCCGCGACATGACAAAACCAACGAAGTGGCACATGCCCCCCAGCAGACTTAGATCAGCCTGGGTATCTGCCCAGCCTGATCAGGGTCTTCACTGTGCACTTAAAGGGTAGCTTAGCCAGATCCATGCGGGCACTGAAGACTCTGGTTTGACTGTGTGGATGCCCAGGCTGATCAGTCTTCGCTGGGCGCACATGCCACTTTGTTTGTTTTGGTGCATCGCGGCTCACACGGCATACAAACATAGAGGTGTATTTGCACAGCTTAAATACAAAAATATTTAGGGTAAACATATGAGGACTCACATCATTATCAACAAACTGCTTCACTTCCAGGGGAGGTCCTGACAGATCATCAATCTCATAGTCAATCCTCGTGGCTGTTTCATTCACAGTTCTTATCAAACCAATAAATGTAACCTGGCAAGAATCAATGTAAGACATCACAGCTGAGGAAATACATGTTCACAATAGACATGGTTGCCACCCACCATCCACTCTCCATGACTTTTCCCTAAAGATTTTTCAATTTTCAGTAGCCTTGTACCGATGCAAAAGTTGATTATAATCTTTACTTAAACACCGCTGAACTTAAATTATGTATCACTTATAAATTAAGGTTGGTTGGTTGATTTGATGCTTAACGTCCACGGTAAACAACTAAGGTCATGTCCGGACAGTCAGTTAACCTAACCACACTATTCCTGGGCAGGCTTAGACCTCCTAAGCGGTTAACCAGTACTAAGTGCACGTACTGTAGTGCTGGAAACTAGCAAGTTTAATGTGGTGGCCCAAAAGCTTAGCAGGCCTAACTTTCAGTGGCCCAAATTGTCCACTAGCTAAAGTCCATTCATTTAATATTGCCAGAAAGATAAATTTGGGCCACTAAAGGCCATATTTTGGAGATTTCTGGTGGCCCAAAACAAAAATTAGGGGCATTTGGCAACCGGACCCTTGGCCGTTTCCAGCACTGATACTTTCGCCAGTAACTGACAACTGCCCTTCTTGAATCAGGGGAAGGAGAAACGAAAGTATGTGGCCAGACCGGGATTCGAACCCAGGACCTCTGACTTACGAGTCAGGTGCCCTACCGATTGCGCTACCCGGCCCGGCCTATAAATTAAGGGCTACATTCATGACTTTAAGACAAATGGGTATATACTTTCAAATGAAGCAACTCTGCAAATGCAAGACTCCATTTTGGGATGCTTTTATAATCTAGGGAAGCCAACAGGAATTACCAAAATTGTTCCCCTTTGTAAAACTGAAGTACATGAAGCTGTACCTACATGCCTTCAAATCAAGCAGAAATTCTAAAAGCAGGATTTTCCTATATAGTTCAGCTGCTGCACTTACTGGGATACAACATATGAGCAGCGACATGACAAAACCAACAAAGTGCGCTTTAAGGGTAGCTAAGGGTCTAAGCTACCTCCTTGTGGACAGCGAAGACTCTGATCAGACTGGCTGATCTGAGTCTTAGCTGGGCGCACATGCAGCTTTGCTGGTTTTGTCGTGTCGCAGCTCAATTATGACCAAGTATCATTGCTGTAACACTAGTAGTATGGTCACAGAAACCAGTAGGAGAACCTAAACTATAAAACCTTAAACAGAGTCTTAACACTGGTATTCTCCTATGGATATGGACATGCGGACAAAACAGCATATTCACAAACAATATATGATCCAGAATTTAATGTCAAGGAATTTTGGTTACGTCTCAAATAATCTTGAATTACTGAATTCTTGAATGTTTTACAATTAAAGTACCTGAGTCATTGAAAAAATATATAATTTGAGACATAATCTGCAATATCTGTTTAATTTTTGTTTTTCTGCGAACTATAAAAACTAGAGATTTTATTAGGAAAATAATGGACACGTATGTCACAAAAATAACTGGCCCATGAAAAAACGTAATATTTGGCATAGATTGGCCAGCATTGCTATATACATTTGAAGACAAGTTGAGTGTAAGAATGATTATTCTGTCTTGTATTAAGAGTAATGCAGTGTTTTATAACGTAGTTGAAATTTAATTTTGAAGATAAAACTAAAAAATCGAGACGTAATTTTAGTGTCAAAATTGTTACGTCTCAAAACAGGTGCTTTCCATAAAACCAGTGTAGGCTTTGTTCTTCAATCCTGTGCTATTTTGTCACATTAAAGTTATACAGGTATGATAATTATTCAGTTTTACGTAGATATAAATAATAAAAGTACAATATGTCAGACTGTTTGAGTGTTTAATTTCGTTTCCAAAACGTTACGTCTTGAAAATCAACAAATTTGCGCGAAGAAGCCTCACACAACCGCTAATTTTCGTAAGACGAATTGAATACGCCTAATTAGCAAAAACCGATGACGTATACCGCATTTGAGCATCACACGTGGTTGTTTTTGCGCAGAAATAGCAGATGAATCTCCCGGTACATAACTATCGAAAAATGTTGCGTCTAGAAATAACTTCATTGACCTTACAAGTTAGTGTTTTAGAGTAGCAAGAAGTACTTTATGATGGAGTTATCTATCTCAGTGGCAGAAAGAAGTATTTCTTTTGTTTCTTCTGTTGGAAACGTTATCTTTTGACTCGGGGGAATGCTGTAAAATTGAGGTTGAATGCAGATCATGAAACTGAAGTGCGGTGTCTGAGTTACGTCTGCAGTAAGAAATCATTTATTTCCATATTGTTAGTCGTTGATCAACATGTGTTTTACTGACTAAAATACCATGTGTTAGCTTTGCTATACGATGCAATAGTTTTGGTCTGTGTGGATGTTAACTTCCGAAACTTAACATTCAGGTAAAGACATTTTTGAGACACGGTCAATGTTACATCCTTGTAATTAATGCATCAGTTCCTTTGTTTACCATGCATGTTGCGTTATATTTTCAGATATAATTAAAGGAAAACCTCAAGTGATTAAAATTCAGTTTTAAGAAGAAACTTAAGCCGCAGCTTGATGAGCATCAAAACCAGAAAAAAATTTAGACGTAACTAGGACATCAAAGATCAGTGTCCACAGTTACATCCTCTTTGACAATAAATGTTTTCCCCTTGCATCACTGAACAGGTTAAGATGCTGATGTGAATCTTAAAAACATCTTTGTGTAACAGAGACTTAATTGAAGCGTTAGAAATGGTATGTCTCTGTAATCAGATCAGATAACTTGATTACAAAGATTTAAATTTCGTGTCCAGTTACGTCTATCCTGTGAGCTGAAAATTTGAATAATACTAAACAGGCTACGTTTGTATTTAATTCAAACTGGTAAGTATATAGTTCGATAATTGATAAAAAGGTAGAGTAGAAATAAAATGACAGCTTGTTACAGATCTGTGATGACTTTCTTTACGTAATGTCCACGTTACATCTCGGATTTTAAGGTTAACAAAAATTATCATAATTTTGTTAGCTATTCGAATTTTATCTTGTGACTTTGAGGTATAGTAGGCATGATTTGTTTAAACATTTTAGGATGTAAACTTTGGTGATCAAGTCACCAAAATATTTTGGACACCAAGGTATTTGAGCATAACAAAAATTCCTTGACACTGAATTCTGGATCATATTTCAATGTTTGGGTATGCTGTTTTGTCCCCATATCATGCCTTCAGTCATGCCTGGCAAGCACAAAACAACTTCAATCACCCAAAAATTTAGCAATTACAAACCTACCTGTAACACCTCAATATCTCCGGAGTAAAATTTATCCTCATTCTGTGTAGTGTTAAATATCTCTGCAACTGTCACTGGTAACAAATTCTGAGCTCTTGACCGGCTCTGAAATAAACACCAGAAAAAATACAGTTCTGTCCTTCTATTATGCAATGTTCCTGGTCCACAAGAAGATGTAATGCTGAAACTGCAAAAGAATCTTCGGCAAATGAGCATTAAATGTTCACTTGCCTTATATCCTTTAGTCCATATCAACTGATCAATTTAAAGATTAGTCTCTATGCATGCATGGACATCAGGGATAAGGGTTAACAATTCTGACTAAGGTCCAGCCAAAATTTGATGTTTAACATTAAGAGTATGGGCAATTCTCCAGAATTCAGGGGCCCAGCCCAAAACTTAGGGTCACTGGGCCGTTGTTAGTCTATTTGCCTACACATGATGGCTGTATAACTGCATTTATCATATGACGTCGCATCTGAGAGTGTAATAAAGCCATGAATTAAAAACGATAATCCACTAGTGGATTAAATATGCAAATTACGTCGTAACGTTGTGCGTTGACGTCCATAAAACGTCGCGTTTTCTAATGGCGAAATCGTGACGTTTTAATGCAAAATTTGCTAATAAAATGCTATTTCAGTGTCATATGATAAATAGAATCTTGCATTCGTGCTCATGTATCATTGAATTTATTAAACTCGTTGGGGAAAACGATAAGATGCTCGGCAGAGCCTCGCATCTTATCTTTTTCCCCAACTCGTTTAATAAATTCAATAATACATGGGCACTCATGTAAGATCCTCTATTTAATGCACTGAACCCCCAGACTTGAATTTTAGGTCTGTTGCTCCAATGTTTTGAAATTTCTAAGTACCCGGTACTGTATTTGAATGGGGCCTGTGTGGTTCTTCTAACACAACATACATGAGTCTGCTGAATTCCCCTTTCTGTTCATGAGAAGATTAACAGAGGACTCCAATTTTTCCGTAACAGGGCACCTTTAAGGAGAAACGCACATTGTTCAAACTAATAATCCTTCCAATGCTGTCTGGATGCTGCATTTACCATATTTTTTCAGTTGTTAGATGGAATTTTTCTTTTCCAAAACAATCTCAAAGATCTAGGTCTGTCTTGTAAGACAGAACTAGATCTTTGAAATTGTTTTGGAACAGAAAAAAACCATTTTATAGCTTAAATTACTCATGACTGACTATATATTTGGGATAATTTTGGAAGGATAAACTCCCGTCTTAACCGGATCAATACAGTAATTGTCTCAAATTCAGTCAAGAGGTTTCATGTGTAAGCTCACCACAACCATTCAGATCTAATGGACCTTAACAGTTCAACTTTCACTACCGCAAAAAATCTGAAAATTTGAGATCTAAAATAATTACTGTAATTGTCCTTAAAATTATGAAGTTTGATTTAACAATGCAGAAATGTATCCAGAAGATGCAGATGGAATGGCAAAAAAAATGTGGACCCTGATCAGGCTGCTCCTTTTAGCAGACTGATCTGGCCTGCTCAAAACTATTTGTCCTTATACTTGTATGTGTACGGTAGTTGGTGTGAGGACTCATATCACCTTTCTCTCCTGTGACTGCTGAGGGGTCCCAAAACCACCAGGAGACATGTAACCTCCCTGACCCCCTGCACCACCACCACCTTGATCGTAACCCTGGAAACCTGAAATAGATTAAATACCTTCACAATAGTTATATGGGAGGAATTTAAGATGTCTGGTTTCATTCTGAAATTTTGCTTAGGAGTTGAGTGGGTTCACCATCATTTTCAAATCATTTTTTCAATGACAAACAACTTTTGTGACTTCCTGTTTGCAACATTAACCTCTGCAGGACACGTGGCACCACCAAAATCACCTGGGTCACCCATCCAGGCACCAACTGAGCCAAACGTTGCTTAACTAGCAACAACAGTCCACCACTCTAACCACGTCGCCATAAAGCATGCTTCTACAGCAAGGCGCTAGTAGAGGTATTTATACCCGTTCACTACACTACTCCCTCCTTTTTCTTGAATACCGGATGGCTATCTCAATCAGCAGGAAGTAGTGCTCTGTGTGCTCGTTCCTACACTTCTGACACCATTGCAGGACACCTGGAACCACCCAAATCACCTGGGTCACCCATCCAGGCACTAACCGAGCCAAACATTGCTTAACTAGCAACAACAGTCCACCACTCTAACCACGTCGCCATAAAAGCATGCTTCTACAGCAAGGCGCTAGTAGAGGTATTTATACCCGTTCACTACACCTCGTAAATTGCTGCTCCAATTTAACAAGAACTGTTAATAACTTTTGAAGGCTAGTGTCATATGATGGCCTAACAACTTGAGTTGGGTTCCTCTGGAACATTCTCACTCATGTGTCAGGGCTCTCGATCACCGAAATTTGGGGCCGAAATTCGGCCCCATTCCCAATGCCAAAAAGTATGTTTTTTTCCCAATTCCAGATGAAAAATTCCCAATCTGACTAAGCCTATTTGGTCCAAGAATACTCCAGTTGCATCAATGCAAAATGTATTAAAAACCACTTAAAACTAAAAATGTTAACATAATTTATAACTTTAAAAATCGGGAAGCGATTACATTTTCAATCACGATCGTCATGTTTTGTTACTGGAAAGTGGTACCGGGTTTTATCATGTACTGTTAGAGTTGTCATGTACTGTTAGAGTTACTTCCCTTCCATTAGAGGGCGAATAGCCTAGCGATTTTCGCTGCAATATGTTAATATTTTCTTTGCTTCAAGGGCCAATATTGTTGTGGTGAACAATATTTTGACCTATTCTTTAATTTAAAGCCTTCCAATGCTAAAATTTGATCGGAGTTTTCACCTTTGGTGGATGATTCTGCTGTTTTTGTGTTTCGTACCTGAATTGATTTTCACAGACATTTTCGGCCATATCCAAAATCATAAACAGGATTACCGGGACATTTAAGAGTTAGTATAGTGATAGTGACATACTGTGGATGTTTTGTACTTGCAGGACTGAAAGTTTTGCCATGTTCTGCATTGTGACAGGCCACTTTCTCTCAACCTCACATTATGCTTAGTTCACAGATGCTTCATTTACTGTTGTTATATTTGAAACACTTTTTTTCTAGGTCCCAGTCTTGTCTCCAATTTGAGAGTGGCAAGATAGGGAAGTTGCCAGTTCAAAGGAAAGAAAGAAAAACTCAACGCAGACAAATAGTTTTGTTATTATCTAATATCCCAACTATTTTGATAAAGTTTATTATGATTCACTATCTGCTAGATCTATCACTGGATTCCTCTGAAAATATAACAATACCATATGTAAGTTGTGTTGGTCTGACAATGAACAAACACTTCACACATAAAACAATGAAAATTTTCCCAATTTTAGACAAAATGACGCTATTTTTCCCAATTCTAAAGGCCCCGGCCCCATTCCCAAAAAGGGGTGTGAGAGCCCTGTGTGTGTTATGTACATGTGCGAAGGAAGTCCACGGTGCAGATTAAAAGCAGGTTAAAAACAAGTTGCTCGAGCTATGGAAGTACTGCACCAATCCTCGTCTTGAAGACGTCTACAGGTTAGGGAGAAGCTTGAATGGAGCTATATAGCCCGATCGAGCTATACAGCCCGATCGAGGTATAGAAATTGCATTATAATTTGAAGATTCTTCACCTGAATCCATTTGGAATATAATTGCAAAATTTTGAGTACTATGCTTTCAATATTGACGAAAATCATGTTGGAATACAAAGCAATTCGACTTTTCTGCCGTTGCGTTTTTGTGAAAGAACCACATGTTTCTGTAAACATGTTTCTTCCCATTCCCCTGACACTTCTATAAATTATTAGTAATTAAGTATAATTGCAGTCCAATGATACCTCTGAGATGATCCCAGCGTAGCAGGCATGTAAACCATCACATTGAAGTGGATATATCTGTCCATTTTGAGGGGGCATCTCAAAGATGTTCTTGTATATAAATTTTCCTGAATTTGCATAAAACGCAACAGTGGAAGTTCAATTTTCTTACAAAATCATAAAATCATTACTAAAACCCGGAACGGCCGGAACAGCGGAACATTTATTTCTTATTATAAATAAAATTCATTTTTCAGAAAAAAATGAGATAAAACAATAGGAAAATACTATAGAATTGTAAATTTATTTCAAATTTTAGGTTATGTCTGGATACTAGTAACTTATTGCCGTTCCGTAAATCTACTGAGTGTTCCGTCCCGTGACGTTACGTCGTTAGCAACCAGCATGACTGTTCCGTATTATGACGTTACTAATTTTTCTGCCTTAATGTGTTCCGGATTTTAGTAGATTAGTTTATTATTCGCATACCTGTCACCTCTCCCCCATAAATAGGGAGTCTCCCTATTTTGGGAGGCACTCCCACTCTCCCTCCCTTCTCTGCCAAAAATGGCCAAATCTCCCTATTTTAAGGACATCTCCCTATTTTATTTGAATTTTAACATTCTCTTTCTTTAAATAGTATGAAATTTCTAAATATCTCCCCCATGAAAATTGTCATGACTTTTGGAGCGTGCGCAGTTTTGATGAAAAAGTCTGCTGAAATGGTCATCTTCGCGCTTTCTCCCCCATGAGATTTTCTAAAAGTTGACAGGTATGTACAGTGATTTTTTTACCCCTGCGTCCTGCGTCTGAGACGCATAATTTTCCCAGAGGACGCAAAATATTTCCTTGGCTGCGTTCCGGGACGCATAAAAATAGCCGATCGGAAGTTCAACTTCCGATTCAAAGCTACTTTCGTTTTAAGAATATAGCAACGGTGCATTAGCAGATTGTTATATTACTGGTAAAAAACAGTACCATAGTCTTTCCTACTCCCGCTAAATACCGAAGTCTACCTGTAATACCAATAATCAATAGTAGTTGTCCAGTACCGGAGGAACATAGTATTATCGACCACGGTGATGTCTTTTACCTAAGTGCAAACTTTTATCAATACACCGGGTCAATAAGTAATCATGCCTCCGAAAAACAAGAAAAAGATCAAACTTGATTCAAAGCAGCAAACTTTATTTGGTCTTCTTGGGCAAGACAAACACGCAAGGCCAGATGTTGCAGATCATGATGCGACCGATCAAACTTCCGAATCCGAAATGACAACGGATGTCTCCAAATCCAATACACTGTCTGACAATGAGACAACAGGTGATTTATTTTATTCCTGTGACCACAGGAGCTTGACGTTGGTTATTTTTTATATAAATAGGGCTTGTCCTTTGAAGCCCTTTAAGTTTGGGATGCAGAGAAAATATTGCTTTTGCATCCCAGTAAAGATGCAAACCCTTGAGCTTGGGATGCAAAGATTTTAGGTCTTGTGAGTCCTGGGACTCAAAGAAGGAGATTTGTAAAAAAATCACTGTATGTATTCAGGGATTATTCTGGCCCAAGATTTTTGTGAGATAAAAAATCCCATTAGGTCAAAATTAATGAGAAATTTTCAAATCTGATGAGATTTTTTCTCTCGCTGGGTCAAAGTTAGTGAGAAAATTTCAGTTCCTGTTGATTCTTTTCATTGCATGAAATATAAATCATAATGGTTAATATGAAGAAATTAGGTTTTGTTTTTCTTTATTTCCAACAATTTATTAAGGAAAATAATTTCATTAAAATGATCAAATATCAACTTTCAAACAGTTTATCTCATACCGTATAAGGGCATGTTCAAAAAAAATGTGACCAAAGTGTGACATTGGAGGTCAAAAATAAACACTCTGCCATAGGTTTAATTTTTATTCCAGATTTATCTACAGTGCTTCAAGTTTACAAAACTGTATAAATTTTAATAATAGCATTACTAATAAAAATTTTATGTCAATTTTTGTGAAGAGATTTACACCAAAAATCTGTTAAAATGACCAAATTTTATGAAAGCTTTGGAAACTAAAATCATGATCATTTCACTTTAAGTTTTTGTTATTTGATGCAGGGCACTTCTAAATTATGTAAATAAGTGCTGTTTTCTAGCTGAAACCCCTGAATGAAATAAAAACTTAAGTTTTAACTTCATTTTGATACACTGTTTTAGAAGTAGAGTTATAAAAACTTCCATATCTTCTCTTTACTTGGCTGTGCCTCAATAAAATCTGCATTGGGATGACGGCATATGAATAGAGAACTAATCTAGAGAATGATTGTTGATATAAAAACATACTGGTAGTGATGATGCTATGTCAAAAATGTGCTAGGAGTTTCAAAGAATGTGTTACACTCCTGAGTATTATTTTCAAAATGCTGGAATTAGCATCACAAGAACTTAAATCATTGATTAAATGTTCTGTGCAATAAAGTAACACTGACTGCATGTTGTTAACATCATTTTTTTCCAAATGTATTGGCCCCTTTAACAAGAAAACTTGGTTTGTTGCTCAGGAGTGTAACACTTTTCAGCCATTTGTTAGTACTGTAAAAAAAGGTTGAATATTCTGCCTATTGATTTCATTATGATGTTGTCTTCACTGTAAATGTAACTTGCACTCATTGCTGTCGCAATCTTTCAACTCTATGAACTCATGCTTGGGTGTGCCACAATATATTTGCTATTCGGCTGTCTAAATGCACACAAATCAAACAAATACTGAATTTAATTAATTTCTTCTTCACTCTTTCTTTTGGAAATTGAACAGTTTTCTTTATCTTAACAGCATTACCTGTTGACAAAAGACATTACAGAAATTAAGTTCCATACCAGTTTCAGAAGCTGATGGTCACATTATAAATCAGTAGAAAAAGTCCCTTCCTACAATATCATTAACACCTCAAAATCTTATCAAAACAGATGGCACTGCATCAAAAAACATTTTAAGATGTTGGAAGCATTATATTTAGCATGAATTAATCCAAATATGATGATGTAGGGGAAGAAAAAGTGTCCAAAATGGCATTTTACTTAAATGCTCAGGAGTGTAACACTTTGCACAATACCTGTCATAGCAAAACCCGAATTAAATCACATAATATCATTATCTTGGTCACTTTTATCTTATTATTTCTCACAAAACACTTGATAGCCATGTAAGGATATCATTTGGAATGCCTCATAGTGACAGATATGAAGAAAACGGAATCTCAAAATCTTCAACTTTTGGTCAGTTTCATGGCAGTACAGCTTTATTTACGTTTAGAAGTTAAATTTATGTTCAAAAATCGCTTGAGGGGGGCTTGGTCTGCATGTATGTGCCTAATAATTGACAATAACACTGCTTGTGGTAAAGAAATAAGCTATTTTTGTCTTTTTTCAAAAAAGTGTTACACTCCTGAGTGGCTTAAATGGTACGTATGAAGAAAACAAGAGCCAAGATGAAGACTGCCTGTGTACCAATAACCATGATGGGTCAATGACTTTTCATACATGGCATGAAAGTTGACTAAAGCTACCCCTGGAAAAAGTTGTGGGGTTTCAAATGGCAAATGTTACACTCCTGAGGTCAAGGGGTACTTGAGAAGAAGTGGTTTACATTCTGAGATGGATGCTGGTACAGCAACTGGAAAATTTGCAATACAATATACCATCTTTATTCAATGTTTCAGACCATGTTATAGAGATTAGAAGTATCAAATATAAAAATGACATCCATTTACATAAGAACCTCTTCTTTTTTGGTGCACCAGAAATTCAGCATAGTGCTGTTGAGTTTAGCCTTACTTATTCCATGAATGATGATGAAAGGACATAAATCTTACATTTTCATGCAGCCCAAAGGACTTGAAAGTCAAACAGATGGCTAATAGGTATGGTTGCCGGCAGAGTTTTGTAAAAATGCAAGCAGAAAATTCAGTAATCAAAAAAATGTCACACAAAAAGCGTTACACTCCTGAGTTTTTTGGCTATATTTTTGACCTTAACTTTTTCATTACTCAAACTGTTTGAATGAATTTTGGCAGGTATCTTCAAGGCGACAGGATACATCTTCAGCAACAAAAATAATGTACTATTAAAGCCCAGTTTTCTTTAAAATGCCCTGAAATGCTTCGGTCACATTTTTTTTGAACATGCCCATAACCGTAATGATCCCAAGTTTTTTGACAGATACGTCTGGGCAAACAGTGCAGACCCAGACCAGACTACTCCTAGATTAGGGTCTTCACTGTTAGCCATTCCACCTGCATCTTTCGTAGGCATTACTGTATGGTAGGTAGAACCTCAAGTCTTTGTTTGAACTTTAGGTTTACAGCAATTTTTTTGAGCTGTCAAAAAATTTAGGAACATTACAGTAATTAACCCTTGTCATGCTGAACCTGGATATGCCCCATCTTTGCAAACAGTGCAGATTGAGATCAGATGGCTTCTGAAGATACTATCTGATCTGGATCTTCACTCTTTGTCATTCAGTTTCTGAAATTGTAAGAATAAATTACATCAAGAAATCTGACTGGTTGATAATCAGAAGTGTGATTTGACAGGAGCCTTGCTGTTATTATTTTCGTCCCCCCCCCCCCCCCCCCCCCCCCCGCCCCCGACCCCGGGTTTTCGGCTTGTTTATCCACTTTCTCGGTCGCGGAGTCTTGGAAGGCAGATAATGGGGTCGCCGAGGTCTCTACAGTGGAGTAAAACTATCTCAAAATGCCCTCTCGGCTCGTTTGGGCCGATATCAGGTGTTTTCTTTTCTTCGTTTCTGCCTTTGAAGACTCCATTTTGCAATGAACTACAAAAGCGCTTGCAAAATATGAAACACTGATTGCAGATTTTCGCAAGAAGCTTTGCAGTGACATAGACGATGCTGGTTACCCGCAAATGTAATGCAAGTTGTTTGGCGCCAAACATTTCCGGAAACCAAAGCCTACAAAACAAGCCGAATGTACCGAAATGGTCCGCATGTGCGAAAACAGAAAAACACGGTGCGAATTAAAAGAATTTCTCGGTGCGATTTTTTTTCTCAATCAGCAAACTTTTTTGCGATTTCGTGTAAAAAAATGCGAGAATATCGCGAAATCGCGCCAGAAAATGATCCCTGTGTATTCGGCTTTTCTGCCTGTCCCTCCTTCTTCTTAAGATTTAAACCAACACAAGAACCGTCATAGAAAAAAAACTTTAATAATAACCATACTTTGCCATTATTTATCTGTTTTGCCTTATAGTGAGTGTCTGTTCCGGATTTTAGTAGGTTGATGTATCGTTCCGTTGTTCCGCCTGTTCCGTCTACTATTCCTGTTCCGCCTGTTCACCATATTCCATGAGATTTTAACCAACACAAGAACCGTCAAAGAAAAGACTTCAATAATAAACAGCATGACTGTTCCGTGTTTTGCCAGTTTTTGTCTATTTTTGCCTCATAGTGTCTGTTCCGGAGTTTGGTAGGTTGATTTATCGATCCGCCGTTCCGTCTCTCTCCTGTTCCGCCTGTTCACCCTATCTCTTGAGATTTTAACCAACACATGAACAGTCAAAGAAAAAGACTTCAATAATAACCAGCCTGACTTACATTCCATGTTTTTCTCCAACAAAAGAACGGTTATAGAAAAGACTTCAAAAGCAACCAGTGTGACTGTTCCATATTATGCCATCAAATTATCTGTTCGCCTTATAATAGAAGAGAAAAGAAAAGGAAAACAACTTCATTCAGACAAATTCTCTATTATATCATTGTATTAGATTATTTATTATATTTTTCTGCATGTATTGCAGATGACCAGTGTAGATTCATTTGCAGAGCTGCTGATTCCCATGCTGCCTGAATGTAATTCCTTGTGGCAGCTATCGCAAAACACATAAAATGTTCCCGTATCTGGATTCTTGCAAATCCAATACGAGTGCATTTCTAGAATCTGTCTGTCAAACATGTCCTTTGCCTTATTTCTCCTCCTTTCGGCTTAAAAGGTATGTCTGATACATTGCCGTTTTGGCGTGGAACAGTTCAATAATTTCATCATCTTACAGAGTGTTGTTTTTATCAGCACTGCAAGATTTTATGTCAGCTAGCCAGAAGGTTAGCATACCCTGTGCCATTTTGTCACTTGGCTACTAACGTTATCTGACGCCAACGTTATTACTGTTCCAGCACTGCAAAATTTTATGTCAGCTAACCAGAAGGTTAGCATACCCTGTGCCATTTTGTCACTTGGCTACTAACGTTATCTGACGCCAGCGTTATTACTGTTCCGTGTTTTAGTACGTGTTCCCAGAGTTCACGAAAGTCTGCCAGAGTTTACAGGACCGAATCTGGTAAAATGATTAAAATGCACTTGAAAATTCTGAATATTTTTACCAGACCGAATGAATTTTTACCAGACATGTCAGGCGGTCAGACGGGGTTTCGTGAAGACTGGTGTTCCGCCAATTAGTATGTGTTCCGGCATTCGGTCTGTTCCAGGTTTTAGTAACCACCAAAGGTTTGTCACCCTTTATACTGTTGTTCATATCAAATTCTGCAGTTCAGCTTCAGTGCTATGCAGAAGCAATAATGCTTTTAATTTCCACTCATTTTTATACTTCGATCGGGCTATATACCCGTTTCTCATGGATTCGTGCCTTCTCATAGATTCGTTTCTATGGTTTGCTTAGGACTGCAATTAATTTAATCAACTGTTTGGATAAAAAAGATTGAAAAAACAACATTTATGTGTAAAAAAAACTTGGTTGTCATTGCTAAATAAAATTTTGATTAGAAAATCAATATTTTAGAAAAAGTCCTTAATTTTTTTCAATGGTCCCAAATAAAATCCTTCCAAAGTTTTTATATCAAATACCATGCCATTAAACTGCCAGTTTTACTTATAAATAATGTGGACTAGTCTTTACATATTAAAACTTTTGACAGACTAATAAAACAATTTCGAAAATTTGGCTGTTGATTCTAGGGCATGAACTCAATGAGAAACTTTTTTTGATATTTGCTCTGAGGGGCGGTCTAAGACAGTGTCCTATTTTATAGTAAAAATGAATATTCACAACGGTTTAATAAGTTGATATATTGTCAGAGGTTTATTTGCAGCTCTTGATAGTAAAATCGATTTACCAGTTCCAGAATTTTTCACAAAAGCAGGCAAATTATAATAAGGGGCACGGATCAACGAGAAAACAGCATATAGCTCGATCGGGCTATAAAGCTCCATTTGAGCTTCTCCCTAACCTGGTCTAGGGACGGCGCAGTGATGACCTCCGCTGGCAGGCTGTTCCAGAGTCGGATGCTGGATGGGTAGAAGGAGTGCTTAAAGGCGTGGACACTGCCAAATGGGACGAGAAATCTGTTGGCGTGGCCCCTGGTGTGGGTACCTGCTGGTATGAGCAAAGGCGGAACCTGAACTTCAACAAGTTGATCAACAGCTTGGAGGGGAACAACAAGCCATAAGGGCTTAATAAGTTTCCCAGCCGACAAAAGGTAGTTTGCAAGGGATATATTGTTACGAACTTGAGGGATGTCCGAAAACAAAGCATTGCATTGTGGACTCAACCCTAAAACTTATTTCTGATCAGCTTCTTTTGGAAAAAAAGGCGGAGAGTTTTGTTGAAAAATACCTCCTTGGTTGTTCCACATTCTTCTTTCAACGTTTGTAGACGAAGGAGCTGAGATATTTTATGATTTTCACTTTAGTAGATGTGTTATTGTGCGATGTAATGGCGGGAACAGTGAGCTACAGTAACCAATCAGAATTAGGTGACAGGTTGATCGGGTATGAAACCCACCACCCGCACCCGCATCCGTGCTCAAAACCCACCACCGGAAATTTTAGTGGCGACATTTGAGATATAAGCAAAAGTGTTATTCTAGCTTTTTCTTGTTATAGATATTGGGAATTGTATGAACTATTTCTGGTACAAAAGTCTTTTCAAACAGATTTAGTTTTAAGACAAAAAAGCGAGTTGTTGCAATTTCGGGGGTATGAAACCCACCACTCGCCATCGGGAAATTTTTATTTGTTATTTCCATTTATAGCTTTATTAAATGACATTAGTTTCCTTGATTGTTGCTATTTCTACTTTATTATCAAAACCTCGCAAATTTCATTTGACGATAATAGGAAATTTATAATATTTAAAGAAATAAACGGCTTTTTGTGAAAATAATTGATGTTCTAAAAATAGATATAAGTTGCGGCATTTAGCTACACCAAGAAACCGAAACGTACTGAAATAAAGGGACAAGCAGTAATTGCAGAGGGAGTCATAGGGTTTATGGTGGCGAAACCTTGACACCTGTTATTCATTAAGGATATCTTATTGACTGGTGTTTACATACTTGTTTGAACAATACTTAAAAAACTTTCATGAAGTCAAGCTATAACTTTATGCAACAGCAAAGGCTACTGTCACCATGGTATGAACTCTGTCTCTCTGACTGTCTGTCTGTGTCAGTCTGTCTGTCTGTGTCAGTCTGTCTGTATCTGTCTGTTTGTCTCTTTCTGTCTGTGTGCCTCTCTCTGTCTGTCTCTCTCTCTCTCTCAGACATTTAGTCTGTGTGTGTGTGTGTGTGTGTGTGTGTGTGTGTGTGTGTGTGTGTGTGTGTGTTGTCTTGGATCGTGGTCACCTTATTAGAGAAGCTAAATACTTTAGCTCTACTGATTTACTTAATTTCCAAGACCAAATGTTTCAAATTTTTGTCAATATGTACGACATTTATCTGGTAGTGTGTCTGATTGCGAGGTACACAACATATATTATGATTGTGGGCTATTGGAGAGCTCCAAGCTTAGGAAGCCGTGGAAGAAAACAAAGAAAAAGAAGAGATCTTAAGGAGTTGGAGTCCTCCTGTGGCACCTTAGAAGCACAGTAAATATAAAAATACCGAACGCTGACAAATAAGTTGGTCAGCAAAACGTTCAGTTCTCTCTTCTCTCATAAGGTGATCACGATTCAAGACAACACTCACACACACTAACATACACATACACAAACTATAAATGCCTGAGAGAGAGAGAGAGAGAGACAGAGAGAGAGAGAGAAATAAATAAAGAAAGAAAGAAAGAAAGAGACAGAAAGACACACACACACACACAGACTGACACAGACAGACAGTCAGAGAGACGCTGAGATGCCAGAGTTGTACCATGGTGACAGTAATCTTTGCTTTTGTATAAAGTTAAAGTTTGTTTTCATGAAAGTGTTTATAAGTATTTAACAAATATGAAACAGCAGTCAATAAGATATCCTTAATGAATAACAGGTGTCAAGGTTTCGCCACCATAACACCTCCGACTCCCTCTGCAATTATTGCATTTCCCCTTTATTTCAGTACATTTCGGTTTCTTGGTGTAGCTAAATGCCGCAACTTATATCCATTTTTAGAACATCAATTATTTCCACAAAAAGTCGTTTATTTCTTTAAATATTATAAATTTCTTTTTACCGTCAAATAAAATTTGCGAGGTTTTGATCATAAAGTCGAAATAGTAACAACCAAGGAAACTAATCTCATTTAATAAAGCTATAAATGGAAATAACCGATAAAAATTTCCCGTAGGCGAGTGGTGGGTTTCATACCCCCGAAATTGCAACAATTCGCTTTTTTGTCTTAAAACTAAATCTGTTGGTCAAGATTTTTGTACCAGAAATAGTTCATATAGTTCCTAATATCTACAACCAGAAAAATCTAGAATAGCACTTTTGCTTATATCTCAAATGTCGCCACTAAAATTTCCGGTGGTGGGTTTTGAGCACGGGTGCGGGTGCGGGTGGTGGGTTTCATACCCGATCTGACAGGTTTCCGTTCTATTTTTTGGTCTAATCACCGGTACTTTATTTAGCGTGACTGTCTGCATGATTGTCGTGCGGATTACTACTACGCGATCAAATATTCTACAGGCGATGCGATGATTCTTCTGAGAATCAGAAGCAGAATTGTTTACTAGTGATACGTCCAAGGATCTGTGATCAGGGAAGCTAGTACCTAGCCTTTACAATAGAAGTAAACTTGGTAGTTGAATTCTCTGCACACCCAGCAGCAGAAATGAGGGAATCTGCCAGGAAGCTCCAATCTCTAATAGTCAGGGAGAAAGTACTAGACTTGTAAATGTCAGTCCCAACTACTGAGGTTTGAAATGCCAGGGAATGGCGATTCCTGGCAAGCCTGCTTTGAGGAGCAAGGTAATTTATGGGTATAATGGCTTCACCCTTCAGGCGTACCTTCGTAAAGCATTATGGCTCTGCTATCTTTCACCCTCTTTTTAAGAGATTCCCACTTACGTTTCTACAGAATGCCAGTCATACTACCAGTCCCAGCTTCCTGTTATAAATCTAGCTGCCCTTTTCTGCTCCTTCTCAAGTTCATCTTGAAGACGATACTTTTTGGGTCCCAAAATGAACTACATGTACCATACTCCATGACTGGACGTACCAGTTCCTCGTATGCTTACACTTTAACGCCCTATGGCCATTCCGCAAAGTTACGTGTAAGGAAGCCAAGGGTCCTATTAGCTTTTTCAGCTACCCTAATCAAAAACAGCATCAACATATATTTTATCTATTTTATTTTTAACTTACAAAACAAAACAAAAGGCAGATAGGGTAGCAAAACAGGCGACCAAACCGCAAGAGAACATAGACAAGCGGATATAGCACAATATAACATCAAGGAACTACAACAGAAGTATCGCCTTGTACCGTCAGCAAAAGGTTACTGGGGGGACTTAAACATGTTTTACTGGTACCAAACCTCACCCTTAGTTTCCGCAATGGTTCAACGCAACAAAAACACGTATACCACACAACAGACTAAACAAACTATGCGAATTCCAAGATAAAAGTATCAACCTGACCTCCTTTATCCGAGATTTTAGCCCAGTCGTTTATAACCGTGATCAACTGAGTTTCACAACTATGTTTCTTCGAAATGCATGTTGTCTGTCTAACAACAGTTTATGTTCATCAAAATGTGCCATGACATTAGAGCAAAAATATGTTAAAGTAACTTGCATGGTACACCGGTCGGTAATTGCAAACAAAATATACATCTCATTTTTTTAACAGCGGGCATATATTGACACGACTCCATTAATTGGGGTTTTCAGCCCTGTCAATAGATCGTTGGAGGATTTGAGCAAACATTGGGCCTAATTTAGATACTAGTTCTTTTAAGACTTCTCCAGGTCCTAAAGCTCTCGAGGGGTACAAGCCCTTAAGAAATTTTGTTACTCCTTCAACCGAAACATGAATGTCCTCCATGAAAAGAGCCGAGCGATTAGGAAGGGTCACTTGAGTGTAAAAAGTATGCAAAGACCAGGAACTGAAACAATCAAAATCCAAATCCAGCCCTCAACCATAGTTGGAAACAACTAAGATTACAAATAATCAAGATACAGAGAACATATGGCCAACCGAGTGAGCAGCTTGTTCCCAAAAGGTGGCCACTCAGCAACCCAAACCGAACCAAAAATAATAATAACATACATAAGGTAAAACATCACAGAAACTCTGACACCAAAAACACGCAACAAAGAACCACAACAGAACTACCGCCTTGGAACGGTCAGTAATGAATTACTGGGGGGCTTAAATCGATTTTACAGGCCCAACCTCACCCTCAGTTTCTGAAGTGGTACAAAACATTTAGTTGGTTGTTCGGTTCGCATGATAACCCTTTAACTCGTCAATGAATCATCACGGTAAACACATAAATCAAATTTCAACACCATGAAGAAGCAAAGACGAGGACTCAACAGATACAACGGGCCGTCTGATAGGTGGAGATCCCTGTCCTGCCAAACAACCCCACTGGAAATCTGAAGCAAAAGAAGGTCACCAGTTGAGCCCCGGTGGACCAAGCAACAGACAAAAAGGCTCCGGTCCCAACCAACTAAAATATATAGCTTTAGGTCGGGGCCATCATAGAGTCTGACGACCGATCCCCCGGTGTGCAATTAAAGAGTGCAGCAAAGCTATCAACCGTGATTGGGTTAATCACTAAGCATGCAGACTGTCGCATAACATTTAAATTATAGCCAATACGTTTGTGACGTATTATTATTTTTCGGAATTGATCAGAAAAATCAGTCCTACCCTTAATCTTTTTGAATTTGTATACTAAGTCACCATAAAATTCTGGTTCCGATAGGCATTGGTGTAAAAGAAATTTTAATCCGACATCAAATTTTGAAACCAATTCATGGTGTCTGCGATAGAATTTAGAAAAAGCCTTTCTAAGCTTATGATACCGATAGCCCTGTTGAAGAAGTTTAGCAGTTAAACATTTATTACGAGCATTAAAGTCATCTACATGACTACACACTCTAGCAAATCTTATAAGTTGAGAAATATACACTCCATAAGAGGGCCGACGTGGAACGTCACCATCCAAAAATGGAAAATTAACTATATCAAAGTCAAAGTCATCACGTTTATCATAAATTTTAGAAGATACAAAACCGTTAGAAATAGATAGATGTAAATCCAAAAAGGGGGCCTCGGTATCTGAAGTATTAGCTTTATTCAATTTAAGTTCAGGTGGGTAAATTTGGTTAACCATGCTTTCAAAATAAGGATTATCAATATTCAGAAGATCGTTCGCTTTTGTTGAACACATCCGAAAACTGACCATTTAATTCATCTCCTGTTCCTTAGGAGTCTTACTATTTTTTTCCTGACATTCAAAAAAGTTTGCTTGTCTAGAGAATACCATAAATGAGCCACGACATGAGAAAACCAACAATGTGGTTGTGCGCCCAGCGCAGACTCAGATCAGCTTCGACATTCGCCCAGTCTCATCAGACTCTTTGCTTAGCACTTAAAAGGTAGCCAAGGGACTAAGCTACCTTCATGCGGACAGCGAAGACTCTGATCAGACTGGGCGGATGCCCAGGCTGATCTGAGTATGCGCTGGACGCACGACCACATTGTTGGTTTTGTCGTGTCGCGGCTCAAATATGAATATGTTTACAAAAGTTCAAATACTAAAATAAAGCAGACAAACAATGTCAAGAGTAACAATAAACCACAACAGAACCATCGCTTCGGAAGGTCAGTAATAAATTACTGTGGGAGCTTAAACCGGTACCACATGCACATAATCCTCGCCCTGGATTCTGTTATACAAAATTCACTCACATATAAGTTATTTGCTCTGTGTGAAGGACTTCTCACCCATCAATGCACAACAGCAAATACGTGTATATAAATCAGGATTAAATTCTATGATGAAACAAGAAGAGCAATCAACAACAAGAACAATACTGAAAGCTGGAGCAAAAGAAGTCTAACGGCTGAACTCTGATGAGCCCGACCAATGACAGACCATCAAGCCCCAACAAAACTCCCCAACCCGTATTTCGTGGAAAACTTTTAGGTCGGAGCCATCATTAAGTCTGATGCCCGACCCATCGGCATTATATTAAAGAGGTTAGCAAAGTTGCCAGCCATGTTTGCACTAACCATGTAGTTTGTCACTGTGACATGACATTTATGTCGTATCCGATTCTTTTGTAAAGAAAAAATACTTTCCTAAATCTAACAGAAAAGCAATTCCAACCAACATTCCGACCAACATTTCTTTTTGGAAATTTATACACTAAGACATCATAAAATTCACCTAAGTATGGTGGCCATGTAGGTCATCATAAAATTGAGGTGCCAAAGGCTATTTTTTACCCCCTTGCCATTTCGACATTTACAAATCATGTTCTTTTTTCGGCTTTTGCCGTATAACCTTACTATTGACCTACATTTTAAGTATTTCTTTGGCCAGTGTAAATACACCCGGGATTTTGATGTAAGTGGCTTACTTTCGCTTTCTCTTTCTACTTTCAGTTTTATTTGACTATTGGCTTATAAACCGTGTCGTGTTCGGTCAAAAAGAACAATTCCCCTGTTATGTTGCTCATGCAAAATATAAAATCAACAAAAAACTTGACACAGAACTCGAAGACGAAATTAAATAATTGTTGCTGGCTTAGTTGTTAATGTTATGTTGGAACTGCGACACTTTTAAGGTTAAATGTGGAGCGGTCAGCCAATCAATCCTCATATTTATGTGCAACACAGACAGGTCCCAATCAAAATTCAACAGCATTTCCGAAATCGAGACCCCGACCCCTAAACAAATATGCATATCAACATGCGCATCCGTACAATCTGATCAGCACAGTCGATATCTTACATGTACCTGACTCATACATATTACAATACACACTTCTATTTAAACCGAACCGATTATCTTTTTTAAAGATATTTCTTGTTTTTTTTTTTGTTTGTTTTTTATTATAGATAGTTAGATATTATATTATCATGTTTATCTAAATCCTTGGAGAAAGTTTATAAAGAATGGTTTGGTTTAAGAAAATTATGGATTAAAAAGATAAGTTAAAATCGTATATGCAAATCAGAATTAACTGTGAACCAGTAAGGAAATTGATAAGTAAATAGGCAGGCAATAATCAGGGATCAGTACAATCACACTCCACATCCCGCCCTCAAAAACAAAAGGGACACGCACGATAAACCAGTTGAACAGCTCTTTCCCAAACAGGCGGCCATTCAGCTACCATAATTAAACACAGCAGCAACATTTTTTTATCTACTTTCTATTTCAAATACAAAACAAGACAAAAGAGAAAGCAGAATGTGCAGCTATTCAGGTGGCCATATTGCTCGAGACCAAAGACGCGCGGACATAACAAGATGTAACATCACTGAGGAACCACAATAGAAGTACCGCCTTGAAACGGTCGCTAATGGATTCTTGGGAGGGGAGGGGGGGGGGCTTAAACTAGTTTTACTGGATCCAAACCCTCGCCCTTAGCTTCTGCGACGGTTCTACCCAACCACAAAACCACCACCCACACAACTGACGAACAAAAGCATCAACAAGTACAACAAGAACATAATGAAAAACTGGGAATATTTTACCTGTTTTCCATTTTCTAAACTGCAAAACAAAATAGAACCTATTTATTGCCGAGATGAAAAGGCAAAGAGGCTACTGTTTACCTGTCAGGTAGTACTTATCATATTTATATGTACGGCTGAATTATATACCTCCAAAAATTTCAGTACTAGATTGAACGCATTCAACCGTTCAAGAACTGAAGAAGAGCCGTAACTAATGTTGTTTAAGAAATAAATCAGCTCTAGCAGTGAATTGTTGAGTAATAATTCACTGTTTCGAGATCACTTGTAAAGTAGATCATATCACGAGCGCGGAACGCGAGTGATATATCTACTAACTACTGACCGACAAAACAGTGAATTATTACTCAACAATTCACTGCTAGAGCTGAACTATTTCGATTCTTACATTCAAAAATGCTGAAAAAGTATTTGTATCATTCAAATTCTCCCAACCTTCCTGTCAGCGCGTTTATGCTCCCACCAATTTTCTTAACTATATCTTAGAGAAATGTACGTTTTTATGGCGCTTTTAGAAAGAAAAATAGACGTTACACCGTCTCACGCCTCAAAACGTCAAAACAATACGTCAATTAAGCCAGTGACGTCAGCAATTAGACTCACGCACTATGAAACGGTGACTTGTTGCAGAATAAAACACGGAAACTTTCCATTGCTTCTATATAGGCGCACTGTGTTAGAATAGAACTTGTGGCCCGACCCATTTGCTTGTATTTGACTATAATAATGTGACAGTGCCTGCGATTTTGAGCCTTGTGGAGGTGCGACGTTGACGTCACGAAACGTGAAATGAAAGTGACGTCATAAAATTTGCACGTAAAATTAATTGCATTTCCGCGCACTGACTAATAAATTTCAAAGCGTCAGCTGAAAAGAGTGAAAAGTATGCAAAGACCAGGAACTGAAACAATCAAAATCAAAATCCAGCCCTCAAACCATAGTTGGAAACAACTAAGATTACAAATAATCAAGATACAGAGAACATATGGCCAACCGAGTGAGCAGCTTGTTCCCAAAAGGTGGCCACTCAGCAACCCAAACCGAACCAAAAATAATAATAACATACATAAGGTAAAACATCACAGAATCTCTGACACCAAAAACAGGCAACAAAGAACCACAACAGAACTACCGCCTTGGAACGGTCAGTAATGAGTGAGAGTGAGTCAACATTTCTATCGGCGTGTTTAATTTTCTTCATCTACACTCTTTTTAAGGATGTTCGCATTATAGATCTTTGAAAAGCGAGGTCACGAACCAGAGTTATAAAGGTTTATCCAGCTAGTATGTAAATTGTACCCAACCAGTGAAATGAAAACAAAAAATCGGGTGGGTGTGAATTTTGTTTGCTTTTGCAGTAAACCTTAGCGCTATTTCTTTGTGCTTCTCAAAATCTATTCTGGAAGCACTAATAAATATGAAAATGTTAAAAACAAAATTTCCGATTTTCGCTCCATAAGGCTCAAAATGCCAGACACTGTCACATATTATGAGCAATAAAATATACTGAAAGGATTTAAAAACTTCCACTCATTAATTTTGAATATCTCAAAAATGAATGCAGCTACGTCCACCAAAATTTCACAGCATATATATTCTCTTATACCTGATTATATCAATATACCGAATCTGAAATCGTTCTACCGAATCGGTCAGGAACAAGCACGTGCTCCTCGTGTTCTTAGTACCGTTTACATAAGGATGAATAGCTTCATGTATACAGTTTTCTTATGAACCATTTCTCTTACAATATCAAATTGAATTTTAAAAGTTTGAACTCGGTCAGTGGCTTTATTTAGCCTACCGCGCCTAAATATCGCACACAGGTGCAGATTTTTGGGCCAGGTAAATGCTGAAATTTCAGAAAGTGACGTCGCAGTACAATGTTATGCGTTAATTACGACAATTTACAATCTCAGACGACGTGCACTCTTTACAGGAAGCTCAAAAGACCAACAGAAAAGCACCTAACCGTTATTAAAAACCATAGGTCATGACGTTAACTAACGTCGACGCCGTCTCCGTAATAGGCTTTGCGCGACAACATGATTCGCAGTGATACTTGCAAATCAACGTGGATGACGTCACAATGTTAAGACAGTAAGAAATGGTCGAAAAGAGTGTTGCATAAGATAACGCCGGCATCGCCTTATGCATTTCAGTGACGTAACGCTCTTTTACGACCGTCATTTAAGTAAATGATACAAATAAACTGCGTAATCTTTAAATTTGATAAGTTTCAAGCATTTTGTCGTTAAATATTCAGCACTGTCATGAGTGAACAGATCAGCAGCCAGCAATAAAAAGTGGAAGTTTTTAAATCCTTTCAGTATATGTTTAAAAAAAACACACACCCTTAATAACACTGTCAAGAATTCGGCCGAGCACTCACAAAGTTGAGGGCACCTACTATATCGCCAAATACTTTCTTAAAACTTATAAAGCCAAAGAGACAAATCAAATTTAAACAGCATACAGATTTTGTTTCTGAAAATGTTGATAAACATATTGATAATAGTGACGGTGGTCGAATGGTGGAAAATTGTTGATTTGTGCAACAAAAACTTTTTTCTAGTCGTTTTGCGTCAGTTTTGATGCTTCCAGCGCGTTTACTGGGTATGCTATTGATTGTAAACTAAGTTTGCAACCGAGAAATAGCTTGAAATTTCAGTTTGATATACAGATCTCAAGAAATTCGCTAAGAAAGAATGCCTACAGGAAACTTAGGCGGCCTGACGTCACGTGCATTAACGATGCTACGTTAGTGCTTTTAGTGACGCCATTGACGCCGTAATGGCGTATAAACATGCGTGACCTAATTTATGTCTAGCCAATTAATCAACACATAAATGAGAAATGAGACTATTTCATGAAAAATTCCTATTTTCGAAACAGTGAAATCTAAAGTGATAATTTTACTATTTGAAACAGTGAGATTATCAGTTTCGATTTCGCCGAGAAATCTCTATAATTCATTGAAAAGCATAAAAGAAAAATCACTGTTCACCATGATTTGCGTTTAGGCATTTTTTACCACCGGTAGGACTATGGAGACTCTTCCCGATGTTATTACTGCCACAAGCCTTACAACGTAGCAAAAGCGCGTCGTTGGACTACCCACAGGCGCTGGAAGTTCTATGCTATGAAACATATTTCAATGCCGCTAGACATCTAGGCTATGAGCCATTTAGAAATGGCCTATAGACTGCGTCAAGTATAAAGGGTTTTGAGGGTTTTTTGAGCATAGAACTTCAAGCGCCTGTGGACTACCTCACGGTATTTAGTATGACCTTGCAAACCGCAAACACCGTCGATTATCAACCACGGAAAATGGCTGTTACTAAAACCTTGTACCGCACCGCACTGGCTAAAACCTTTTACCGCACTTACGGAAATTTCCGTACAGTGTCGGATAAATTCCGAACTTTACCGCACTCACGTTATGTGCTCTATATACAGATCTTTGTGAGAATGAATACTGAATCTATAAATAATTATTTACTTTATGTCGAATTTATGTCAACGAAAATACTTCTGCATCTCAATACAAAACATAGGATCACTTTTCTATTTTCTGCAAGCAAAGCCTCAATTGAAATTATATCCTCTGAGCATGCATAATAATATAAATTTACATTACACTGTCAATACTTTCTCCAAAGAATTTATACGTTTATTTCTCTGGCGGTTGCAACACAGACACATTTTAAGAGTTACTTCCAACCTCTGTAGGATTTTTTAAAGAGTTACTTCCAACCTCTGTAGGATTTTTTTTCTTCAGATAAATAGATATGTATATGCCAGTTGTTTAAATCTAGGAAATTACATCTATTCGGATAAATTTATCTTAAACCAAAATGATATATAATTTTAATTATATTGAAGGTATATATCAGTCTATTTTTTAACAGTTAAACCAAAAAAACCAACCCAATCTAAACACCAGGGGACTACCTTGTGATAGTTATACTGAGAATTATTGAAATGGATAAAACTGATACTAAAATCCTTTTTGAAGTTGGACAATCAAGGTTTCAGCATAATATAAATATGTATATACTTCCAATACATCAATAAAAAACTTACTGACAGAATCAGCTCATACTAAGTAACATACCCTTTGCCTACGGTAGAGTCCGTAAATTTCGGAAGGGTTCGGAAATCTTCGGCGGTGCGGTACTCTATTTTACCCCAGTGCGGTGCGGTACGGTGCGGTCCACGGAAAATACCGACTTTTACATCAATCAATTATAAAGCGGAGAACCAAATTATCAAGATGGTCGCCTCTGAAGAAGCTCTGAGAGAGTTTTGTTAATATTTCGAAACTTTTATTTATTTTAGGAGAAAATGTTTCAAAGTGCCGGTTTATTCCGCGACATTTCATGTCCCTACTTCATATTTGGTCTTTGTGAGAGACCATACTGCCATTTTAAACACTCTAAACACGATGAGGCGAAAGGTAATGTGGAATTTTTTGTCCAGCAGCAAAGTGTTGAATAAGCATTATTGCACAACCTTTCAGTGTAGGCCGTGTATGGCTGTATATTCTGGTACACTGCATGGATTCATGCATGTTTTACTCCATTGATGCTTTTTAGATGTTTGTTTCCCCCATTCGGAGGGTAATGGGTCATTTTGGACCTTTTCCTGTTTGAACCTTCGGTTGTTTTGGCTCAATACCTTATGACTAGGTTGTTTTGGCTTGGGCCATTTCTGCCAGGTTTTCAGGGTGGATCATTTTGGGCTGTTTCAGCCAGAATTATATATAAAGAACGGGTATGTGTACTCACCAGATCAGTCGTTATCACCAGATCAGACTGGATCGGACCTGAATTTTACCATTTGTAGCTATTTTATCATACTTTCTTTGACTATTAATGTTTATATTTTGCATAATATAGTGTATCCAACAGATACCCTACTTTAATATGTAGGTTTGAAGGAGTCCTCTTTGCATCTATGACTTGCTAACGTGATGTATCCAGCAGGTTTTATTTCTGCTCCAACTGCCTCAATAACACGTATTCATAATCTTTGTTTTGAACAAAAATAAAATTACATTATTTCAGCAGACAATTTTTATTTTCATAGCCAATTTAGCCATTAAAATCACATTGTATTGCATATGCATGTTTACAGTACACGCAGCGTGAAGACTTGATCTGACACGCTCTCGCGTGACACTTAAAATTGCGAGGAAGGGATTAAAATCCACGAGATTCTACGCAAGAAAATTTCTCGCATCTCGCGTGAAATTCATAGAATGATGTATGCGAGAAACTTTCTCGCATCACGCGTGGAATTTTGTCCAGGTAGGTACAGTAAATGCAAGTTTCTATACAAGTACATATACCTTTTGATTCGCAATGCTTTTTTTTCGGCGCTGATAACGGTTCAATTAATACATTATAAGAAGGGATAAATAACCTAATTGATCGCATCCTCAACTCAAGTATTGTTTGACCGTACGGTATTTACATCTACGAATTAAGGATGGGTTGATAAACAATCATGATCAGCGTAATTTTGTTGCAGTTATGCGGCGAGTCAATTAGAGAGGCTTATGTTTGAAAGAATATTGTTAATAGGTTAGTTAGTAACAAAATTCTAGAATGATGACACAGACAAAAAATTTCGCTCAGCCGCCACTGATAATAGCCCAATCCATATCTAAGCAATCACAAAGATCAAAGCGTTTCGATCAGCTTTTGAACTCAAAGAAATAGCCACTAGTGGCACATGCTGAAAGGTTTACTTTAACCAATATAAACTTTCTGATGTAAGAGCTGTCAAGTTTCCATTAAAAGCGCACGCGACTGGGCAGTCTCAGAGGTGATTGACATCCACTTAGTCGACTCTCAAAATTATGCAAATTTGTAAACCTGTTTGAGTGACAGCTAAAAAGTTACGTCACAGCTGCATCCTCTTAATCAGTTTATTCATGAAATATGGAAAATATGATTTTGCGTCGTGGATCAATAGTCAGAGTGTTTGGATTTTAAAAGTGCATCAAAATGAAGGAAAAATAAGAGGTGTGAAGTTTTTTTTTTTATTCCGAACTCCGTGTGACAAAATCACATTATCTATATGAAAAACAAAACTGATTCTGCTGCGCAGAAAAATTCTCAAACTATTCGGACTAAAAAACATAATATCCATATTCATATTTAAAGGTGACTGAACGCATTCAGGGCCTTCGCCATAATAAAATGTAAAGATGGTAGCATTTGTTGAAATACGTAAACACAGCACGTTTATAGGTCAGTCTCGTGCCTTGACATCAAAGGACGCCGCTCGGAGCACAAAATGGTGAAAGGAATCTTATTTCATACGCTGATAGTGAATATTAGGATCAGCCTGCGCAGTATTAAATATTGTATTGTATTAAATACAATGCGCAAACTGGTATACTTTACGCGTCATAGCGTGAGCGGTTTACGCTGTCTATTTGTTCGGCACTTCCAGTTATTTCCAGAGTGGCGGAAATTGTCGATCGTAATTTTTGCCGCTAAAAACTTTTGAGTCGGCGCCAAAAAAGACCAGTCGGTTGGAAACCGGAGTCACACAACTTTTTTAGGCCAAATGTAAAAATATAAATGAATTACCTGTACAACATTTAATGACCTGTGAAATTGACATGAATCGTCAATCCTTTCCACTCGAAAACACGCGTCACACGTGATTAAGTTTGGCGTCGATGACTCACCTGAGCATACATGGAGTTAATCTTTTCTCTTGAAAGTTGCGTGTCTTGCGTGAAAAGAAATTGTTTTCTCGCGAGTTTAACGTCACGCATCTCGCGAGTGTCTCGCATCTCCCACGCATTTCACACGCAAAAACCCCACTAAACTTTCGTGGAAAAGATTAAAATTTCTAGAGAGAGCGTGTCAGATCATGTCTTCACGTTGCGTGTACTGTACATACCTGCCTCTGTGAAATGTCAAACATGCTAACAATAGCAACAGTAAGTTCATTAAGTTCAAATCTTACTGTAATATATATGTTCGATACACTATCTGATGCATGATATAAACATTAACAGCCCAAGAAAGTATGATAAAACAGCTACAAATGGCAAAATTCGGGCCCGATACGGTGATTGTGCCCGATCCAGTCCAATCAGGTGAATTTACGTACCGATAAAGTTTTACATAGTTTTATTGTATAAAATGTTTTTCCTGACAATATTTCTATTCCCTGATGATTTTTTTTTTTATTCTGAGCATAAATCTCTTTACTTCTAATATTTTTCTACATAAAACATCTGGACCTACTTCTGCAATAGGGATGGCCAGGCGATGGTGCTGGGGCGTCCTATAGTAGGACAAGAGGTGCAGGAAGGGGTTGTTCAGATTCTTTTTTGGTCTCATCTGTCCTATCTTCCTTATCTTTTAGTTTTACCCTCTGTTTGTGACATAGCTAGATAACCTAAGATATAGACTGAACATCTGTCTGGAAGGGCTGTTAAGCCCCCCAAAAAACAACCTACGCCTACCAAGCAGTCATACCTACCTTAAACAGGGCCTGACAAATCCATTGTCCGGCTGCCCGGGACAAGTTAAACTTTTGGCTGGGCAAGTAAAATATTTTCTAACTTGCCCAGAAAAATGTATAAAATATATAGGAAAAACCAAAAAGTTTCAGGGTTTTGGAGCAGAAGCTGTGTACCGGACAAGTAGATCAAATTTTGATTTGTCAGGCCCTGCGGCTTACATTTAGATGCTTATAAGTTTGTGACAAAAAATAAAAGATATCCAAGATCAGTTCATGCGACTCCTGACATTGCGTTCCGCTCCGCTACACTACCTGTGAAGTAGTGGTAGTGTAACGGCAGCGGATTCTAAGGCCCTATTTTGTAGGTCTATCCAAGATCTGTCTGTCCACCAGCTCTACCTACCCTACCAACCCACCTGTTCTGTTAAATGTGTACACATTTTTCAGGGGCAGCAATTATGCATTTTCATTTTCACCTCTCAAGGAGGGATTCAAATTCTTTCATTTGATTCAAAGTGCTTCGTGAAATAAACAAGAAGTCACATTATTTGTTACCCATTGAAACAATGGCTGAAAAACATGCAGGTGTACGTTAACCCGTTGATGCCTAGTGGACTCATCTATATATTGGATGAGTCCATTTGTCATTTAAGGGGTATTGGAATTTGTTTATTTTTAGAATTCTTGCTTTATCTTGAGGAGAAATACCCATTTATCTTATGCAAAGAGTGAAGACCCTGACCAGACGCTGCATGTTGCGGCGTCTGAGCTGGGTCTGCACTGTTTGCCTATGCCCCATTTTTTTGGGGGGTGGGGGTGGGTGGGGGGGGGAGTGGTTAAGTCATTCATTAACCTGACACGATGACAAGCCATTCATTAACCTGACACAATCAAATAAGCCATTCATTAACCTGACACAATCAAATATAAGCCATTCATTAACCTGACACTTAAGGAATGAATTTCATTTTTCTGCGGTTTATCGAAGTGTAAACTACATTGGGTCACGTGGATAGTGAATGAACCCCGAAGGGGTCCATGTAAACTTTGCTAGTGACCCAATGTAGTTTACACTTCTATAAACATCAGAAAAATTATGTTCATTCATGAAAAATCTTATATAAGCCCTAAAATTGAAGCAGTATAACATGTACACTCAGATTTTTCTGCTAACAGCAGAACTGCATGCATGATGTCATGACGTTGCTGACTTCCAATCAGCTGGTAGAGAGCCATTGTTTATTTTGACGTCATTGACGTCGCATGTCTCAATGTAAATATTGGAATGTAAACTACATTACGTTCCAATGTTTACTATAGGGCTTTTCAGTAAATGCACCAAGAATGTAAATATAATCAAATAAGCCATTCATTAACCTAACACAATCGCATACATAACACTACCTTTTCTCTGATTCATAAAAGCAAAACATAGGTATTAAGGTGAAATCATCCAATAGTTTTACCTATTTTCCCTTTAATAAATGAACCAGGCTGAAACGACTTGCCCCCAAAATCAGTCCGAAACGACACCTTTAAAATCAGGCTGAAACGACACACCCAGGTTAGGTCAAAATGACACACCACTGAAATTGGGCTGAAACAACCTGACTGAAAGGGAAAAGGGCCAAAACGACCTGGCTTCATTCAGAGTACCGTAGGTGTTTCACTACTTGGAAGGTTCACACATTTTGTACTCTAATCATTCTGAATAGGTGGATGGATTACATGAGGTTGTACATCCTTATCAACAGTATTTCAGTCCAATATCATTTGATTGGAGGTAGATAACCCTCCGATTATGAAGACCTAGAATGGGCATGTATATCCTTAGTCATTCATTAACTTGCTAGAATGCTAGGCCAAGAGGTATTTCATGGAATTGTCATCCATTTTCAGTGATGACAAATTGCAGTTTTTGTTGTTGTTGTTGTTGTTTTTCCCATTGTTAAAGGTTACTTACAAAGTGTTAATTGCAAGGACTTTGGCAGGTGGCTGATGTGGTACTGTTCAGGCTCTAAATTGATATACAACCCACTATCAGGCATGGAATAGGATTAATATGATTAAGTACTATTTAGGAACTCAATTTTTTAGTAGCGTACAGCAGGTGCCTGAATCCCATGGAATTCTGTTACAGACGTCACATTGTTGAAACTTATACATGTACCAATTTAGGGATGTTTTTCACATTTGAGAAGTCACATGACCAGTTGTACAACAAAATAAATAAGGTCTTCTTTCGAAAAGGATTACCTCTCATGAAGCCGGGCCGCGTAGCGCAATCGGTAGGGCACCTGACTCATAAGTCAGAGGTCCTGGGTTCCAAACCCGGTGTAACAGGCCAGTTTTCCCCCCCAGTCAGTTTTTTCCCTGGGGAAGAACTGGGCCGGCCCGTTTCTTCCCCGGGGAAGAAACTGACTAGTCAGTTTTTTCCCCACCCAGTCAGTTTTTTCCCCACCTTGATTTTTTTTTTATTAATTTTTTCACCAGTGTTGGGGGATGAGGGAAAACCTGGTTGTATTATTTTTGCCTCAAAAGACTTACATTTACTTAAAATTTGTGTCCTGATTTGGGTGGGGAAGAACCGGGCCGGCCCATTCTTTCCCCACCTTGATAAAAATATACAACATATTCTAATAAGCAAACAACATTCATTGATACTGGGGAAATCTTGCCAAGTCAATTCTTGCACACAGTACCTATAAGCTAAAACTTATCTTCCACAGTTTATTATGGGGTCAAAGAAAACTGCATGGGGGGTGGGGAAAAACTGGGCCGGCCCATTCTTTCCCCACCCTGAAAAAAATACTGACTGTATGCAAGAATAATGAATATTCAGTGAAAATACTGGGTGATTACCATCTCCCCCAACTTGAATTAACTAAAGATGAATGTTTCACTTTTTACTAAATGGAGTTATGGAAGAACTGCTAGAGGGGTGGGGAAAAACTGGGCCGGCCCATTCTTTCCCCACCCTGATGAAATTATACCACTAATTCTAATAGGTGAAACACATTCAATGGAGGGTATGGAAAAGGTCATCAAGTCAATTCTAAAAACCAGAATAAGTAAAAAATTATCTTACACAGTTAATTTTCAAGTTAAAAAATGCTGCTTGGGGGGTGGGGAAAAACTGGGCCGGCCCATTCTTTCCCCACCCTGAAAAAAATACTAACTCTATGCATAAAAAAAAAATTTTCAGTGGAAATACTGGATGGCCACATGTTCACCAACCTTGAATTAGTTGAAGAATCTATCACTATTTACAAAATGGTGTTATCGAAGAACTGCTAGACGGGTGGGGAAAATCTGGGCCAGCCCATTCTTTCCCCACCCTGATAAAATTATACCACTATTTCTAATTAGCAAAACACATTCAATGAAGGTAGGAAAAAGCTCTCCAAGTCAATTCTAAAAAACAGTATAAAGCAAAAATGTTTCTTTCACAGCATAACACACAGGCAAAAGCCCCATTTCTAAATCCAACTATGAATTTCCACAATTATCACTTTTTTCAGGGTGGAGAAAGAATGGGCCGGCCCAGTTTTCCCCACCCCCAGTGCAGAATAACCAACCCCTATGGTAAACAGAGAAACAAAATTTGCTCGCCTGCTTGTTTCTGTGATATTAAGTAACCAGTTTCTACACATACCAGCAGTTCTCAAATCATATTACTTCAAATAATGAGTTCTATGATTTCAGGGTGGGGAAAGACTGGGCCGGCCCAGTTTTTCCCCACCCCCAGTGCAGAATAACCAACCCCTATGGTAAACAGTGAAGCAAGATGTTCTCACCAGCTTGTCTCTCTGATATAAATTAGCTGATTTCTCCACATACCAGTCATTCTCAAATCATTTTACTTCAAATAATGAGTTCAACAATTTGGGGTTGGGGAAAGACTGGGCCGGCCCAGTTTTCCCCACCCCCATAAAATAGAGCTAATAGTATAACATAGTCATACCGGAGTTCAAACATGCTGGAACATGTCAAATTTCATTAGTATGCATAAAAACAGGCATTAACCCCATTTCTTAATCCAACTATGTATTTCCGTCATTATCACTTTTTTCAGGGTGGGGAAAGAATGGGCCGGCCCAGTTTTTCCCCACCCCCATAAAATAGAGCTTATAGTATAACATAGTCATACCAGAGTTCATACATGCTGGAACATATCAAATTTCATTAGTATGCATAAAAACAGGCATTAACCCCATTATTTAATCCAACTATGTATTTTCACCATTATCACTTTCTTCAGGGTGGGGAAAGAATGGGCCGGCCCAGTTTTTCCCCACCCCCAGTGCAGAATAACCAAACCCTATGGTAAACAGTGAAGCTAGATTTTCACACCACTTTGTCTCTCTGATATAAATTACCTAATTTCTCCACATACCAGTCATTCTCAAATGATTTTTTATTCAAATAATGTGTTCTTTGATTTCAGGGTGGGGAAAGACTGGGCCGGCCCAGTTTTTCCCCACCCCCATAAAATAGAGCTTATAGTATAACATAGTCATACCAGAGATCATACATACTTGAACATATCACATTTCATTAGTATGCATAAAAACAGGCATTAACCCCATTTCTTAATCCAACTATTTATTTCCACCATTACCACTTTCTTCAGAGTGGGGAAAGAATGGGCGGACCCAGTTTGTCCCCCAACCCCAGTGCAGAATAACCAACCCCTATGGTAAACAGTGAAGCAAGATTTTATCACCAGCTTGTCTCTCTGATATAAATTAGTTGATTTCTCCACATACCAGTCATTCTCAAATCATTTTATTTAAAATAATGAGATGTTTGATTTCAGGGTGGGGAAAGACTGGGCCGGCCCAGTTTTTCCCCACCCCCATAAAATAGAGCTTATAGTATAACATAGTCATACCAGAGTTCATACATGCTGGAACATATCAAATTTCATTAGTATGCATAAAAACAGGCATTAACCCCATTTCTTAATCCAACTATGTATTTTCACCATTATCACTTTCTTCAGGGTGGGGAAAGAATGGGCCGGCCCAGTTTTTCCCCACCCCCAGAGCAGAATAGCCAACCCCTATGGTAAACAGTGAAGCTAGATTTTATCACCAACTTGTCTGTCTGATATAAATTTGCTGATTTCTCCACATACCAGTATTCTCAAATCATTGTATTTCAAATAATGAGATGTTTGATTTCAGGGTGGGGAAAGACTGGGCCGGCCAAGTTTTTCCCCACCCCCATAAAATTGGGCTTATAGTATAACATAGTCATACCAGAGTTCATACATACTGGAACATATCACATTTCATTAGTATGCATAAAAACAGGCATTAACCCCATTTCTTAATCCAACTATGTATTTTCACCATTATCACTTTCTTCAGGGTGGGGAAAGAATGGGCCGGCCCAGTTTTTCCCCACCCCCAGAGCAGAATAGCCAACCCCTATGGTAAACAGTGAAGCTAGATTTTATCACCAACTTGTCTGTCTGATATAAATTTGCTGATTTCTCCACATACCAGTATTCTCAAATCATTGTATTTCAAATAATGAGATGTTTGATTTCAGGGTGGGGAAAGACTGGGCCGGCCCAGTTTTTCCCCACCCCCATAAAATTGGGCTTATAGTATAACATAGTCATACCAGAGTTCATACATACTGGAACATATCACATTTCATTAGTATGCATAAAAACAGGCATTAACCCCATTTCTTAATCCAACTATTTTTTTCCACCATTATCACTTTCTTCAGGGTGGGGAAAGAATGGGCCGACCCAGTTTGTCCCCAGTGCAGAATATCCAACCCCTGTGGTAAACAGTGAAGCAAGATTTTATCACCAGCTTGTCTCTCTGATATAAATTAGCTGTTTTCTCTACATACCAGTCATTCTCAAATCATTTTATTTAAAATATTGAGATGTTTGATTTCAGGGTGGGGAAAGACTGGGCCGGCCCAGTTTTTCCCCACCCCCATAAAATAGAGCTTATAGTAACATAGTCATACCAGAGTTCATACATGCTGGAATATATCAGATTTCATTAGTATGCATAAAAACAGGCATTAACCCCATTATTTAATCCAACTATGTATTTTCACCATTATCACTTTCTTCAGGGTGGGGAAAGAATGGGCCGGCCCAGTTTTTCCCCAACCCCAGTGCAGAATAGCCTACCCCTATGGTGAACAGTGAAGCTAGATTTTATCATCAGCTTGTCTCTCTGATATAAATTTGCTGATTTCTCCACATACCAGTCATTCTCAAATCATTTTTCTTCAAATAATGAGAAGTTTGATATCAGGGTTCGGAAAGACTGGGCTGGCCCAGTTTTTCCCCACCCCCATAAAATAGGGCTTATAGTATAACATAGTCATACCAGAGTTCATACATACTGGAACATATCACATTTCATTAGTATGCATTAAAACAGGCATTAACCCCATTTCTCAATCCAGCTGTGTATTTTCACCATTATCACATTTTTCAGGGTGGGGAAAGAATGGGCCAGCCCAGTTTTCCCCAATCCCCTGGTGCAGAATAAGCAACCCCTATGGTAAACTGTGAAACAAGATTTGCTCGCCTGCTTGGTTCTGTGATATTAAGTAACCAATTTCTCCACATACCGTTGTACTCAAATCATATTACTTCAAATAATGAGTTCTTTGATTTCAGGGTGGGGAAAGACTGGGCCGGCCCAGTTTTTCCCCACCCCCATAAACTAGAGCTTAAATTATAACATATCATTACCAGAGTTCACAAGTGCTGGAACTTATTAAATTTCACTACTATGCATAAAAACAGGAATAAACCCCATTTTTAAATCCAAGTATGTCTTTCCACCATTATCACTTTCTTCAGGGTGGGGAAAGAATGGGCCAGCCCAGTTTTTCCCCACCCCTCCCTAGTGAAGTATATCCCAACCTCTTGCTACACAGTGAAACAAGATTTTATTACCAGATCAGTTCTGTACAAGATTTGCTCACCTGCTTGTTTCTGTGATATTAAGTAACCAATTTCTCCACATACCGGTTGTTCTCAAATCATATTACTTCAAATAATGAGTTCTTTGATTGCAGGGTGGGGAAAGACTGGGCCGGCCCAGTTTTTCCCCACCCCCATAAACTAGAGCTAAAATTATACCTTATTATTACCAGAGTTCACAAGTGCTGGAACTTATTAAATTTCACTACTATGCATAAAAACAGGAATAAACCCCATTTTTAAATCCAAGTATGTCTTCCCACCATTATCACTTTCTTCAGGGTGGGGAAAGAATGGGCCGGCCCAGTTTTTCCCCACCCCTCCCTAGTGAAGTATATCCCAACCTCTTGCTACACAGTGAAACAAGATTTTATTACCAGATTAGTTCTGTACAAGATTTGCTCGCCTGCTTGTTATTGTGATATTAAGTAACCAATTTCTCCACATACCGGTTGTTCTCAAATCATATTACTTCAAATAATGAGTTCTTTGATTGCAGGGTGGGGAAAGACTGGGCCGGCCCAGTTTTTCCCCACCCCAATAAACTAGAGCTAAAATTATACCTTATTATTACCAGAGTTCACAAGTGCTGGAACTTATTAAATTTCACTACTATGCATAAAAACAGGAATAAACCCCATTTTTAAATCCAAGTATGTCTTTCCACCATTATCACTTTCTTCACGGTGGGGAAAGAATGGGCCTGCCCAGTTTTTCCCCACCCCTCCCTAGTGAAGTATATCCCAACCTCTTGCTACACAGTGAAACAAGATTTTATTACCAGATCAGTTCTGTAATAAAATTAGCCATTTTTTTTTTTACAAATACCAGCTGCTTTAAAATCATATTATTTCAAAACAGGAGTTCTTTGTATTCAGGGTGGGGAAAGACTGGGCCAGCCCAGTCTTTCCCCACCCCCATTTGTAAGAGCACAATGTATTACTTCTCAGTACCAAAGTTCCTAAATTCTTTCATATAACAAATTTCACTTGTATTCATAAAAAGGGTTATCATCGCATTCTAAAGAACCTACATTATCACTCTTTTAGTGCGGGGAAAGAGTGGGCAGACCACTTTTATTCTACGCTTTCTAGGATGGAAATTTTAGCGATAGAATGTTATGCTGGGATTTAAAAAAAAAGCTTTCAAAGAGTTTCCCCACTCAAAATGATAAAACAATATGCTATCAGAAAAATTTAAGGTGGGGAAAAAACTGACTGGGTGGGGAAAAAACTGACTGGTCAGTTTCTTCCCCGGGGGAAAGAACTGACTAGTCAGTTTTTTCCCCGGGGAAGAAATGGGCTGGCCCAGTTCTTCCCCGGGGAAAGACTGGGCCGGGGGAAAAAACTGAGTGTTACACCGGTCTGGCCACATACTTTTGTTTCTCCTTCCGCTGATTCAAGAAGGGCAGTTGTCAGTTACTGGCGAAAGTATGTGCACTTAGTACTGGTTAACGGCTTGGGAGGTCTAAGCCTGCCCAGGAATAGTGTGGTTAGGTTAACTGACTGTCCCGACATGACCTTAGTTGTTTACCCAGGACGTTTAGCATCAAATCAACCAACCAACCTCTCATGAAAGTGTTCTCATTTGCCTAGAAGTAATGACATTTGTTGTCTTTTGAAAAGGATTACCTCCCGTGGAAGTGTTCTCATTTGCCTGGAAGCAATGACATTTGTCTTCTTTGGAAAAGATTACCTTCCATGGAAGTGTTCTTATTGCATCATTTGCAATGACATTGGTTCACTTTTGAAAGAAAAATACCTCTAAAACAATCCCGAAAGTCTAGATTCATGTCATAAGACAGATCCAGATTTTTTAGATCATTTTGGGAAGAACAACCTTAAGTTCTAATACCAAAGAAACATGGTAGATGTGCATCTTTAGCTCTGCTAGAATATACTCCAAGAGAGCTTATCTTATGGGGGACCCTCCAGTGTCAGACTGTCCATCCCTTTGTCCGTATACTTTTGCATGATACCGCCTCTCTTCTGAGACCACTAGGAGAAAGGGTCCTAAGGGGTCACCCTCCAAAAATACATGTATCCATGTTTTGACCATGTTGAATTAAATCAGAAAGTCTGAAAAGAACTTAATAAGAGTTGATATCTTAAATGGGTCCTGGTCAGAACCAACTGGCATTCCCATACAAAGGTCAGACTGCAATTGCCATGTACATGTAAGGTTTTAGAGCTATAGTCTTGCTGATTACTTCAGTAATTAGATGAGTGAGATCCACTTTCCTTACTTTATGCCACTCAAGAAGAGCTACAGTTCTGTATCAGAACTCTTGTCATTATATATTTCAGCTAAAGCAGCAGTTTCTCAGGCTACTGCAGCAGCTACTGATACACCTGTGAGCCAGAATGAGGACAAGTATTCTCTCCCAGCAAATGCTCTTGAAAGAACTCTAAAAGACATTGAAGAAAATATCAGGAATGAGAAAACCAAACTTAAGGGCAAAAGTACTGGTGTAAGTTCAGGATCAAGTGTTGCAAGTAAACCTTCTATAAAAACAAAGCCAACAGGCACACCTGAATACAATCCTACTCCTATATCACAGTTGAAGAAACAAAAGGACCAAGGTAAATATAACAGCTCAAAGTATGAGTTAGCCTTGTTAGATGGTCCTTCCTCAGAGCAGGAGTATGACCCAGCCAGCAATTATACCACATCTTTCAAAGGCACTGTTTCAGACGTTCCAGAGTATGCAGCCACTCTCCATGGCATGAAGAGGCCTGCAGACCAAGATGCTGAAACAGAATCGCCCGTTGCAAAAATTCCAAAGTTTGTGTCAGTGGAATACACACCATCAATAGCTGAACCAGTCTTGAGTGATGATGAGCCAGTAGGAGACCAAGCAGACTGGTTCTCAGAAGAGGAAAGTGCTAAAGATAGTACCAGTGATGTAGCAGATAATGACTCTGACTCACAGACTAATCATATTGATTCAGTTGCTGATACTGATTCTGTTACAAAAGTTCCTGCTTGTGAAGAGAAAGATGTGAGTAAAAATGAACTACCATTTGAATTTACTCCAGAAGGGTTTATAAAACCACCACCAGTGGAAAAATCAAAAGTAGAAACAGAACCAAAGCAGATAAAAACATCTGAAAAACAAAAGCTTGATGATAAACATGAAAATACAAAAGAAATTGAAGAAAGTACAAAGAAAGTTAAAGAAAAAGTAGTAGAATGTGAGAAAGATAAGGCAAAGAAAAGCATTAAAGACTCTAATATCTTCAGTATATTTATGGCTGCAGCAGAAAGTGCTTTAACAAATCATGATAACAAGGATAAGTCAGAACATAAGAATGGTGATAAAATATCAAAAGATACAGGTAGTAGTGAAGTGAAGACCAACAAACACACTGACACATCTTCCAGTTCTTCTAAAAATAAGAAGGTTGATAAACATGAATCTCATACTCCGAAAAAGTCCTCAGAATCAAGTTCCACCAGTAAATCTAGTAAGTCAAAAGCAACCAATGATCTACACAAAAGTGAATCAGCAAAAGAAAACAAGAACGAGAAACAGACAGAAAGTTATAAAGTAAATACATCGAAAGTGCAAAGAGACAGTTCCAAAAGTGATGTTCATCACAAGACTGCCCATTTAAATCACAAATCCAAGCATAGTGAAGATAAAACTTCTCATGTTAATCACACATCAAAAAGTGCAGGTAATAGCTCAACTCATTTGAAGCACAGATCCAAGGAGAATGATAAAAAGTCCTCACATTCAAGTAAAGAGCTTGATAAAAGCAACAAACACAAAGACAAAGCAAAAGACCTCAGTAGCCATGTTAGTACTAGTAATTCAGCTGAGTATAAAGGAAAATTAAAAACTGGTAATTCATTAAAATCAGATAGTTCTAAATCAAAGAAAGACAAACAGCTTTGTGTGGTAAGTTCCAAGCGAAGAAAATCTTCTGAAAAAGCGAGAAAGTTGGTAAAGACAAGAAAAATTGTGGATCTCAATGTTGATCTATTTGGTGCTGACAGTGATACAGAGACAAAGGAAAAGGAATCTAGTGATAAAGCCAATAAAAAATCTCAACCAGATATCACTCATGTTGATTTCAATGATATAGACCTTGATGATATTGAACTACATGCAGCCAGTGCTGATGAAGAGAATGAGTTCTCAGATCTAGAAAAGTACTTTTCAGATGAAGATCCATTTGATGAATGTCTTAGAATCTTCAATGAAGAAGGAGCTAACATACCGTCAACATCTGGAGCAGATAAAAAGGTAAGATTTAGAGAAGGTTAACCTAGCCTACACAAGGGCACAACTGGTTGCAGTTCCATTTTGTGTGTTGTGTGTGGTTGGGTGAGGGGGTGGGGGCTTGCGGGTGGGGATGGGTAAGGTAAACTCTGAGATTTGTAGGAAGGTAGTATGAACTGAGATATAACAAAATTTCAAAATGTAAGTATGCAGGTGCATATTTAAATTTTGTTAGTTTTACAGTCATGATCTATCTTGTAAGTTATTTTTGGATTACTTGGTTTGAATATTTCAATTAATATGATGATAGGAAAATGGCTGTATTAGGATGACCAAAGATAACAAACATCCAAAGTGAATAAAGTTCCTTCAAGTGCATCGGATGACATGTACAAGTGATTATAACTGTTTTCAGACTCAAATTAATTTACTGTGCATTTGATTCTTCATAAAAATCAATTGTTTCCTGGTATTTCAGGTTCTTCACTTTACAGCTATGTAATTACTCTTGTTGCACATCTCTGAGAGTCAGGAGCTTAAGTTTGACCTGTTACATCACAAAACAATACAAAGTCAACTCTCGATATCTCAAAGTCGAAGTTCATCCCAAACCACTGGAATCACAAAGTAAATTTTCTGATCCCAGAAAATTTACTATGAGATACCAGTACTTTGAGGAAAAAGGGGTTGAAATGGAAATATGTCCAAACTATATTCTTGGATATGTGAAGGTACTTCGAGATGTCAGTGTTAGAGAAACTGAGTGTTGTGTGTATATTGCTCCCCAAGGTTAATTTAATGACTATGTGCCATCACTGTCTATGAAAGTAAACCCTGACTTATGAAATGATCTACAGCTGAACTTGTTACCAATATTTGCTGTGTTTGTTATGATGACATATTTGACCAAATATGTCAATGAATCTCATACTGGGTGCAGTCAATGGGTATTATAGCCTGAGTATGGTTGATGGGTATTTATAGCCACTTTTTTTAATTTCAGAAATTGAAAAGAAAAGAATCTGACAATAGTCAAGAGTCTTCCTCAGCTAAGAAAAGAGTCGGCTTGAAACCAAATGATCCTGTGAGTTACTGTATTTACATTTTCATTGTAAACAATGTTAGCTGATACAGTCGAACCTGTGCTTACGGTCACCTCCGAATAACGGTCCCCTGTACACAACGGTCGGATCGGATTCCTCCCGTCAAATTTCCTGGTTAAATTACCTGGGAATAGCGGTCCACTGCGAACTACGGTCAACGGTCATCCGAATCCATCCCGAGACGCGCTAATTTCTCCGAATAACGGTCAGTCCTTGTGTCAAAACACGGTTTCACTTTCAGACACACGTGTTTGTGTATTGCCTCATCTATTTTTAGCGCTAGACTGGTTATTGATTTTCGGGTGCAGTATAATTTATGTAACAAAGTGTATTCTGCGATATTTAATAGCGCATAATGCGTTTGATTCTATAAGTGTTAATTAAGGTCAGTTTTATTCGGCTAATCATGTCTTATACAGTATGCTCAGTCAACCGATAATTAATCTTCTGTAACTGATTTAATCAGTCAATTGCACGTATCGCCCAAAGGTCGTGTGCGTCAACCGTGAAAGCAATTTTACCGATACGTGTATTTTGAAAACAAATAATTACAGAATTTAAATCTATAGCAACAATAATATTTCGGAAACTTATTTTCTGGAGTAAATTAATGGTATATATGCACTTTGAATATTGATTTCGCGCACGTGCAAAATACGCGGGAAAATATTAACGCTTGCCTGCAAACAAAAGCGCGCGAAAAAAAATCTCCAACGAAGTTTACATTTATCTGTCAGTCGATCAAAATCGTGAAATTATTGAATCTTTGAACAACGGCCACCTGTAAACAACGGCCGCTTTTGTTTTTTCCCATGGCTGGCCTTTGTTCACAGGTTTGACTGTATATCTATTCTTACTGAGTTTAAATTTTCAATGCAAAACAGTGTTGAGACATGTCATTAAGTAAAATCTGCATTCCAGATAATAACAGGTAACAGGGTCTTGCAAGTTACTATATTTACATTTTCATTGTAGTTGCCCTTAGGGATCAGCTTAGGGTTCTCCGACAGGGGGAAGTTTTGCAACATTTTCTGAATTTCAGGGACAAGTTTCACTGCCCATCCAGTCCAGATTAATTACACAAGAGGGTCAGTATAATGCTAGTTGTTTTAATACTATTTGGATATAATGTTTTCATCTCATGCTTTCATTTGGATGAAACTACAAAAGGATATATTGCCAATGAGCATTTGGCATACATGTACTCATTTGCCTTAGATTTCATTGTAGTTTACAGTATAATTCTAAAAATTGGGACACCTAAAATAATTATGGTAATTGTCCCTATAAAGGCGATAATTGAACAGGTTGGATTTTAATACAATTTATTTGCAGTAATGCCTCCAAAACTTGCAGATGGAATGGTAGATGATAGAGGTCCTGATCAGACTGCTCTTGTAGGTGCTAGAACAAATCTGTCCGAACACATCTAATTTTATGGTAGTGTGAGTATACATGTATTCACTCATAATGCTGGGTCTTCCTGTGCCTGAGGACCCTTAATATAGAGTAATAAAGTGATTGTACTGCGCTAATACTAACCTGTAAATATTATAGACAGAGAAGAAGCGTACATTGGAGGACAAGCCTAAGCCAAAGCCATCGCCTGCCCAGGTGATGATGAATCGCTACAAGAGAATGCAGCAGCAGGCTTTAGAGGCTGAAGAGAGAGAGAAGAACAAACTGAAGGAGAAAGTCAGGAAAATATCAGCTCAAAATGCTTTGAATACGGTAAGGCTCAAGACTTTAAATGCCTGAATGTACTTAAGTAATGGGACATCTAAAAACCATTAATTTTCCATTTGGGACCCTAATGTGCTTCAATATTGGGACTCCTAAAACCATAAATTTTCCATTTGTCCCAAATGGAAAATTAATGGTTTTTAGGTGTCCCAATACTATAGCATATTAGGATACTGCAAATGTACACAGAAAACATATATGGTGAATGGGTATACTTTCCAGGATAATGGCTTCCATTTGTTTTTGCCTTCCACCCCAAGGTTGGAGGGGCTGGGGGCATCTCTTAATGGAAAGAAACACAGTCAGGGAGTAAACACTTGAAGCAGAGAAACATGAAGTCTAAACTAGGAACTTGCACATATATTCTATATGATATTTATACATTGCATAATAATAATCAGTAGGGTCTATTCTAGTCTATCCCATAACCTTACTAGGTTGTTGGGCGCCACAGATGACTTCGAAACAATCCCTTTTCACCGTGTCCTGTTTTTAGCTTCCCTAGTTTGGTGAGATGTCAACAGATGGCAGACACAAGGTTTATTTCAGTGGTGAAGAGGAGGGTAACAGCTAGTAAATTTGTACTCGGGTATTTGGTCTACCCGACCTGAACTGGGGTACCCTGAAACTCATCCCAGCCTTAATCCCTGCTTTGGTAAAAATGGCAAAAAAGCATAACGTATACAGTACACGCAACGTGGAGACTTGATCTGACACGCTCTCGCGAGAAATTTAAATCTTTTCCACGAAAGTTTAGTGGGGTTTTTGCGTGTGAAATGCGTGGGAGATGCGAGACACTCGCGAGATGCGTGACGTTAAACTCGCGAGAAAACAATTTCTTTTCACGCGAGACACGCAACTTTCGAGAGAAAGGATTAACTCCATGTATGCTCAGGTGAGTCATCGGCGTCAAACTTAATCACGCGTGACGCGTGTTTTCGAGTGGAAAGGATTAACGATTCCTATCAATTTCACAGGTCATTATATGTTGTACAGGTAATTCATTTATATTTTTACTTTGGGCCTAAAAAAAGTTGTGATTCCGGTTTCCAACCGACTGGTCTTTTCTGGCGCCGACTAAAAAATTTTTAGCGGCAAAAATTACGATCGGCAATTTCAGCCATTCCAGAAATAGCCGAACAAATAGACGGCATAAACCGCTCACGCTATGACGCGTAAAGCATACCAGTTTGTCGCATAGTATACAATACTGCGCAGGCTGATCCTCGTATTTACTATCAGCGTATGGAATAAGATTCCTTTCACCATTTTGTGCTCTGAGCGGCGTCCTTTGATGTCAAGGCACGAGACTGACCTATAAACGTGCTGTGTTTACGTATTTCAACAAATGCTACCGTCTTCACATTTTATTACGGCAAAGGTCCTGAATGCGTTCAGTCACCTCTAAATATGAATACATATATATTATGTTTATTAGTCCGAATACTTTGAGAATTTTTCGCGCAGCAGAATCAGTTTCTTTTTTCATATAGATAATGTGATTTTGCAACGCGGAGATCGGAATAAAAAACAAACTTCTCACCTCTTATTTTTCATTCATTTTGATGCATTTTTAAAATCCAAACACTTTGACTATTGATCCACGACGCAAAATCATATTTTCTATATATTTCTTGAATAGGGATGCAGCTGTAGTGACGTAATTTTTTTTAGCTGTCAAACCAACAGGTTTACAAATTTGCATATTTCAGCGAGTGGTTAAGCGGACGTCAATCACCTCTGAGACAGCCCATTTTCTAATCAAGTCATTGTTGTCGCGTGCGCTTTTAATGGAAACTTGACAGCTCTTACATCAGAAAGTTTATATTGGTTAATAAGTAAACATTTCGGCACGTGCCACTAGCGGTATAGCTTTGAGTTCAAAAGCTGACCGAAACGCTTTGATCTTTGTGACTGTTTTGACATGGATTGGGCTATTATCGGTGGCGGCTGAGCGAAAATTTTTGTCTGTGTCATCATTCTAGAATTTTGCTACTAAGTAACCTATTAACAATATTCTTTCAAACATAAGCCTCTCTAATTAACTCGCTGCGTAATTGCAACAAAATTACGCTGATCCTGATTGTTTATCAACACATCCTTAATTCGTAACGGTCAAACAATACTTGCGTTGAGGATGCGATCAATTAGGTTATTCACGCACGCTTACAATGTATTAATTGAACCGTTATCAGCGTCGAAAAAAATGCATTGCGAATCGTAAAGGTATATGTATAGAAACTTGCATTTACTGTACATGTACATTGTACCTACCTGGACAAAATTCCACGCGTGATGCGAGAAAGTTTCTCGCATACATCACTCTATGAATTTCACGCGAGATGCGAGGAATTTTCTTGCGTGGAACGTGGCGATTTTCAAACACGCGAGGAAGTTTAGTGTGAAATGCGTGAGAGTTGCGAGAGAATCTCGTGGATTTTAATCCCTTCCTCGCGATTTTAAGTGTCACGCGAGAGCGTGTCAGATCAAGTCTTCATGTTGCGTGTACTGTATTTTTACTATTACAGCCTCCAGCAAAGTCTAAGACAATAGGTGATGCTGGTTCCACTTTCTCCAACTACCTAGCCAGTAAAACCAAATCACCTCAGAAGAAAACCACTGCCATTACAGTTGCTAAAGGACAGAAAAGAAAAGCCCATACTCCTACTGTAGTAAGTGACTATCTTTGACATAATTGAGCTGCTACACGTCAAAATCAACAAAGTGGCATCTGCTCAGTCTAAACAGAGCCTTCCCTGTCAGCATGAAGCTAGTGTAGACCCTTAGCTACCATTCAAGCATACAGAGAAGACTCTGATCAGACTGGGCAGCTGCCCAGGCTGGTCTGAGTCTTCACTGGGTACACATGCCACTTTGCTAGTTTTGCTAAGAGGGTTCTAATGAGTCATTACAACATATGTTTTCATTGAAAAAGAAGAAATTTCATTTCAAGATTACCTTCAAAACCCAACCTTATCTGGAGTTCTGTAACAAAATTAATTTTAGTCACAGGTTATTTCAGTTTGCAACTGTTTGAAAAATGCCATGTTCATATATTGGTAAAAGCAAAATTTTATCAAGTTTATGTAAAATTAACAAAGTTTCGAAAAATTGAAACATGAATAAAAGAAGAAATGCATTCAATTTAACAAGACAGATACTCTGAGTAGCATTCATACTTGTTCAAATTGACATAGATGGGCTGTATTTAGCAATGATTGACAGATTGAGACAGCTTTCAGAGCCTGGGCTTATGATACAGGCTAATAGAAAATCTCAGCTGTAGAAAGGATTTTCTTGTCCTGTAGACCTGTGAGAAAAAGTAGGCCAGTAGGCTAGTTTAACCACCACTTTAGGTCAGTGGTTAGAACATCTACTTCAGTGGCGGAAGGCCCCAAGTTTGTATCCTTGCTCTATCATACCAAAGGCATATAGAATAGTACTAGTGGCTCCATTGCCTGTATAAACAGGGTAGTGCTAGGAAGATAAAATTAGGCAATGATCTTTATATGTTATGTTACATAAGAACAGTTGTCTTTTACAAAATAGCGTAAAGTTAAGGTTTCCCACAACTATGTCCCCTTTGGTCAGTATATTGTTTCAGGCCCACTATATCTTTGGCCCAATATATTAAAGATGGGTTCAGTTCTCTTCTTTTGCTTGCTGCCTTTTAACCTTCCCAGATCTTCCTAATTCAAAAAGGGTACCTACATGTATTTACTGCTAGGTCAACAGAGGGAGTTTGTCAGTTGTTGGGCTGGTAAAAATTTAGACCTGTAATCTTCTACAACAGCCAAGCCCATTAACCACTGTACAATTGCACTTCTCTAGAAATAAGCAATGTTAAATAAGGCTTCTTTTTATATCTTTAGCCTGTTGAGAAACTGAAGCGACCAGTCGTGGAAGTTAGCACAAGCTCAAAAGTGCCAACAAATATTCGCCAGCGTTACCTCAACTTGATGATTGACGAGTGTCTCAAACTTTACAAGAATGAGAAAGAGGCATTTCAAAGGGTAGGATATATTATTCTGTATTTACACTAAAAATTCTAAGTATTGGGACAGATAAGTTTGAGCAAACCATGTAGGCCCTGATCAGACTGCTCATAAAGGAGCAGTCTGATCAATGTCCACATTGCTTGCCATTCTGTTTGCGTCTGTTGGACTCGTTACTGCATTTGTAAAAATGAACCATTCAATTATGAGAATAGTGACAGTATTTATTTTAGGTGTACCAATTTTTAGGGTACGTGAGTATACACTGTTACCTTTGAATATGGACAAGTATAGGTTTTATGAAACAATGCACACACCAGTCAGACTTTTCTAGAAGTCTTATCTGTGTCTACATTGTTTGCACAGATAGTCAGTTCAAATATTAGAGTTAATTCTGATGAAGTGACTTTCAGTAGCATCTATTGCAAGGGTGTAACTAGGGGTGTTTACATGTTACCCACACTTACCTTTTTCTATGCCTTGAGGGCAAGAATAAGAGTTTAGCCCCAATGATATTACATGTAGTCACGTCTGTTTGCAGTTACTAATGAAATGTCTAATTTACAAATTTTCAGCATCATCAGATGTGCAGGTGCGTGTTGAAATTTTGTCAATTTGACAAAATTTCATTACACACCTGCATATTTGCATTTATCATATGATGTCGCTGTTGTTCAGTGGATAACGTCGTGTCATAAAAATAGTATGACCACACGTGTAATAACACTTGGGGCATACACGTAACATCATTGACAATGTCCATGTAAACAATACGTTTTCTTATTGAAATATTGTTCAGTTTGAAGGCGTTAAAATCCCAATTTAAAGGGTGATTGTTTTGGCTATTGCTGGCTAAGGCATGAAATAGTTGTATATTACCTGGAGCTATTGGCGGCAAAATTAAACTTACCTTATTTTGTGTACAGGCAACAGAGGAAGAGTCTGCACTGTATGCAGGTATTTCCAGCAAAAGTATCTACCTCAATAAAGCTGTCAACACCATTAAACGCCTGAGGACAGAAGTAGAAAACAAGGCTTCAGCATCTAAAAACAAATCTAGCAGTCCAGTGAAGATGTCACATGTTGCTATGCTGGATGGGGCCTCGGCAACAAAGACATCATACACCCTTCACAGGTCTGGTGGGGCTGTTAAGATGAGGGAGGAAGACTTCACAGGTATGTAACATATACATCATATGATGCGGCTGTTATTCAGTGGCTATTTTCATGTCATTTAAATGCTGTGACCACATGTTGCATGGCATTTGGTTACTGGCATTTAAGATCCTGATGCCATTTATGGCGATTTTATGTTTTCTCTTCAGAAAATGTCAACTTTTAAGGTGATGAAATTTAGTTTAAAACAATAACATGTATGTGATAACCTTCTGTCCTTATTATGACATTGATGTTGATGACGTAGATATGACGTTTTCTATGCATGGTGAACTGCTTATTCAATGTATCATTATTGAATATCCAAGATTTTCCTTTTTTTTTGGTGTTAACCACTAGATTTTTGAATATAATAGCAGGTATACTCCCACAAATATTACTTGATTTTCAGTGACTGGTTGAATTATGTATACATGATGACAGAATGAGAAGTTCCTTGTACTCAATTACTCACAGTTTAAAAATTTCTAGCAAACCACACAACCGCCAACAAATTGTGAATTCACGTGTGTTTCAGGCTTAGAGTTGTATGAGCGTTTGAAGCCATACTTGTTAACAGAAGAGCAGCTGAATGCCAACAACTTCCCAAGGCCTGACCCTGCTTCAGGGGGTAAGGCTGTGTTTCTTGGTGAAGACTTCCATGCTCAGAAAGTCAGAACTAAAGGTAGGTATTAAGAAATAACACAAAGGTTGCACGGATTTTTTTAAGCTTGTGTATATGTCTGGAGGAGCTGTTGCCTGCATCTGCATCAGTGTTGGCATCCATGTCTAGGTTGTTTAACCCATTGCATTCTGGGTATTTTTTGTCGTCTGCTGAAATTGTCGTCTGCATAAAAAATCAAGAATATTTTCACAATATTGGTCTAACTAACTCTTGTAGAAATGATGTGTAGGCAGCAAACAGTTTGGATCTCAGATCAGGCCCCACATTTCTGGGGCCTGATCTGGATTCAAACTGTTTGCCCAGATACCCCTAAAGGGGTATCCCAAATGAAATGGGTTAAAACTAATAATGCTTTTAGTTAACAAGATGTTAATTTTTTCAGATAGGCTATACCAAGAGGCTATACAAAAAAAATCACTGCCATTTTTGCTGAAACTTTTCTAGTATAAAAGCTCCTGTGTTTTTCAGCAAAACTTATTAGCACAATTGATTAAATGTGTAGTAGAAGACTTAGCAAATCCCCGACTAATGAATTTAAGTCAACAATGCTTTGAACTGTTGAGCCCAAATATAACTTTTCAGAACTTTGCTGCCAAAGGGTCTAACCATTTAGAACTTATCAGTTGTAAAGAAGAAGTGAAAAAAGAACAAGATACTGTATACAAAGTAATTTTCGCAGTATTCCATTTTTCGCGGTATTTTACAGACACTTAGAAACCGTGAATATTAAAATTGCAAAATAATTTCATGTTTCTTACAAAGTATCTTTGGTAGACACAGTACCCAGATATTTTGTTTCTGATTGCTTCGGTAAGTTCTGGTACTTTTCACTTGAGTAAGTTCTGTCATTAACCTGCGGCCGTGCAGCAGGGTAATGAAATAACTGGCTCAAGTGAAAAAGCAATTTACTTTTCGCGCATGCTGCTTACCACGAAAATTAAAAATTGCGAAAATAATTGTTTATGTTTTTGACCATAAACTGCGAAAATTTGAACCCGCAAAAATTACTGCATATACGGTAGTCTATTAACTTACAGTCATGCCACCAGTATGCTCAACCATGAAAAGTTAAAATTGTTAAATTATTATTAGTGTTTACTGTATGTACATCACATAAGGTCCCTTTTGATTCCATACCAAATTATTATAAATTCTTCAGGTTATGAGAAGGTGTGTGTTAGATGTGGAAAGATATTTGAAGTATATCCCAATGGTAAATATCCCAAGAAAGAAGAATGTGTATACCACTGGGGCAAAGCTTTCAAGAAGAAAAGTAAGTACTGTATATCTGTATATGAGCCATGACATGAGAAAACCATTAAGTGGTTATGTGACCAGAGCAGAGTCAGATCAGCCTGGGCATCCGCCCAGTCTGATCAGAGTCTTCACTGTCCGTATGGAGGAAGCTTAGACCCTTCGCTACCTAAAGGCTTATTAAAGGGCACAATGAAGCTTCTGATCAGTCTGAGCGGATGCCCAGGCTGATCGTAGTCTGCCCTCCGCACACAACCACTTTTTTGGTTTTCTCTCGTTGCGGACCATATGTATCTTTGATGTAATTGTGAGTTTGGGGCTGTAGGGGAGGGGGTTGGGAGTGGGGAAAGGGGCTTGTAAATTAGGGTTGGAATGAGGTAGCCTTCTCATTAGGAATCTGAAAATATAAGTACAGGAAGCAATTTTTCAGAAAAGTAAGATTATACATTTCTACAAACCCCAGCAATTGGACTCCGAAACAGTAACTGCAGATTTGGATTCAGATGAGAACCTGTAAGGAGGGGTGGAGAAAAATATAGAGTTAAATGAGAAATCATAGGGAGAGATGGGTAAAATTTCATAAATGCATTGTAAAAACAGTCACAGCAGTCTTTATCAAAAACTTATAATTAACATATTTTAATTTGGTAAATATATTTTCTAATACTTTTTACTTTATTAGGATATCTTGTATTTTGATATTCCCAACCTCAGTTACATATTTCAATCCATATTTGAGCCGCCACACGAGAAAACCAACTAAGTGGTTGTGTGCAAAGCGCAAACTCAGATTAACCTGGGCATTTGCAATCTTTATGATTATATTACATATATGCATTATAGTTGCTGGTGCCTTGGAGACAAGATACACATGTTGCTCTGGTGATCTGGGATCTGAAGGTTGCCAAGTCTGCAAGGTAAGACTCTGGGGTCTGAAGGATGTCACATCAGTAAGGTACAGTTCTGGGGTCTGCAGGTTTTCAAGTTTGTAAGGTAATGTTTGTGGGTCAGATGATTGTTTGTGAGGTACAGTTCTGGGGTCTTAACAGTGTCAGGTCTGTAAGCTAAGGTTTTGTGCCTGAAGGTTGTCAAGGCTTGAAACTAAGACTGAGATCTGAAGGTTGTCAGATCTGTGAGGCAAGTTTTGGGGTAGGGGGGTGTGGGTCTGAAAATTGTCATGTACGTAAGGCAAGATTCTGGGGTTAGAAGATTGTCAAGTCTGTAGGATAGTGTTCTGTGAATTTGGATCTAAAGATTTTCGGATCTGCAAGATACTGCTCCAAAGAATGTACTCTATAAACTTTGATCTGAAGATTATTAGATCTGTAAGGTATTATTCTGTGATCTTGGCTCTTAAGATTATCAGCTATGCAAGATAATACTCTATCATTGATCTAAAGATTGTCGGGTCTGTAAGGTATTATTTTGTGGATCTTGACTGTAAAGATAATCAGATCTGCAAGGTAATACTGTGTGATCATGGATCTAAAGATTGTCAGAGCTGCAAGGTTATACTGTGTGTTCATTGATCTAAATATTATAACAATCCATCATGAGTGTCCATGTAGGATATAGAAATCTCACCTGAGGGGTCGGAATTTCAGCCAGGGATGAGGCTTGCTGAGTTCGAGTTTGAAATTCCGACCCCGAGGGTGAGATTTACCTGTTCTACATGGACTGGCTCATGATGGATTATTTATCTCCCACTGTTAGCAGATTTTTAACCTCAAGTCAGATTAGGCTTCAGAACAGGAAAATTTTTAACTATTTAACCATTGATCTTAAATAAATTTTGAGCTGACGTGCTTGCTTGTCCATTTTGTTCATTTAAAATTAAAATAGTCAAAAATTGAAAAAGTCTGGCTGTTAATATAAGAAAGATGTTGCCAGGTGTAAGATTATAACAATCCATCATGAGTGTCCATGTAGGATAGGGAAATCTCATCCGAATTTCAACCAGGGATGAGGCTTGCTTATATATGCAAAGGTGGGAGAAAGAAAATTCTTATATGAGCTGAGGGCCTATCTTATATATGCAAAGGTGGGAGAATATGAGATCTGCAATGTAACACTCGGTGATCTTGGATCTAAAGATTCTTGGATCTGCAAGGTAACACTGTGTAATCATGGATCTAAAGATTATCTGTTCTGCAAGGTAATATTATGTGATCTTGAATCTAAAGATTGTCAGATCTGCAAGGGAATACCTGTGTCTGTAAGAAAGGGTAGACACTGCTCAGACTTTACATCTGGTGAGTTTCTACTATTTGTCTACCCCATTGCATTCTGGGTATTTTTTGTCGTCTGCTGAAATTGTTGTCTGCATCAAAAATCAAGAATATTTTGACAATAAGGGTCTAACTACCTCTTGTAGAAATGATGTCTAAGCAGTAAACAGTTTGGATCTCAAATCAGGCCACACATAAACGTGTGGCCTGATCTGGATCCAAACTGCCCAGATATCCCTAAAGGGGCATCCCAAATGGAATGGGCTACTATTTGAGGAGCAGTGGTAGCTCAGTGGGTTTACACACTGGCCTGCTGATCTAGTTGTTATGGGATTGATCCTGGCTGAAGCCTGGACCTGAGGTTATAAAACTTGAGTACATTCTCAAACTCAAAATAAAGCACACTGATTGGCTGCTTCCGAGCATGTGCTCGGAAGCAGCCAATCAGTATGCTTTATTAGGGCCCCGCCAGACAAAGTCTGCGGAGGCCCTATAGTTATCACCTTGTCCGTCCGTCTGTCCGTCCGTCGTCATCATTTTGTGTCCGCTCAATAACTCTGAAACCGTTTGAGATATTTTCACGAGACATGGTACAAATGTAAAGCATCATGAGACGATGTGCAGAGAACAAGAACCATAACTCTGCCTACATTTTTAACTGAATTATGCCCCTTTGTAATTTTGAGTACAGAAATCATGTCCGCTTCATAACTCTGAAACCATTACAGATATTTTCACGAGACTTGGTACAAATGTAAAGCATCACCAGACGATGTGCAGAGAACAAGAACCATAACTCTGTCTACAATATTTACTGAATTATGCCCCTTTGTAATTTTTAGTACAGAAATTGTGTCTGCTTCATAACTCTGAACCCGTTAAAGATATTTTCACGAGACTTGGTACAAGTCTAAAGCATCATCAGACGATATACAGAGAACAAGAGCCATAACTCTGCCTATGTTTTTTACTGAATTATGTCCCTTTGAAATTTTGAGGGCAGAAATCGTGTCCGCTTTTTAACTCTGAAACCGTTTGAGATATTTTCACATGACTTGGTACAACTGTAAATCATCATCTGCAGAGAACAAGAAAACTAACTCTGCCTACACTTGTTACTGAATTATGCCCCTTTGTAATTTTTTTGAATATAGAAATCGTGTCCGCTGTATAGCTTTTAAAGCATCAAAGATATTTTCATAGAACTTGTACATAGTATAAAACATCATCAGACAATGAGCAGAGAATAAGAACTGAAACTTCATCTACATTTTTTACGGAATTATTCCTCTTTCTAGTTGACAGTCTGGACAACATGTTCGACCTCTAACTTTAAAATTGTTGAAGATATTTTCACTAAACTTTGTACAAATATAAACATCATCGGACAATGTGTAGAGAAAAAAAAACATAACTACATCTTCATTTTTAACAGAGTTATAACCCTTCGTTATTTTAAGTTCTTCATAGAGTTGTTGCCCATGTTTTAATCAATCATGATTTGGTATTTTGCCCATATCTTGATGACACTACCGGAGGCTTAATTTCAAACAACATATTGAATATGAAGGAACAACATGATAACAGAAAGCTGGTATTGTTATTTCTGGTTGGGCACATATGACTTAAATGTTGTCAACAGTTTCATAAAGGCGGGGCCCTATTAGTTACCATGTTTCTAGTTTTGAGTTTGAGATTATTCTCGCGTTTTATAACCTCGAACCCAGAAATCTTTTAAACAGAGTTACATTGCGCAAAGCCTTTCAGTATCACCCTCCCATCATCCTGATATGACTGAAATACTGTTAAAAAGGATGTAAAATCACAATTCATCCATCCATTTGTCTACTGCTGGACATTTCACCTATTTCTGCCATAATTATTGCAGGCTCATGTTCATGAGACCAACAAGAAGGAGAACCTGAGTGGTTTCATGAAGACGATTCCGTGTTCCCCACCCCCTGGAGGAGACTATGGTGTATATGCTCTTGACTGTGAAATGGTATAGTGTATTATTTGGTTTGTGTTATTTGGCTGGCATCACATGAAGAGGGATGGTCACAGAGACCTAGATAATAGGGAGTATTTGATGATAATTGAGGGTAATATTTCTTATTCTTCATTGAAACCATATGTTGTGACCCCTCATCTGAACCATCTAGAGATCTAGAGATGGTTCAGATGAGGAGTCACAACATATGTTTTTATGCAGAATTAACAGAAATTATCCCTAATTATCTCCAAATACTCTATCTTATCTAAGGCTCTGGACCATAAGCACACAATGAATGTTCAAGTCCTCCTGAGCTATTACAGAAACCACAGTTTTCCAGTTTAAAATTTAAATTTGTCAGGATCTATAAATTGTATATGCCAAAAGGGCACACTGTGCATGTATGTGCAGGATAATCTGAGTTGTGCCCATTTGCACACCCTGGAAGGAAGCTTTTTCACATGACACCATGTAGTACTAATTACAACAGCCGCCATTTGCAAAATTTTCATCTAAGCATGTACCATAATTATTTGTAAAGTAGACAGACAAGAGTGCATTTTAATTTCAGCAACAATGTTCTTAAACTCTAAAAGACTGTTTTGATGCAGATGTCAACCTAACTAAATGTTTATATTTGACGTCATTGTAGCACCTGCTTTAGCAAGGTGAGATATAGGCATCCGGTTTTCCGTCCCTCTGTCACTGTTCACATTTACGTCGACCCTGGTGTTAAGATTTGTTCTGTTAATTTCTCCAAAACCACTGCACCCATGGTTCTCAAATTTCATATAGAGTATAACCAGACTACATGGCTTCAGATTAGAGAAATTCAGCCTGGCAGAGAATTTAAGATGGCTGCTGTTACTAAAAATAGCAAAACAACAAAATCAACATTTTCTCTAAAACCACTAGATATAATTGGCTGAAATTTGGTATGGAAGATTAGTTGGACCTTATTTTTAACAAAAACGAAAATGAAAAAAATAAATGAAAAAAATCTGTTGCGGAATTAAGTCACAGTGACCTACTTTCCGTTTATGAGTCCCAAAATTGCTTGAATGCCAGTAAATGGAAAAAACCCTGAATTGAACTAGCTCAAATTTAATCTGAATGATTCTTGAAGTTTTTTTTTTCAAATTTATGGGAATATTCCATCCAAGATTGCCACCAGCTATTTTTACTAAAAACAGCAAAAACATGCAAATGTCAATATCTCAGGAACCACTTAATGGATTTGGACCACTTTTGTGTCAGAATGATCCTTGCAAATAACTATTACACTTTTTGTCTGGCAAACTGGCCATCCAAGATGGCAGCCATCTACCGTTACTAAAAATAGGACAAACATGAAGATGGCAGTACCTTAAGATCCACTAGACGGATTTTGACAAAGTTTGTGTCAGAATAATACTTGCCTGAAACTATTTCGGTTTTCTAATTGTCAGTTTTTGCTTTCACTTCCTTCTCACCATGACCTCTGCTACTGAGGAATCACAATGCAGGTGCGACACAGCATTCGGTGGAATTCTTGTTAAGGGTTGAATTTGCTCGCTGCAAAGCTAGTAATGTGATTTATCACAAATTTTCACAGGACATTCCCTTCCTGTTATGCTTTATGGAGAAACAGATAACATTGTCATGTTAGAATGAAAAATAAGAAAAGCTGACCACTATTATCAGATACTCCTCTTAAAGCTCTATTTATGTGGTTACATGCTTTCTGTCTGATCTGGGTTCAAGGTTATAAAAACTTGAGAATAATCTCAAACTCAAAATAAAGCACACTGATTGGCCGCTTCCGAGCATGTTCTCGGAAGCAGCCAATCAGTGTGCTTTTTTGGGGGGTTTGAGAATGTACTCAAGTTTTATAACCTCTGAGCCTGATTAAGCTAACACTTTACTCTATAATTCACTCAGGTTTACACAACACAAGGTGTAGAGCTGGCTCGAGTAACAGTTGTTGGCTCAGACATGGAACCAATGTATGAGTCACTGGTGAAACCAGATAGACCTGTAGTGGACTACAATACAAGGTACGATATATACTGGAAGCCAGTAAGTAGAATGCAGAACTGTAGTGGATTACAAAACAAGCTGTAGTGGGCTGCAGTATAGATATGTATTAACTGGAGTTCAATATGAATTTGTGTGTAGAACTTTATTGGATTTCAGAATATGATGTGATGCATGCGACATCACATGACTTTAAATGACATCAGAATAAACCATGGCTCTCTACAATCTAACTGGATTTCAGCCACGTCATGATGTCATTGAGGCTGTTCCACTGTTTGCAGAAGAAATATATGTAAATGTTTTACTGCTTCAATTTTTGCACTTACATAAGATTTTTCATCAGGTTCTGATCGAAACGAATGTAAATTTAAGAAATGAACATGATTTTTCTGATGTTTATTGAAGTGTAAACTACATTGGGTCACTTGCAAAGTTTAAATGAACCCTTGTGGTTCTCATTTAATTTCCACTGACCAAATGTAGTGTAGTCTTCGATAAACCTCAGAAAAATTTCAATTCATCCCTTAAAAGTATGCTCTCTCGTATTGCATTACAAAATAATATCAAAATTATGAGGTTGGTTAGTTGTTTGCAACACAAGACTTGTACAAAAAATCTTCAGCGAAAACGTCCTTGTTACCGAGATAGAGACGATATATCAGTGCATACCCTTTTTGAATTTTCATGAAAATTTTGTCATCCTAAATTGATTGACTCCCACATAGCAATAAGAAGGCATTCTGCAAGCATGTTTTGAAATTTATGATTGGTGGAGTAAATAACTTAACTTTGTCACAAAAACACACGTGCATTAGTTTGTCCTAGATTTTAACCTTATTTGACAGGTCACTGCATATTTTGACAGACAGGTTGCGACAGGCTAACTGCTTATGATGTAATCAAGAAATAACTCCCATTTGTATTACCTCCCTTTCAGATTCAGTGGTATTACAGAGGAAGATCTTGAAGATGTTACTACAACAATACGAGATGTTCAGGCTGTCTTACTGAGTCTCTTTACAGCTAACACCATTCTCATTGGTCACAGTTTAGAGAGTGATTTAACAGCTTTAAAGGTATGCAGGGTTTGTTGGGGGTAGGAATATAGAGTCGTTAAGTGAGGATGTAGAGTTTTAGGGGATGGGTTGTTAGGGATGAGGATGTAACAGGGCTGTAAGAGAGTGAATTCAAGGTAGTTGGTGTGGGGATTGGTTGTTTGGATGAGGTGGTAAGGTTGTTGGGACTTATGGTGTAGGCTAGATAATGTAAAGAAAGGATTAGAGAAGATATCAGTATAGCTATGTACATCAGGGCCCAGTTGTTTAATACTTTGAACGTCTTCAGTAAACACATTATATTTTCAAACATATCATATGCAAAATAGATGTAAATTGTTGTTACAACGTAGCATAAAATTGATTGAAATTGTTGTTACAACTTAGGATGACATAAGTCAATGAACACAGTTAAGACTTTAAATGAGAGCAAATTACAGTAGAACTGCAATGGCTTGAACCCTAATGGCTCCTTTAACCTGCCTGGCTAGAACTGGTTCTTGGTTCCATTACATGTAGAGGTCACTTTATATGGAAACTAGCCCTGGATGGCTGGAACAACCTTTGACTGGAATTAATTTTGATGGTCCCAAGTCTGTTTGAGCAATTGAAGTTCTACTGTATGTACTTTAAGAGTTGTCCCCTGCAAGAAAGGAGACAGTTACTCTCAGATCAGAGTAATCTCCCTCGATAGCAAAATTAGGTCATCAAGTGAGCTATCCTGACATTAACAGGTCTTGTTGAAATTTTAAGATTTTCAAAAGGAAGACTTTGAAACCAGAAATTATTAGAGAAGTGCTAGGTTTTAAACAGCCCGCATATGTCATCTCATTTTAGTGATGGTAGACACAACACTGTACATTTTAAACAGCCCTTGTATATCATGTCATTTCAGTTGATCCATAGTTGCGTAGTTGACACATCAATAGTATTTCCTCACAGACTAGGGCTACCATATAAGAGGGCATTGAAGAATCTAATGGCTGAGTACCTCAAGAAAATCATACAAGATGATGGTGAGTAGATAGTTGTCATGGAGATCTGCACTGAGTTTTTGCTCCAGTATACATTGTTGTCTGGCCTGGGACTAGCAGAATTGAGCCATCGGTATGACTTTTCTGTTGTTGTCGGCATCAGGGGCATAAACTTTCCGTCAAGATTTTGTGTTTAGCTCTGCTTTGTGACAGTGGCAGACAGGCAAGGCACTGTGCTCCGTGGCATTCTTGTATTATCTTGAAATGATTTACATGTACATCTTTCAGTTAATATAATAGAATTCCTATCATTGGATAAAAAGAATTTCAATTTTTGATTTAGCTTTACAGGTGTAGATATTCATACTTTAGTGAATTAAGGTATATGGATACATGTAGGCATTTATGTTTTTCTGCCATTTTTTCAGAGGTAAACAACTTTCATGTCTGTGGATGAAAGCTTCCTTCCAAGATGGGGGTAAATTCTCACAGGAAAGAATTTGCTCCTATAGATGGGGTCGATTCTTAAAGGAAAGAATTTACTCTTACAGGAGCAAATTCTTACCTTTAAAAATTTAGCCCCATTCAGTAGGCAAAAAGAAAATGGTAGAGTTCTTTATATTGAAAAGGTAGCCTGACAACCCTTGCCTACGATGATTCAAGTAAGAAAATGGCTTGCACATTTCTGTACCAATACAGGTTTACCAGAGAACTGGAAAAGTCAGTGAAATTTGAAATTTTTTTAAGGTCAGTGGAAAGTCAGGGAATTTTGCAAAATGGCCAACCAAGAAAAATCAGGGAATTGTAGATTTTTGCCTTTGAATGTTACAAGTTTATTGGTCCAGTTCTAGTGATTAATAGAGCTGACCTTTTCTCTTGCTCGCTCGCTCACATGATACTAATGGAAACTGATTCTCAAACAGAAAAGGTATGCTCCAAAACTTTTAAAACATGGGATTCATACTTTTGTAGGCATGTAGGCTTTGTCCTGTACCTGCTGCAAGAAGGGAAAAAATGTAAAATGTCAGTACTTGAGTCAGGATAAAATAGAATATGGTCAAGCAAAAGTCAGTGAAAAGTCAGGACATTTTTGTTTGCCTCATCGGTAAACAAAGTCTGCCAAAACATAGAGAAACAATTTGACAAATAAATTATTGATGATTTATCTTCTCTGTATTTCCAGTGGCTGGTCATGACAGTCATGAAGATGCCATTTCCTGTCTACAACTAATGCAGCTCAGGTTAAAGGAAGATATGAGAAAGGAAGGAAGAAGATAGTTCACACTTACACCAGAGCTGCAAACAGTTCACACTGACACCAGAGCTGAAGATAGTTCAGACTGACACCAGTGTTAGATGAGTGTTCACATTGACACCAGAGCTGCAGAAAGTTCACGCTGGTACCAGAGCTGAAGGTAGCTCATACTGACACCAGTGTTAAATGACTGTTTACATTGACATTGGAGCTGCAAATAGTTCACACTGACACCAGAGCTGAAGAAAGTTTGCATAGACACAAGTGTTCAACAATTATTCATATTGATGAAATGCGGATAGTGCACACTGACACTGGAGCATTAGATGGTTCATACTTACACCAGAACTGTAGATAATTCACACCAAGAACAGCAGATAGTGGACACTGACAACAGGACTGCAGCTAGTTCACACTTATAGCTCAGAACTGAAAATAGTTCTTACATTTTCCAGTGCTGCAGACAGTTCAAATGCAGAGTTCATGTGAACCAGAAATGATGACTGTTTATGCTGACAGCAGAGCTGCAGGTAGTACATACTGATACCAAAAGCACAGATGGGTCACTTAATTTCTTGTGTAATTCAGGCTACATCTTGTACAATGGATCTAGAATTTTTGGACTGTTTTGAAAAATGGAGTTAGAATTTTGGGATGAGTTTGGAAAGCAAAGCCACCGCTGATGATTTAGCAGAGCCAACTTCTTGGAGAAAAACTAGTGCAATTTGTGTCATAGTCACTGAATAGAGATGGCATTATACTGTTAATAATCATGGGATGTTACTGAATAATCATTAGATGTCACTGAATACTGTAAAACACTTATTTTTGGCGGTTATTGAATTTTGGCGACATTGGCGGTTAGGGCAAAGAGTGCTAAAATATGAGTCCGCCAATATTACATAGATTTAATACATATACATATGCACAGCATGAATGACAGAGGTCTAGATAAAAAGGAGTATTTGATGAGTATTTTAGATTTTTATACGTTTCTATCAAGTTAAACTATACATTGTGGCATCCAATTAGAATCGCCTCAATGAGGCAATTCTAATGGATGCCACATTGTATAGTTAAAATAATAATAAGAAAATTGTCAAAAATTTACATCAGCCATTTTTAGCTCGCCTGAACGAAAGTTCAGGAAGAGCTATTGTTGTCACCACGGCGTCGGCGTCCGCGTCCGCGTCCGCGTCAGCGTCCGCGTCGGCGTCCGGATTGGATGTTTTGGTTAAAGTTTTTGAAAGACCTATATCTCCCTAACCCATTGATGGATTCTTTTGATACTTGCACTGTAGTTAGATATTGGTCCAAAGTTTAACATGGTACCACCCCCACCCCACTCCTTGACCTTGGTGTCAAGGTCATGGACTTAGAAAATTGGAGTTTTTTGGGACTGGATGTTTTGGTTAAAGTTTTCTAAAGCCCAGTATCTCCTTAACCCATGGATGGATTCCTTTGATACTTGCACTGTAGTTAGATATTGGTCCGAGGTTTTCCAAGGTACTACCCCCACCCCCCTCAGTGACCTTGATGTCAAGGTCATGGACTTAGAAAATTGACTTTTTATTGATTGGATGTTTTGGTTAAAGTTTTCTAAAGCCCAGTATCTCCTTAACCCATGGATGGATTCCTTTGATACTTGCACTGTAGTTAGATATTGGTCCGAGGTTTTCCAAGGTACTACCCCCACCCCCCTCAGTGACCTTGATGTCAAGGTCATGGACTTAGAAAATTGACTTTTTATTGATTGGATGTTTTGGTTAAAGTTTTTTAATGACACATATCTCCTGAACCCATAGATGAATTCTTTTTATATTTGCACTGTAGTTAGATATTAGTCCGAAGTTTTACAGAGTACTACCCCAGCCCTGCTCGGTGACCTTGATGTCAAGGTCAGGGACTTAGGAAATTTGGTCTTTATTAAAGTTTTCTAATTGCGTACTGATTCATAATGCTTGGCAGAGATTTAGTTTACACTTGAACTGATATTAGACACTTTTTTGATTTTTACAAAACACTATATACTTACCCGACTGGATGACCTTGATGTCAAGGTCATGGACTTTGAGTTTTGTCTTAAAGATTTTGATTAGTTTTATATTAATGAAGACATAATTTCTCAGTGCCATGATGGACTCATTTGATACTAATACTTGGACTGATGTTAGATAACGGTTAAAGGCTTCGATACATCCTAGCCCTGCCCTCCTCCCCCCTACCCCTTAGTTCTTTGACCTCAAGCTCATGGACTTAGAAATTTCATGTGGATTTTTTTTTTATTTTAAGACATTTCTGAGATAGCTTTTGTTTATAAATGTGTTGTCATTATGGACATGCTTGCCTGAAGTTTTATACATAGCAGTCCACACCACCATAGCGACTGTGTGATGGGCAAGCACCTATTCAGGCGAGCTATGCTGTCAGGCGACAGCTCTTGTTTGATTTGGAGCTATGGTACGTGAAGGCTGCCAAAATTAACATGCACCAATAGGTCATTTTCTTTTAACCACGAAATTTTGATACCGCAGATATTAAGTGTTTTACGGTAATCATGAGATGTCTGTATGGTCCTGAAAAATCATAAGAGTCCATTACAGTTCTTGAATAATCATGAGATATCATAAAAGTCACTGATATAAACATGAAATGTCATTACGAAGCCAAGCTTAAGAGGGATAAAAAATCTTTTGCATGTATGTAAACATGTACTTAGCAGCTATTGTCAGGAATTAAAGTTGTAAAACACAGTGCTAGTGGATTATTGATTTGAGCCGCGACGTGACAAAACCAACAATGTGGTCGTGCGTCCAGCGCAGACTCAGATCAGCCTGGGCATCCGCCCAGTCTGATCAGAATCTTCGCTGTCCGCATGAAGGTAGCTTAGTCCCTTGGCTACCTTTTAAGCGCTTAACGAAGAGTCTGGTCAAACTAGGCGGATGCCCAGGTTGATCTGAGTCTGCGCTGGGCGCACAACTACATTGTTGGTTTTCTCGTGTCGCGGCTCATTTGTGCCATGTCTCACTGCAATACTCCTTTTGTACCCTTGGCAGAGGAGTGTGTTGAGGGGTATGTTGTTTTTGTCTGTCAGTTCTTGCCTTCTTCCATCTATCTGTCCATTACAGTTTGATTCAAAGTTTTTACTATGTTTGTAGTTTTGTAAGTTAGTAGTAGGAAAAGTTCTGGTCAGAGATATATGTGATTTCTTTCTTGCTTTTTATACGCCTGTTTTGAAAAAACAGACATATTATGTTGTGGCGCTGTCCGTCCGTCCGTCCGTCCGTAGACATTCTTGTATGCTCCATAACTCATTAACCATTTGGGATATCTTCATGAAATTTGGTAGGCATATGTATTAGGTTGGGGGAATGTGTCGCGTACTAGAATGGTTGCTCTGCCTTTCTTAGTTTCGAAGTTATGCCCCTTTGATTAATTTTTTTCCTGTAAGTCTTGTACACGCCATAACTAGATAACCATTTGGCATATCTTTATAAAACTTCATAGCAATGTGTATGAAGTCCTGTCGGGTACAACAATGGCTGCTCTCCCTTTCTTCGTTTTAGAGTTGCATCCATTTCGATAGTACCTTTAGCCTATTTTTGTGTGTACTTATCTCTTGCATGCCATAACCTGGTAACCGTTTGGAATATCATGATGAAACTATATAGCAATGTGCATGATCACAAGACAATGTGTCATACATAAGAATGGTTGCTTCCCCTTTCATAATTTTGGAGTAACCTCCATTTGATTAGTATTTTTAGGTGTTTCTCATCCACTCCATATCACCTGAACCTTTTGAAATATTAGAATGAAGCTTTGTAGGAATGTGCATAATAATGGGGCAATGTTTCCTGAACAAAAACCACAACTCTGGCTTACTGAATTATTTGCCCTTGCATAAATTTCCTGTTTACTCTAACTCCTTAACCATTTAAAATAATGGGTATAAATCATCGCAAGGGAATGTAATAGAACCAAAAATGGTATATCTAGTATATTTAGTTTATCTCCCTTGTATGACTTTGGCTTGGAAGCTGATTTTTGGTATACTTATTTAAATAATGTTGCAGTCATTAATTATTGAGTGGTTGCCCCTGTTTGTCTGCCTGTCTATCCTTTTATATGCAATCTTCTTCATTCTGTAATTGCTTTATGACATTTAAACGGGCGTATTATGCGCCGCTTGCGAAGCCTTTGTTCTATTTTGTTATTATGAAAATACCTCTGTCAGATCACAAAAGGCTGCTGTAAAGCAAATTTGTTTTTCTATAAATTTGTTGATTTTTTCCGAACTAGTATAGGTAGAATTTACAGTTTCCAGTTGTGATAGTATTAAGTCAGTATTGAGATGGTTATTCTCTCAGTTTATTCAATAGGGAAATATTTGTTACTGGTTTTTCAATTTTTGGTAAATTTTGGGACTGAAGTGCATTAGCAAACAGTATAAAATGAATGGAAACATCTTCATATTTTCTGCATAATTTAGCTCGCCTGTACCAACGTACAAAGAGCTGTTGTTGTCACCCTGACTTCGGCATTGGCATGGGCGTTGATGTTGGCGTCACACGTTAAAGTTTTACAACAAAGTTTTTTTTATAAGCTGGACAAGGCGCTGTCACGGGAGCTGTCTTGTATCCTGAGCTTGTTGCTATGGGAAGCATTTTTTTTCACTTAGATTCAGCTCTTATTGGAAGAATTTGCTGCTGGAGGAGCATATTCATTGCTCTAAGAGTAATCCCATATTTGGAATGGTTTTGCTCCAATGGAAGCAAACAGGAAGTTATAAATGTTGTTTCTCTGTGTAAAAACTGCTGAAAAGCATGGAAGTACACCATTCACCATTAAGCAGTGTGAGTTCAGGCAAGCTGTCCTGTCTTCTTACATCTTGTTTATTGTGATATTGTATGTACTGTGATGAAAGCTGGTTGTTTGTATCGTTAAAAATAATGCGGTAGCAATGCATGTTCCTTTTTTCAGTCTTTTGCAATCACAAATTTGTTAATAAGTTTGAAACATGTCTCTAGTTGGAATAATTAATGTTAAGTAAAGAATGGACGTTTGTGAAGCATCATGTATAAAAGGTTACTTACAAAATGTGCAAATAGGAAAGACTAAGATCAGGCTGTGAATATGCATCTTTGCTAGTCAGTTTGATGCATAGTATTAATTACACACCTAGTTTGGAGTGCTTTTGTTGGTTTTCTTGTGTCACAGCTCATTTTTTTAAGGTAATGGTACACTTTCAGGGGAAGCAACTCTGCCATTTTCAATTTTGCCTTCCCTGCCAGTAGAGCTGAACTCTTAAAGGATATAGTTTGCTTTCCTTGGTGGAGCAAATTCTTTTCCCATTGTGGCAGGTCTTTGTCATCCAGGGAAGCAACTGGAAGCCACAAAAGTTCTTTCCCTTTGTAAAAGATTGGTGGAAAGCCATGGGGTGCACCCATGATGTTCAGACTGGCATAGAGCTTATTAAGGATTGTTCATATGGTTAATGAGTTTGGTTTGAATTTGGGTTCACTACTGTGTTTTATAATGTGCAGGACTGTTATGACACATTTGTGCAGTTTACATTTCTTTTCGAATATGTTGAGTTCAGACAAATTTACGGGGCTAGAAAATATATACTTACTTTGAAACTAAAGCACTAATAAGTCAAGTGCTGGATATCCAAACTGCTATTTTCTGTCAATTCACAAAAGCATGAGCAGTGTCACAACAAAATCAACAAAGTGGTATGTGTAGACTCAGATAAGCCTGGGCATCTGCCCAGTCTGATCTGATCTTTGCTGTTTGCATGGAGATAGCTCAGACACTTTGCTACCCTTATAGTGCAAAGTGATGGCTCTGATCAGACTGGGGGGATGCCAGGCTGACATGAGTCTTTGCTTAGCGCATGCCTCTTTGTTGATTTTGTCATGATGTGGCTCACATGTCTGTGACAGCTAGGACTTTAAGGATTAAAGAGCCGCATTACACAAACACATGCCTAAGGTTTTTGTGAACTGCAAAGTCTCAAACCAGTATGTGAATCTATGCAGTACAAGTAGATTCATTCTTCATTTTGTGCCTGTATATTCCTTAGGGTCCTTTCATGGTAAATTCAAACAGTAAAGGCTATGATCAGAATGCACAGATGCGCAGGCTAGTCTGATCCTTTGATAAAGTATCCTGTGCAATAAACACCCTTTTTGAGTGTGGTAGCTTATATGTAAGATAAGTTTTCATTCCTCAGTTCTGGAGTACCTGGAGCTATACTTGTATATGTGCAGTGACACGACAAAACCAACAAAGTGGCGTGTGCACCCAGCAAAGACTCAAATCAGTCAGGCATTCACCTAGTATGATCAGCCTTTGCTGTGCGCTTAAATGGTAGCTAACTCTGTGCAAACAGGGAAGACTCTGATCAGACTGGGCAGATGCTTTGGCAGATATTAGTCTTTACTGGGCACACGTGCCACTTTGTTGGTTTTGTCGTGTATCAAGGCTCAATTATGGATGCTTAATATGGTTTGTTTGGCTGCTGCTATGCAATTGAGGTCATGTTAAAGGAAAGAATTTGCTCCTATGGGAGCAAATCCTTTCCTTTAAGAGTAGACCTAATTTTGAATGGGTAAATTATTTGCCTATGGATGCATATGGAAAGTCACAAAAGTTATTCCCCTTCGTAAAAATGGTAGAAAAACATGGAGGTGTGCCCATGCACCTTAATTAGTTGAGCTATTGAAGAAATAATATATGTGAACAGTAAAGTAATTTATAAGTATTGCTTTTGTTGGTCTCATTTCACACCCTTTCTTTTTGTGCTTCCTTGTACAAAAGAGCTCGAGCACTGATATCCCAAAGTCCCTCTTATATCAAAGATTATAGTACAGTGAATCATGTTTCTGTGGATAGGTGTAGCGTAATATTTTAACGTTAAAAAAATGTTAATTTGAGCCGCGACATGACAAAACCAACAATGTGGTTGTGCGCCCAGCGCAGACTCAGGTCAGCCTGGGCATCCGCCCAGTCTGATCAGAGTCTTCGCTGTCCGCATGGAGGTAGCTTAGACCCTTAGCTACCCTTTGGGCACTTAACAAAGAGTCTGATCAAACTTAAAGGATTTCCAGGCTGACCTGAGTCTTCGCTGGGCGCACAACCACATTGTTGGTTTTGTCGTGTCGTGGCTCATTTGTCTAAACTCTTTTAGGAGCAAATTCTTTCCTTTTAAGAGTAGACACCTTTTTCGGAGGGTTTCATTGCCCAGGCAAACTAGCAGTAAGTCACATAAGTTGTTTCCCTTTGTAAAAAATGGCAGAAAACATGGAGGCATACCCATACATCTTAATTTTACAACAGCATATGTCCAAAGGTGAGCAATTACAAAGCTGCTTACTGTGCATCATTATGCAAAAAAAAAGATACATAAAAAATAGTAATAATAATGTGTTACCCAGGGTATTTCATGGCAAAATTTTCTTGGGACAATAAGGCAGAAATTATTTTATCCTATTTTCAATCAGTCATATCTCAGCAAAACCCCAAATTTCTAAGTCCATGACCTTGACCTCAAGGTCACTGAATGGGGCAGGGGTGGTTTTTCTGTAAACTTTGAATCAGTGTCTAACAACAGTGCAAATATTAAAAGAATCCGATCATGAGAAAAGGATGTATTTAATTGAAAACTTTAAAGTGAGTGTGACCTAATTTTTAACCCCTAAGCCCCACCCATGTCTGACCCTGGTATATAGTGTTATGTAATGAAAGGTTATGCTATAATTATGTTCCAACATGGAAGGCTTCCTGTCAGTGGTTGCTGAGATATGACTGATTGAAAAACTTTGTCGCTAAACTTTAAAATAAGTTTGACCTAGTTTTTGACCCCTAAGCCCCACCCCACCATCCGACCTTGAAGTAAAGTGTTAGGTAATGAAAGGTTATGCTATGATATGATTATTTTCCAAACATGGAAGGGTTCTATCCAGTGGTTGCTGAGATATGACTGTTTAAAAAACTTTAACATAAAACTTTAAAGTGGGTGTGACCTATATTTTGAACCCTATGCCTCACGGCAATACCTCACCCAGGAGTATGGTGTTACAGAATAAAAGGATATGCTAAGATATGATTATACTCCAAATAGCGAAAGGGTCTGGCCAGTGGTTGTTGAGATTTGAAACTTTAAAAAAACTTTAAAGTGTGACACCCATGCCGACGCTGACGCCGACACCAGAGTGACAACAATAGCTCCCTGTACTTCCGTACAGGTGAGCTAAAAATGGTGGAAAAATATGGAAGTATACCCTTTCTTTTGCAAGCCACAGTCTACCATAGTTTGAAGCATCAAAACTTGACATACTGAGGATCTGCATCGTAAGAACTCTCTTATGATGTCTGCAAGCTATGAGTGCCCAGATCTGCCTGCAATAATGTGCCATCTTGTCAGACCATGGATAATTCATTTTTATAATCTACAAGGACAGACTGGCCTGGAGGTTATAAAACTTGAGTACATTCTCAAACTCAAAATAAAGCACACTGATTGGCTGTTTCCAAGGGCCACAACTCTGGCAGAATCAATTAACATTTTCAGTCCGACATTCCAAAGAACAATGGTTAAGTTCCAAGACAATCCATCTATACCGTTTTTCTTGGTTTATAAGAAAAGAGTTTTCCTTCCGATATTACTGCAAATATATAGATCAGTCTTGTGGGATTCTTGCAAATCATGTTTTCATCAAATGGTCCAAATGTCTGCTTTTAATTTCTTAGGCATATTATATATCATATTTCTTCAAGTAACATATTTTTCCATTCCAAAAAAGTTTCAAAGACCTAGATCCATCTTATAAGATGGATCTAGGTTTTTGAGATTGATTTGGAACGGAAAAAAGAACCCTGCCTTATAACATGAAATACACTATATACCTAAGAAATGAAAAGCACACAAATGGACTTTACATATAAATTTGGTGAAAACATGATTTGGATCCATTTTCCAATTTACAGCCTCAACAGCAGTATCAATATTTCCTTACTGATAGCAACTATTTCCTTCATTATGTGCATTATTAGAACTCCTTTAGTTTTGTAATTAATGATCTCATTCATTTTATGAAAAGTGTTCAGAAATTTTTCTATTCTTTTGCACTGTTTCTTTTTGATGAACAATCTTACTTTGGTAACAATCTCTTTCTTTATATTAATTGTCAGCAATAATCCTTCTATTTTGGGTACTTTTGTCTGTCATGATCTTTGTTTCTTTGCATACCTGTACGAAACGTTACGCCCGAAATAGAGGCGTAAATATGCGTAATATTTCGCCCATGACAGATTTCTTCCTTTTTTGCCCCAGTAAGGTGCTTTTAGTTCAGTGTAATCCGGGCGTAATCCGGGCGTAAATATGGGGCGAAATATTTAAATTAGGCGTAATCCTTTGAAATTTACGGGCGGAAAATAGCAAAGATTACGGGCGGAAACATGAAGAACTACGGGCGTAATACCACAGCACTTACGGGCGGAAATTCATGCTCTTTTGGCATATATCCATATATCGGAGGACTGACTGAGTATACACAGCATATTTTGTGTAACATATATCACTAAAATAAACAAACAAATGATATTATATCTGTATCTGCATTATTTGGTATTTTCAAACCAACCAGATTTTAGAAAGATTCAGATATCTTTGAATAAGCTCAGGGAGGCATTATCCACACTGTCATTCAAGCTGTGCTGGTTGGAAGTAATGAGGCCTATAAAATGGGTGGGGTGCTGAAACTGTTAGAAAAAAGCAACATTTTGATGCCATGACCGAAATCTGCTATCACATTAATTAAAAACAACAACATTTAAAGTAAACTTACCTTTTCTTCAATGTATACTACAAACTCCTCAGCATCTTTCATTAAAGAAAATATTTTCTCTTTTGAAACAAGGACTAAATTAACCCGTTTTTCTAGAACACCCATGTTTTAATTTCCCTCCAAAATGTCATGTGACAGGAAGTGGTTATTCCGCCTCAAATTTACGCCCGAAATTAATGTCTTGTTCCTACGCCCGAAATATTTGATATTACGCCCGTAAGATTTGACAGCATCTATGATTTCTCAGGCGTAATTGTCGACTCCGCCACTGTTTCACCCGGAAAACTATTTTTTCGCCCCAATTTCGCCCCTTTTACGGGCGAAAACCGCTCAAAACTTTCATACGGGTATGTCTTTTTCTGTATATCTAAAAACCTTTACTTTTATCTGTAATTTGTGTAGGCATCTCCATTTATATATGAGCCGTGACATGACAAAACCAACAATGTGGTTGCGGGGCCCAGCCACAGACTCAGATAAGCCTGGGCATTCGCGTTTAGGTCATTTTCTCAGAAAAGGTCTAAGCTACCTCCATGCAGACAGGGCAAACTCTGATCAGACTGGGCGGATGCCCAGGCTGATCTGAGTCTGCGCTTGGTGCACAACCACATTGTTGGTTTTGTAGTGTCGCGGCTCATATATCAAAACTGTCAAGGATTGCACTTCTTCACTTTTATTTGCAATGATCTCATTTTCGTTGCATATGCCCTTTTCTTCATCAAAAGAGTCAATAGTCATTACTTTTCTGTACTTTTGTCCATAAATTTTCTTTGCCTATGTCAGGAGCTACCTATGTCTTTTCCACTAACCATTTCATTTTCTTTATTTTCATTAGTTTGTACATTTTCTTCCCTGATGTCTGTAGTTATATCCTCTTTGCATTTGAGCCGCTACACGACAAAACCAACAATGTGGTGCACCCAGGGCAGACTCAGATCAGCCTGGGCATCCGCCCAGTCTGATCAGAGTCTTCGCTGTCCGCATGGAGGTAGCTTAGACTCTTAGCTACCCTTTAAGCATTTAGCAAATAGTCTGGTCGAACTGGACGGATGCCCAGGCTGATCTGAGTCTGTGCTGGGCGTACAACTATATTGTTAGTTTTCTCGTGTCGCGGCTCATTTATCTTTTTGCCCACTTTCATTATTGATGTCGCTGTTTTTAGTCTCCACTATTTTCTGTTTGCAATTTTTGTTCAAACTTCAATAATTCAGTAATTGTGTCCTCTAAGAATTCATCTGTTTCCACATGTTCTTCTTTTATGTCAGAAGCTACCTCCTTTTCCTTATTTGTGTCAGTGTCTGGCTCCTTTTCTTTCCTGTTCTGTGAATGCATACTCTCTTTACCCATGTCACTAAATTCACCCTTCTCTTTGCCTATGCCTGTCAACTCAGTTTCTTTTCCTATGTCAGAAGCCACCCCATTTTGCATGTCAAAGTCTGTCTCCTTTTCTTTATGGGCAATTGTCATTATTTCTTTTTCCATAAAAGCATTAGCATGTAGCTCCTGAATAATTTGTTGCTCAATGTGTTTTATAAATGGGGATTCATAAAGATTTTCTGGTTCACATTTTATAGTTGCTTGCTCATCATGATCCCTGATCTCAGTATTAAGGCCAGTTTGAGTGTTAGACTCGACAAGCTCATTATTATTACCCATAACAGTATCAACATGCTGTGGTATTTCTCTATTTGGTGCCTTAGTTATAATTGTTTGTACACCATTCAAATTCTCAACATGTATAACTACTTGGTCTCCTCTTTTAGTACATAAAATGATATGTTGTTGCACTTTTCCATCAGGTAGAAACTTAACTAGAAAAGTTGCTTCTGGCGGCGCCCCAGGCTGTTGCTGCTTGCCAGGTGCTAGTGGCGCAAACTCTGCATTACACACATTGCACACAACAGGTTTGATTTCTTTGTGTGCCACCAGATTATGCTGCTGCAGAGACTCCAAATCTGCAAACACTCTAACACAACTTCGGCAAGGAATATGGTTCCTGTGAAACCTGTTTACCGTTGAATCACACCATATCATATGTCGTTTCAGCGACATCAAATATTTAAACTCACTCTGACAACCCTCACATCTGAACCTTTTGCCTAGAGAATGTCTTAGTTTATGACTTTTATATTCTAATTCATACATAAAAGATTTATCACAGATTTCACATTTGAAAGGTCCGATTCCTGAATGTAAATTCATATGTTGTGTCAAGTTCCAAGCTGTTATAAACTGTATCTCACAAATATCACATTGGTATTTCTGACCGCCTTCATGTAAAACTTGGTGTTGTTCTAATTCTTCTCTGGTCAGCAGTTGTCTTTTACAGACCTCACAAGAATACGGTTTGTCGTGCATATGCACGACTAAATGAGCTTTCAGGCTAGGAAGCAGTGAAAAACACTCCCCACATTCATTACATTTGAACCTGTTTCCCTCAGTGTGTGTATCCAAGTGAGTTTTAAGATCCTGAAGAAGTGTAAAATTTTTGTCACATAAATGACATTTGTGATCCTCCACTGCACTGTGTTCCTCACTGTGGATTATATAATTTTCTTCGGTTGTGAATGACTTCTCACAAGAGCTGCATGTGAACATTTGCATAGAGTGTTTCTTCATGTGCTCTGTTAGATGACGCTTGTCCGTATATTCTTTATTGCACTTGTCACAACTGTGAGGTTTACCACCTGTGTGTTTGTACATGTGTATATCAATCTGTTTTTTCACCTTGAAATTCTGAGCACAGAGCCCACATTCCCAGGGCCTCTCTCCTGTATGTCCCAGCATATGTGCGTTGAGTCCCGCCTTAAAGCGGTATCGTCTAGAGCAAAGTGGACAAGCATGTGGCTTTCCTCCTATATGTTTGAGCATATGGTTGGAAACAGCAGTATTTGATGCAAGCATTTTGTCACAAAGATCACATCTGACCCTTTTATCGATCTTGTGACCCACTCTATGAGCAACCAGACTTGACCGCTCAGTGAAAGTTTCATTACAATTCCGACAGGAGTAAGGTTTATCACCAGTATGTAAACGCTTATGTCGTTTGAAGGAATCACTGCTTCTGAACACTCTGTCACAAAATTCACAAACCTGGGGTTTCTCACCTGTGTGAACTAAACTGTGTTTACTCAGGGTTGTTCTAGAGGCAAACCGACTATGACATATTTCACAGCTGTAAGGTTTCTGACCACTGTGCCGCCACATGTGCGTCTTAACTGCTCGACGATGAGCAAACTTCTTGCCACATACAAAGCAAGCATGCTTTTTTTCGCCAGTGTGCACAAGCATATGATTCTTGTACACGGATCGCAATGCAAATTTCCGTTCACACAGCTCACACTTGTATCTTTTCTCTCCACTATGTATAACCATATGGGTCTTCAGACTTGAGGTTTGGGTAAATCTCTGATCACAAACTGTACACGGGTAAGGTCGCTCACCTGCAGAAATCAATATACAATAAAAAGTCAAAAAATTGGGGTAGCTAAAATCATTACTGTACATAATTGTCCTAAATACAGCAGCTTGGTTTTACGAAGCAGTAAAGCCCCCATTCTACTGGACGGCGCTGGACAAAGCGCCATGAATCGTAACAGAAGCTGCAGCAGCGCAGCAGAAACTTCTTGGTTGTAGTATAAGCTTGTCTGAAGCGACATGATTGCCAAGCCACGGCCCATGTTTTGACCTTGCTCAAAATCTACAGTAGCCGTCACAAAGCGCAACGAAAGTGTTGTACCCGCGCAGCAGGAAATTCATGAACGCAGCAGTATCGAGGCAGCAACGCGAGCAAATCAGCACCAGCGCTGTGGAATCTCGCTGACAGCGCCTTTGAGCTTTGTACCTGACCCAGGTAAGCTTCTGCTAGGCACCTCAGCTCCCGCTACGCTCTATACGCTCTCGTGGCGCTCTTGGCGCTATCGCTTAGATCATACAATTTATGAATAGCGCATTCACGAGGCATCCGCTGCGTTCTAGGCGCTGTACAGTAGCTGTGTTTCCACTACTCTTATGCAGATCAGTGCATGAAAACGCCGCATTTCTGCGGCGATTTCGAATATTTCTAAGAAGCGCCATGAGCGCAGTCAAAGCGTCATCCTGTGGAATGGGGGTATAATTCGACCGAAAGTTGCAGATGGAATGGCAAACAATGTAGAGTAGACACTCATAAGACTGCTCCCTGAAGGAGTGGTCTGATCTGGATCGGCATTGTTTGCTCAAACCTATATATCACAATACTTAGAACTTCTACAGTACGGCTTTTCATGTCTACTGTCTACTGCAAACCTGACTCTACACATGCGCTAATGTATCGTATGCAAAGTCGAACTGCATACACAGTAAACAGATGATTATGATAGCAAAAAGTAAACAGGAAAAGGTATGTAGTACTAAACAGTTCTTAACAGACAATATACTGCACGAGTGAAAATTTAGCGTGCATGTACATGTATGCCTTTGTGCATGTGAAAGGACAATGCCAGAGTAAATGGGTACATCGCCATGTTTTTCCGCCCATTTTCATGAAGGGGAACAACTCGCATCACATTTTGATTTTCTGTTTGCCTAACTGGGCGACATAATCCACAGGCACTCGACGAAAAATTTGTGAAATTCTCATATATTATGAAATGTTAGTCTGTCTCTCACCTCTCTATCAAATTTCAAGTCGATCGGTTGCGACATAAGAAAGTTACGAAATATCCCACTTCGTAGTTTAATAGAGACTCTATTAAACTACGAAGTGGGATATTTCGTAACTTTCTTATGTCGCAACCGATCGACTTGAAATTTGATAGAGAGGTGGGAGACAGACTAACATTTCATAATATATGAGAATTTTACAAATTTTTCGTCGAGTTCATGCCTGTGACATATTCCTTTTGCATGTGGTCTGTTCATAAAGAAAAAAATATTGCTCCCAGCTCCCAGCTCCCAGAGGAGCGAATTCGTTTCTTTAAGAATAGACCCCCGTGGAAAAGGAAAGCAAAAGTGAAAGTAGCGGAGTTGCTGCCCTTGAAAGAGTACCCATTCACGTTAAGCAGTAGTGTAGAGTCAGGTAACTTCGGACAGCGGGTAAATTCGGACATACCATTGCAAACAGTGAAAGTCCAGATGAGACGGATTCTCAGGAATCAGGATTTTCACTGTTTGCCCAGTAATTTTTGTTTAAATTCCAAACAACATGCATATAAAGGAAACAATGTCACTGTCCGAATTTACCCGCTGTCCGAATTTACCCGACTTTACTCTACAAATTATACATTATGCAATCAGTGCTTTATGCATCTTCAATGTCACAGGAAAAAGTAAGAAGCAGACAGAAGATGGCAAAGATCAGACAGTGCAAAATAAGCAAGATGTACAGTGGACTCGACAGTATCGGATCACTCATAAGCTATCACCTCTTTTTTCCCACAAATGAAGCAAGTAGTTTGACCATTACATTAGACCAATGGCAAAGTGCACGGTAAAAAATTGATCAAAATGTGCGGCTGTGAAACAAATCAGAGTTGTTGAAAAGCTATCAGCAGTTTTATTGAACTTGATCCGATACTGTCGAGTCCACCGTAGTAAGTAAACAGTACGTAACAGTGATTGATTGATTGATTGATTGATTTGTTGCTTAACGTCCACGATAAACAACTATGGTCATGTCGGGACGGTCCTGGGCAGGCTTAGATCTCCTAATACCCCCATTCCACTGGATGACGCTTTGACTGCGCTCTTGGCGATCATGGCGCTTCTCCAAAATTTTCGAAATCGCAGCAGAAGCGTAGGCATTTGCCAAAACTTGGATCTTGTGCGCTTCCAGTACGCTGCCAGTACGCTTCTAATACGATCTCGCCACGCTAGTCACGCTGCTGCCGCGATTTAGCTGCGCTTCTGCCACGCTCAACGGACTTCGAGGGCGCTTCTGATACGCTGCTACTACGGCAAAGGATTTCAAGCTACGCTTGAGCTACGCTTATTACGATGCATTTGCGATCGTGCTACGACCTAAGTGCTGGAGCTACGCTCATGCTGCGCTTGTGTTGCGCTTTGTAACCGCTTCTACGTAAATCGGCGGAGAATCGGGTCCAGCAGAAGTTAGTTTAAACATATTTTATTTCATCAACATGACAAAGTACAACATGTCGTCAATACAAGCTTAAGGATCAGAACGAAAGCAATAATACTTATTTAGTTCTTTTCCTTAACAAATATAGTTTGTTAACTAAAAGGCGAAAGACATCTTCTAATTTGAAAACAAATATGCTCAAGAAATACTCCAGAATAGTATTTCTGTACAGTGGTAGATGCTCAAGTAAGTACATGTAGATTCAAAAGTAGTAAAGAAAGATAAAGAGAGAGAAAGAAAATATATAAAATACATGAAAAAAAAAGTAGAAGCTCTGTTAATGTATTAGTGGTAAGTATTGTGAACACATCAAAATAAGCAGATGTTAGCCACCAGCCTTCAAACAATATTGATAATATAAAAATTCCAGTGGCTATGGCCCAGCTGGCAATCATAAACTAGTGACTTCGAACAACTCGTCTTGTTCTTCTTGCTGTTCAGGCTCAACTGGGGCCTCTGCTCGGCGTTCTAAAGGGCGCCTATCTGGCTCAGTTTAGAGAGCAAGAGCCTGGCCCCCTGTCAAAAGCAGAAGGCGAAATCCACACCCAGGCCTGGTCAGGAGACTATTTTCACGCAGCCTTTACCGCAGGAGAGGGTATTCCAACTCCTGCTCCCGGCAGCCTGCATCTTGAATGAAACGTGAGAATCGAGTTATGAAACGTCGTGGAAACGCGGCGTTTTCATGCCCAGATCGCCATAAGAGCAGAGGAAACGCAGATAAAGCGCCAAGAGCGCAGCGGAAGCGTCGTGATCGCGCTATTCATAAATAATAGAGTCGCAGCGGAAGCGGCAAGAGCGCAACGGGAGCGCAAAGAGCGTAGCAGAAGCGTAGCTGGGTCGCAGACTAATCTCACGGCGCTGTCGGCACGATCCCGCTGCGCTGGTGCTGCGTTGCTCCCGCTGCTGCTGCGTTCATGAATTTCGAGCTACGTTCTCACTACGCTTTCGTTGCGCTTTGAGTCCACGGCGCTTCCGCTGCGTAAATTTTGAGCAGAGTCAAAACAAGCGCCGTGACTTGGCGATCATGCCGCTTCTGATACGCTTTCACTGCGACCTAGAAGCTTCTCCTGCGCTGCTGCCGCTTCTTCTACGATTCATGGCGCTTTGTCCAAAATTTCGGAGCGCAGTGGAAGCGCCGTCCAGTGGAATGGGGGTATAAGCGGTTAACCAGTACTAAGTGCAAATACTTTCGCCAGTAACTGACAACTGCCCTTCTTGGATCAGCGGTAGGAGAAACGAAAGTATGTAACGTGACAGTTTAGTATATGTGCATATATCTGCACATGCACGCATTGTAAAATATACCCATTATGCACCACCAATCAGTATTCGGGCATGCAGAAGCGTAGATGCAAAACTGTGATGTTATGATATAGAAATGGAGATGCTTACACAAATTACAGAGCATATGACGGAAATATCATTGAAAAAGATGCAAAACTGTGATGTCATCCATCTGTATGTGAGCAAAGTTGTACAGTATTTATTTGGTTATAAGAATGAGGTTCTCCCTCCAAAATATTCCCAAAAATCTAGACCCATCTTACAAGATGGATCTAGATTTTTAGGATTGTTTTGGAAGAGAAAAACATATCTAATAGCATAACACATGACTGATTTACATATCTGTGATACTCTCTGAGACAGAAAACCCCGTCTTAAAACCAAATAAATACAATGAATGTAGAATTCCATACTCACCTGTATGTATGAGATTATGAGATTTCAAGCTAGAGGACTGTTTAAACTCTTTATTACAAATGCCACAAATTGCCTTCTTTGCTTTTTTAACAACAGGTCCTGTCGTAAACTCTGATTCTTTCTGCCCCTGCGTATTTTCGTCAGTTTGTACATTGGTTTCACTCTCTATAACATTGTTGAGATGATGTTCAGCCGTTAGCTTTCGTTCTTTCTGCCTGTATGTCTTTTCTTCAGTTTGTTCATTGGTGTCATTCTCAATACTATTGTTGAGATTTTGTTCATCAGTAAACTCTGGTTCTTTCTGCCTGTATGTCTTAAAACTTTCTTCAGATTGCTCACTCCTGTCACTCTCAAAACAATTGTTTGGACCTTCAGTTTGGTCATGGGTATCACTCCTAATATTATTGTTCAGATCATCTGGTGGTGGCATGGGTTGTTCATCATTAACCCACTCAAGATCACAAAGTGGGGCATCAGTATCTAATATGTAATTATATTCCATACTAGGTGCTTGAATACTAGCTGGAAATGAATGCTGTCTTGTATATTTTCACACTTCTAGTCATGTAACAATGTATATATCCTTTGCCATGTATACCTCAAATATCGAATCTGGAAGTGGTGACTTCTTTTGCTTTTGGTACATCATCAAACTGCAAGTCTTTACCTAAAAAGTAATACAATGTTATTACAGGGACGTAGAAAGGTTCTCAATTCTCATTATTGTGTGGGGAGGGTGCAAACCTAAGACAACTTTTTTATGTGTGTGTGTGTGTGTGGGTGGGGTGGGGGGTGGGGGGGGGGGGGGCAGGGGCATATGGGGGCCACCTTGCATTTCACAATTATTGGGGGTTCTACCTTCCCCTCCCCCCCCCCCCCCCCCCCACACACACACACACCTCTTCATACGCCTATGCATTAGAGGAATAGAAACACTTTCGAAAGAACCCCGTCTCAATGGGGATCAACTCTGAAAGAAACGAATTTGCTCCTTTAGGTGCAAATTCTTTCCTTTAAGAGCAGACCCCTCTGTAATGATGGCTGATTGTAGGGAAGCCAATACTAAACCCCAAAGTTGGCCTTTTTTGAAAAAGAAAATGGTGGAAAAACATGGAAGTGCATCCCAGTACCACTCCAAAATCAGCCCCTCTACCCCATTCCCTCCTTGCCTATGAATGCCCCTTCCCCACTATTTTTTCTGCTATGTTAGACAGATAAATGTACAAGAATTGTCAGTAGACAATAAAGCATGACTTATGGCAGCTTGGCTTTAACAAGCGTTTCAAGCGCAAGTTTAATATGGGCAATACCAGAGAATTTGCATCATATTTCTAACACTTTTACATGCATGAATTTGCATGATAAGTGTATTATCTTGTTCTAACTTGCCTACTCGTCACCAATCAAGAAAAAAATATAGTTGGTTGTTGACTGGTAGTTTTGAGTTTAACGGCTCTTTAAGATACTAGTAGTATTTCAGTCTGTACATGTATGGAACCGTCTCCCAGGGAGACTCAGAGAAGGAAAAAGAAAAAAGATGATGGGCGAGAGAGAAAAAATATCAAAACAACATCCACCCGCACCTACTGCAAGCACAGTTGGGCCTTGTCCTACTATTACCCCAAGAAGAAGGATGCCCCGGCATTGAAAGTTACCCAGCACCATCGCCCACCCTTACCAAGCCTGGTTCACAAAACTGCCAAAGTGATGAAGCTACGACCTCATCGACATCTATTAGGACTCAGAAATGACAGCTAAAATGAAAACTGATTTCGTGTATCTGACATCCACCCTCTCTCTCTCTCTCTCTCTCTCTCTCTCTCTCTCTCTCTCTCTCTCTCTCAAATAATTTAAAGACCCCATTTCTCTATTAGCATGAAAAAATATATCGTGAGGTATCGCTGTACTGAGCTTCTCACCATAATTTTGTCATTATAGATGACGGCGATTCACCAACTTTTAACTTATAAAATATCTTTGAGTTTCAATTAAAAAAGAATTGAAAAGTGGTTTCGGTCAGTTTAGTGGCCTTTCACAAACTCTTCTATAAACTGGTAAAAATACAATGTACAAATGTGGGACCCCATTCATTGTGCCGCTTTTTACATTGCATCTCTCAACGGGGACCCAGAAAAGAAAACCTGCATTTTATGGAGCAATTTGTTGTTTTTCAAAAACGTGTTTCCCATACTTTTTGCCAGTTATATGGACCAATATACATGTATGCACAAAAAGGGAAAAGAGCTACTCTCTGATAGTATCAATGTTTTGTATATGAAATGGTGCAACTTATGTAAATGAAAGCACGAACGATCCCGTTAGTATACACCAATAGGATGGGTATGGAAAATCTCAGCCGCCACTCTGTGCCAGTAACAAATATGTTAACGCCTTCATCCTTCCTCCTACTCTACTTCATACTACCCCATCCCTCTCTAATTATATGATAATACTCTCCGCGAAACCTTATGCTCGAAACCCTTAGGATTTTACTGGGCATGTTTAAACAGGGAAGACTCAGTTCAGCCTGTGCATCCCTGTTAAAATGAACTATCTATAAACATGGGGCTCTAAAATTAAAGTGAAAAGTGGGGACTCTGTTTTGTTTGCGCAGATTCGCAGGGTGACTTGAATCAACATAGAATGTTCTTGGTTTAAAGTCCCTTCTCACGCGAAGCCAGCATTTTTGTAACTCCAGATAGTTAAGGTGAATTTTGAGAGATCTTTTGATCTTTTGCTACCTTAATAAAATATATATATATTGTGACCCCTTTATCAGAACCGTCTCGCCGAGATGGTTCTTACGAGTGGTCCAATATGGAGAAATAAAAAAAATATCCCTTATTTATCAGATTATCCCTGATACCTCTTCTTATCTGGAGCTCTGCGGTATCCATGCCATTCCATACCAGCCAACCCCCACCTACCCTGCGTTTATAGAAGTTTAACAGTATTTCCTTTGTTTTATACACTCATTTGACCTATTCCGGTGGATTCACCTATTCCGGTGTATCCTGTTTCATTCTCTGCAACGAAACAAGCTAGAAGCGAAATGATTTTTAGGTAATTACTTTCAATATTTATTTGTCAAACCCACATATAGTAAGGATCTCATTTATCAATCAAAGATACGGAAAACTGAGTTTAAAAGTGGCTGGTAATGCATATTTAACAAGAAAAATGACAGATGTTTTCAGGCCAACTGTGAAAATAGGGTCGGACAATATTTGTGTAAACAAATATGTCGTAAACCTATATGTCTGTCGATTGCTCATTTTATTAGCTATCTAAACCGATTAATATCAAAATGAAATAAAATCAGTTACTTAGTTTTATTGAAATTTTAATTTATTAGCTCATTTAGCCTATTCCGGCGGATAGTATATTTGGGTAATGTCTCTGAGTTCCGAAATCCATATTAGTGCTGCATTCTTGTCATGCAATTTGCATATGTAAGTAAAACTCCATAAGGCTTTATTTTGAATTGTCATTTATCATAGAATCCTGGATAAAGATATCAAACATTGTACTTACGGGCACTGAACCACCGAAATAGTTTTTCAGCGAAGCCGGGAGTATAGTCAGGTGTTTTAAATAATCAATTATGTCAAATAGACATTTGTTTGCATAAAATCGTCTTTCATCGAGCTAGTAATAATCCGACAGTTTACTTTTGGGGCGCCCCTCGGTGGTTCTTTCGCTGTATTGTAAAAAATATACAGATCCACCGGAATAGAAGAAGGTGCGTCGAAATAGGATAAAAGACAACGTCTGGTTGCCGTCAGATTTGCCTATCTTCCTCAAATAGTTTGTGAACCCAAACAAAGTGCCTTAAACAATAGGCTTTTATTTATTTACTGACACAAATAAATTCAAAAATGACTGTGTATTTAGACTGTAGCGCTCGGTCGACTGAAACGTGCGTCGGAATAGGTCAAATGACTGTACCACCCTTACCAGAAAACGTCAACATTAGCAAGAAATATTTCACAATGAGCAAGGTCTACACTGGCAAGGGTATAAAATAGTTATACCATGGTTTGTCTGCCTGTACGAGGAGATAATCCACGAGCTTTAGCGAGTGGATTATCTCTCGTACAGTCGGACAAACTGTGACGTAACTATTACATATAAAACGGCAGAGGAAACTACAAGCCCGTAACTACAAGATGTCCCCGTAAGGATACAGAAAAGTATTATGTACACTATATACAGAAAAAAAATGTGAAAAGATAGTATTATGTACACTATATGCATTTACTTACCTAAATTTCTTGTCCTCTGGGTTTTATACTATGTTCGTATGTGTAAATAAGCAAAAACACGCCTGTCAAAAGCAATGATGGGTATAGCAGGTATAGTGTGTACTGACCTGGGTATACAGTATATGCTGAAATAAAGTACAGGTAAGACGGTGGTTACAACTTGGTTTACCTGTAAGTTAATAGACCAGTCGACAACGTGTATCGATGTCTGTGTACAGGTTTACCTTGTACTATGACACCAGGGGATATAAAGTCCACTAAATTATTTATGTTAAGCAGAGCATAACCCGATCGTCACAATATCTCATTTTACTACTATCTGTCTAGCGCTCCAAAATTGGGATATAGGCAAACATTGCAGACCCAGATCAAACGCGGCGTCTGATCAGGGTCTACGCTTTTTGCAAAGGACAAATGGATATTTGTCCTCAAAATAAAACAAAAAAATCGAAAAATAAACTAAAACTGACACCCCTGAAAGTGGTGATTTGTGGTAAACACACAAAAATCTGCATAAAACCCTAAAAAAGTAACGTATCTCCCTGAAAGTTAGCAGACTTCTTATTTTTGTTGTTCTTTATAGTTTAGAATACAAAATAGACGTATATGCTGCTTAAAAAAGTGTTTTTATAAAGAAGATCAAAAGGGTAATTTTCTGAGAATAAATCTAAAAATATAATATCTTTATTGAAAATTTACGTAGTGCTGAAGGTGCATTCTTGCATAATGTAGAGCGTCCTAGCAATTATTTATTTCAACTCTTTCTCAAATTGTAATGTAGACCAGATGAAAATGGTAGCTTTTTCTCAAATGTTCAACCATGTACAAAGTAAATGTACACTGGACGCATTTATTAAATATAGGGTAGGGAAGCATACATATGTTAACACCTACAATATAAATAATACATTACTGACATGATCAGTGGTGTGTAGATGAAATTGTTCAACCTTGTTAAAGTAGTCTCACCTGTCTCACCTGTGTGTTTTGACTAAAAAAATGGACACTGACTGCATCTTTTTTCATCTGCTCAGCCTGATAATGTGTGAAAGAGTTTGAACAAATAGTTGCTAGGACGCTCTCCATTATGCAACAAGGTACTCTAAGCACTAAGTATATGTTCAATAATGATATTATTTTTTCAGATTTATACGCAAAAAAAATACCCTGTGATCTTCTCTTATAAAAACACTTTTTAACATTAACAAATGCTGCATGTTGGGATTCTAAATTATGAGAAACAACATACAGAAGGCATCTGCTAAGTTTTGGAAAGATCAGTGTTATTTTGAGTATTTTATGCAGATTTTTGTCTTTGTCCCAAATCAGTGATTATCACCACCTTAAATGACAAATGGACTCGTCCAATATATACAGATAGAACAGTCCACTAGGCATTAATGGGTTGAAGTTACCTGTATGATACCCAGGAAAAAAGTAAAGTTGCTTCCACTGATGTTAACCAATTACAGTTGCTTCCACTGATGTTAAACAATTGCAATTAATTGTCCGAATCACTTGAAGTAGATTCCATTATCATAATCATGATATTTTCTTTCAGAGCCTGTCCATCGAAGGATCTTTCCAGTCAAATTTCAACTCACTTGTATATAACAGTTATATGAAATTAAAATTAACAACTTCTTTTCTTAATGCATTAAAAAAGCGTCATAGCCATTATTTTTTCCATTTCTTTCTAAACTTGTAAGGTAGACCAGATGAAAACAGTCACTTTTTCTCAAATATCTGACCATGTATGGTGCATGTACACTAGATGCTGTCAGAGAGTAGCTCCCCCCTCTCCTAGTAGTTTTTCCCCCGGAATAATTACTATGATTTTTCCATAGAATTTCCCACCGGAAAAATGGCTGTATATTAGAATCCGCCCCCGGAAATGTGACTATATAGCCAATTTTCCCCGGGGAAAATCTACTATACGTGTTTTTGCATAGCCGTTTTTCCCCTCTATAGTGGATTTTCCCCCTGATAATATGATTGCAGGAATACACGCTACATAGTGGAATTTGCTCCTTCTCCAATTATAATAGTGAGGTTCACAAGAAATATGAGTATCTGTCCGTATAGGATGGATAATCGATGCTAGAACCGCATGCATGTGTCCATCAGCCTGTCTTATTTTGTTTTGGGAAAAAACAGGTAGGCATTTTGCTTTTCCATGTTAGCCAAAAACGGATATGAGTGTACATGGTTGTGTGCATAAATTTGTATAATTTTGTGTTTGTACAAGCGTTCATCTGTGCGTGCGCGCAGCGGAATGTCTGGACTAGAGTTCGCCTTTCATGCAGGAGTCATGGGCTCGACTCCCATTGGGACACATGGCCGATTATGGTTTTCAATGTAATACAATCCATACTAAATCAAACATGACTAGACAAAGCACCCGTTCGTACATCTTCCTGTAGACAAAGCACCCGTTCGTACATCTTCCTGTAGATTGCATGCGTATGTGAATGTATGTATCCCTACCTGCGATGAGTACAAGTCACACCAGTAGTAGTATTTCAATACACAGTTCCGAGCCACACCCAGAATGTCACTCAAAATCACATGATATCGCATACCTGGCCAATGCAACGACAACTTAGCACGTGACATAGTCTCACAAACAAATCGCACGTGGCCAATATCCAACATAAGTCCGTGATTTTACCTTACAGTTAATGAAGGGATGTATACCTGTTGAAAGAAAACAAACTAACACCACTTTTAATGAACTTAACCCTGCTCTGCAAGAACAGAACGCCTCGGAAATGCATGATGCGCCAACCGTGAGGAGGCTGATTCGTCGCCATAGATCGCCAGCATTTAGCAGACACTTGCATTTATCATTTGTTTTTCCGCCATCTTTGCGCTAGCTTGTGAGACGTAGTAACAGTAACTAAGCAGGCGGAGCTTAGCGGCTATTCTCGGAACTGTGTATTCTCATATTAACGTTGCCCCCGCACCTCAGCGGAACGAATCCATAGCCGCAGTAACGGGGCGCCGAGCGTCCGTCCATTACAAGTCACACCATAATCGTTCCTTAAATTAGTAATTATTGATTATTATAAAAATATGATTGCTATATTTGCATATTGATGTTTTGGAATTAATCATCTTTATTATTATTTTTTTTTTTTTTTACCTTTTTTTCTTTATTACCTCCCTTGAAGTACCTATACATTTCTTATGCAATTAATTCCGTAAAATGTCTCTGTTCCATTCCGTTCCGTTTCGCAAAATACCAATAACCATACCAACTTCGCTAATAACCAATTTCCCGGTGGGGGAAAAAAGGACTATGGGGGAAAAGTGGCTCTATGAGGTCCGGACAACCGGACAATCCACTATAGCCGTCCTTCCGGGGCGGGGGGAGGGGGGGGGGGGGAAACCACTCTAACAGACGCATTAATCAAATACAGGTAGGGCAGCAAATACCTATATCATACTCACAGTATAAATAATACATTACTGTGACCATGACATAGATGTGTAAATAAAATTGTTCAACCTTGAAAAATGGACTCTACTGTGTTTTTGGCAAATGTATGGACACTAATTACACCATTTTTTTTATCTGCCCAGCCTGATAATGTGTGAAAACAAGAAAACTCTTTAAAAAAGATAATAGTCAGCGCAGATTAAATGGAAGTGTGTTTTGTTATATGTCTCTAGTTGAAGATTTGACAATAACTTTCATGAATAAGTAAGCTATACGTGGCAAAAGAAGTTAGGGATATTTGTATGTACGGTGAAATAAAAGGAAACTAAGACATATCTGAAATCTGAAATTGATATATTTGATTACATCATTTCATTTACAGACAAAAATCCATCCGTTGGAGTCTGTAGCACTAGATGTGAATGAGAAAAGTTGTATGGAAGATCACTAGGGTCACAAATCTGTCAATATCGCGTATGTCCACCTGTTGCATCTATGCAGGCCACACAACGACGACGCATACTCCTGATGAGTCTGGCAATCTGTAGCTGGGGTATCCTCCCCCACTCCTCCTGCAAGGCTGCGCCCAAAGCTTTCCCAGAGCGTTCTTGGTCGTGGAACTCTTTGTCGTACACGTTGGCTGAGAATGTCCCAAACATGCTCGATTGGCGACAAATCAGGGGATCGAGCAGGCCAATCGAGATGATCCACATTGTTCTGCTGCAGGAACTGCTGTACTATCCTCGCCCGATTAAATCTTGCGTTGTCATCCTGCAGCACTACATGGTGTTGTTGAACAAAAGGCAGAACAACCGGCTGTAGCACTTCATTGATGTAGCGTTGGCCTGTCAGAGTTCCGTTAAGCACAAGCAGCTCTGTACGGGAACGAACAGATATGCCGCCCCATACCATAAGACTTCCTCCTCCATACCGGTTATGTTCAACAATGGCGCAGTTCGTGTACCTCTCACCTCTGATCCAGCAGAAACCGTGACTCGTCGGTAAAGAGTACAGTCGCCCATTGTTGGTTTGTCCATCGACGATGCTGCCTTGTCCATGCTAGCCTGGATTGTCTATGTCTCTGGGAAAGTGGCACCCCAACGTAAGGTCGCCGAGCTCTAAGTCCAGCGCTGTGAAGTCGATTCCGCACGGTTTGAACAGACACTCTTGTTCCAGTTCTTGAGAGACGTTCGCGCAGTTGTTCGCCACTTACTGATCGTGATCTCAAGGCTGACGTACGCAGGAACCGATCCTGGGCTTGCGACGTAGACCTCGGGCGCCCACTTCGACGTCGATCAGAATTATGACATTTGCTCATAACTCGACCTCTAGCCATGACTGTTTTTAAAATCAAATTACATTCTTTTTTTTGTTACTGACATGCCCATACGTCGGGGAACGTTTGGTCTTTTATGATCGCCATACATATGTATTTATGTATGATCTTTGACCACAGGGTATAATCGATTCCGCCAATTTTCGCTTCCTGCAGAGACTGTCCGTCATATTTGGCTTCCACCGAGACTGTCCGCGAACTCTTGCTTCCTGCAGAGACTACTGTCCTCGTAAAATGGCTTCCTGCCGAGACTGTTCGCGTGACTCTGCTTCCTGCCGAGAGCCTCGGCAGGAAGCAGAATCACGCGGACAGTCTCGGCAGGAAGTCATTTATCATGTACAGAAGTATCGGCAGGAAGCAAGAGATCGCGGACAGTCTCGGCGGAAGCCAAATTTGATGTACAGTCTCTGCAGGAAGCGAAAATTAGCGGAATCGATTATACCCTGTGATGCATGTTGAACAAATTTTGCTCTGTATCGGACTGACTGTGTCTGCTATCGAAAATGTACTGTTCCATGTTGTGGTTTGCGATTTTCCTTTTTTGGTAAAGGTATATGAGCCGCAACGCGAGATTGATTGATTGATTGATTGATTGATTGATTGATTGATTTGATGATTTACGTCCACGGTAAACATCTATGGTCATGTCGGGACGGCCAGTTGACCTAACCATATTATTCCTGGGCAGGCTTAGACCTCCTAAGCGGTTGACCATGCAGTACTAAGTGCACATACTTTCGCCAGTAACTGACAACTGCCCTTCTTGAATCAGCGGAAGGAGAAACGAAAGTATGTGGCCAGACCGGGTTTCGAACCCAGGACCTATGACTTGTGAGTCAGGTGCCCTACCGATTGCGCTACACGACCCGGCCGCAACGCGAGAAAACCAACAGTGTGGTTCTGCGCCTAGCGCAGACTAAGATCAACCTGGGCATCCGCTTAGTCTGATCAGTGTCTTCGCATTACACTTAAAGGGTAGCTGAGGGTCTAACCTACATTCATGCGGACAGCGAAGACTCTGATCAGACTGGGCGGATGCCCAGGCTGCTCTGAGTCTTCGGTGGGCGCACATGCCACTTGGTTTTCCCCTGTTGCGGCTCAAATACACTTGCAGATCCTTGAAACATTATGTTACCTTCAGTGTTACCTTCATTTGAGGCCGATACCCGACAAAAAACAAAGTGGCACGTGCGCCCAGCCAAGACACAGATCAGTCTGAGCATCCACCAATTCTGATGAGGGTCTTCGCTGTCGGCAATGAGCTAGCCTAGACCCTTAGCTACCCTTTAAGCACACAGCGAAGACTGATAGACTGGGCGGATGCCAGGCTGATCTGAGTCTCCGCGTGGCGCACATGCCACTTTGTTGGTTTTGTCGTATCGTGTCATATCATACACTTACCACAAAATTGAAAAAATAAATAAATAAATAAAATAAAAACGACAGACCTGTCAAGATGCGGCTAAGGAGTGGTAATGCTTTTTTCTTGAAAAGGCGGGCCTATAGCTGTAATCATCAATGATGATTAGTTATTTGGAAAATAATGATAGACAAATGTAGTTCATGGATAAATGGTTATATGGTTATGATATGATGATTTTTCTTTCGATTTTGTGTTTCACGGAAAAAAAATCGCTCGTTTGAGCTGCTTCGGCGAGGGGCCACAAGAAAAAACAATTTACAAAGAGCATTCTAGAATAACCACCAAATTGTCCTTGAATCCAAAACCCAGTTCTTGCTGTAAATTACAGCTTGTCTAGGTAATAGACTTGTTCAGTTTAGGTATATGAGTACACTTCAAAAATGTTTTTGCCATTTTTCAAAGGGGAACGACTTTTGTGACTTCCTGTTTGGTTACCTGGAGGACAAAACTCTTTCAACATAGGGTCAACTCTTAAAGAAAAACGTTGCGGCTAGAGGAACATGTTCTTTCATTTAAGAGTTGACCTCCATTGAAAATAGAAAAGTGACAAAATTCCTTGCCCTGAAAGTGTACCTATTCAGCTAAACGAAAGGGACGCACGATATTTAGGAACTTTTTGAGCCGCGACACGACAAAACAAACAAAGTGGCATGTGCGCCCAGCGAAGACTCAGATCAGCTTGGGCATCTGTCTAGTCTTCGGTTGCGCTTAAAGGGTATCAAGGGTTTACGCTACCTCCATGCCGACTGCGAAGACTTTGATCAGACTGGGCGGATGCCCAGGCTGATCGGAGTCTTCGATAAGGGCACATGTCACTTTGTTGGTTTTGCCATGTCGCGGCTCAGTTAGTAAAGGAAAATATAAGGTCAATGTGCGTATACTTTATTTATTTGACCATTCCGTTTGAATTTACAATCTAATAACCAAACTGTGTGCTCTTTCTGTTGTGTGCACTCAATAAGTACACGCACTAGCTTTCAGTTCTTTTGTCCTATCTAATCCTACAAATACGCCTACGTTGCATGTACTTCTTAAGCCTTCGCCCTGCAAGTAGATGAAACAAACATAATAAGAGCCGCGACACGACAAAACCAACAATGTGGTTGTGCGCCTGGCGCAGACTCAGATCAGCCTGGGCATCCGCCCAGTCTGATCAGACTCTTCGCTAAGCGCTTAAAGGGTAGCTAAGGGTCCAAGCTACCTTAATAGGGACAGCGAAGACTCTGATCAGACTGGGCGGATGCCCAGGCTGATCTGAGTCTGCGGTGGGCGCAAAACCACTTTGTTGGTTTTCTCGTGTCGCGGCTCATAACTGGACAAACATAAGCAAGGGAAGTAACTTCTAGCGCTAATTTAAAATTTAAGATATTCCCAGCAATAGGTTTTAGTAGAGCAGACGGAGCCCCAAAAGTGCTCTCCTTAAGGACTTTACTGGTAAGGTTCTGCAAACATCAAGTGTTATATACCAAATTGTTTGTCAGCATGTCTAGTGTATGGATCCGGCTGATGACATCGCTGCAGCTGAGTACTAACAGAGTTATGGCCCTTGAAACTTACGTACCCATAAACAGCAAAATTACACAATTTTTGTCGGTGTACGTCAAAAATGTCCATTTATTTCAAGTTAAGACATGTGTTTGTCATTTTCCAGTAGTACGTACGGAAAACAAATGGAATGAACTAAACATAGAAGATTTTAACGAATATGGCTTATTGAACAGTGTTTTACCGTGCGTCTGTTTGTTAATTACCGTTGATTACCAAAGATTGACAATTTTCGACATCAATATTAGAATTTGTCTGTTTTATTACCACGACAATAAATATGTCAAGTCTTATGCAGAAACTAATTTACAAGGTATTTCATTGTTGAATTAATTATCTAGATATATTTCAACATGTACAAAAGGTCAAGGTCACGGTCAAACAGAAAACGTACATAAATGATGAAAGTCTACTTAAATTACTACTTTAAGACCAGCTAAATGGGCTAAATGCTTTGAAAACAGTATATTTGTGTAATTTCTATTAACTCGCACTTATTTAGATAATATGTGCTCTATATATTTATTTTTCCATCCGTCCGTACGTCGGTTTGTCAATAGCATGTGTTCACCACTGTTTTGGCAGTCAACTTCTCAAAAATGACAAGCTTAACAGTGGTCAAACTAGCAGCCGATTGTATAAGCGTTGTAGTTGCATACTCTGGTGTCATTTTCAGTCCAATCCGGTACTTTTAGATTGTCTTCGGGCCGTCTGTCCTTGTCAGTTCATCCATTGGTTCGTCCGTCGGTCCATCTGTCGGTTGAAATTGATCAAATGATACATTAATAAAAGCTAGTAGATTTTTAAGCTCCAATATCTCCCTCTCCTTTTATGAGACACTTTTTCAATATGTTCTTTTTTTCTAAAAGCCCAACGTCTACAAAGTATTTCCCTGCTTTCTGCTGTCTGAGTATTGGGCAGTTTGTCTGTTTCTCCCTTGTTATATACGCGACCGTATCATTTTAATGACAATTGCATATTCTCATCCAAATAAACACAATAACAGACATAGATCTTAGTGTTGTAGAAAATATGCTTGGAGGCCTCTGAATTAAATCAATATTGTCTTCTGGACTGTTAGAAACCGTACTGTTGTCTACGTTACCAATAATGGACAAACTACTTCATCTGATTAGAATGAGCATGTACGTACAATCAATGAAGAACACTAATGCATTTATATATCGTTAAATAAAAACAAATGCTATCAAACTTGCAAAACTTTGCACTGTCATATACGTTACCGAATATGAGTAACAATGAAATGCATCCAAAATGGTATTTTGCGCTACAGAATCTGTTATTGCTAAAGTGGCCTTTTAGCATTCTATGGCGGAACTATATTATAAATTAAGTAATTAAATGGTTCCTTGAGGACTTGGAGTAGTCTGAAACTGTATCACTGTCACACAAGGAGTTACTGATCAGAGGACTTTTAAAGTGTGTGTAGACTATTTATATATGGATGAAGGGGTAGAAGATAATTTAAGGATACTTTTGGGATTTAGCTCTCTCTCTCTCTCTGTCAATTCTCCATAAAATGATATAATGTAAATGTACATTAGAACTGCCTCCCAGTTTTTATGAGCAATCAGGATAACTATTTTCAGAATTTGTTACCACATACTCTCCCCTATACTAGTCTCGCTTAACGTATATTACATCAAATATTGTAAGACTGATACATATATAATGTGTTACTATCGTGTTTGAACTCTGAATTACACCAATGCCATTTTTGAGTCAAGGTAAATCATAGTCTCATAAGCTACATATTACTATTTACGTTAGTTACATCAATTTGATTAATATCAATTCCGTAAGATACTCTTAGAGTGTCATACTTTGAGAAATGTTTGAATCTCATCATTAGTGGAGTTGCTTATGTAATCCCGTGTCCACTTTTTGTTAATCAGGAATGTTATATACCAAAATGTTTGTTTTGACAAGCAGTTTTCAAAAATTGTTCCTGCGAATTTTTTCTATCACTTTTCAAGGTCAAGGTCAAAGGTCAAAGGTCAACGCTTCAAAATAGAAAGGAAAACTTTAAAAGTCGTGATTTATGGTGGGCACAGTGTAAGATATGGGACTAAATTTTGGTATTATCGAAAGAAAATAAATGTTTGTAATCAAAAATTCATTTTACAATTGACTTTGACCGCTATTGTGGCAAGGTCAAGGTCATTTCTTTAAAGGTCAAAAGAAAATATATAGATATAAACACTATGATTATTGTTTCGTTAAACGCGAATTGGATATGGCATTTCTCAGATCATTCTTACGGTTAAAATAGTTAAGCAGGCCATTGTATACAATATTATATCTTAATTATCAAATCCGTTGCCATGGCATCAGATTTATGCAAGCATATTTCTAAAAACTTGGCATTTTAAAGATAAGCATTGGAGTTTGTTGTGCAAATCTGATGGGTTTTGAGGCAGTAAATCTTGATTGTTATATGCGAAACTGTTTGTTTTGAGCATAGATGTTGGACTCCTGTATTTTTTAAAGAAGGAAATGTGTATATCTTTATTCTTAGCAACCAGTTTTAGCCCTTAGCAACCAACCTTTAACAGATTTAAAACCTTTGACTTCATTCCACGAAGAATAGCTATTATGTGTAATAAATCATGATAAAAACTGTTGAAAATATTTAAAGGACAGCTGATAGATTTTCAGTTGGTTGAAAAGATGCATTTATATTTGTCTTAGCAACCAGTTTCAGTCCATAGCAACCGTCTTTTGTAATAAATTTGGAACTTTTGATTGAATTCCAAATGAGATATCTTCTATCTACAATGTGTTATGCGGACAATTGTAAGTAATATTTAACAAACAAGTTATGAAAATTAACAATGTGTTACAAAAACCTGCGTATACGTTTGTCCTTAGCAACCAGTTTCAGTACTTAGCAACTTTCAATTAACAGATTCTAGACTTAAGATTATCTTTCATTCTGGATATCTGTTATAAGCAACAAACTATAAAGACAATTGAAAGTAATATTTAAAGCCCAGCTGTCTGACTTTGAAAATCTGTTGAAACATATAGGTATCTATGTGTCCTTAGCAACCAGCTTGAGCCCATAGCAACCACCGTTTAATAAATTTGGATTATTTTTACTTATTTCCAAATCAGATATCTTCTAATATCAATGTATTATGCAGACAATTATTAGTTATATTTAACAAACAAGTAATGGATTTTAACAAACTGTTGACAAACCAGTCTATACATTTGTCCTTAGCAACCAATTTCAGTCCTTAGCAACTGCCTATCAACAGATTATAGACTTTTGATTTACTTTCATTTTGGATATCTGTTATAAGCAACAAACTACGAAGACAATTGGAAGTAATATTAAAAGCACAGTTGTCTATCTTTGGAAATCTGTTGAAACATATGGGTATCTTTATGTCCTTAGCAACCAGTTTGAGCCCATAGCAACCACCTTGTAACAAATTTGGATTTTTTTTTGTTTATTCCGAATGAAATATCTTCTATAATCAACGTTTATATAGATAACTGTAAGTTTTGTTTATCAAACCAGTTACAGACTATAACAAATTGTTGAAAAAGAGGCGTATATTTTGTCCATAGCAACGACCCTTAGCACTTAGCAACTTTCTCTTAACGAATTTTAGACATTGTACTGAACTTCATAAGGGATATCTTTTATGTGCAACAAACTTTGAAGACAATTTGAAGCATTGCCGGCTGACTTTGAAAAATCATTGAAACAATGTGGGTATATATTTGTCCTTAGCTATTTAAGCACTTGACAACCACCTTCCAACAGATTTAGAGCTACTGAAAGAATTCCAAGCAAATTATCTTCTATTTACAATGTATTATATTAGCTGTTGTATATGCTTTTGAAGCGTAAGTATTGGACTTAAACAATTTGTTGAAAAAAAATTATTTAATATACACTTGTTCTGGAACAATTATTTATACATATATCCTTAGCATCCTTAGCAACCAGTCTTAGCAACTAACTCTTAGCGAATTCGAGACTGTTTACTGAAATCCATCCGGAATATATTCTTCCTGAAACAAAATATGAAGACAGTGTTGTAAGAAACTGTCGGACTTCTACAATCTGTTGATAAATGTGTCCTTAGCAACCGGTTGGAGCCCCTAGCAACGAACTCTTATGAGATTTGGAATTTTGACCATATTACACTAAGATTATCTTTTATGCCCTACAAATTATGTAGACAAAATAAAGTCGATAGAGTTAAAAAAAATACCTTGAAAACCTCTATGTATCCGCCCACAGCTTCCAATATGTGTCTCAAGCGACTAAATTTAAACAGCGCTCAAACCTTAACTGAATTTCAAACAGAACATCCTATATGTGCAATGAACTAGATTGCAATGTTTAAAGTACAGCTGTGTGACTTTTAATTCTCTTGAAGATAAAAACCTGTTTTGTATTAGACTTGAGCAACCAGTTTGAATCCTCAGCAACCAACTCTTAACCGACTTGAAGCTTATGAATGAATACTAAACAATAGGTCTTTGTGCTCAACAAACTAGTAATACAACTGTGTGAGCCGCGACACGACAAAACCAACAAAGTGGCATGTGCATCCAGCAAAGACTCAGATCAACTTGGGCATCCGCCCAGTCTGACCAGAGCCTTTGCTGTGCGCTTGAAGGGTAGCTCAGGGTCTAGGCTAGCTCCATGCCGACAGCGAAGTCTCTGATCAGACTGAGTGGATTCCCAGGAGGATCAGAGTCGAGCTGGGCGCAAATGCCACTTTGTTGGTTTGTCGTGTCGCGAAAAATATTATCGCTATAACATACGTTCATTTCTTAAGAAAAAAGTTAATCAATCACGAACATGATATGAACCAGATCACAGGTGGTTGTCTTTCCACTGCCTTACCTCCTTCCAACTCCTTCCCATTCTGCCGGGGTGGTATATTAACCCCGTCTGTAAAAGGAAATGTATCGAACTGTTATCTTTCTATTGTACCATGATAAAATTACATGATTTTCACAGCTTTTTATCAACGATCTGTGCAGTAGAATATATTTTTTCTGGGACAGCTGCTGGGGGTTCGACACATTTATCTTGATAATGAATGTGATCCTGAACTGCATAGAGCGTAATGCATGATTAACTCTTTTGTCAGCATGAGCATTCCAAATCAGATTTTTTCTCTCCTTTTGTCCGCTTCTTGAGTCTTTCTTATATAGAGATAAACAGCCTATATCATAGCTTCCATTTGGATTTATCGTGTGTTTTGTGTGATCTGGCACAAGTTTTCGTGGCTTTTCTAAACCTTGCAACGTATCACATTACACCATACCGATATGTCTGATATCAGGGCAATTAATTATGTAGGGGCAGTACACGTAATTCTAGAATCCTCCATGTCATCATACTCCCTATTTTTAATTTCGCGACTTCGATGCTTGTAAGTTTACGACTTATTATGTACATGTATTAAGCGTAGACATTAGTATATATTCAAAACGTTCTCTTTTAGAATTTTAAATTGCAGAAATATAGATATAATATCTCCGTAGAGAAATGAAATTAGTGCACCTTGCCAATTACTGGCAGGATAATAGGTCTTTATCTGTTATCTTTTTATACCAACATGTCAGGGATCTGAACATTGACAATACAGCTATTACAGATTGAAGAAATAAACCCTAAAACTGAAACAGTCGGCTGGTAGAAAAGAGGATTAGGTATATAATGTATAAATTATTTTATTCAGTTAGAACAATAGAAATAATAGCATGGCGAGATATCTTAGTCATATTTGATTACTTGGTATTCTCGACTTGGGCAAAAAAAAGCTGTTTCCTAGTTGGCAAGATGATTTCTGTGCAAGCTCAGTCCTCGTTTCTTATATTTACCTGCTTGTAAATCTCTTACACTACACTAGTATTGCTTTAAAACAGAAAACAGAAATGTACAGCGAGCTTTCATGTACCCTAGACTTTCTCCGAAATCTCACAACTACGATATCCGTTTATACGGTGTTTAGTGTGACCATTCGACTTACGGTATTTCCACTTACCTACAAAAATAATAATAAAAAAAAAACATTTAGTGTTACCAGCCTATGGGCCTTCTGCATATTATTTCTCCATCTCGAACGGTTGATCATAAAATGAAGCAGCTAGCGCATTGCGGATATAGAAATCCGATGCGATATAAGGTTTGCGGGTCGAAAATACTGGTTGCCATGGCAACAACTGTGTTCGTTAGGGCCCAACCCTATTTTTCCATAATTTAAGGGATTGCTATATACTACCATACGAAGTCTGTTACTGAATGTTTTGTCAACCCAGTCTATATAAAGCTCTATTTTCATTGTATTTATGTGGAAAAAGTACTGCAAATACCCGTAAAATGCTCGCTAAAGCTCTCCAAAATCATTTTTTCTTATCGTTTTCCTGATTTCGTCCATCAAATGATAATTTTCAAAAAAAAAATTCATTTACGCCTTTGAAACACGACATTAATGTCTTAAAATGGAGAGAAATCAAATAAAGGTGAAAAATTATAGTGCCGTGCATTTGACCTTGACCTTGACCTTATAAAGGTCATGAAAAAATTCGCAGGAACCATTTTCTGACTCTACTTAGATTGACAAACATTTTGATGTATAAAAACCCTGATTAACAAAAAGTGGACACGGGAGCATATTTTTGTGACATAAGCAACTCCACTACATGTAAGCGCCATTTCAAATCATTATAATGTTTTTGAATATTGCATTAAAAAGTATATTACACGTATTAAACAGTTCTGTATGGTAACCTACAAAATTTAATGAAACCACTTTTTTCCACTATAAAGCTTGTCTCTAGACCTAAATAGTAATATACTAATACTAATGCAATTTATCAATTTTAATTTTGTCTTGTATAGTTTTATTTGTCTGAAATTCGTATCTAATGGTAACATAGATTACAGCCTTATAAACTGTAGAAAAATTAAGCATACTAATAAAAGTTTAAAATTTAAAAATGTTTTACATCACTTGATATAAACAAAAAATTTATATCGATTTAAATATAGATTACTGATTTTCACTTTTATTTAAAATCATAGTAATTTTTGTAAATTTTCTATTGGTAACGTATTCAACAGTCTGAACTCTCAATCGCCCCACTAAGTAGGCAGCAAGAAAGAGGCAAATATTTTGCATATATAGGACACTTAGAAAAATGACGTCTACACAACTTCGTCGGATGGCCGGGCAACATCCTACTGGCCTGGCGTACATTTAGACTGGCTGTTATAACTAGGATACAGGTTCTAATGCATTTTAGTGAGTGGGTATTTTTCTTTTTATTCTGTTTTAAGATAAACTGTTCTTTTGCAATGTCTTGAATCTTGAAGATGTCAAAACTATGCCAGTAGTCCATCAAAACATCAATGAATATGTATACGCTTGCAAAGAAAAATAACAAACTAACAAAGTGTTGCATACAGTATGGTCACTTGAAGTGTAAATGACAAATAAATAAGTTATAAGGTAAACACTCACTTATTTACAACATATGGAGATATATTTCGCATTTCCATTGCTAGTTAGAAGTGTTGCGAAAAAAATGGTATGTGATAAAATATTTTGAACATGTCGTCTGTAGAAGCAGCTTTGTAGAAGTACTGTCTGTATAATACTGTTTCAAGTAAATTAATCCTGGCTCACTGAAGCGTGAAGGATTGCCAGAAGTAATTTCATTTGCACTAGCATAGATGTGCAGCACTATAATGTCACGTATATTATGTTACAATATGACATAATATTACTTTTTCGAACCGCAAGAGCCTGAAAGATTTCCAGTTTTGCAATGCATATTTAAATGGGTGGGGTATTTACTCATGTTTCTCAGAGTTTCTTTGTCTCTGTACTGAAATCTTGAGTTCTGATAATCTATACATAAAGCAAAGGTTCTAGACTTGCTATTTTATTGCAAATATTGTTTCAAAATCTTGACTGATGGAGTCAACATTAATTGTAAACCTGAAATTTAAAAAAATATTTTCAAAACAAATTGCAGCGTAAACGCCACATCACAAGGCCACAAAATGAAAACTAAAGTAAATAATAAGTACCGTATATACGGTAAATAAGCTACAAACTGAATACAAATAAAAAATTGTACAAAGTACCATCTCATAAATGAATTTTTAACTCTTTTCCATTTAAGTATCATTTTACCCAATTAAATGGGTGGGGTAATTCAAGGGGAGATAACTCGCTTAGTACTCAGAATCAGAGGTGTCATCAGCCGGTTTTGTAAACTAGAGATTCTAACGATTAATCTGATATATAACTCAAGATGTTTGCAGAACCTTACCAGTAGCACCTTCTTATAAGCTGCCTATCTGCCGTACTATTTTCATTAAATCTGTAATACATATTTACCAGTTAGTTTTTAATTTTTACTATGAAATTGAAACAAGAAGTTATCATCCCAAATGAGAGATAATTCTTAAAAAAGATATACTAAATGCTTAGCCCAATCGGATATAAACTTTAGTAATTTTCAGTTAATATACAATTACCAATATCGACACGTTTTTCCTATAAATCTAAACACTAGATAAATGTTATCAGGGGCGGTAACTCATGCCCAAAATAATACATCTTTCATTATCATACTTTTTCACTTCCCGCATCAAGCCAATACATCTGAATACAAAAGTTACAATTATTGGGAGTGTTAAGAGTGTTGCTTTTCTACATCCACAGTCATATTTGGGTTACGAGAAAAAAAAATAGTGAGTCAGCACTCGTAAAACACAAAACCATCAGGGGCCGTATTCATAAAACGACTTAAGTGGTTGCTATGCTGTTGCTAAGGTTAAATTTCTTTGAAGGAGATTCCCTACAACTATGAAATTTGGGCTGGAGGAACAGTCTTTGTAAGACTGTTCCTCCAGACCAAATTTCATAGTTGTAGGGAATCTCCTTTATAGATATTTAGCCCTAGCAACCGCATAGCAACAACTTAAGTTGCTTTATGAATACGGCCCCAGGATTCAAATGACTGGGACAGAAAATATACTTGAAGTTAGCCGCGGCACGACAAAACCAACAAAGTGGCATATGTGCGCCACGCAGAGATTTATTCGCCCAGTCTGATCAGAGTCTTCGCTGAGCATGGAAGTAGCTAAGGGGTGGCTATCAAGCTTGACCTGAGTTTTCACGTGGTTAGCTTTTTTTGTTTTGTCGTGTCGCGGCTCAAATGTGTAGAACAAAATCAGACTGCTCCAGGATTTACTGTTTTCATTACCGTAAGGAAGTGTCTGTCTGTCTCTCTACAGAGAGAGAAAGAGTCACTCTCTCGACTCTGTCTGTCTGCCTGTCTGTCTGTCTGTCTGTTTGTCTCTAAAGTCTCTCTCTCTAGACAGGCAGAGAGAGAAAGAGAGAGAGAGAGAGAGAGAGAGAGAGAGAGAGGTTTGAAAATCTCAATATCTGTGTCTCTTATTGTGTTTCCACTACTATTGATCGGACGCGCATGCAGGGGTGAGGGACTTGGGTTTGGATGCGGGTGTCTGTGTACGGTAGTAAAATGCATACAGATGGACTTACCACATCCAGTAGGAGTGAAAGCTTGTAATTCATGCCGGCCACCACCTGAAAGATACAACACAAGGGATTCACTAAAATTACACAGACTTTTGCTAGAATTTTGCTGCACCTATTCTTCTACCTTTTTTCTTATAACTACTCTTTTTAATCGCTTACATGTCTCTGTGATTGTTTTTGAACAACCCTTACAGCCCCCTCCCCCACCCCCGAAAGAAGAAAAGAAATTACGTCTGCCAAGTTTCAAAACTATTTCGCCCAACAATGTCATACTGAGTATGCAAAAAATGAGGGCGTATGGATAAGAAGGGGTAACAGGGATAATTCAAAGCAAAGGTAATTTTCTTATTTCTCAACGAAAACATATGTTGTGACCTCTCATTAGAACCGTCTTAGCGAGACAATTCTAATGAGGGATCACAATATATGTTTTCACGCAGAAATATTGAAAATTATCCCTAAATTATGTTACCCCTTCTTATCTGAAGCTTTAATAAAGCGTCAAAATGAAAATTATAGTTGAGACTTGATAAAGGGCTGCAACTTCTACATGTACCACTTAACAATGCCCAGTGACATGTGGCTTACGACCATAACTGTATTCGTGAGTAACATTTTCTTTGCAGCTTCACTGTAAAGAAATCCGTAGGTTTTACGGCTAAATACCTGACAATCAGCCGCCAGTCCATTTCCTGTTATTTTTACGGGCGCCCGTAAACACTGACAGGAATCATAACGCAGAGTAGGGTAGAATAAGACAGGTATGGTTTTAGCCATATAGCCCTTCAACATAATAAAAGTATTTTTCAAGAGCAGTTAACATTACTCTGCCATATAGTGATTTCAAAAAATGTTCAGACAGACGCCCGTGAAAATAACGGGGAACGGACTGGCAGCTGCACTGCAAAATAAACGGTAGATTTTACGGTAAAATAACTGGTAATCAGCTGCCAGTCCTTTTATCGTTATTTTTACGGGCGCCCGTAAAAATTGCAGGAATCATCAAGCAGAGTGGGACAGAAAAGATGTCGTTTTGGTTAGAAAGCCCTTCAACAATACAAAGTTACTTTCGAGTGCGCCAAGTTAACATAAAACTTCCATTTCGTGATTTCAAACCATATCTTACAGGCAAAAGCCCGTAAAAATAACGGGAAAAGGACTGGCAGCTGGTTTCCAGGTATTCTACCGTAAAATCTACAGATTTTTTTTACAGTGTGGTTGCAAGGGATTCTTCCGTAAACTCTACGGATTTTTTTACAGTGTATTTGTTATTATCCCTTTATTTTTTTCCAAATTACATACATACATACATACATACATACATACATACAAGGTAATTTTTGCGGTGTTCCATTTTTCGCGGTATTTCGCGAATATTAAAATCGCGAAAAGTTTCCTGTTTCTTACAAAGTGTCTTCTGTAGACACAGTGTTCATATATTTTGTTTGTGTCTGCTGCAGTAGTTGCTGGTTCTTTTCACTTGAGCATGTTGAGCCAGTTCTTTCATTAACCTGCGGCAGCCCTGACGCAGGTTAATGAAAGAACTGACTCAAGTGAAAAAGAAAATGTTTTGCTTTTCGAGCATGTTGCTAACCGCGAAAATTAAAAATCGCGAAAATTAATATTTATGTTTTTGACCCTTAACCGCGAAAATTTGAACCCGCGAAAATTACCGCATATACGGTACAAACATACATACACATGGAATTGGTCTGTAGGCCAAGTCACTATCAATATTTGCCATCGTCTCCATCGACTGACATAATAGCATAATAAATAGTTCCTATGTTTTTGTACACAGGTGCTCTTTATAATATACGGAGCCCGGGAGGGGACATTGCAATACATATACTGATTTCGTTCCCACGAAATGCATTTCGTTACCACGCATTGCTTTTTCGTTCGCTCAGTTTAGTATTTCGTTCCCTCAAAATAAAATTCCGTTCCCACGCTTTACTTTTTCGTTTCCACGCATTACTTTTTTCATTCCCTCAGTTCAGTCTTTCGTTTCTTCGAAATAATATTCCGTTCCCACGCTTTACTTTTTCGTTTCCTCAAAATAGCATTTCGTTCCCTCAAAATAATATTACGTTCCTTCGCTTTACTTTTTCGTTCCCTCAAAATAATATTCTGTTCCCACGCATTACTTTTTCGTTCCTTCAAAATAATAATTCGTTCCCTCAAAATAATATTTGGTTCCTCCAAAATACCATTTCGTTTCCACGCATCGCTACTTCGTTTGCACGTACTAATATTTCTTTCTCTTGTAAAATAAATTCGTGTCCTTAAAATGGTATTTTGTAACCTCGCAATAATATTTCGTTCTATCACTGTAGTATTTTGAGTCTACAAATTATCATTCCGTTCACTCGAATTAATATTTCGTTCCCACGATTTACAATTACGAGGCCTCGCAATAATACTACATCTATTTTTAGCTTTATCGGTACAATGGGCGTTGCAAAGAGCTCTGATTTGAATAAGAGCCTTTAATAATGATAATCAATTTGATCAACATTATATAAAAAAATTTGAACATGACAATCGAACTGCATATTTAATAAACAATGCAAAAATAAGATACTTGGAAAACATAGCATCGCTATATAGAAAAACTTTCGCTGCTTTTTATTCCTGGTGAAAATTCGACGCTGGTACAACGTCCGCCCAACGTTGGACAAACATCATTGGCGTTTCTGAACGTAGGGTCAACTTTGTCCCAACATCGCGTGCTCACTCGGCGGTGTCGACTATCAGTTGGCGGAGTACTTGCATGGTTTACGAGGGGCTCTGGGTTCGTGATCAGTAGGGCCACAATTTTGTCCTCATCAATTACATTTGGGAGGTGGCCCTGGGCTGGAGGGGCGCAGTGATGGTGATGTCTGAGTTGCTTACAGTGAATGGTATTCTGCTTTTGTGACTTCTTGTTTGTTTCCTTTGGCGGTGTGACCATTTCGAGGGGGGTCTGCTCTGGAGGGAGGAATTTGCTCCAAGGGGAGCAAATTCTTTCCTTTAAGAATTGGCCCCATTTTTGGATTTACAGAGACTGGTTGGCTGAATTGCTTCCCTTGAAGGAGTACTCATGCACCTTTTATCATTTATGGACTTGGTAAGCCAGCTAAATTCAGGGTCCGGAAATACACCAGGGATTAATCGTGACAGCTGGCATAATAAAATATCATTTAGTTTAAGCATATTTTATTGCTACATTATATAGCTATGGTAAAGCTGTGGTGGGTGGGTGCCCCTTCATATTTTTGCCAGGTTTCCACAGGGAGACAACTCTTAAGACTTCCTTCTTGCTTCCCCGGGTGGAAGTGCCTTTTCTGGCTGGCATGCTTTAGAGGGAGAGCATTTGCTTCAATGGGGGCAAATTCGTTTCATTAGGAGTTGGCCCAAAATTAGAGGGGGCACAGAGATTGGGATGACTGAAAGTACTAGACTGGCTCAAGTTAAAAATAAATAAAATAACAATAATAATAATAATAATAATGATAATGATGAAAATAAAATAATAATAAAATAAAAAAATATGGTTGGCCTTCAGAACAAACGGAGTCCCATTAAGACTTGTACAATTTAGAATATAACATTTGGCCTGGGAGTCTGGCTGCTAAAATACACTGGTTTTGCTTTTATCATCACCGAATATTTTTGCGAGAAAACGAAAAGCTATTTCATAGGAACGAAATGTTAATTTGAGTGTACGAAATATTATTGTAAGGAAATGGAATATTATTGCGTGGGAAAGAACTAGTAATGCGTGGGAATGGAATATTATTTTGAGAGAACGAAATGGGTAAATTGAGAGAAAGACATAGTAATGCGTGGGAACGAAATGTCATTTTGAGGGAACAAAATATTATTTTGAGCGAACAAAATTGTAAAGCGTGGGAACGGAATATTATTTTGAGGAAACACAATACTATTTTGAGGGAACGAAATAGTAAAGCGGGGGAACGGAATATTATTTTGAGGGAACGAAATAGTAAAGCGGGGGAACGGAATATTATTTTGAGGGAACGAAATGCTATTTTGAGAGAACGAAAACGTAAAGCGTGGGAATGGAATATTACTTTGAGGGAACGAAACATTAATCTGAAGGAACGAAAATGTAAAGCGTGGAAACGGAATGTTATTTTGAGGGAATGAAATGTTAAATTGAGGGAACGAAAAAGTAATGCGTGGGAACGAAATGCATTTCGTGGGAACGAAATAAGTATATGTATTGCTATGTCCCCTCCCGGGCTCCGTAATAATACATATAATTACAACAACGCATATTATTAAAAGCTGTGTACCGGGGGACCTCATATTAGCCAAGTTTTCTGGAAGAAATTTAATGTTGGCTCATACACTGTAAAAAATAATTGTAGATTTTACGGTAGAATAACTGGAAACCGGCTGCCAGTCCTTTCCCCGTTATTTTTACGGGCGTTTACCTGTAAGACATAGAAATGGAAGTTTTATATTCACTGGCCGCACTCAAAAATAACATTGTATTGTTGAAGGGCTATCTGACCAAAAGGACACCTGCTCTCTTCTGTCCCACTCTGCTTGATGATTCCTGCAATTTTACGGGCGCCCGTAAAAATAACGGTAAAATGACTGGCAGCTGGTTGCCAGTTATTTTACCGTAAAATCTACAGTTTTTTTTTTACAGAGTACAATGTTTTTTTCATCAAATTTACTAGGACTAGGATTTGAGCAAAAGCCCTAGGTTAATGAGAACCATCTTCTGAAATTAATATTGCATGTATAAACACATCTGCAAGTTATGCAAATGAAACTATGCATTTTATATTAAAACACAAACAAACAAAAAACAACATAGATAAAAATAAATAACAAAAGAAAAACACTCTCCTTATCAAATTCGAGAGGTGACGGACAGACAAACTCAGAGCCAGGACCGTGCAATTATGGATTACAGTCAACTCTCGATATCTCGAAGTTGAACTTCAGCTCAAACTACTGATATCTTAAAGTAAATTTTATGGTACCATAAAATTTACTTTGAGATATCAGTAGTTTGAAGTACCAGGAGTTGAAATGTAAATAAAAATAGGAAATATATTCTACGAAGGAATAAGATACTTTGAGATATCAATGTTCGAGATATCGGGAGTTGACTGTAGTTCCTTTGAGCCTCCTGGGGCCGTATTCATAAAGCCACTTAAGCCGTTGCTATGCGGTTGCTAAGGCTAAATATCTATAAAGGAGATTCCCTACAACTATGAAATTTGGTCTGGAGGAACAGTCTTTGTAAGACTGTTCCTCCAGAGCAAATTTCATAGATGTAGGGAATCTCCTTCAAAGAAATTTAGCCTTAGCAACAGCATAGCAACGACTTAAGTTGTTTTATAAATACGGCCCCTGGGGAACATCGTTATAAGAAAAAATAATGAAAAAAAAAATCTTACCTGTTGTTCAGCACGCTCTATTTGTATTAAAGAGCCCATTCCCATCTCTGCGACGGCCCAGGCTGCTATCTTTTGTATATTTTCATCATTTGTGGCTACTTCTTGCCATCCCCCGCGGAGGCCAGCCTGACTATATCCAATGACCACACCCACTACTGCTAGAAAGAGTACACCGTTCATTGCTGCTGGTGAGAAGTATGTACTGCTTTTTCTGATATGAGGACCTGGCATGACGTGTTATATACATGTAGTATGGGACAGTGGCAACATATGGTGGTCCAAAATTATTAATTGTTACATTAATTAGTGGAGGTTAAATGGTGTCCTGGCTGTATGATGTATACCCACGTAATTGGCACGGAGTGAAAATGTACCTCACCGCATATGCGAACCTGAGAAAACTCGGGTTAGCCTGCGGATGCGTGAAGCCTGACCAGCGTCTTCTCTTTTCACATACACCGTCTGCGGCGTCTGATCTCGGTCTGCATCGTTTGCCTATACCTCATTTATGGGACACTTGGCATCAATGGGTTAATGATGGCAGCGTACTTGCCCGACCTATTGGAATCCACAGCAAATTACTGTCATCTTTCTAAACTTATCACCCTTAATGCGCCAAAAAGCAGACGACAAAATTTACGTCTGCAGAATTTCAAAAAATGTTTCGTCCTAGCGATACCATATCGAGAACTCAAACACTAGAGGGCAAACAGTGTAATTTCAGATGAGGTGGCTCATGATGAGCCACCTCATCTGGATCTACACTGTTTGCAAATTTAACTATTTTAATTTTTGGCGCTTTAAGGGTTAAAGTATGAATACCCCGCAATGTTTTCCATCTTTACAAAGGGAGGACAACATTTCTTCCCGTTTTTTTTTCTCCTGGACGACTAAGCTCTTCCAAAACTGGAATCTTCTCTTTAAGAAAGGAATTTGCCCCCCCACTCCCCCCTGCCCCCCCCCCCCCCCCCCCCCCCGAAAAAAAAGAAGAAAAAACGCAAAAAGCAAAAAAAAAAAAAAAAAAAAAGCAGCAAATTGTTTCCTTCAACTTGATACTCATTGAGACGGGAAACAAAATGAAAAATGGCAGGAGTGCTTCCCCTTTATGCTTATCAATTTACCTTAATGGGTTGTATCAACTGTCACATTGCGCGGACCCTCCTTACGAACTGTCTGATCTTGGTCTGCATGGTATGCTGAGATGCTTCGGTCCCAACACACAGGGCTCTCACGGTAATGTCACACAATGAGACTTATTCGAAGACATGGTTTCATGTGTTGTTGTTGTGTTATTGTTTAACGTCCACTGTGAATAGCTATGGTCATGTCGGGACGGTCAGTAAACCTAACCACACTATTCCTGGGCAGGCATAGACCTCCTAAGCGGTTAACCAGTACTAAGTGCACTTACTTTCACCACTAATTGACAACTGCCCTTCTTGAATCAGAGGAAGAAAAATGAAAGTAAGATGCCGGACCGGGTATCGAACCCAGGACCTCTGGCTTACAGGTCAGGCGCCCTACTGACTGCGCTACACGGCCCGGCAACATGGTTTCAGGAGTAGTGGAGTTGGGTTACCGAACATTAGGGGATCATGAACAGTTAAACAAAATCCAGTGTCTTTCGGTCTGAGGTTTTAACAATCTGTTGCATCTCTCGAAAGACGTCTACGAATAGCGGTAAGACAAGTCTCAAACTAGCCTTCAGTTTCTTTCAGTTTGTTATAATCTTTCCTGCTAGCATAAAAGTTTGTCGTTTGAATTTACAACTTGTGGTTGAAACGAAGACACGGATCAGTCTGAGTCGTAACCTGCCATAAGATACACTTTTCTGCAGCACGAAACTATATGCTTGACAGGTAATCTTGACAAGTCCGTAACCGCAACAGCTGCTTATCGGAACACCACTCGGCCAATTCCATGAATTCACGGAATTGGTCGAGTGGTGTTACAGCTGAAATATTTTTGTTGACTGCAGGGAGAGACTGTCAGAAAAGACACTTGATCAATTGCGGTTGTTTTGGACAGCTATACACAGAATAGAATTGGCCCCTCTACAGCAATTTCTTTCTTATTTTCAAGAGAGGTCCATGGAAGCAAACTGGAAGTCATGAAAGTTGTTACCCTTTGTATAAATGGTGGAAAAACATGGCGGTATACCCATATATTTTCACTTAAATGTGCTTTTTTCAACGTTCAATTGTAGATCGTATTTTAGATGTTCGTTTCTTTTTCTGTTTTTTTTTAAGGAAGTGGGTGGGGGCAGATGAGGGGATGGGGAAGGATATATTATGTTATAGTGTTTTCCTATTCGTCCATCTGTCGTTAACTTTTCCTTGTGCCCGCCAAAAATTCTTAGCAATATGTAGGGATTCAAGGTGGCATGTCGTGTATAAGAATGGTTGCTACCACATTTTTAGTTTCTAATTTATGTCCCCGTGATAATTTTTTCCCGACTAGTCTTGTGTGTGTCATCACTAATGTTTGAAATATATAATTAAACTGTAAAGCAATGTGTATGACCCAAAACGATGTGTCGCCGAAAAGACCGAACGCTCATCCTTACTTAGTTTCGAAATCACGTCCCTTTGATCAGTGTAATTGGTGATTTTCTTGCGTCTATTTTTCTTATGCGCGCCATAACTTGGTAGCTGTAAATATCTTGATAAACGTTTTAGCAATTTAAATGTATATGAGGTAGTAACAGTGTGTCGTGCATAAAACTGATTGCTCCCCCTTTCTCAATTACTTTTGTAGTTACATGCCTTTTCTTATCCCTTTTAGGCTGTTATTGTGCCTGCAATAACAAGGTAACCGTTTTGAATATCTTGATGAAACTATATCATAATATTTGTTGGGTAGAGAGAGTGTGTCGTCTAAAAGAATGGTCGCTTCCCCGCGCGCCATAAATAGGTTACCTTTTGGAATATGTTGAAGAAACTTTAGAGCAATGGGTATAAGTTAATACGGTGTCATACTGAAAAGTAATTGCTCAAACTAACTTATTTCGGGAGTTAGGTACCTTTGATTAGTTTAAAGACTCATAAACTTTTTTTGAATCCTTGATCAAACTTTTCACATATGTATATGGTAACGAGGCAAGTGTTTTATAAGAATGAATGCCAAACTTGCTTAATTTTGGATTAATGCCCCTTTGAATAAAGTCTTATTCTGTTCAAAAAGTTTTTTAATAAGTTTTAGGGCTATTCGAATGCGCATCATAACTAGGTTACCGTTTAAAATATCTTGTTGCAAGTTTACAGCAATATTTATGAGGTGACAAAGCCTGTCGTGTATGAGAATTATTGAAACACCTTTCCTAATGTTGGAGATACGTCCCTTTGGTTATTTCAAAGACTATTTTTGTGCGCGCCATATCTAGGTAGCCATCTGGAATTTCTTGCGAAAAATTTAGAGCAATGTTCATCCCCACCTCCCTTTTACCCCATAGGTTCAGATGTATGTCGCTTATAAGAATGATTTACCCTTTTACTTATTTTCTAAGTAAACGTTCCTGTCATTAGTTTTGGTTTAAACAGTATTTGATTCGTATATTTTATACTTGTTATAACATATATAGAACTACAATGACTATACAAAGGGATTCGGAAGACAGTCGATTTATGGAAATCTGTATCACATGATTGCGATACAAATCATACATATGATAGCATTCCATACAAGTGTGATAGTCATTTGAGCCGCGACACGACAAAACCAACAATGTGGCTGTGCGCCAACCGCAGACTCAGATCAGCCTGGGTATCCGCCCAATCGGATCAGACTCTTCGCTAAGGGCTCAAAGGGTAGCTAAGGGTCTAAGCTACCTCCATGCGGACAGCGAAGACTCTGATCAGACTGGGCGGATGCCCAGGCTGATCTGAGTCTGCGCTGGGCGCACAACCACATTGTTGGTTTTGTCGTGTCGCGGCTCATTTGTTTTAAGGCAATTCTTGTGTCAGCCATAACTACGTAATATTTTCAAATATTTTGATGTAACTATATATCGATGTGTATTAGGTTCAGATGGCGTGTTATGCATGTGACAGAGTACTGCCCTTTACATATTTTGGGAGTTACATCCCATCCCTACGATTAGTTTTGAAGAGGAAAGAAGTGGAGAGGCACCGTAGTCGAGTGGTTAGAGTGACTCGGTTATGGTGCAGAAAGTCGCCGGAAGGTCGTGAGTTCGCGGCTCACTGTTGCCAATCGACGACTGGAAACTCTCTCTGTCAACCCAGCAGTAAATGGGTACCTTTTTCGAATTAGGGAAGGAAAAGGCAGTGAAAGGAGAGAGATGGGCTCCGACTTTCATCAGCTGTGCCCAAGATACAGTGGGTTTCTACCCCCCACTGCCCCTACGGCTATCAGGCTATGGGAAACCTTTACCTTTTTTATCCATGAAACCATTTATCGTAATTTATAGCAATGTGTATTATGTTCATACGGTGTGTCAGGAGTAAGACTGATTTCTCAAATTTAGCTTTTGGGATTTATTGCAAGGTGTATTCGATTGAGATGTCCACATAAAAGAATGACTGCTGCCCCTTTCTGACTTTGGGAGATACGTCTCTTTAATTAGTGGAGATACGCCTCTTTAATTAGTGGTTAAGGTTATTCTTGTGTGCGCTCTTACTACATATTGTGCAATATCTTGATGAAACTTTATAACAATGTATATGCGGTAACACGGTGAGTCAGCTATAAGAATGATTGCTCCCCTTTTCTTGGTTTTAAATTACCGCCTTTTTGATCAGTTTTATGCTATTCTTGTGCGGGTCATAACTGTCTGTTTTTGTTTGGAATATCTTGATGAAAGTATACAAGAATGTGTATGAAATAACACGACATGTCATGTATAAGAATAATTGCCCTCATTTCTTATGCCCCCGCCATTTTCCATTTTGTGAGTGGCGCATATATTATCATGGCTGTCCGTACTTATACCCGTACGTCTCGTCCGTAAGTCCCGTACGTACAAAATGTGGTAAAAGATTAGTGTATCTGATTCATAATTTTTCACAGGTGTATAATCATAAAATACAGACCAAGTTCGTTTTAGGATAAAATCCACCAATTATTATGAAGTTACAGCCCTTTTTCAACTTCAGTTTGTGCAGAAAAATGGTTTCCGTTTGTTATCTTTTGAAAAGATTAGTGTATTGGATTCACATTCTATACACAGGTATAAGTCATAAAATGAAGGTCAAGTTCGATTTAGGTAAATTATTCCTATTTTTATGGGAGTTATGACCTATTTTCAACTTCATTTTGTGCAAAATGCCTAAAAAGGTTCATGGATTGGATTCATTTTTTATATACAGACATATGTTTATAAAATAAACTTCGATTTGGGGTGAAATCCACTGAGAGTTATCATCCTTTTTCACTTTTTTTTTGGCAAACTGCTTGATTCTAGGCTATATCTTCTGAAAAGTTACTTGTTTTCCGGCCATACCTCTTGGAAATCAATATCAGAAGTGGTGTCAGAAGTGGTGTCAGAAGTTTAATTGGACAACTAAATTAATAAAATTGGATTAATGAATTTACTGACAAAATGGCGAAAAACTTACATCCTCCTGAAAAACTTCTGTTAAGTGGAAATTTGAAAGGAAATTTCAGAAAATTCGAGCAGCAGTTTGAAATTTACATTACTGCAGCTGGAACTGAGGACAAAACAGAAGATATAGAATGTGCCACATTGTTACATGTCATCGGACCGAATGCTGTTGAAATTTTCAACACATTCAAATGGGATGAAGACGGAGACAGCACAGGAGATGATAAGAAAATGGCAAAAGTGCTGGGAAAGTATGAGAAATACTGTAGTCCCACAAGCAGTTTGACATATGAGAGACACCAGTTTAACATTCGAAATCAGCACGAAGGTGAATCTGTTGACTCTTATGTGACAGATCTTAGAATTTTGTTAAAATCGTGTGAGTTTGGAGACTTGTTAGATTCGCTTATCAAGGGCAGACTTGTCTGTGGAGTAAAACAGGACACTGTGCGAAGCAGATTACTTCGAGAAACAGACCTTACTCTCCAGAAAGCAATTGACATTTGTCGTGCTGCAGAAACATCATCAAAACAATTGAAGGCAATGCAAGGCATGTCAGCTGAAGGAAATGTTGACATTGTTAAAAAGAAAGTGTTCAAGAACAAACAAAGCACAAGTGCGGACAATAAATTAGGGGGTGAATCGTCGGGGATGAATCGTACAGGTGAGGTGTTTATGCGAATACGTGGTTCTGCATTCTGTTACCGATATTAGGATGTCTGTGTTCCTTATTCAGAATATCAGCATGACAGAATGACGTTATTTTAAGGCCTAGGTGGACTATAAAAGGCAGAATTAGGTGGTTTATCTCAGTAATGGACGGACGATCGGCGCCCCGTTACTGCGGCTATGGATCCGTTCCGCTGAGGTGCGGGGGAAACGTCGATATGAGAATTGAAATACTACTACTTTATCAGCTCGGTCATGTTAGCAGAATGAAAATTCTAAAGAAAATTCTGCAGAATTTTCGTTCTTCTAACTTTACCGAGCCCACTTTGTCTTATGTCTCCAGACACCAACGGGTAAGTTGGTTACTCAAATTGACTGTAGCAATTAAATTTGCACGAGTGAATGATATTATTTTGCTGAAAAGGTGCGCCACTTAATGCAAATATACAGTCCTTAATAGCCCCACACCCTCACAACCCACACCCCACCCACTCTGGTTCTTAAGTTGTTCTATGTGGTCTTGTCCCATATGCAACGGCCAAGATAGCATCTCCAATTTAACTCTTGCTGGAAGACAACTTGTTATTATTCCAAGCACCTTGTTTAAAGTAGGCACAACCATTATGTTTTTGCCTTGTGAACACAGATTTTGTGAATCTTCGGGCTGGTGCTGCAGATCAATTTGCAGCAACAATTTTTCAAGACAAACTACGCTTCTATGTCTTTCTCTTTTCAGGACAAACTACGCATCCATGTTTTTCAGTTTGCGAGGTTATTACCAAAATTATTCATTTAAAATGACCGGAAAGTGTTTGTAGAGTTCATGTCTTAGTAAGGAAGAAAGAAAGCATTACAGGAATAATTTGTTTTGGACTTGGGAGGAAATTTTCTTCAAAATATACACAAATACGAGTCAGTTGCAGACTGTTCTGAGTGTTCCATTTGTATGAATTACCTCACACAGAATGTTTCCATATGTCTGTAACGTCTGTTGATTGTTTGAAAACTGTGAGAGGAGTTGATCATACAACTATCCTCTATTAGACGATCATGTAGTATGTTTAAATTTGCAAAATGCGTCATAATGCATGTTTATGTCCAAAATGATAACTGCATGCATTTATCATTTTGTACATAAACATGCATTATGACACAGTATGCTTGTAATGTCTGAGCGAAGTTTCAACTGGATTGCTTGAAAATTGTGACAGCAGTTCATTTTACAAGCATCTTTTAGGCCAGGGGGGACAGCTGCAGAGACTGACGGGAAGATGGACATGATACAACAAAGCTTTTGTCACAGAGGCATAGAAAAAGGAACAAAAGTATCGGTGCGCTGTATTATCATTATCTACCCAAAAATAAAATATCAACCACAATCATTTACGGTTCATGAGTTTATAAGACGCTAATGCCAAGGACGGAAATGGAAAGACAAGCCAAAAAAGCCCCTCAATTTATTCGTCTGGGAAATAAAAACTGAAGTCATGGATGAAATGTATTATGAATAAAATTTAATACACTGCCCATGGTTCACAAAATGTTTCCCGAAGAGTCACATCACTTGCCTGGAGACCAACATAATTGACTTGTATATCAATTTATTTTAGTTTCTAGGTCACGCCACTTTACGGAATTGATGGATATTGCTACAACGTCTTCATGTTCGAAGATAACCCAGTGGGCACATGACGTCAAAATGACTTCGTACTGACGTCGATGCGACGTTTTTACGTCGCATCGACGTCAGTTTTACGTCATTTCAACGTCATGTGCCCGCTGGGTTGAAATCAGATTTGGTTTTTAAGTCTTTGTAAGGGATAAAAGTGAACTAGAAAATTGTACAACACGAATACGAATGATGCCCATCCCCGTGCAGCACAAGTTTGTCATTGGACAGTACACCCAAAACCTTTCTTTTTTGTCCCTTTCAGCTTATTATCAAGAAACACTATTTTAAAATTGTCCTGTTGACTGACACAAAATGCTGAAGTTTGAACGAAATTAATTTCATCACTATACATGTTAAACATTTCCTTCCCTGTGACAATAATCTAGATATTAATGTCTTTGTTTCAAAGGACCTCTGACAGTATCAATGCATATTTGCCTATTTTTCGACAAATTATTGCACCTTCCTGGTGCAGCAAAAGTTGAAATATTTGGCATTAATATGTACATGTGTGTACTATAAAGACATTTTAACAGTAATTTTGAAAAATTATCATGCCTCTAGACTGACTTAAACCGATTTTATCAATGGGGGGTAGGTGAATTTTTCAGTCTCTGAAAATAAATCCATTTTTTCCGGTTTTCTAATATATCGAAATTTTAATTGATAACTATGCTAAAACTGACGTACACACTACAGTTACTGATATCATGCAATATTTTTTTCAATAATAAGGACTTTAGCCTATTTTTAGATATAAAGGGTGGAAGTACCCCACCCACTTTTTCAGTTTTTCAGCTGTAGACTATCTTTTCCCCCCGTGCCTCAGCAAGCCACTCACATATAATGTGTATTATGATAGTACACACATACATGCAATGTGGCTAGCTGAGGCACGGGGGGAAAAGTATCTTTAAAAACTTTTCCTGTTTCCATTATGTTTAATTATAAAATTTAGCTTTTTCTACCAAAAATTGAAGTCTATGTGCTAAAAAATCAGAAATTAAATTCATAGCCAGTTAGGGGAAGTTGAGAGCAACAAATTTCAAGAGAAATTCTTGGGTATATCAAAAATTTAATTTTGACTAATTTTATAGGCAAATTAACATTACAACCGTCAGAGGTCCTTTCAGAGCTCCATATGATATAGGTATTTGATGGTTGTTATGTGATAATCGCATTCTTCAACCTAAAAGTGGTCTTTCATTTGTACTCTTTCTTAGAGTTCGCAACTGCGAAAAAAATATGATTGAAAGGATCTCATAATTACTGTCAAATAGGTATTTTTCCCACAACGTGCTATTGCAGAAAAAGCAGCTTTTCGAGGTAATGGACCTGACCAATTATGGTAAATGAGTAGGCACCCAGCACAGAATTTAGTGACTTGAAAACAATTATCTATTTGAGAAAGTCTGAAGTTTCTGTTGAAAGAATTTCAGTTTGTTATGTCATTGAAAAAATAAGCGGAGCATGGCAGACACTTTTTGTCATTCTCCGCCAATTATTCAATGACATTACTTCTTTCAGTCTGTAATGTCATTGAAAAATTGATGGAGCATGGCAAACACTGTTAACACAGTTTGTAATGTCATTTTTCAATGACATTACAAACTGAAATTCTTTCAACAGAGTTTTGGCTATGCTGCACCAATTTTTCAATGACATTACAAACTGAATTTCTGTTAACAGAAACCTCAGACTTTCTGAAACAAATAATTATTCTCAAGTCATTTTTTCCATGTTATCCATGCTTTCCCGCAATCGTTGTTGTTTAAGGGGAACAAATTTTGTGACTTCCCGTTCGCTTCTCTCGAAAGCGAAACTTTCAAAATAGAGCCTGCTCTTAAAGGAAATGGTTTACTTCAAGAGAAGCAAATTCTTTCTTGTAATATATAGTTGGCCAAAATTGAAAAGGGAGGAAAATTGGAATGGTAGAGTTGCTTTCCTTGAAAGTGTACCCATTTATCTTAAAAATGAAGAAAGGGACGCAAGACAAAATAATTGAGCTGCGACACGACAAAACCAACAATGTGGTTATGCGCCCAGCGCAGACTCAGATCAGCCTAGACATCCGCCTAGTCTGAGCACAGTCTTTCCTAAGTGCTTATAGGGTAGCTAAGGATCTAAGCTACCTTCATGCGGACAGCGAAGACTCTGATCAGTCTGGGTTGATGCCCAGGCTGATCTGAGTCTGCACGGGGCGCACAACCACTTTGTTGGTTTTCTCGCGTCGCGGCTTATTAATAAAGACTATATTGCAAAAGGAAAATATAAGTTCAATATGCGAATATTTTATTTATTAGACACTTTCATTTCAAATGACAATCAAAATACCGACTTCCTGAGACCAACAATGTGCACTTTTCACCATGTGTACTCACAGAGTACAAGGAATAGGCCTCTTCAGTTCTTTAGTCCCATCTAAGCCTACAAATACGCGTACGTTGCACGTACTTGTTAAGCCGTTGCCCTGTAAGTAGATTGAAAAGCATAATAACTGGAATAACATATGCAAAGAAGTAAATATATTTAACACCATACAAATGCAAGTTTTACAAATTGACTATTTTTCAATTTTCTGCCCTTAAAGTGCACAAGTGGCATATAATGTGTTCAAATCTATCAGAGGATTTTGGGTAGCATATTTGTTACAAAATAACGTATAAAAGTCCGGTCAATATAAAATTTGATCATTTTGGCAATACTGTGTAGCCATGAACTCGCGGAATTAATGGCATTAAGTACATTTTGCATGTGATAAAAACCTGGATAGACTCTATTTTCGCAACCCAGTCACTTAATCCACTTCGTTCCTTATGAACGTAAAGAATGAAGTGGACTTGGTACAACTGGATGTAAGGAACGAAGTGGTACCCTCGTAGTATCTTTGGCTTGTACAGGAATAAGATACTGACGTTACTGTTTTGCAGACCGAATAAAATTGCCCTTTAAAGTGACAACCACACACAAGAAGCAAGTTTGGTTGATTCAAAATTATCTGAGGAAAGTTGCAGTCGTTGGCGCCTCATAATAATTCTGATTTTGATGATTTTCAAGGGTTCTAGTAACATGTTTATTGATTAAACTGATCCAACCTGGTAAACACAAGCCCATCCAAGCCCGAAACTGATTATATGATCCACTGAATAACTTCATTTAAGAATTGAAATTTGATTTTTCAGCGTTCATCGTGTAATGTAGCCAGTGGGCGGAGCTAAAATTCCATGAATTTTAGCGACGACCACTGGCTTCTTCACACGATGAACGCTGAAAAATCAAATTTCTATTTTTATATTTACACTTTATTTTAGACCCTACCTGTGCTGCTTTCGTGGTAATTTAATGTAGAATATGTTTCGAAGAAAAGACAGAAACGACGTATTCGGCCATTATGTTAAACAGCCGTCGCCATAACGTGGCGTCAATCGAACGTTACGAGGACCAATCAAGACGTTTGTTTACCTTAGACGTCGCTTGACGACAGCGTCACATGATCAACTGTCGTTCATCGGTGTATGAAGCCAGTTGCTTTATACGGTTTACTCATGGGAAGTCAGTGGCAAGTGTAAATATATTTTAATGAAAAAAGAAATGAAATCGTAGGAATGTACTCTCATTTTTATCACTGTCTGATTATCTTTTCATACACCTGTTAGCGGTGAGAGAGAGAGAGAGAGAGAGAGAGAGAGAGAGAGAGAGAGAGAGAGAGAGAGAGTAATGTTATAATGCCTCGTATGATATTAATAATTCTCATTGCATCGTATTATAGATTGTGTGTGTGTGTGTGTGTGTGTGTGTGTGTGTGTGTGTGTGTGTGTTAAAGGTGTAGGCGGGGCGAACTAAATAATGCTGCTAGGTAATAATGCTAGACTTACGACATCCAGAAATAGTGAAAGCCTGTAATTCATCCCAGCCACAACCTGAAACATAAAATACACTTGTGGTATTCTAAAAATCACATTAGACTTTTGTTTTAAGAACTAATTTTTGACATGTCTCATGTCTCTATGCATCTACACGTCCTTGATAAAAAGCTCTACTTCAAAGTACATGGCATGTGGCCTATAGCCATATATTTCATTAATAAGTACAGACAACTCTTGATAGCTCGAAGTCGCAGTTCAACACAAACTACTGATATCTCAAAGTTTTTTTTTGTTTACAGAAAATTTACTTTGAGATAGCAGTAGTTTGAGATAACAGTAAGTTAAAATGTAATGAAAAATAGGAAATGCGTTGAGATATGTTTTGAGATGACGAGTCTTCTGTATTAATTTTCCTTGCAGCCTGTTTTGTTATCCTGTGATTTTAATTTATACATGCATACATACATAGGTCATCGGGTGAAAATTTGCCGTCTCCTTCGTATAGTTTGTACCGTATTTCATCGGTTATAAGACTGGAGGTTCCCCTCTAAAACAATTCCAAAAATCTAGATCAGTATTACAAGACGCGAAACCCGGTCTTATAGCGAATAAATACGATAAGTTTTCGGACACAGACACTATGAGATAAATAGCCTCATTATATCCGGTATATAGCTATAGTGCACATAAAAGTGAATCAACAATGAATCAAGGTTGGTTCAATGTTGATTCAACATTGTGTGCCTGTAGGTATGACTTAAGTATATAAACATAATAATAATAATAATAATAATAATAATAATAATAACAGTTATGCTTATGAAATATAGAAATAATTGCTTATAAAAACAATAATAATAATAACGGTAAGACAATGAAAAAGTAATTATAATTGTAATAATAGTAAAAAAAAACAATAAAATAAAATATCAATAAAAAAAAACTCGTTAAATATATAAATTCAATCACATCAACTCACATAACCGCCATGCTTCAAAAATGTATCTTCAACTACAGTAACAATTATCATCATTTGAAACTGGATTTACACGCGGGACAATTTCACAGTCTTACATGTACAAATGCTACTGTAAAGTGACTCTGTCCCACTAAGGAATATACACATTCAGGGGTAACAACCTATGTCATAGCGCGCGTGACAGAATTAATCATTCGACTGCCATTTTGAAAAAACTCTGAGAGATTTTCCGTTTGTAACATATAAGAGACAGGATTTTAACACGAGATAAAACGGTGAGTCGGTGCTAACATATACATACGGTCCAGATATATATGGCATGATTCTTCAAAGGGTGGGAAATTATAAAATAACTCAATACAATTTTTGATGTTGACAGCTGAGATAAACATGCATTAAGGCAGAGTCGATACAGATCACTATAGTGAAGTGTTTTCAGATTAAGCAAGTATTTTATGGTGAATTCTGTTAATACTGAGTCCAAAACATCTATAGGTAATCAGATCGACTAGATATTTGGTTGAAGCCTTCATTATGCAAAACATTTACCTTATTAAGGCCGCTGATAAAACGATTATTACGTCAGCGCTATGACGTAGGTTGTCACCTTTGACATTTTCATTGCACATTGCGGGCAATGGTCAGAAAGCACTAGTTGCATTATCTGTCAGATATATATTCATATATAAACATGACATGAAAGAGACGGACTGGTCCAAATTTGTAAGCAGATGAGCCCGAAGATTCGATCCATTTCAGCTCAATGAGGAATGAGTTGGAGTTAAGGAAGTACATAAAATAATGAGCCGCGACACGAGAAAACCAACAAAGTGGTTCTGCGCCCAACGCAGACTCAGATCAGCCTGGGCATCCGCCCAGTCTGATCAGAGTATTCGCTGTCCGCATGAAGGTAGTTTAGACCCTTTCCTACCCTTAAAACGCTTAGCCAAGGGTCTGGGTAGATACCCATGTCTAAGTCTGCGCTGGGCGCACGGCCACTTTGTTGGTTTTCTCATGTCGCGGCTCAAACGTGCTCTTACATGTACTGAAGCACTGTTCTCTATGCGTTTACACTGCTTGGCACCGAGGAAAATTTTGAAACCCAAGCACGAAAGTGTCCGAGGTGTCATGCAGGTGTTAATCCATAGATACTTGATCAAAGTAGAGGGTAAAGTCTATTTTCAATTGCTATCGGTGCATTATTTTATACATTTTCGAGTATCTTTGTATGAAAATGAGTTAAGCAAAAATAGCGCCTAAACATGATATTCCAATGCTAATACAACCGCTGAGCGCCTCCGAAATTATTGAAATACCCGTCTTTTAGACCTTTGAGTCACTGATGAGGCTTGAATAAACGAAGTATGGCCCATGTTCCTTCTTTTGAATTTGTCCTTTACTCTTGAAGGAACTCTTTTAGATTTTAATTTTCAGTACCACTGCCGCGACCAAGCAGAGGCTTAGTGGTAAAGAGCTCTGCCCTATTAATAAGGTATCTCGCTCCTCGGCCGGCGCCCAGTGAGAGAGCTTTTAAAGTTCTGCTTTTTGAAGGTTAGGTGTTTTATTATTATTATTATTTCTCGGGTACTCCGACTTTCGCCGATCGGCTCGCCATGAGTTAAATATTCTTGAAATTCATATAAAATTGCGAAATATTTATAGAGAATGAGCTAACAAAGTTCATGAGAATCAGTATAGCGAAATATCTACCCAACAGAATACAATGTTCAAGGAAAGAAGCAACTGACTTCCTCAAAGATGTTGGAACAAGCAATTAACAGTCATCAACTTAACGTACAAATTACCTGTATTTACCTAAACCCTAAGTTTATTAGGACCATGTGCTGAAATTAGTATCGCCTGTTTATACAGTCAGCTCGCGTCTATAAAATCTTCAAATGAAATGAGGCATTTTGTAATACATGTATAAAACTTTCACAAAAAAATAATCATACCTGTTGTTCAGCATGCTTTATTTCTATCAAAGAGCCCATTGCCATCTCTGCGACGGCCCAGTCTGCTATTTGTTGTATGTTTTCATCATTTGTGGCTACTTCTTGCCAACCTCCCGTTATAACAGCTTGGCTATATCCAATGACCACTCCCACTACTGCTAGAAACAATACACCGTTCATTGTTGCTGGCGAAAAGTATGAAATGCGTTTTCTGATGTGGGGACCTCACCTGGTGGGTTATATAGTTTGGAACATTGGCGACAGATGGTGTTTTGCCAGCGAAAGTCCGAAATTATTAATGGTTACATTAATACGTGGAGGTCAAAATGTTGCCCTGGGTGTCTGCAAAAATACGTTCACTGAATGTATGTTGTCTGGAACACGTTATTTGCATCTCGGGTATAAAGGCACCTCACGGCGAATGTGAATAGAAAAATCTCAGATTATCCCGCGTATAAAAGAAGTAAGGAGTATGGTATAAAATAAGTTCGACCAGAGTCTTCTCTTTTGGCATAAACAGTCTGAATGTAAGTCCTGGCTGGAGATGGCGTGGGGTGGTGGTGGTTGGACGGGGGTGGGGGGGCGTATGCAGTACGCCCAGTAGTGTTTACAGTGTAGGGAGTGATCGTAATTGGGCACGTAATTGGGCACTGGTGCTGGGTAACTGTCTGTGCCGGGGCGTCCTACTTTTTTGGATAATAGTAGGGCCAGGGCCTACTGTTGATGCAGTAGGTGAGGGGGGGGGGGAAGGTTGACAATTTTTTCTCACCTATCATATCTTACTTCTTTCTTTTTCTCCTTGTGAGCGGCCCGGTGTAGACTGAAATACTGCCTCAAAGAGACGTTAAACCCCAACCAACTAACCAACCAACCAACGTTTACGTCTACACATATGACGTAAGGCCTTTCTTTGCATGAAACCAGTTTAAATGTAGATACCGTAGTTGCATAAACTGTTGGGACACCTTAACCAATACCTCTAAGTACTCTAAACTTTTAGGTGCTGTTTTTTCCACCAGTTGTTAAAAATGGGGAATAACTTTCGTGGCTCCCAATTTAGTCCTATTGATGACACAGTCTTTCCTTAATAGAGTCTGTCCTCCTAGGGGAGCAAATTCTTTCCATTTAGAGTTGATCCATATGAAAAACGGAAGGCAAAAAAAAAAAAAAAAAAAAATGGCAGAGTTTGATGATTATACTGTCATATTTCTGATGGAATATCAAACAGCGCAGATCTTCCTTAGCAATCTGATCTGGGTCTACACAATGCGAAACGTTTCTTCTCTAATACACAGGCTTTTCGTGGTAATGTTTCGAAGACGTGGTTTCTTGGCTAGTCGAGGAGACGGCGTGAAAACATTTTTCCCGATATTCCCCTGGAGACCAAAGGGAAAAAATCCATCAGAAGCACCTCCTGACACCACCCCTGTCCATGTCTTCTCTAACCCCAAGGAGGAGGGGAAAGCGAATCCAGTTGGCACACAGTGTTCAAGCAACATGGAATTAACGTTGACTCAGACGTGAGGGAGAAGAACTGTATTAAGGAGAAGAACTCTATAAGCATATAGCTTCTGTTCTCATCCCATATCCTATTCCTAATTGTACGTGCATGTATATATGTATGTCAATGTTTGCCATATCGAACAGGCTGATGACAGCGTTGATTTGATGGGTTGACGTCATGAAACGCCCCATCTGGATCTCCGCTGTTATCAGCTTGTCATATATATTACATATTGGGAGGTGAAAGAACTAAACGGTCTCCCGGGATAGATAACCAGCTTAAAAATAAGGTCTCCGCAATGGGCGCACGGCATGGAGTCAGCTCAGAGTCAGTGCTGTGCACCTGCTCTTTAACAATTCAACTGGCTTGTTTGTATTTAATCACTGTAATATTTCACAACGCCAACGCCATAACCATTATTGTATGAATGTTATTGTTGATTCTCTTGCTGTTTACATGTAAACCAGAGATGATCAAATAAACTTGGAAACTTGGAAAGGCGAGAATAAATATGTTTAAACCAAAGTCGTCACGCTGAATCAGTGTTGATTCAATGATGATTTAACGTTGTTTGTCTAGTGGGAACATTCGGATTCACGAACCTCTTAGGAGAAAAGCCCTTTCAGGGGAACATTTCTTCCATTTTTATTGCTGCCCACTGTTTAACGGGGATTAACTCTTAAAAGAAAAAAACGTGCTCTCTACTAGGGAAAATTCTTTACTTTAAGAGTACACCAGCTTTTAAAGATGTTCATCGTTCAGGGGAATAAACAGGAAGTAACGAAAGTTCTATGTTGATATACTGGATAAGTCCATTAGGCATTTCAGGGGAGTCCTGTTTAGATTATTTTATTATTTGTATTTTCTTTTGAAAAGAAGTGCCAAATTTTCTTTTACAGTGTAGATCCTGATCAGACGCCGCGTTTTGCGTCTGCCTGTGTCCCTTTTATGATAAAATGGGCCTAAATGAGTTAAGCAAGATTTAGTGTGTTTAGGCCTGACTCTTTTACTTAAGACCCGCAAAAAACGCCTTACAGTCAAGGGCCAAAAAATGATTTCACAATTTTCCCGTAGGCTAATGCATTTTCATGTTTACTGGAACTTAATTTCAGCTTTTCTTTTCGATAGATTAAAATTATTTTGGTACTGGTACATATGTAGATAGCTGAATAAATAGTGCAAGCAAATTTAGATCACATAATTTGTTCATTTGGAAGTTAAATAGCCTGCCTTTAGATTTTACGTTCCGTGACATTAAGTAACTTTTTCACGATGTCGCCATCAAATTTGTTTATATTTCCTTTAATGGTCACATAATAATAATAATAATAATAATAATAATAATAATAATGTTAATGATAAAAATGATAATGATAAATATAGATAAGCTACTACTAGTGGTCAAAACGGAGACATGGCTCAGTAGGTCGTAACCTGTCGCAAGATACAATTATTTGCTGCATTTAACTAACAGCTTGACGGATCACCGGCAGATTTGGAACCGGAACATCATGTCAATTTTACTGATTTGCGGCGTTGAAACAAACTGACAGGTCCGTTTTCGCAGCAGGCCTGCTGTAGTAGCGGCTGGCCAGGACAGGATATAAGCAGCTGAAATAACAGAAGGATTCATAATAATGGACGGCACGGACAAACTGTCATATATGACAGTTGTTTTGGACAGAATGTGTACATATTATCACGCCTAGTGAACGCACAATTCCATTGTCACTCAGAAAATTAATCCTTTCTTCGGAAAGTGAAGTCAGCTCTCGATATCTCAAAGTCGAAGTTGATTTCAAACTAATGATATTTGAAAGTAGATTTTCTGGTCCCAGAAAATTCATTTTGAGATAGCAGTAGTTTGAGACACAGGCATTGAAATGTTAAGAAAAATAAAAAATGTATCAAAACTATAATCTTTCATATTAGAGGATACTTTGACATATTTGTGTTTGAGATAATGAAAGTCATCTGTAGTTAAACAGTAACTTAGCTACCTATCATTGTTTAGCTGACATTGTTTTCTGTCATTATATGATGTGTTAACTTGGACAATAGTTTTACATTCATTTAAGTTAAATAAAGTTTGCTGTTAGGAAATCGTCTATACAAGCCATGAGCTTTCGACCAAATTTTCATGAAAATTGTACTCTGAATGTAAAACATGTCATAGTTGAATAAAATATTGTTTAAACCAACAATGCTGTTCTTTTTATATTGCGTAAAACAAACGTCATGCACAATTTTGGCTTCGATGTAAAAGAACTCGTCCGCAACTTTCTCACCACCTGGAGTAATGTGCGAATTCTGTCGGACATTTGCGGCCAGCATAGAAAATGACCGCACTGTTTTACTTCCTATTTCAATAAAAAATGCTTAATAATTGTAATTTTCGGAATGAGCACCGAAAACGATCATTTTATGAAGAAAAGGGGGATAAAAGAGAGAAATATGTGGACAAAAACTTTGATCAACGCATTACAAAAGTCATGATTTACTACATATACTATACATTTAGAGAGTAGTCAACATAAACTAAATCAAAGTACTGAAAGTACTGAGAGGCGAACATTATATTCAAGAGAAGATGTTTTGAAACTATTGACACACAGACAGATGACGGATGATAACAGAGGCAAAAATCCTGTAAGCTCTCCGGGAGCCTTTGGGTACCTTCACCTCAGACTATGAAGGATAGAACAGCAATATTTTATGGGTGACAGCAGCCAAGTTGTGGTAATAAAAGGACTGGATTCACTGATGACTTTTTATGCTCTAAAGCCTGATTTCACGTCGAACTTAATACACGGATTAGCATTCTGAACACCAAAATTTTACATTGCACCTTACTGTAAAATAAATCGGAGTTATAACTGTGACGTGAAATCGGGCCCCTATCAAATTTGAACAAGTATTAGCTTTTGCAAAAAGCTTGGGTCTACTTTAAGCACACAATAATTTGTGTAGTCATTGAATTGGCACCTCAGTCAAACCGCGCCTCTACCAAACCCAAGCCAGTCTTCACCTCTGTCTTATTGCACGTTCTCGGTTTTAATCTAGCAGAGTTCTTGTTGGCTTCTAAACTCATGTTGACATGTAATTATCTCAAACCAATCAGCTAGCAGGTTTGGTCACCAAATAGAAGTGACCTGTTTTTAGAAATGTTCGGCACTTGGTGATACTATTAGACCATGTCCATGTCGATCCTTATTTGGTACTAGTGGACCTGATCAAACCTGCGCAAAATAACCAAGATAACCAGTCAAAATAAAATAACATTCAACCAGTCATGACCTTTTCTAAAATGCTTCCGGAGCAAAAGCTGTTCTCCGTATTGCTTTCGCCCATAGACGTAGACAATAGAGTCCATAATTTTCCGTTTTAAGGCATGTATTATGCCCTTGACAAAAGATAAAAAAGAAAGGCAGATGCTTACAAGGATATATCACCCCCGGGTAACACTGATGGGGCTTCCATAAGTCGTATGGTTGTAGGTTCGATTTCTAGGGTATGAGGCTTATGCTGTCCTATGAAATAAAGCGGTTCTTGGTCATATGCTGTAATACGAAAGACTAAACGGGAATTCCAACAGCCAGGTTTTACTCCCTTGTAATCATTCAGATACGAAAATGACATATTTTAGGTCCTTTTTTGCACAGAAACTTTTTATGCAAACCTTCACAGTTCTTCAAAATTATGATTTTGTTATATAGGATGAAAATTAATAATGAGTAATTCGAAAATTTTCTACCGCTCACCAATTTTGAGAAAATATTATGAATGCCGTTTGCATTTGGGAGCAAACGGACTACAGCAGATTTGCAAGTAGGAATGGAAGCGCGTGTTTACCAGGCACTTAGACAGCGCCAGTTGTGTCTCATTATTACAGTAAGGTATTTCCTTGGCTCAAAGAGCGCCGGTAGCTCGGTGGAATAAACGCTGGCCTGCTGATCTAGTGGTTCCGGGTTTGATTCCCGTTTGAAACGGAATGCACGTCAACCGTAAACGGGGTCCAATTGCACACAGCCATTCATTATCACCCGCCCATCGTCCTGATATAAATGAAATATGGTGAAAAGGACGTAAAATTTAACCATTAGCTTTCAAATGCGGAGATTTTGACGAGCCTCTTCAGTGCGTGATAAATATAGCTTCTGATGGTTACTCTGAGATCATCGATTGGAATAGCAAAGTGCTTTTAAAGCAGATTGATAAAGAAGGGTCGTATCAAGAATGGTGTGGATAGGATCTGCTTACATTCAAATGTACAACTCTACACCTCAAGAGCTTTGACAAAGAGTATTGTAAGAACAGGATACTCAGCCCCGGATCCAGGGGATGGGCTTTGGGGCTTGAGCCCCACCACCATGGCCTGGATAGATTAAAATATATGTTGTGACATCTCATTAGAATCGCCTCGGCGAGGCGATTCTAATGAGATATCACAACATATATTTCAAGGCATAAAAGACATAAGCAAAAATTCTCGTCAAATTGATCCCTAATTATGTCATATTTTCAAGCCCAACTCCCACCCACCCCCACCCCACACGCATACATTTCGGCACCTCCCAGCCCCACCAGTTATCCGGAGCCCCACCAGTACATGGTGGTCTAGATCCGGGCCTGGTACTTACCGTGTTCGTTCGGTTATAAGACTTTTTTCCATTTCCAAAACAATCTCAAAGATCTAGATCCATCCTGTTAGTCTTGTAAGACGGATCTAGATATTTCTTTGCAGAGAGAGAGAGAGAGAGAGAGAGAGAGAGAGAGAGAGAGAGAATTATAGCCGATTTCCACAGAACCGATTAACGTATTAGAACGGGTGCACTCCTGTCTTATAATCGAACAAATACGGTAGCATCTTTATATTCGCTAATTTTCCAACTAGGGGAGAGTCGGGTAACTTCGGACAGCGGGTAATTTCGGACACTGACATTGCTGCCTTTATATGTCAGTTGTTTGGAACTAAAACAAAAATTAACTGGCCAAACAGAGAAAATCCTGATGAGACGGCTCATTATGAGCCGTCTCATCTAGATTTTCACTGTTTGCAATTGTATTTCCATATTTACCCGCCTGTCCGAAGTTACCCGACTCTCCCCTAGGCTGTGAATCCATGAAACTTAAGTGGAGCCTTCAACTTTCACCAGTAAATTATTATGGGTCTTTACAGCGAATATGGACATCAAAGCCTCTGACCTGACAGCGCGGATGATCAGGATGATCTGCACATCCTTTGGGAGTCGATCTGCGGGGTGACGAGAGGCAGAAATCTTAATGGCAGGGTTGTTGATCTGCGGGGTGACGAGAGGCAGAAATCTTAATGGCAGGGGTGATCCCCGCGAAAGTTTACCCATTGATTTATCATAAGAACACTGTCAGATGCGGCGTCATTGATACATGACTGAGCCGCGACACGACAAAAGCAACAATGTGGTTGTGCGCCCAGCGCAGACTTAGATCAGCCTGGATATCTGCTCAAATTAATCAGACTCTTCGTTCAGTGCTCAAAGGGTAGCTAAGGGTATACACTATCCCCATGCGGACAGCGAAAGCTCTGATCAGACTGGGCGGATGCCCAGGCTGATCTGAGTCTACGCTGGGCGCACAACCACATTGTTGGTTTTGTCGTGTCGCGGCTCCTGTAACAATCATGTCATTTTATCAACAAAGTATATTAACTGAACAAAGAATAAATTACGTTTATTATTATTTTCTGACTGAAATCGTTACTTATGGTACATATATTCACGATTTTTGTGCTGGAAACCCGTGTTGGGAACATTTGCAAACAGTGCAGACCTAATTCAGATGCCACAGAACGCAGCGTCTGATCAGAGTCAACACTGCTTACAGGAGTTTCTATGCAAATATTTAAATGAAAATAGTCACGAGAAATGCACTACACTAGAATTGGACAAATCCAAATAAGAATGGCAATTCCGCTGCTAAAATGGTTAAAGTATGACAGGGAAGCGAAACAAGAAGTCCCAAAAGTATTTTTTTTTAATTTAGTTTTCAAAATGACACATCATAAAACAGACAGTTCAATATACATATATTCAAAATTTAGCAACAAAATATAAAATGCCGCCATTTTTTTTTCTTTAAAGATTTTTGTTGTTGCTTTTTCCCATCTTTTGATAAATAAACTGTGATTCTACACGTTGCAGCAACAGCTCTAGTATTTTTTTTTTTTTTATAAATTTGTTAGAAAAAAAAAATGGAATGTTGGAGACAAAAAATATGGGAAATAAGGAAGATCATTCCTTACAGTAAGTGCAAATGATAATTTCACTCACATTAGTTTAACGTTGATATCTCAAAGTACCACCGTGTTTCAAAGGAAATAATTTGAACACACGTTTCCTATTTGTCTTTTCATTTCAGCTCCTGTTATCTCAAACTACTGATATCTCAAAGTAAATTTTCTGGGACCAGCAAATCTTTACTTTAAGAAGTTAGTAGTTTGAGATACAGAGAGGCGCAGTAGTCGAGTGGTTAGAGTGGCTCGGTTTTTGTGCAAAAAGTCGCCGGAAGGTCGTAAGTTCGCGACTCTCCGTCGCCATCCGACGACTGGAAAACTCTCTCTGTAAACCCAGCAGTAAATGGGTACCTTGTTCGAATAAGGGAAGGATAAGGCAGCGAAAGGAGAAATGGGCTCCGCCTTTCATCAGCTGTGCCCAAGATACAGTGGGACTCTAATCCCCACTGCCCCCTACGGCTATTAGGCTATGGAAAACCTTTACCAGTTTGAGATGAACTTCGACTTTGAGATTTATTTATGTGATAGACGTCGCCCAAGGAAACACAGTAAATTAAATAAGTCCTCGGAGCTACGCGGAACCTAATCAGAGTCCTCACTTACAAGGAATCACAAAAGTTGTTGTTCTTTGTAATGACGACAGAAAAACGAGGTTGTGTCTTTACACACTTTGACTGATATTCTCTGAGAACCTAAAATAAAATAGAACCACTACCAACAAATGGATTTATGGCAATAATTTTTACGAGTATAAAGCAAATAATCTCCATAATGTCAACAGCCTTGATGGAAATATATTACGGTTAATGTAAAACAAAATCTCAAAAGAGAAAAAAATATCAGTAAATAAATGCCGACTGTTTGCAATTATACAGTTCGACAGTCATTGATTTTAACAGTTTTCTTTTGGGAAATGAAAATGAAACATTGCAAAGAATCTCTAAGGGAAACCGTAATAGCAATAAATTTCTGGGAATTATAGGAAGAACTAGCAGAAACTGAATAGCATGACTGTCTAACAAAATCAGGTAATGGGAACACAGCTTAAGATGTAAATAGCAATATAATCAACTTCTGTTATACCAGATACCCTTAATTTACCATGTGTTGACGATCATTATATTTGTGCGGGTTATGTTCTGATGATTTGAAGACAACAATGAAAGACACGCTATTACTTATTTGCATCTTGAATAGTTGTTTATTATCATTTGGTTTCCAATATCATGATATGGACAGGCTTATCAGTGAACTATTCAACGACCAAAGATACAAAAAGCATATCAGACCTGTGATAAATCAGACCAAACCCACTCAGGTTAGTAGTTCTGTTAAACTTATTTATATTATAACTCACTTGTTCTTTAAGTGAACTGCCCATGTCTACCTATCAAGTCGGCACTTGACGTCAAAACGACGTCATACTAACGTCGAATCGACATTAGTACGACGCCATTTCGACATCATGTGCCCGATGGGTAGGTAATGAAAATTTGCGACGTCTTCCCATTGGGCAAACAATGTTGAATCAACATTGATTCAACCTTGATTCAACGTTATGACGTTGAATCAAGGTTGATAAAGGTTGATTCAACGTTGTGTGGCTGCTGGGTTACTTTCACGAGTTAGTTTTACGATGTATTGGTACACTTTCAAGGGAAGCAATTCTTTTCATGGGTTGTCTCCATTTTTCATGGGAGTCAACTCATAATGGAAAGCATATGCTCCTCCAGGAGCAAATCCTTTGCTTTTAGTATATAATTATTCATCTGGAAGGGCAACAACCTCAAGGTTAGCGAACAGGAAGTCACATAATTCCTCGCGTCGTAAAAATGCAAGAAAAGACATGGAGGTGTACCACCTCACCTATAAGCAAATATACGCAAAGTTTCTAGCCTGATATTTATTACATTTAGATTTACAAAATACGAGGAGAAAACATGTTTGATTATCATGTTACGCTAGTTGCTCCGAAACGGTTCTTTTGATGGAAAATCAGTAGCAAGTGTAAAATATGCCGTTAACTCTAGATACTAGTTTACGGAAGTTGAGGTTTCGCAAAGCTTTGCAACAAGATGAAACTATCGACAATTTATATAGAGCTTTATTCAATGCAAATACGAGAATCGAGCATTCGAACATTGTAATTGAGCCGCGACGCGAGAAAACTGCAATAAAGTGGTTGTGCGCCCAGCGCAGATTCAGATCAGCCTGGGCATCCGCCCAGTCTGATCAGAGTCTTCGCTGTCCACATGGAGGTAGCTGAGACCCTTAGCTACCCTTCAAGTGCTAAGCAAAGACTCGAATCAGACTGTGTGGATGCAAAAGCTGGTCTGAGTCTGTGCTGGGCGCACAACCACTTTGTTGGTTTTCTCGTGTCGCGGCTCAATTAATTTCTTTAACATAAGCTTTTTTATCGTGAATTAATATTAAATAGATTTATTTTGACATCAAGTTCTTTATGACCTTACGTAGTATTTTCGTGTGGGTGGGATATTAAACTCTTCCTTTGGTTTTCATTACAGTAGCTTTCTGTTTTTTGTTTCGAAAACTTTAAACTTTCTAATGTGTGTTTTATTACCAGGCAGCACATGTTGGCGTTTGGGTTCCAAACTTAAATTAAACGGATTTTTATTGACGTAAAGTTTGCGGTATTCACGGCCTGATATATATGACAATGTAAGCGAAAAGTTAGTAGCATGTACAGGATAGTATTCCTCAAAATTAATGAGAGGTTTTTGCAAGGTGAACATTCAGTCAAAACTGCAGTTTCCCCCAAATTTTGGGCATTCTTTTCGAAAGGAAGCCACATGGTGGCTAGCAACATCTACAGCTGACATGTTCAAATACAATTCTTTTTTTTATATTCACCACCACGTTAACACTAGATTAGACAAACATTAAAATTATCACTTGATTTATCATTATATTTTCCTCAGATATTGATTTTATTTGGTAATCGTACAATAGTTTCCTGTCGGACAAAAATCTCTAGGCGGCACAATTCAAGGGGAGATAACATTTGTGACTCAAACATATCAATGTTACTGGTATGCTAAACACTTAACAGAGGGATGATGTTAACTAAGTAAATAAAGCTATAAAGTCTGTACATGATTTGTCAGCTATCAGTGCTTATGGTATGTCGCTCGAATTCATTCTGATTTTATACATCACGACCGAAACAACAAACAACCCATAGTTTTTGTAAGGCTTAGTACACGGCATGCTAGGGATATGAGTTTTGACCTGATTATCTTTACCTTGCCAGAATATTTTGTTCAGATCCCTTACATATCAGAAAAACCCTCCTACATAAAATCTTTTTGTTTTTCGGCGAATATGTGTAACAAAATCGTCATCATTCTCTGTGTCAGCAGTCGATACAGGGCTATTTCGCTGCAACTCAATATTGTGCACTGTAGGCACCCTTGCTGGGTGTGAAATATTATCATGATCGTGCCTGTATGACACCAGAACAGGAATGCTTGACTGTGGGTGTTCATTTAACACGGTCTTTGTATTATCTATTGAACCACTAACCCCTTTTGCAACATCACTGTAAGATCTATTATCCTCGATATCTGCTGTCAATTATTGAAACGATTGTTCAGTGTACAACTAAACATGTATAGCTTATCTGTTTTATTTGAAGTCGTATCAGCAGCAGCCTGACTATTTTCATCGATGTTAGATTTGTCATTCTGAGCCGATGCACTGTTACTAGTTTGGTTTGCAGATATCAAGTTAGGAAAAAAACTCATCAGATCTCGTCGCTCATGACGATCAAATGTCGCACAATTATTTTTACCATTTCCGGCAACCTTTATATCAGACGACTCCCAGGACTCTTATATAAACGGGTAGTCCCAAATGTTGAAGGAAAACTACATTTATCAGGTACACAACCGCTAGTGCTCTCACTTAAGTTCCGTACCGTACAAGTAGCAGGTAATTCCGCTGGACAGTCAGATGTGTTAACCTCACGAGTTTCATTCGTTTGTTCATGTGAAGGCAACTTACAAGCATTAACACTATCCGAAATCTGTACAGTTTTGTCAGCGGAAGTTCTGTTTTTATGCATCTTCGTTTCAATTTTCGATACCCTGTTCTCAATTTTACTGATGGTAGACATATTTTCACTTAGCTCTGCATATCGAAGATCTCATCAATAGAAATCAGATCCGAGCGAATCTGCCTTACATCACTTTTTACATTGGAAACACCATTGCATTTTTCACTGTCTATTCTCTCGACAGACTGCTGACATTCTGTGACCGATTTTCTCAGTCCCTTTAAGCTAGACTCTAATTCAGATTTGAGCAATTTGATATCATTTTTCACGGACTGAATTTCTCGGGCTATATCAGTTCTCAAAGAAATATTGTCTTGTTTCAACGCCATTACATCTGCTTGTATAGTTGCAACCAAGCTACGGAGTAAAGTCAGATCAGGATCACAATTCAGAGACGAGCTCGGTTTCGCAAGAGGTGTATTAGTATCTCCCAAAACAGACTGGTCATGCTCACAATCATTTTGCGATGAATATCTGGAAGAACTTATCAAGTCTTTAAGATCATCGAAAGGCGCGCCATCCAATATAGATGTCAACACATAAATGTCACCACAAAGTTTAATGACAGCACCCTCGCCACGATTATTATTTTTCCTGCGTTTGAGATCTGTCCCAGGGGCAAACGGAAATTCTTCAAGAGCCTTAAGCTCAGCAAACAGTTTTCCACGTAAGTGCTTTAACTGCCTTTCATCAGAGTTATTGTCACATAATACCCGAGACAGGAATAATTCCTTTGGCAGGTCCCTGTACAACTGGATCATATCATCTAAATGGTAATCAGATGACAACTTGACACTTGAGTGGTTAGTGATGTCATCAAACAAATCAGCAGCATTTTCATTCGTAACATTGACCATGTTTCTTGCTGATACATTTATATGTTGCTCAGTGACATATCTCTGGCCACATTCAAAGGTGCTTGCGGGAGTATAAACTTCCTTAACAGAAGTGACTTGCGAATCATTGAAATCATAGTCAGTATACTCTCTTTTGACAATCTTGAAAGTCATCATTTGCCAACACAACAGGCTTCAGTGTAGTCAGAACGGGTTCAGACATTTTCAGTCTTAAGTCAAAAACTCATTTGGAGCACACTTTCGTTAGTTCCTGTACCACACAGTATCGAGCTACCTTAATTCTGGTCCCCAGTCGCTGAGTGGACTGAATCGAAAATTTACGCCTCTTTACATGACGATCGGTACCAATATTATTGGAACTAGTCAAGCGTGACGAAATTTAAGCGACAGCCCAGTCGCCTATACCGTTAAAGGTAGGTTCCTGTACTAGGGATAACAATTATGTCCACAAAATAATTTCGTCTTTTTCTGAGCAGTATTGAATCCTCTTATTTTTCTGAATTTGTTGCTACTGAGAAACTCTTCAACATGTCAGATGTTGAAGAAAATAGTCGTTTTCCCTTTTGGTTTATTTTCTTTCGTTGGAATTCCAGTTCTAAAAATAACAATGTTTATTATGTCTATAAGAGCGCGATGTCTGATGCCATTCTCCAAAGGTCAATTTTCCCTTGTCGTGAGCTCTCCTAGAGGTCCTGGCATGGTGGATGGGTTAAAACTATCCCAAAATGCAATGCAGCATGACCTCAGCTGCGTTATCTATTTTTGGCGCGAACTAAAAAATAGCTCTAACTGGTGTGCGAAGCAGAGTTAGGAAATCCCTTGCAAAACAACTTTTCTAATATTTGTTTGATTTACACTTTTTTAGTGAAACTTATTCATTCCCTTTTATAAGTGCTTTCCAACAACTTGGATGAAAGATCATCAAAATTATGATGCATTCCAAAGTACAGGAACCTACCGTTAATGGTCAGTATAAAAGAGAAAGATTTAGGCCTTCAGGGCAAGTTAGCAAGGCTATTCACGTAGTCTTTTGTTATGATATGAGAAATGGATAAAACAGAATAACATCAATATAGCAAAATCTTATCTCTTCATATTCCATCCATTATCAGAAAAGTCACTTATAAAGCTTATATCCAAAATTTGATATTTTTTATTTCATATTAACACAGAAATTCTAAACATTAAGTCTCTGATCCGCAGCGTTTTCTGAATTGTTTTGAAAGGCTTAAGGCGTGTAATCTTAATTCAATTGAGTTTTGACCTGATTATCTTTACCTTGCCAGAATATTTTGTTCAGATCTCTTACATATCAGGATTATGGCCCTTTCTTTTGCCTTCAATATTTTTCGTATATTATAACAGCCAGCCCCTGTCTCAGAAAGTGGAGTTAGTAGCATTAAACCATACAAAACATTACAGGCACTGTTAATAATGCAGATGATGAGGCACAATGGAGAAAAATAAACTACTTCACTAGATAGTTGTATTTCCAGCAAAGGCAGTACAGCAAAAAATAGTCGAAATCAAGGGACAGAATTTTACAGGGTTGTACCTTAGCCCATATTAGCTTATCACTGATGCAAGAAAATGCATCATATTGTCATGCTTGCACATCAAACATGAAAATGAGGCTCTTTTATTGTATTTTACTTATTTAAATATTGTTGAACATGTATGGCTAGCAACTGTGTGCCAAAAATACAATTCTTAATAATTTTGAAGAATACTGAAATTAGTTTTCTTTTGCATGTATACTATATGCCTTGAAGAATCAAAACAAGTTAATTGGTTGGTTTGGATCAAACCGGTTGGTGAATCAATATTTCATAGCTTATCGAACCGTCTCTCAGAGAAAGGAAAAGGTTTGAGAATATACAAAATACGAGGGTTATCCAATAAAGAGTGGGACTTTCTTTATAATTTGTGAATCTATATGTTTTTCATATTGAAAATATGACCACTGCGTTGCAAATCTTATAGCGCATACAACAAAGTATCCCAATTTTTTCTGCCCATTGAGTTCTTGTTGTCTAGCAACGGCAGAAGACAAGGGAAAAGCTCCTGGCCATGTTTGTAAAAAATGGTTGCCATGGTTACTGAAACCCTCCTATTAAGTCCAAAAATATTTTGTTTTATACCATACTATGTTTGGATCAAACTTTGTGAAAATAATTCATTTTGGACTGAAATTGTCAAAAAAGCTAGGAATTTCATTCTAAAAATTGAAATAAAATGCAAAATTTGAGCATTGTGATTGGGGGTGGGCGTGAGACAGGTCTCATAAACTAAAACCAAATTTATATTATGGCAAGCACTTAACTCTAAACGGTGAGGTATACCATATAAATTGTAATGCACATATTGCAGAAACACACGGTTGATGTGCTTTGTGTTGCTTAGCAACAGAAATTTCGTGCATACTACTTAAGACTTAAGGTTATAATATCTGGAATAGACTGGTTGCTAGGCAACCATCCTTCAATGGGTTAATCTATAGACCAATTGGTATAAGCAAAATTCAAATGTAATGCAACCAAATATAGAAAATGTCAAAATAGGTTCGGAGACCACTATTTGGATAAATGCCAGACCTTATTTCCTGTCTCTGTGGTTGAATTGTAAAGCAACTCCCGGCCATTGACTTATCTGGTGCCTTACATTTCGAACCATAGCCGAATAAGTTGTTGGCAAAATTTGATGAAACATATACCACAAGGAGATGAGATATTGGTCTTGCAAATGAAGGTGAAATTTTTAAGTAGCTGGGTAGAGTTCGTAAAATGTCAAACAAGTCCCACTCTTTATTGGATGACCCTCGTAGTAAAGAGAAATAAAAGCGGTCTCAAGTCGTTGCCATAGCAGGTGACACATGCCTGATGTAACACTGTTTTCCATACAACTCAAGAACAAACAAAAAATCAGCCTTTACCATGAATAACATTTTTTTAAATTTTTAAATTGTAGATTAATATCTCTATGACGCTGACAAGTATCAAAGATTTTGATCTGACAAGTATGGTATCGACAGGATATCTTCAAATCTCATGGATCGACGAATTGCTTGTCTGGAACCCAGAAAACTTTGGTGGTATCAAGAAACTAAGTTTAACACATGATTACAACTGGAAACCTGGCTTGGCATTTGATAAATCTGACGAAGGCGAATCATTGATAAAGTCGACATTATTCGCGCCAAGCTGGGTGTCAAATAATGGCAGAGTAGTTGTGCTGTCGGCAGGGTCTTTTGAGACAGTATGTGATCTCGACACCACTCAGTATCCATTTGATAGTCATTCATGCAACTATCAGATATCAACAAATTATGATATTGAAGAAGTAATTCTTCAGGCTAGCGATGAGAAAATTGACCTCAGTAGTTTTAATGAGAATGGAGAATGGTATATCACCCACACTGAATGTAAGCATGAAACTATTACTGATGAGACAAAGACATTCAAAGTATCTACAATATCCAATGTTCTGAACATAAAGCGCAGAGCCGGATTTATACTGTTGCACGCTATGTGCCCATTACTATTCTTGGATATTTTAGGTATCGTCGTTTGTCTGGTCCCTGCAGATTCTGGTGAGAGGATATCTTTCTCTGTGACAGTGTTTCTCTCCTTCGTGTTTCTGAGTAGTTCTATTGTTGCAGAACTCCCGCGTAATTCTTTGAAATTAACATCAATTTCAATAGCTTTATTAATGGTTAATATTTTCAGTACTTGCAGTGTTCTCTGGAGCATTTACATCGTTCATCTGTCAAAGCAAACTGATCAGAAACTACCACCTTATTTGAAATATATTACTGACGTCGTTTGTAGAATACGAAGTAAAGAGAATGCCCATAGAAGCTTGAGTGAAAGTGAGCCGTCCGTTGGAATGGAGGAATCAGATTTTATACCATCTGAGAGACGTGCAGAGAAAGAAAATGTAACGGATTCAAAAACGAGGTGGCAGGACATGCTTAAAACTTTAGACGTTTTTTATTTTGTAATTAACTTAATATGTTATGGTCTGCTTGGCACAGCGATGACAGTCGTTTTTGTCGTGTATGCTGGGGATTACTAAAGTACAGGGTAAATGCAAGTACTGACAATCAAGAAATCAAGCAAATATCTTCCACCTGGGCGTAGAAGTACAACAAGAACTACTAAACAGAAACACAACGATAGAGCTGTCTAATAATTGAAGCGTTTCATCTCAACATGATTTTTGCCTTTTAAGTAGCATTAAATATTTGGAAAAGCCATGCTTAGTCAAGGTTGTCTTTATGTATTTACTCCATATGAAATTAAAATCTCTATTCTGAATTGTCAATTTTCATGTGTTGTCAGAATTGTTTTCAATTTTTGCGTGTTTTATTTACTTTGATTTATTTTGGCTATCAGCAATGAAGAAAAACTTCTGTTCTACCACACTTATTTACTTCTTATAGTTTTTGGATTATACTCAATAAATTTACTAATGACCGTTAAGTACGTTCCCGGTTCCCGGTTCCTGGTTCCCGGTTCCCGGTTCCTGGTTCCCGGTTCCCGGTTCCTGGTTCCTGGTTCCCGGTTCCCGGTTCCCGGTTCCTGGTTCTGGTTCCCGGTTCCCGGTTCCCGGTTCCTGGTTCCCGGTTTCCGGTTCCCGGTTCCTGGTTCCCGGTTCCCGGTTCCCGGTTCCTGGTTCCCGGTTCCCGGGTTCCTGGTTCAGCTTCCTGATTCCAGGTTCCCGGTTCCTGGTTCCCGGTTTCTAATTCCCGGTTCCAAGTTACCGGTTCCTGGTTCCCGGTTCTTGGTTCCCTGTTCCTGATTCCCGATTCCAGGTTCCCGGTTCCCGGTTCCTAATTCCCGGTTCCAAGTTACCGGTTCCTGATTCCCGGTTCCCGATTTCTCGCTGCGCCAACTATGTAATAATCAGTATTGTTCATAAGGAATTGTTTCCTTGTTTCTCTTTTGCAGTTCTTACAGATCTATGTTTTTTTCCAAATAAGGAACAAGGAACTAGTTCCCGGTTCCCGGTTCCCGATTCCCGATTCCCAGTTCTCGATTATATCAGGCTTTCGTTTGTTTCTTACACAGTTGAATTCATTGTATTAAAGCATTACATTTACTTGGTAGCAACATCATCTAATGCGTGATATCATGTCATATTTCAAAAATAGATTATTTAGGGAACTTGGTTTAAACCGCTTTTTGTTCAATAAGGAACCGGGAACTGGTTCCTTGTTGCCGATTTGTCGTTTTTAAACAATGATGATGGATATACAAATAAGGAACAAGAACTAGTTCCCGATTCCCGATTCTCAGTTCCCGATTAGATTTTTTTCTTAGTTACAAAAAAAAGCATTGATAAGAAGTGATTTTTCACATTTACTCGATTGCAACACCATTATACGCCTTACAACATGTTATATGTCAGAACAAATATTAATATGCCAAATATTAAATAATTAGTATTGTTCATAAGCAACCGGAAATTGTTTCCTTGTTGCCTTTTTGCAGTTCTCTCAATTGATGATTTCTCTCCAAATAAGGAACAAGGAACTAGATCCCGGTTCCCGGTTCCCGATTCCCAGTCTCGATTATTTTGTACTTTCATTTCTTACTTACAAAATTGAATTAATTGTAATAAAAGCATCACATTCAGTCTGGGGCAAAATTATCGTATGCCAAATAATATGTAATATGTCAAAAAACAATTATTCATGCAACTTCATTTAAACCGCTTTTTGTTCTATAAGGAACCGAAAACTGGTTCCTTGTTGTCGATTGGCCGTTTTCAAACAATGGTGATGGATATACAAATCAGGAACAGGCAACTAGTTCCCGGTTCCCGATTCTCATTTCCCGATTAGAATTTGTATTTTCTTTTAGTTACAAGGAAGCATTTATAAGAACAAATGACTTTTTCACATATACCCGATTGCAACATCATTTAATGCCTTATATAACATGTTATATGTCAGAATACATATCGCTGCGCCAACTTAATAATAATCAATGTTCATAAGGAACTGTTTCCTTGTTCTTCTTTTGCAGTTCTTTCAAATCGATGTGTTTTTTTCCAAATAAGGAACAAGGAACTAGTTCCCGGTTCCCGGTTTCCTATTCCCGATGTCCAGTTCCCGATTACATTGTTCTTTCGAACTGTTTCCTTGGTCCTCTTTTGCAGTTCTTTCAGATCAATGTGTTGTTTTGTTTTTTTTTCAAATAAGGAACAAGGAACTAGTTCCCGGTTCCCGGTTCCCGATTCCCGATTCCCAGTTCCCGATTATATTAGGCTTTCGTTTGTTACTTACAAAGTTGAATTCATTGTATTAAAGCATTACATTTACTTGGTAGCAACATCATCTAATGCCTAATATCATGCGTTATTTCAAAAATAGATTATTTATGCAACTTGGTTTAAACCGCTTTTTGTTCAATAAGGAACCGGGAACTGGTTCCTTGTTGCCGATTTGTCGTTTTCAAACAATGATGATGGATATGCTAATAAGGAACAAGAACTAGTTCCCGGTTCCCGATTCTCAGTTCCCGATTAGATTTTTTTCTTAGTTAAAAAAAAAGCATTGATAAGAAGTGACTTTTCACATTTACTCGATTGCAACACCATTATACGCCTTACAACATGTTATATGTCAGAACAAGTATTAATATGCCAAATATTAAATAATTAGTATTGTTCATAAGCAACCGGAAATTGTTTCCTTGTTGCCTTTTTGCAGTTCTCTCATATTGACGTTTTCTCTCCAAATAAGGAACAAGGAACTAGATCCCGGTTCCCGGTTCCCGATTCCCAGTACCCGATTATTTTGTACTTTCATTTCTTACTTACAAAATTGAATTAATTGTAATAAAACCACACATTTAGTCTTTGGCAAAACTATCTTATGCCAAATAATATGTAATATGTCAAAAACAATTATTCACGCAACTTTATTTAAACTGCTTTTTGTTCTATGAGGAACCGGGAACTGGTTCCTTGTTGCCGATTGGCCGTTTTCAAACAATGGTGATGGATATACAAATCAGGAACAGGCAACTAGTTCCCGATTCTCAGTTCCCGATTAGAATTTGTATTTTCTTTTAGTTACAAAGAAGCATTTATAAGAACAAATGACTTTTCACATATACCCGATTGCAATATCATTTAATGCCTTATACAACATGTTATATGTCAGAATACATATCGCTGCGCCAACTAAATAATAATCAGTATTGTTCATAAGGAACTGTTTCCTTGTTCCTCTTTTGCAGTTCTTTCAGTTCGATGTGTTTTTTTCCAAATAAGGAACAATGAACTAGTTCCCGGTTCCCGGTTTCCTATTCCCGATGTCCAGTTCCCGATTACATTGTGCTTTCGAACTGTTTTCTTGGTCCTCTTTTGCAGTTCTTTCAGATCAATGTGTTGTTTTGTTTTTTTTCAAATAAGGAACAAGGAACTAGTTCCCGGTTCCCGGTTCCCGATTCCCGATTCCCAGTTCCCGATTATATTAGGCTTTCGTTTGTTACTTACAAAGTTGAATTCATTGTATTAAAGCATTACATTTACTTGGTAGCAACATCCTTTTGCAGTTCTTTCAGATCAATGTGTTGTTTTGTTTTTTTTTTCAAATAAGGAACAAGGAACTAGTTCTCGGTTCCCGGTTCCCGATTCCCGATTCCCAGTTCCCGATTATATTAGGCTTTCGTTTGTTACTTACAAAGTTGAATTCATTGTATTAAAGCATTACATTTACTTGGTAGCAACATCTACTAATGCCTAATGTTATGCGTTATTTCAAAAATAGATTATTATGCAACTTGGTTTAAACCGCTTTTTGTTCAATAAGGAACCGGGAACTGGATCCTTGTTGCCGATTTGTCGTTTTCAAACAATGATGATGGATATACTAATAAGGAACAAGAACTAGTTCCCGGTTCCCGAGTCTCAGTTCCCGATTAGAATGTGCTTTTTTAGCTACTACGAAGCATTGATAAAAATGGCTTATCACATTTACCCAATTGCAGCATCATTATATGGCTTTCGATATGTTATATGTCAGAATAAATACTATTGTGCCAACTATTTAAACATCAGTATTATTCAATAAGGAAGCGGAAACAGGTTCCTTGTTACCTATTTGCAGTTCTCTCACATTCATGATTGTTTTACAAATAAGGAATTCCTGGTTCCCGTTTCCCGATTGCCGATTTTCGGTTCCCGATTATTTTGTTCTTTCTCTTCTTACTTACAAATTTGAATTCATTGAAACTAAAGCATCACATTTACTTGGTGGCAACATCATCTTATGCCTAATATTATGTCATGATGCCCTTTTGCAGTTCCCTCACATTTATAATTCTTCCTGCAGATGAGGAACAAGGAACTAGTTCCTGGTTCCCGATTCCCAGTTTCCGATTATTTTGTGCTTTCGGTTCTTACTTACAACGGATATAACTGTATATGTACGTATTAGAAAGCAGAAGAGAAATTTATATCTACGAATCAGTGACATGTGAAGTGAAAATATTGTTAATGTTTAGAAATATAGAGGCTGCGATGAGGAGAGTTACGGTGAAAGGGAAACTATATTTGTATGTAAAACTTCTTCAAATAAGTATTGTTTAAACCAAAGGGAAACTATTTACATCGACGGGTAACGGTACATAATCAACAAATGAGGGACTCAAAAACAAGAATGCTGTTCGTTAATAAGCACCGGAGTATATGTATTCACCAAATGAATCTTACCTGTTCTATATAATATATTCAGACAGCACGTCATTAACACGTGCGAAAGAAAATTAATTCATTAAAGTCTGTTCCGCGGAATGTGACAGTAAGTGTGGCTTGGGGAGGGATGCCTACCGAGACCTGCCCATCCTCGCTTTTTTGTCAAACTTTTTTGGTTTTTCAACACTGAAGAAGTTAAATACAGAACCTGTCGCACTAAGTTTGGTATGGATACATTTTATATTAAAATCCATATTAAATAGGGTAAGCTAATCCGCACCATCAGGAACAATTTATTTCCTTTGTTTCAACTTGACAAGAGTTATCATTTGACAATGTGATGTACTTATTGTATGTAGATGAACAATATATTTTACACTGTATTTGCTTTTTTTAATACAGGAGAACGCATGTGCTCAAAATTCTTTACCTCCCTAATATTAAAGAGATAACAGAGATGGATGGAATATTGACCCCCGCCTAATCAGTCGCCGTCTTTAAATCCTGGAAGTGTTATTATTACAATTATTTATGTTGCTGGAGTTGATATTTTTTTTTGTTATTATTGCTGCTGCAGCTGCTGCTGCTGTGGTGTGTGACGTTTACTACCAGCCCAAGGTGACAGTTTTAGCTCACCTGAGCATATTGTGGTCAGTCTAATAGACGTGGATATCTGTCATCCGCCGTCTGTAAAAGCGTTGCGTATTTGAAAACAAGGACAGAATACCGCAAAAGCCGCGTAGGGACTTCGTATTCATACTTCTAACCTTTAAATTCTTACTTCTAACATCTTACCTTTTACTTCTAACATTTTATTTAACTTCTAACATCTTACTTCTAACTTTTATTTCTAACTCGCTACTTCTTAATTCTTCTTACATCTAACCTCCGAACTTTTAACGAAGACATACACATTACCACATCCATTTTATATACATACACCAATCAAGCGAATGGTGTCGCCCCTGATCAGGCTACGCGTTCCTTAACAGTTTTTCGAATATTTCGGTTCAAGATGAGAGTAAAAATCTGCGCTGTGCATGTTTATGGCTTACACTATTCGCGGGAAGCAGCTAGATGCATGTCTCTTCATACCATACCTAGATCAGCCTGCGAATCTGCCCCTTCTGATTAGGGATCCGCGCTGTATGATCAGGGTCTGCACTGTTTACATCTCAAATGTAACTCTGATCCAGGAAGGAATAGTGACGGCTCTGGTCAGACTGCGCGAATGCGCAGATAGATCTGCCTTTACAATGTTAATAAAGGAGGACTTGACTAATTCACCCGTATTGTTCGTACTTGATTATGGGTGATCTGGGTTATCACTAGTCATGTCGTTCCTTTTGGCCTTTGTGAAGAGTGTGAAGGCAGAGCCCTGCTCATTGGCGCAATCCGACGAGGGACCAGGGTGTACATTGTTATCTAGAAACATCGAAAATGCTTTATTGATCTGACTGCGCTTCTCTTGACACTTTCATGGCAAAAGTAGACTCAGATCAGACTGTGACTGCATCTACATTACTCACTGGAAGAATCTAGAATGCTTCTTTTATCTGTAAGCAAGTGAAGACATTGATCTGACTGCGCGTCCCCTAAGACTTTAACGACCAGTTTTTACACTGATAATCTTGCAAATCCGTTCTTTCTGATCAGTTTCTACCTTGTTCGATGGAAACATGTAAAATGCTTTCTTGATGTGTAACGGAACGAACAGACTGCTTGTTTTAAAGACTTTTGCGACCAATGTAGAATCAAATCAGCCTCCAAATCCACACTTGTTTATCAGGATCTATACTATTTGCCAGTAGCATCTCGACATCCTGAAATATATACTTTACTTACCATCGAACACTATCTATAGACCTTGGTCAGGCTAACAAAGGAACTTGGGTCAATCCGATTCTAGACCACAGGGTTTATACTTGACGTGGTCCATAGGAATATAGTGGCGTGGTAGAGTGGTCATAAGATTTTGATCAGGGGTCATTTTATTTAGTTACACCGGATTTTTAAGAAACTCTACGTTTGTCTATTGTTCATTTTCTTAGTGCAAACAATCTGTTTGAATTCCTGGATTAAATATGTCACATGTCCATGGGTGCTGGACCTCTGATATCATTCTACGTCTCATTGCACAGAAAAAGGAAAAATAAGAAGACATAGACTGAAGAAGAGGTGGGAAGACAATATTAAGGAGTGACAAGGATGGACTTTACTAGCTCAACTAGGGCAGGTGAAAACAGGACTATGTTGCGTTGTTTGCTTCCTGGTGATGGCAGTGACTTCCTGAACAGGAGGAGAGTTATTCCTAGGTTGTTTTAATGGGGAAAATGTTGTTCCAATTTAATGTCGAAGCAACACGAAAATCTATATATTGGAGAAGAATTAAACATAAACACTATGAGCTCTCTTTAAAATCATGAATATCGTTCTGTAAATGTCAGTAAATTTTGCGTTTCTCGTTCTACTCATAATAAATAGAAAACAAGTCGTATCAACAAGAAACCAAGTCATTATAACGAAAAACAACTCACAGATACACGGAACCAGTTGTTATTACGAGAAATACCCAAGTCCCATAGGTCTAGCCGAGGCTTCTGAGAAGATGTGGGCGGGGAGGGGGTGGGGGTGGCGGAGGGGAACGGGTGTGTTTGGGGCTGGTTTGCCGTGAGGAACATGACTAGGATCACTGACGCTGATTCGTTGTGTAGCAGGAAACTTGTAATATGGAGAAATGCTTACAGCTCTGTCCATCCGGATGATGTAACTATTATTTACTTTTGCTGTGATGGACCAAGAGTGCCAGGATCTAAGCAGCATGTGCACCTACTATTTGATCTCTACACAAGCTGTATGCCTTCAACTTCCTAATGATACTTTACTTAGACATTGCGCAATGAATCTAATAGCTTTCACACCTGAATGTCAGACACGGCCTTGCCAATACATTTATCTTGTACATACTATCAGACAAAACTGACACTGATACCTCAGATATAATGTTGCACATAACCTGATAATGATTTGCATACACTTACACTTTAGACAGATTAAGCACCAGAATCGTGCACCGTGTTTTCAAGTACAGAGGGTGGACAAAAGTGTTCGTTAAATCGTGACGTTGCCGTTGACTTTAGTGCATTTTCACTTTTGCTGAAAAATTAATCATATGAGAAGCGTAAAGTAGACCTTCATGAAAATAATACTAATGTGTAGCTAAATGATTTATGCAATATACAAAATATTTTTGTACGTTTTCGATCTCTAGTTTCAGAGTTGTGATTATTTAAAGATCACGTAATTGTTTAGGAAACTCTGTTTCCATTGACGTCAATGATGACGTTAGCAAAATTTACCACAAGAAAATACCTAAATGAGGTTAAAGTCGTTCCAAATAGAAACTATAGATACCAGGAAAGCAAGAAATTTAATAATATTGCACAAGTAATGTAGCTAGACATCGGTGCAATTTCCATGTAAATATCTGTTATACTTTTCTCACAATATGTTTTGCGCTAAAAGAAAAAATGCATTAAAGTCAATGGTAACGTGATGATTTAACGAACTCTTCTGTCCACCCTCTGTACTACGAAAATTGTCATTAAATGTTACCGAAATCAGACAGACAGTAATTTTTTCGACAACTTACTCGAGTTATTACCCTTGGTTTTAGGTAGTTGGATTTTCGTTTTAATAAAACTTTTTTTCGTCATATCGATTTGGATCCTCGTTAGACGAAATGGTTTCTCGATACTACGAGTAAGCACCTCCTTATAACGAACTGGCTTCTCGTTATATCGAGTTAGTTTCTCTTTATAACTGATTGGTTTCTCATTGTTACTTGTTTGCTTCTCTTTATAACGAACCCGTTGATAGTTGTTACGTGTAGGCTTCTTGTTATAACGAATTGATTTATCGTTATTTCGATAACATATTTTTCGAATTTGATATGTCGTTTTAGCCTTCCGTAGTATATCATCATATATCAGTTCTGTTGAGTGATGTAGGGCCTCGTGTCCTCTTGTTAACTATGCTATTCTACCACGAATTTAGCAAAACAGGACAAATCAGTGGCTTTTACTAATCTTACAATAAGAGTTAGATGTAGACGTTAACCCATTCCCACTTTACAGACTGACATAGTCAACTACAAGGTCCCAACTAAAAGCCTTCGATTTTGCAAATCTACGTTTAAACTAGCTGAAAAAGAAAATGATTTTGAAGTACGTCAAACATGTATGTTTATTTATTCATATTTTCATATATTTGTAAACATGCATTTTTATGAAAAGACATTGTCATGGCTAATGGTTCTGGACGATCAACAACAACAAAAAAAATGTTTTATTACAAGCAGATGAAAAGCAAATCCATCAAACGAGATTGTTGCTGGATTGTGCTAAATGACAGTTATGTATCTTAAGGTGGTCATAATCACTGTGGCGAATACAAAAATCTGCATAAATGATAAAAATACAACAGATATTCCCAAAACTTAACAAATGCTTCAATTAAAAATTCCCAAAATGCCTGGCTTGTTGACGTTAAAAAAGGTTTATATAAGTAAAAATCAAAGGGGAATTTTCTGTGCCAAAATTTAAGACATCAGCATTGTTATTGAAAATTTATAGAGGTTTGAAGTAACGTAAATATATTACGAAGAGCGTCCTAGCAATTATTTTTTTTCCACCTCTTTCACGCATTTTGTAGTTGAGCAGATAAAAACGAGGTAGCCCGGGCCCAAATTTTTTGACTATATTATGAAGAATAGACATGGTAGTCTCCTTTTTCAAGGTTGGACATTTGCACTTGTCGACTTGCCTTGAATACTGTGTGTTTGATAAAGGTGAACCTGCGTATCCTGTATTCAATGATTGAACCGAGTATAGTACAGACAACATTCAAACTACCCAGTGGATGTCACCGCTACCGCCACGGTAATTGAACGATACCGCCTCGGTAATGCCCCGTGAATGACGCGGGAACGCCACGGAACGCACCGCTGTTCCAGACCATTCCATTCCATTGGGACCGCTGAATGGAATGGTCACATGTAAAAGCGGATCATCAATTATTGGACGAAATAATTATTTATTCATTTTTCTGCCGTTGTCAAATTTAGCAATTTTATATCATATTCGCTGATGTGTTATTGATTTCTAGAGTTTGTCTGTTAGTTTTTTTTCTATTTGATTTTTTTTCTGCTTCTTTCTTGTATCACTCCTACTTATATATTTTTGTTGTTAGATATATTTTCGAAATAATTACATTACGTACCACATTACATACTCTTACATAATACTTTCTCAAAGGCAACGCCTCCTCAGAAGAGTTATCGATTGACAGTCAACAAGTTATTTTATCGATGTTGGTTCAATTTGCGGGGTGTGTAGGTTTTCCTGGTAATACACACTCCAATTGATAATCGGATTATAACACCTGGCTCCTATTGTCAAGCCACGCATTTTTATTTTATCATGTTTCCCATTAATATCTTATGATAAATTATTATAATTATTATTATTCTAATAATAATAATAATAATAATAATTATTATTATTATTATTACACCTGCTTCTTGTTTATTTTTTCAATTTACCGAAAGGGCACAGTTATCATAAAAATAATCACATTTTATTTTTATTATCATTATTATTATTATTATTATATCTGCTTCTTGTTTATTTTTTCAATTTACCGAATGGGCACAGTTATCATAAAAATAATAATATTATTATTATTATTATCATCATCATTATCGCATCTCCTCCTTTTTTTGTTTTTGTTTTCCAAATGAGCAAAATTATTATAAAAACAGTCATGTTTTTTCTGTCTTTATTAAACAGACATAATGATCTATGACCCAGAATGATCTGGTCGAGTATTTCGCATCTCTCTCTCTCTCTCTCTCTCTCTTATATCAGATCAAAAATCACATCAAAATGGTAACAATCATTTTCTGTCTCCGTTTTCCTTTTTATTTATTTTTTATCAAAATTTACTCACCTTTTCCATCTGTCTCTCTTTCTCTCTTTCTCTCCCTCTCTCTGCATCATAATGATAACGACTCTTCTTATCTGCATTGTTCTCCGTTTTTTTTTTTTTTTCAGTTTTGCTCTTTCTCTCTGTCTGTCTCTTTTTCTCTCTGACTTCTCTCTCTCTCTCTCTCTCTCTCTCTCTCTCTAACCAAATAGAATAAAGCAAGTGATTATCATTATGTAGCTCTAAGAGCGGTATGTAAGAGAGTGAGAGAGAGAGAGAGAGAGAGAGAGAGAAGATAACTGATCAAAGTCATGCAAAATATATATTATAAAATGATAAAACGCAGCAGAATGAGGATATGCGAGCTGTAACTATTTTTTCTGTGATGCATTTTTTCGTTCACGTTTGATCAATTATTCCACAGTTCTACTCTCTCTCTCTCTCTCTCTCTCTCTCTCTCTTTGACCAGATAAAATGGTAACAGTTCGCTTATCTTCATACTACTGTGTTTTATCATTTTATAATATTTTAAATATACATATATTGCATGGCTTTGATCACTTATCTTTTCTCTCTCTCTCTCTCTCTCTCTCTCTCTCTCTCTCCCTCTTATACCCTGCTGTAAGCGCATCATAATGGTAATCACCTGCTTTTATCTCTATTCTTCTGCGATGCATTTTTTTCGTTTAGGTTTGATCGGTTATTCCACATTTTTACTCTCTCTCTCTCTCTCTCTCTCTCTCTCTCTCTCTCTCTCACCCCGCTGTAAGCGAATCAAAATGGTAATCACTTGCTTTATCTCTATTCTTCTGTGGTGCTTTTTTCGTTCAGGTTTGATCAGTTATTCCACAATTTTACTCTCTCTCTCTCTCTCTCTCTCTCTCTCTCTGTCAGTCTCTCTGTCTTACATCCCGCTGTAAGCGCATCATAATGATAATCATTTGCTGTATCTCTATTCTTCTGCGATGCATTTTTAGCTCGCCTGAACGAAGTTCAGGGAGAGCTATTTTACTACCCCCGGCGTCGGCGTTGGCGTTGGTGGTGGCGTCGGCGTGAGCAAAATGTTAAAGTTTTACGTTAAAGTTTTTTATGTGATGGGCAAGGCGCTGTCAGGCGAGCTATCCTGTCCCTGTGACAGGTCTTGTTTCGTTTAGGTTTGATCGGTTATTTAACATTTTTACTCTCTCTCTCTCTCTCTCTCTCTCTCTCTCTCTCTCCCTGTTACACCCAGCTGTAAGCGAATCATAATGGTAATCACTTTTTTTATCTCTGTTCTTCTGTGATGCATTTTTTTCGTTCAGGTTTGATCAGTTATTCCACATTTTTACACTCTCTCTCTCTCTCTTTCTTTCTCTCTCTCTCTCTCTCTCTCTCTCTCTCTCTCTCTCTTTCTCTTACAGCCCGCTGTAAGCGCATCATAATGATAATCATTTGCTGCATCTCTATTCTTCTGCGATGCATTTTTTCAGGTTTGATCGGTTATCCCACATGTTTACTCTCTCTCTCTCAGACTCTCTCTCTCTCTCTCTCTCTCTCTCTCTCTCTCTCTCTGTCTCTCTCTCTCTCTCTCCACTTTAGTGCAGAAGCTAGTCCTGGAATGTATAACTCTGTGCAGATAACACGTGTGACATCTGACATGGCGTGAGAATACGCGTCTTTGGCATCTGGAAATATACACAGTCTATACTAGCTCAGGGGAATAATCCAGATCAGAATGTTGCTGAAAAACCGGCCTGAATGAGAAATGAGAAGGCAATGTATACTTTCCATGCGAATGAAAAAAGAGATGAGGTTTGTATGGTGGCTGGTTTGTAGGTTTGTACTATCCTCTAATTTTTAGAGTGAATGGCCCAATATTCAGAGCAAATATTTGTCAACGGTAAAGCAGAGGCCCCAAATGGGGAAATTGCATTCCATATTGGTCGTTGTGTCACATTTACTTGATAAAGTGTACACGCTATTCCTTCGCTGGAAAATATGTGTGTGTGTGTGTGTGTAGCCTTCGCTATCCGCATGGAGGTAGCTTAGACCCTTAGCTACCCTTAAATGCTTAGCAAAGAGTCTGATCAGAATGGGCGCATGCCCAGCTGATCTGAGTCTGCGCTTGGCGCACAACCACTTTGTTGGTTTTCTCGTGTCGCGGCTCATATTTAAGCAACCATCCATATCATGCAGAGGTTTGACAAAATGTAAAGAGTCATTATAATCAGGCGTTTAATATGTTCTACGAATTTCGGAATTCGGAATTCAGAATTCGGAATTCGAAATTCAGAATTCGAAATTCAGAATTCGGAATTCGGAATTGTGAAATAGTATGGAAATGAAAAGTGAGCCAATTGGGCCATCGTAGTTCTTGTTTTACATTACAGAATCTTTTCTTTTCTATAATTTTTATAAAGATGCTCCTCAGAAGGCTCAATGTAACAAATCCGTAGCAAAAATCCCCTGGCACCCAGTCTGTCCGTGTCGTGGTTTTAGTTTGCTGGTGCTCACACATTTAGCAGTCTGAGCAGTGTCATTTATGTTCACTGTACATTTCTTATGACCCTATTGAATGATGTTTCGAACTTGTCAAACAGTATAGATGCGCGGACTGATTACGGTCTTTACTGTTGGCACATATGCAAGAAAACCCCTTTATTGTGCAGTCAGAGAACCATTGCTTCTCATATTTTTTTTTTTAGATAGTCATTTAGATTTAAACTAATCCCTTTAGAGCACTTACATTCTGCGTTTATTTTTGTTTGTTTGTTTAATGCAGCAAGGCTGGATTAAGGTAAATGGGTACATTTTCACGGGCAGATAACTCTACTATTTTAACCCTCAAAGCAAAGAATTTGCACCCATAGTAGCAAATTCTGTCCAGAAATAGACACCCTTTGGAAGGGAGTCCTCCTCCAGGAAAAAGGAAGGAAGACTGGATGTTGCTCCCTAGTATGAAAATGATGGAAAACATGAAGCTGTACCCATACACCTATTAATGTGTTTATACCTCACTTTAGTGTCACGTAAATGTCTACCTCAAGGCCTGACGCTGCATTTATCAAAACAATAATTCTTAGTTTCAAATCTATGCATTCCCTGAGACAGTTTCCTTAGAAAATGCAAGGAAACTACCGTAGTAAACTGGCCAAAGCTAAGACTGCATCGCCCTATTGAACGGCCTACGCAGGTTGCCTAGGTATTGAAAATTGCATATGACCTGATCAGACACTGCACACTACTGAGATGGGAATAAACAGTTAACCCTGATGGAAAGCAGACATTTTCTACAACCGATTTAAGTCATGGCCAGAATATATGCGCTGACCAGACTGCATGTGCGAGTCGATTTTTCCATATACTGAATCCGCATGCGCTGGCCAGACAATATGTTATTTGTCGACAACCAGAGACTGCGCATGCGTTGACCGTATAGCGCATGTGCGGGTGCATGCGCTTTTTAAGTCATGGCCTGAACAAACTATTATACGCTGGCCAGGATGCGTGCAATGTCTAACAAAAAAACATTTTCTACAGTCGATTTCAGTCATGGCCTAGACAGATTCCGCATGTGCTGACCAGACTGCATGTGCAGTCCGAACTGCGCATACGCTAAATAGACTGCGCATGCACTGGCTAGATTCATGCCGCTTATCTACAGCTACAGACTGCGCATACGTTGACCATCCTACATGTACGCCTGCGCGGCCTGCATGGTACATTTTCATTAGTATATTCATTCGCTCATGCAGACTTACTGACGCACGCAGCGTTGAAGCGCTTTAACGTTGTATCTACGTTAGTTTAACCACATGAGGGCGAATCAAAATTGATGCAAAATTGATTCAAGAAAACCAACGATGGATTAAAGTTGCTTCAATATTGTTTCAAGACTGAATCTCCTACTACATATACCCACTCCCCCCCCCCCCAAACGACTCCCCCAATCGACAATGTGCATATTGAAGTGAACCGAGGCTCACGTATGTTTCGGAGACACCTTGAAACGAAATGCTTAGGAAATCGTCAACCTATCCTCTTCCACATACGAGTTATCTGGCGATAGTATCATTGCTGCGCATGTGCACGACTAATTTTCTATCGTGGAGATAATGCAGGGAACTATGGCAAGCCAAATGCACACTAATTAGAAAAACCTGGTTTTTCTCAGAAAAACTTGGTTTTGCGATTTGATAAACCAGGTTTCTCTCAGATAAACCAGGTTTTTCTCTGATAAACCAGGTTTTTCTCTTGATATCATAGGTTTCTCAGATAAACCAGGTTTTTCTTTGATAAACCAGGTTTTTCCTCGCAAAACCTGGTATTTCAACAGAAAAACCTGGTTTTTCTTTGATATACCTAGTTTTTCTCTGATAAACCAGGTTTTTCTTTTGATAAACCAGGTTTTTCTATAAAACCTAGTATATCTCGAGAAAACCTAGGTTTTCTTTGAAAACCAGGTTTTGCGTAGAAAAACCTGGTTTATCTCAGAAGCCTACGATATCAAAAGAAAAACCTGGTTTATCAGAGAAAAACCTGGTTTATCAGAGAAAAACCTGGTTTATCTGAGAAAAACCTGGTTTATCGAGAGAGAAACCTGGTTTAACGAAAAAACTTGTGTTATCACAAGTTTATTTTGATAAACCAGGTTTTACGATGGTCTCTGCTAATGCAGTTGTATGCGGCAAGCCGAATGCACACTAATTATCTAGGATAACGCTTCACCGAATGCATATTATTAGAAAAACTAGGTTTTTTCTCAAGTTTTGAGAAAAACCAGGTTTTTCTCTTTTGTCACGTGACTTGATATCACAGGTTTCCAGAAATATGATTGGACGCTAGCTGTTTTGTTATACCTGGTTTTTCTCAATCTGATTGGATATTGAGAAACTTAGGATAACGCTCGAAGATCTGTTATACCTGGTTTTTCTCAGCCTGATTGGCTAACAGGTGTGTTGACATAGTGATTCGAACTAACGCGGTCGCGAGATCTCGTATTTCGCGAGATTGCAGACACCCTATAGGTAATATTGTTTTATGGCCCAGTTATGTCATTACCTATGTGCGATGGGGAATTTCCTTTGATGAAATATCAGCGTCGCTGTACTTGTACATGACAAGAATATGGTACACAATAAACAAAAATATTTATCTTTTTAAATATTTAGCGTCATTTAGATGTGTAATGTTGACCACGCCAAAGACGTAAATTGTAAAGTTATACCGGAAACGCATTTCTTTTAATTTAAGCATACTTTGTTTGAATAACGTGAGTTTGTTTTCCCTTTTTAGTCATGAGCGCAATAAATATATAAAAAAGAATAATCGATATTTCTAATTAGACTGCATCAACTGAAGCGCATTTTCCGGTGGAATATAACACATGAAACATACTTGAGTTTCTCATAAAAAATAGTGAGTTGAAAATTTGTTTGAGTCATTTCAGTTGGCAACCAAAATGGCCAACTTTCGCTGTCTTAAACCTTAAAATGCGTAAAGGTACGCTGTATATTTCTTGTAATGATTATAAAGAAAATAAAGGAGGAATAAAAAAAGATTTTTTTTTTCTCAATGAAGTCATTTTCCGTTTTAAAAGTCTCGGTACAATCCCATGCTTTACTGTTAAGGTCCTGGCAACTAGTTGCCAAGTATATTACCGTAAAATTTACGTTTTTCATAGTGTAAAATACTCCGGCGTAGGACCCCAGTCATAGCTTTTAAATTCTACACTGTAAAAAAAAGTCCGTAGATTTTACGGTAAAATACCTTGCTGCCAGTCCATTTCATGTTGTTTTACGGGCATCTGCCTAAAGATCGTTTTTTTTAAATAACGATATGGTAGTTATATTAACTGACCGCACTCGAGAATACCTTTATAGTATTGAAGGGCTATAGAACCAAAACAATATCTGTCTTATTCTGCCCTACTCTACTTGTTGATTCCTGCCGATGTTTACGGGTCCGTAAAAATAACGGGAAACGGACTGGCAGCTGGTTTCCAGGTATTCTACCGTAAATTCTACAGAAATTTTTACAGTGTAGAATAATTACAAAAACTGGCGAAGGTGCACAAATATTTAAGGTAATTACAGTATTCTTCTTTCTTACACCAGTTTCATATCCAATCTGACAGTCTAGGACCAGTCTGTCCATGAGAATATTTATAGCCCGACATATCGCGGGTTGTATAATTTTTGCCTTTCTGTCCGTGTCTGTTTGTCTCCATTCGTATGTAAATTAAAGATTTACTCCCGTTATGATAATAACCAAAAATGATTTGATGTAATATATCATGCAATGCCTCCGACATGGTCTAATTATATATTTGAAATAGAGTTTAGATAATAATATTTTATAAAAGTGAATTTAAATTTTTTAAACGATCGCGGACCGCGCTCGAAATCGCATTATTGGACAAAAATGATTTATTCATGTGTTACAATCACATGCACGAATAAGAAAAATACCTGTACATGATCACATGACATACGTGGTAAAAATCGATATTCTTACAGGCCGTAAGGAAATAGATAATTTGCATTTTAATTTGAAGATTTTTTTCATTCCCCATTTATCGAAAAAACATGCATTTTCTCAAAACTGTTGCGGTAATTATGGGACTATAACATATTGTTTAACGAAATTTTGTTGAAATATTTGTTTCTGAAAACATGAAATAAACGAGGGAGACACACTTTAACATTTGCGTTAAAGTTTTGCGCAAAGATTATTTATTTTTGTTTGTTTGTTTCTTTCTTTCTTTTCCTTCAAGCATGCTTAATAAGTACATAATATAATGCAACGAAATGACAACAGAGAGCAGAGAGACAGAAGGATAGAGAGATCGACAATTTGTTTTAAAACTATTAGTCAACCTTCTCACACTTCAGGAGGTTTCAATCAAAGATTCTGGAAACCGACATTTTCAGCCTAATGGAGTCGAAATCGGAAATTTTGCTTTTGATTAGTACTTCCAGAATAGATTTCGAGAAGCACTAAGAAATAGCGCTTAGAATTACTACAAAAGCAAATACAATTCACGCCAAACCGATTTTTGTTTTCATCTCACTCACTGGACTTTTTTTTTCTTCAAGGCAGTCATTTTCCGTTTTAAAAGTCTCGGTAGAATCCCATCCTGTACTGTAAAGTTCCATGCAACTCCTGGCAACCAATTGCCAAGTATTTTACCGTAAAATTGACGATTTCTTTTTACAGTGTAAAATGTAAAAGGTAGGACCCCAGTCATAGCTCTATTAGCGTGAAAAATTTTATCATGAAGTACCGCTGCAAACTTCTCAGTATAGTTGACCGTGATTAGCCAGCTTTAAACAATTAAAAAAATCACTGAGTTTCACATAAAAAGAGTTTGAAAACTCATTCTGGGTATTTAAGTTGGCGAAAAAAATCACCTACTTCCGAATTCATTAAGTTGAATCAAATGGTAAAAACACAATGTCACGGGTGGTAAACCTAGGAACTACCACGAAATTGTGTTAATGTAATTTTGTTCCCAAGCCACATACGGGACATAACGGGGTAGTTTCCAGGCCGAAAAATTGATAAAGAAAGGTTGGTGTCATTTTGGTTTTTGTTTTAATTTACTACTAAGAACGAACAATGGTGAAATCGGCCAATATGGTTCCGTGTAAATATGTCTCAGCGTCCCCTCTAGCCCCAAATTTTATATGAAAAATTATTTTCTTTCTTTAGATTTTTGCGCCCGCACTGAGTATCGGGTCAATTTTCCATAAAGTACAGTGCCAATTCGAAGGAATTGAGCTCGTATCCATCAAATTATATTGAATTTGATATCATTTGCCTATGAAAATGATATAAAGACCCTTTCTAAACGTTCCTGCATAGAAAACAGAAGCCAAGAGTTTACTCGTAAAAGATTCAGGCCCCGTTTGCCCTGTGTGGTAGTTTCCAGCTCACCGTGGTAGTTAAAATGCTATCGTGGTAGTTGCCAAGACTTTGTAGGATTTTAGTAGTAGTTCCCATCAGCAGATGTTCACTACTCAGGGGGTACTTCAAATTTTTAAAGACGGGGTGTTCGGGCCGAACCTTCAATACCCCTCTTATTCATGCAAAGACCTTTTCAAACAACCTTTTGTCGGATAAAATTTGTCGACTGCCTGAATTTTAAATTTAGTGGGCTATTGAAATGATGAGAAGAATGAAAACAAGGGATATTCACATAGCTAATTTGTTGTTGAATAAACAAGCCTTATAATTATCATATAACATGCCCGTTCCGCAAACCACCGCAAACCACTTTTGAAATAGGTTTCCTGATATGAGGAGAATATAGAATATGCTTTAGCATAACGTTTCGGGTGATCAACGTAATGATTTTACCATAAGCAGCATCGCCACCCCGATCACCGCAAACCACTATGAAAATGTATTACTTGGTATGTAATAGGCATAAGTGTTCTATTTTCGGTTAACAAAATACTGGTTTAATTTCACCCTGTCACTTTAGCCTAAAGTTAAGATTTTTTATATACTTACATTCAGAGTACCCCCTCTCCCTGGGTTATGAAGTTCAAATTGTAAAAAATTAACAACCTACCGTACTTTATACAATCTTTCTTGATCTATAGCTATCTCATTATCTGTAGATGTAATATCAGTCTCGTCCGCCTATAATTTTCCCTCACCCACAATACCAATACAAGCGAATCGTAGTGTCAGAGGTTATGAAAACGGTTGTAAACATGTATTTAAACGAGCAAACAATTTGACAGACCACATTTTGGAAAGGGGCTGCTTCTTACAACTGTATAAGCTCTTAGTTTTATGGGTATTATTTCTCTCAGTGAAACGCATATCAATTATAAAATTGAGTCACGACTGGTCCCAATGCACCTATCAATGTTTTCCCCCAGAGGGAGGCGGCGGGATACCCATGGGGAGTAAGACAATTTTGAAAACTTTCGCTTCAATTCCCTACCCATAAGCAAATATGTGGTGTCACAAATTCCTTTGGTGGGCCATCAGATTTGTTATAAAATCTAATTTAGAACTTCCAGAAAAGTATCAAATGTCCCAACCCCGTTTTTAGGTGTTCTATCTAATTCCCATAGGTTGGGATTTTTTGGCTGTCTAATCCCCATGGTATCCCCCCCCTCCCCGGGGTAAAATATTGATAGGTGCACTAGTATTGGCGATTCTTACCGAGCGGAAAATCTGTTGATGGGAACTACTACATAGTCTTGGCAACTACCACGATAGCATTTTAACTACCACGATGCGCTGGAAACTACCACACAGGACAAACGGGGCATGAATCTTTTACGAGTAAACTCTTGGCTTCTGCTTTCTGTGTAGAAACGTTTATTAAGGGTCTTTTTATCATTTTCATCGGCAAATGATATCACATTCAATTTAATTTGACAGATACGGGCTAAAATCCTTCGAACTGGCACTGTACGTTGGGGAAAGTTGGTCCGATGCTCAGTGGGGAAACAAAAATCTAAAGAAAGAAAATAATTTTTCATATAAAATTTGGGGCTAGAGGGGACGCTGAGACATATTTACACGGAACCATATTGGCCGATTTCACAATTGTTCGTTCTCAGTAGTAAAATAAAACAAAAACCAAAATGACACCAACCTTTATTTATCAATTTTTCGGCCTGGAAACTACCCCGTTATGTCCCGTATGTGGCTTGGGAACAAAATTACGTTAACACAATTTCGTGGTAGTTCCTAGGTTTACCACCCGTGAATGTAGAGCCTGGAGTCCCAATCACTATTCCGCCTATGTTTATATTGCGAGACGGGAAACCAGAACAGGAAAATTTTAATTTGTGAAGCGATTTGTTATTTTTTCAAAAACTTGTTTTATTTACTTTTTGCAAGTTATATGACCCAATGTATGCATATCAACCCATATTTTATTACCAAACGTGAAGGTTAAACCGCCTTTTACAATGATTTGAGTTTAGACATTTAGGACTATGAAGACTTTTAATTCTAGAATAATTACAGAATATGGCGAAGGTGCACAAATATTAAAGGTAATTACGGTATTTTTCTCATTCTTACGTCAGTTTCATGCCCAGTCTGACACCAGTCTGCTCATGTGAATATTTAAATCCTAACATTGGACATATCGAAGAGTAATTTTTGCATTTTCCGTCCGTGTCTGTCCGTCTCCATCCGTATGTAAATTAACATTTGCGTTAAAGTTTTGCGAATGAGATTTTTTTCTTCTTCTTTATTTTTTATCCTCAAGCATGCTTTGGACAAATTAGTACACAATTTAATGCAATGAAATGACAACAGAGAGATCGACAATCTCTTTTAAAACCATTAGTCAGCCTAGTCACATTTCAGGAGGTTTCAATGAAAGATTCTGGAAATAGCCAAATAAAAATAAACTTGAAGTACAAAACTTGAATAACATGTATTATGTCATAAAGATTTTGTTTGTGACCTTAATATTACACCATCAGTAGCATCATTGAGGAAAAAAATACAGAATTTGAAAGTAATTATTATACTATAAAAGTCTGGTGGACTTCCAGAAATTTACGAAACTGGCAAAGAACAGACTACTGTATGCTCATACACTACTTTCCATTTTTTTTTTATCTTATTTTATAGTTATGAGTATTAGACGATGCAGTATGATAGTAAGGTCATACGCAAGTCTCTATGTTAGGTAGTCTGGTCCAGGCCTCACGGCATAATCACTGCCTTTCCGACCTGCATATGCCTAGAGAAGTCTGTTTCTTTGAAACAATTGCCACTATGCCGTGTATATGCGAACTGCCTATGCCCAGATTGGACTGAGAATGTTGGGCTGATCATGACCCCTTTTTGGTTAACGGATCTATTATATTTACTCTCTCTCTCTCTCTCTCTCTCTCTCTCTCTCTCTGTAATCACGCGACACTCATGATAACCCCAGCCGTCTAGCAGCTAAGGCAGTGACGACCTTGATCACATTCGGCGCGTCGTGTAAAAACCTGCCTTCGGGCATATGCTACCTGTGTATGTCGAGATTGATATGCACATTCAGTCAAGTACTTGTACCGTTCAGGAGCCCCGGTAGCTTAGTAGGTTAAGCGAGCTGTCTTACTGATTTAGCAGCCCCGGGTTCGGGCACCACTCGAAGCAGAAATCTTTCCAACCGTTAGCGGGGTTTCTTTGCACAGAGCCTTTCATTAACACCATCTCCTCGGCCTGATATGACTGAAATACTGTTAAAAAGGACGTAAAACTGCAAGTCATCCATCCATCCATCTATTGTACCGTTCACTTTAACATTGATTGGATTCGGAAAGCTGAACAAAAATGGAGGTGGGGGTGCAATAAGAATAAATATAGTAAAAAAAAAGATTAAAAAAAAAAAAAAAAAAAGATAATAAAATAGCTAGAAAAATATTGGCTGCCTATGTGGAAATTTAATCATCAAACTATCAAATGTAGATTGACACAAAAAAAAATAAAATAAAAATAAAAATAAATAAAATTAAATAAAATAATCACGCTGCCTATGAGGAAATTTAAGTATCAAACTACCAATTTTAAATTGGCAAAACGAAAAAAAAAATAAATAAATAAAACGTTGAATAATCACGTTGATAAGCATACATGTATTTATTAGGCACAAAAACATTTGATTATTTTTCGATTTCGTAATTGTCACTGCGCTAAAACTTCCCACTCTGCGCAGATAAAAAAGAGAGAATTCCTTTGTGAAGTACAGATCCAGAGTTTTATTTGTCCTACTTTTTGCGCAATACACAAAAATCCTGAATGCATGTTTATTGTATTTTATGACCCCCAACACTGCTGGTGACATTGGCGATTATTGGAAGTGTGCGCGCGTGTCCTCTTATCTTCGAAAGCTAACACACAGGTAATAAAAATAGAAGCGGAAGCATGATTATTGTAGCAGGTCGATATCCTTATTATAGCTTGTCCAATCAGATGTTGTAGAACATGGTTTTGCAGAAATCACTCCATCCAGTCAAATTGCTAGAAACTTGCGATATCAAATCACGTGGTAACTGCAGAGAAAAACCTGGTTTTTCTCATTAGCCAATGAAATTGAGAGAAACCTGTGATAACAAATCACGTGACTAGAGAGAAAAACCAGGTTTTTCTCCAGATATACTATGTTTCGCTATCCAAATGTATAATTAGAAAAAACTGGTTTTTCTCTATAGCCAATGAAATTGAGAGAAACTTGTGATTACAGGTCACGTGACAGGAGAGATAAACCAGGTTTTTCACCAGATGTACACTCATTTGAAAAACCTAGTTTTTCTCATTAGCCAATGAAATTGAGAGAAACTTGTGATTACAAGTCATGTGAATAGAGAGATAAACCAGGTTTTTCTCCATATATATTAAGTTTTGCGCTTTTCACACTTATAAGAAATACCTGGTATATCTCTAAGTTAGTGTGCATTTGGCTTGCCTCTGCACAATGAAAAACCAGGTTTAGGAGAGAAAAACCTGGATTATCTAAGAAAAACCTGGTTTATCAAGAGAAAACCTAGGTTTTCAAGAGAAAACGTAGGTTTTCTCTCGATATACCAGGTTTTTCAAATCTCTAGAGAAAAACCTGGTTTATCTGAGAAAAACCTGGTTTATCTGAGAAAACCTAGGTTTGCAAGAGAAAACCTAGGTTTCCTCTCGATATACCAGGTTTTTCTCTGTTAAACCAGGTTTTTCAGCCGAAAAGACACATTAGAAATGAAAACCTAGGATATCAAGAGAAAAAGCTGGTTTATCTCAGAAAAACCTGGTTTAACAAAAGGAAAACCAAGTTTTTCACTGTTAAACCTGTTTTTTCTCGAAAAAACAGGTTTATCTCTTGCTTTCATTAGTTTCAGAGAAAAACCTGGTTTATCTGAGAAAAACCTGGTTTATCTGAGAAAAACCTGGTTTTACAAGAGAAAAACCTGGTTTATCAGAGAAAAACCTGGTTTATCAAATCGCAAAACCAGTTTTTTCTGAGAAAAACCAGGTTTTTCTAATTAGTGTGCATTTGGCTTGCCATAGGGAACTCTAAAAACACTTATAATCTCCAACATCTTGTACTCAGACTTTACACGTGAGGTTTAAATTCTTCAAATTCTCAGATTATCTCTCTTCGAATTAAAAATATGGCGTTTTTAAGGCATTATTATGGCTGTACATGTAAGTCTTTTCCAAAGTTTTTTCAAAAACATTTTTGTTATGTCAGTTGTTTTCTTTGCATGGTAACAAAACTGGAAGATTTGTTACGCACCCACTGACCGTTACGATTTCCAATTTCTATTGAAATCCCATTGATAGTGGCATTTAAAACAGTCTTTGAAAAATAGGATGGATGACTTGTGATTTTACTTCCTTTTCAACAGTATTTCAGTTCTACCAGGACAATGGGAGGATGATAATGAAAGGCTGTGTGCAATGGAACCCCGTTAACGGTAGGAAAGATTCTTGTCTCGAGCCGGGCTCGAACCCAGTCCGCTAGTTCAGTAGGCCAGCGCTTAACCCACTGAGCTACCGGGGCTCCTAACAGTCTTTGAAGGAATCACAGTTCCCTGAGTTGTGGTTCAAATGGTGTCAATTTTCGATTTCTTGGCAGCTCTAGTGAAAGTTCGTAACTCCGGCAGTTGTCATGGCAACAAATGGAATTTCATGTGTAGTACCTTTTTAACACACACAGTATATTAACACGTACGGGTGTGTTTCAAGCAGTGACCTATATAGGTCACTGTTTCAGGTAGACAACAGTTGATAGGGTTGAGTTAAATGTTGGGACACCAAATATCGATTTTACGTATTTATTTCAAAAGTTTACCATTAGCCGTTTATCACTACAGTGCAAACCCTGATAAGACCGCTTCTACAAACTGGGTACAAGGTGATTTATCAGTTCTGTCCAGAATTTTAGGGTATTACTGCACACTACGACCATGCAGGTTAGCTGGTGCATCTTCGCAGTGTGTCCGTATTTTCTCGTAAACCTCCAATGCCGTTCTGGCCCATTTCTGGCTCGAATTAAACCAGTCGTTGTTGAAAAGGACCGTCAATGCCTTTTATAGTAAAACAAATTGGCTACATTTTAGGTAGCCCCGCCCGTCCCCCCCCCCCTCCCCACGCATCCCCGAAATAAAACGAAAAAAGTTAGCAAGACTATTATTGAAAATTCTATTGCAATGCAGTCTCGTGTTGGCCGTTGGCCGAAAGGGAATAAAGCTGTCCGCATGATTCATAGGTCACGGGTTCGATTCACGTGGTTCGATTCCGGTCGAGTTCAGCACCTGCGTTTTTCTTAATTTATCACCATCTCACTCATTCCCTCATCGGCCCGAAGCGTGCGGGCGGAGCCTCGGTAGCTCAGTGGGTTAAGCGCTGGCCTACTGATCTCGCGGACCGGGTTCGAGTCCCGCTTGAGGCGAAAATCTTTCCTACCGTAAACGGGGTTCCATTGCACACAGCCTTTCATTATCGTCCTCACATCGTCCTGATATGACTGAAATACTGTTGAAAAGGACGTAAAATCGCAAGTCATCCATCCATCCGAAGCGTGCGCATGACCGAGTCATTCGTGCCTTCGAATTCGGATAACAGGGCCACACGTTCGAATCTAAATGTTGCTTCTTCATAGCACTCTGCCTTCGGCTTGAAATGACTGAAAACTGATAAAAAGGGTGTCAAACCCGCCTGCGCAGTACTGAAAAAAACATTATGAAGTGCTGGAAAGATTCGAATTGTACAAACCCAGACCGACCTGTACATATGTGCAGTCAGGATCAGAGCTTACAATATTTGCCAGTCACCAATCATATTTTTCTAGAAGCATTTTTAATTTGCTCGAATGTTAGGACCAGCCCGGTATCACACTCGACCTGGTCATCTAGCGGTCCCGGGTTCGAATCTGGCTGGAAGCGGAATTCTGTCCAACCGTAAACGGATTCCTTTGCAAACAGCTTTTCGTGATCACCCTCGCATCGTTCTGATACGAGTCGAATAAGTTAAAAAAAGTTAAATCATGTCATTCATCCAGCATTGGATTTCAGGGTAAATATGTCCTAGTAGTAGTATTTCAATTCTCATATTGACGTCCCCCCCCCCGCCCCCTCGGCACCTCAGCGGAACGAATCCACAGCCGCAGTAACGGGGCGCCGATCTTCCATCCATAAAAATATGTCCCAGTATGTAGAGTAAGGATTGATACTAGATAATCCCGTAAATTTGACAGAATTGAGCCGCGCCATCACACATACTGAGTAGAAAATGCGCCAAGCGAAGATTCAGATCAGCCGCAGAATCCGTCCAGTCTGATTAGAGTCTTCACTGTCGGCATTGAGATAGCTTTGACCATTAGCTACCGTTAAAGTTCACAGCGAAATCTCTGATAAGACTGGACCGGTTCCTTATTGAACAAAAAGCGGTTTAAACCAAGTTGCATAAATAATCTATTTTTGAAATAACGCATGATATTAGGCATTAGATGATGTTGCTACCAAGTAAATGTAATGCTTTAATACAATGAATTCAACTTTGTAAGTAACAAACGAAAGCCTAATATAATCGGGAACTGGGAATCGGGAATCGGGAACCGGGAACCGGGAACTAGTTCCTTGTTCCTTATTTGAAAAAAAAAACAACACATTGATCTGAAAGAACTGCAAAAGAGGACCAAGGAAACAGTTCGAAAGCACAATGTAATCGGGAACTGGACATCGGGAATAGGAAACCGGGAACCGGGAACTGGTTCCTTGTTCCTTATTTGGAAAAAAAACACATCGATCTGAAAGAACTGCAAAAGAAGAACAAGGAAACAGTTCCTTATGAACAATACTGATTATTATTAAGTTGGCGCAGCGATATGTATTCTGACATATAACATGTTATATAAGGCATTAAATGATGTTGCAATCGGGTATATGTGAAAAAGTCATTTGTTCTTATAAATGCTTCCTTGTAACTAAAAGAAAATACAAATTCTAATCGGGAAATGAGAATCGGGAACCGGGAACTAGTTGCCTGTTCCTGATTTGTATATCCATTACCATTGTTTAAAAACGGCCAATCGGCAACAAGGAACCAGTTCCCGGTTCCTTATAGAACAAAAAGCGGTTTAAATGAAGTTACATGAATAATTGTTTCTGACATATTATTTGGCATAAGATAATTTTGCCAAAGACTAAATGTGATGCTTTTATTACAATTAATTCAATTTTGTAAGTAAGAAATGAAAGTACAAAATAATCGGGAACTGGGAATCGGGAACCGGGAACCGGGATCTAGTTCCTTGTTTCTTATTTGGAGAGAAATAATCAATATGAGAGAACTGCAAAAAGGCAACAAGGAAACAATTTCCGGTTGCTTATGAACAATACTAATTATTTAATATTTGGCATATTAATATTTGTTCTGACATATAACATGTTGTAAGGCGTATAATGGTGTTGCAATCGAGTAAATGTGAAAAGTCACTTCTAATCAATGCTTTTTTTTAACTAAGAAAAAAATCTAATCGGGAACTGAGAATCGGGAACCGGGAACTAGTTCTTGTTCCTTATTAGTATATCCATCATCATTTTTGAAAACGACAAATCGGCAACAAGGAACCAGTTCCCGGTTCCTTATTGAACAAAAAGCGGTTTAAACCAAGTTGCATAAATAATCTATTTTTGAAATAACGCATGATATTAGGCATTAGATGATGTTGCTACCAAGTAAATGTAATGCTTTAATACAATGAATTCAACTTTGTAAGTAACAAACGAAAGCCTGATATAATCGGGAACTGGGAATCGGGAATCGGGAACCGGGAACCGGGAACTAGTTCCTTGTTCCTTATTTGAAGAAAAAACAACACATTGATCTGAAAGAACTGCAAAAGAGGACCAAGGAAACAGTTCGAAAGCACAATGTAATCGGGAACTGGACATCGGGAATAGGAAACCGGGAACCGGGAACTAGTTCCTTGTTCCTTATTTGGAAAAAAAAAACACATTGATCTGAAAGAACTGCAAAAGAAGAACAAGGAAACAGTTCCTTATGAACAATACTGATTATTATTAAGTTGGCGCAACGATATGTATTCTGACATATAACATGTTATATAAGGCATTAAATGATGTTGCAATCGGGTATATGTGAAAAAGTTATTTGTTCTTATAAATGCTTCCTTGTAACTAAAAGAAAATACAAATTCTAATCGGGAAATGAGAATCGGGAACCGGGAACTAGTTGCCTGTTCCTGATTTGTATATCCATCACCATTGTTTAAAAACGGCCAATCGGCAACAAGGAACCAGTTCCCGGTTCCTTATAGAACAAAAAGCGGTTTAAATGAAGTTGCATGAATAATTGTTTTTTTACATATTATTTGGCATAAGATAATTTTGCCAAAGACTAAATGTGATGCTTTTATTACAATTAATTCAATTTTGTAAGTAAGAAATGAAAGTACAAAATAATCGGGAACTGGGAATCGGGAACCGGGAACCGGGATCTAGTTCCTTGTTCCTTATTTGGAGAGAAATCATCAATATGAGAGAACTGCAAAAAGGCAACAAGGAAACAATTTCCGGTTGCTTATGAACAATACTAATTATTTAATATTTGGCATATTAATATTTGTTCTGACATATAACATGTTGTAAGGCGTATAATGGTGTTGCAATCGAGTAAATGTGAAAAGTCACTTCTTATCAATGCTTTTTTGTAACTAAGAAAAAAATCTAATCGGGAACTGAGAATCGGGAATCGGGAACTAGTTCTTGTTCCTTATTAGTATATCCATCATCATTGTTTGAAAACGACAAATCGGCAACAAGGAACCAGTTCCCGGTTCCTTATTGAACAAAAAGCGGTTTAAACCAAGTTGCATAAATAATCTATTTTTGAAATAACGCATGATATCATGCATTAGATGATGTTGCTACCAAGTAAATGTAATGCTTTAATACAATGAATTCAACTTTGTAAGTAACAAACGAAAGCCTAATATAATCGGGAACTGGGAATCGGGAATCGGGAACCGGGAACCGGGAACTAGTTCCTTGTTCCTTATTTGAAAAACAACAACAAAACAACACATTGATCTGAAAGAACTGCAAAAGGGGACCAAGGAAACAGTTCAAAAGCACAATGTAATCGGGAACTGGACATCGGGAATAGGAAACCGGGAACTAGTTCATTGTTCCTTATTTGGAAAAAAAACATCGAACTGAAAGAACTGCAAAAGAGGAACAAGGAAACAGTTCCTTATGAACAATACTGATTATTATTTAGTTGGCGCAGCGATATGTATTCTGACATATAACATGTTGTATAAGGCATTAAATGATGTTGCAATCGGGTATATGTGAAAAGTCATTTGTTCTTATAAATGCTTCTTTGTAACTAAAAGAAAATACAAATTCTAATCGGGAACTGAGAATCGGGAACTAGTTGCCTGTTCCTGATTTGTATATCCATCACCATTGTTTGAAAACGGCCAATCGGCAACAAGGAACCAGTTCCCGGTTCCTTATAGAACAAAAAGCGGTTTAAATAAAGTTGCGTGAATAATTGTTTTTGACATATTACATATTATTTGGCATAAGATAGTTTTGCCATAGACTAAATGTGATGCTTTTATTACAATTAATTCAATTTTGTAAGTAAGAAATGAAAGTACAAAATAATCGGGAACTGGGAATCGGGAACCGGGAACCGGGATCTAGTTCCTTGTTCCTTATTTGGAGAGAAAACGTCAATATGAGAGAACTGCAAAAAGGCAACAAGGAAACAATTTCCGGTTGCTTATGAACAATACTAATTATTTAATATTTGGCATATTAATACTTGTTCTGACATATAACATGTTGTAAGGCGTATAATGGTGTTGCAATCGAGTAAATGTGAAAAGTCACTTCTAATCAATGCTTTTTTTTTAACTAAGAAAAAAATCTAATCGGGAACTGAGAATCGGGAACCGGGAACTAGTTCTTGTTCCTTATTAGCATATCCATCATCATTGTTTGAAAACGACAAATCGGCAACAAGGAACCAGTTCCCGGTTCCTTATTGAACAAAAAGCGGTTTAAACCAAGTTGCATAAATAATCTATTTTTGAAATAACGCATGATATTAGGCATTAGATGATGTTGCTACCAAGTAAATGTAATGCTTTAATACAATGAATTCAACTTGATAAGTAACAAACGAAAGCCTAATATAATCGGGAACTGGGAATCGGGAATCGGGAACCGGGAACCGGGAACTAGTTCCTAATTCCTTATTTGAAAAAAAAAACAAAGCAACACATTGATCTGAAAGAACTGCAAAAGAGGACCAAGGAAACAGTTCGAAAGCACAATGTAATCGGGAACTGGACATCGGGAATAGGAAACCGGGAACCGGGAACTAGTTCCTTGTTCCTTATTTGGAAAAAAACACATCGATTTGAAAGAACTGCAAAAGAAGAACAAGGAAACAGTTCCTTATGAACATTGATTATTATTAAGTTGGCGCAGCGATATGTATTCTGACATATAACATGTTATATAAGGCATTAAATGATGTTGCAATCGGGTATATGTGAAAAAGTCATTTGTTCTTATAAATGCTTCCTTGTAACTAAAAGAAAATACAAATTCTAATCGGGAAATGAGAATCGGGAACCGGGAACTAGTTGCCTGTTCCTGATTTGTATATCCATCACCATTGTTTGAAAACGGCCAATCGACAACAAGGAACCAGTTTTCGGTTCCTTATAGAACAAAAAGCGGTTTAAATGAAGTTGCATGAATAATTGTTTTTTGACATATTACATATTATTTGGCATACGATAATTTTGCCCCAGACTGAATGTGATGCTTTTATTACAATTAATTCAATTTTGTAAGTAAGAAATGAAAGTACAAAATAATCGAGACTGGGAATCGGGAACCGGGAACCGGGATCTAGTTCCTTGTTCCTTATTTGGAGAGAAATCATCAATTGAGAGAACTGCAAAAAGGCAACAAGGAAACAATTTCCGGTTGCTTATGAACAATACTAATTATTTAATATTTGGCATATTAATATTTGTTCTGACATATAACATGTTGTAAGGCGTATAATGGTGTTGCAATCGAGTAAATGTGAAAAATCACTTCTTATCAATGCTTTTTTTTGTAACTAAGAAAAAAATCTAATCGGGAACTGAGAATCGGGAACCGGGAACTAGTTCTTGTTCCTTATTTGTATATCCATCATCATTGTTTAAAAACGACAAATCGGCAACAAGGAACCAGTTCCCGGTTCCTTATTGAACAAAAAGCGGTTTAAACCAAGTTCCCTATATAATCTATTTTTGAAATATGACATGATATCACGCATTAGATGATGTTGCTACCAAGTAAATGTAATGCTTTAATACAATGAATTCAACTGTGTAAGAAACAAACGAAAGCCTGATATAATCGAGAACTGGGAATCGGGAATCGGGAACCGGGAACCGGGAACTAGTTCCTTGTTCCTTATTTGGAAAAAAAACATAGATCTGTACGAACTGCAAAAGAGAAACAAGGAAACAATTCCTTATGAACAATACTGATTATTACATAGTTGGCGCAGCGAGAAATCGGGAACCGGGAATCAGGAACCGGTTACTTGGAACCGGGAATTAGGAACCGGGAGCTGGGAACCTGGAATCGGGAATCAGGAACAGGGAACCAAGAACCGGGAACCAGGAACCGGTAACTTGGGACCGGGAATTTGAAACCGGGAACCAGGAACCGGGAACCTGGAATCAGGAAGCTCAACCAGGAACCCGGGAACCGGGAACCAGGAACAGGGAACCGGGAACCAGGAACCAGGAACCGGGAACCGGGAACCGGGAACCAGGAACCGGGAACCGGGAACCGGGAACCAGGAACCGGGAACCGGGAACCGGGAACTGGGAACCAGGAACCGGGAACCGGGAACTGGGAACCAGGAACCGGGAACCGGGAACGTACTTAACGGTCATAATTTACTACAGGTGTTTGTAAATAAAAGCGATCAGAGTACTAAAGTCATAAATCCGAGCCCATGAACCACTTTAACATCGTTAAACCCCAAATATTCAAAAATATTTGAGCCGCGACACGAGAAAACCAACAAAGTGGCAGTTCTCGCAGCGAAGACTCAGGTCAGCCTGGACATCAGCCTAATCTGATCAAACTCTTTGCTATGCGCTTACAGGGTAGCTAAGGGTCTAAGCTACCTCCTTGCGGACAGTGAAATCTCTGATCAGACTAAGAGGATGCCCAGGCTGATCTGAGTCTGTGCTGTGCGCACAACCTCTTTGTTGATTTTCTCGCGTCGCGGCTCATATACAAAACGCATAATGAGAGATTATTTTCTATTCCCTACTTTTATTGATTATGACTAATTTGAAGACTTATAAGTAAAATCAAATTCTGTTGCATTTACGAAGAAATCCGATCGGATTACTTCAACAACCGGCGCATATACCGACAGCTTCTATGCACAAATAACAACTTTGAGTGCATTTATCTGCTAAAAAGCATTCCTAAAACTGGTATAAAAACGGTTCGAAATTATATTTGCTTCAACAGTAATGAACTTTGTGAAGCGGCAACAAGTTAACTTTAATATTGTCGACCTGTAAGATTATCCATTAATAACAAGCTCCAACGAGACTCTAATCATTGTTTTAATGACTGAGTAAATACGCTAATGGATGGATGGCAGCAACACATAATAGATAGATTTCTTTATTTCCTCCATATAGAAGAGCAGCATGGTAACATATATACATCTACAGCATGGTAACATATAACATATATACAACTACAAAAAAAGGGAGAGAGAGAGAGAGAAAATTGAACATGTCAACAATGATATATACATGTACAGCATAGACTTAACTCGATTACAATAGTTGCATCGAAACATATTCACATACATGAGTACACAGAGAAATGCCACAGGACACAACACATGTCTAAGGAACACGCCGAAATCAAATGCTCAGGCCTGAACGCAAGTGGTAGCCGGCGTTGCCTATAAATCTGCCAGTTATGCATAACCCCAAGCAATCTATATTAGCAAATGAAGATCCTCACAGACCGGCCTGAGCCCTTGATGTCCGCGGACACAAGCACATCCACAGGTGACTCGGCATACCAAATGATATAACACAGTCCATGCATGATATAACATAGGCTCGGCATTATATTGTAAAAAGTATCATACTCTTTACCATAAAATGCAGAGCTATACCCCATCATTCAAAGACGCACCTAAGCCCACTACAGTCACTTAACCAGTAAACCATTTAATTTAGATCCCTTACCGAAACGAAATGCAAGAGACTAAGAATGAGTCACATATCCCAGCAGGCACGCAATGTCGAACCAGCATCGAACCAACGCTGATTCAACGTCACGACTTTGAATTAACATTGATTCAACGTCGATCCAACGCCGAGCGCCCACCGGGATATGCATGGTCAAAATAACAATAGCTCAGGGCTCAATTGACATCCATGAATGCAAATTAATATCCCATACCGGATGGAAAATCATTATATTTCGACCACATTCTATGCAAAAATGTAATACATATATACCAGAATCTACCTGAGGAGTCTTCCAAAAGCATGTTGAAATTACAGTCTTCCGCTCCAAGAATTAGAGAAGACAACGAGATTTTATCAAGACTCCTCAAGTAGACATATACGTTAGTATTACATTGACAAATCTTGTCCCAAAACAAAACTCTTTCACTACGTAGATATGCATATTCACTAATACAGTGATGTACAATGTTAGTATAAACCCTACTGCATTTGCAGCATACATCATTATTAATATTAGATTTTACAATGCATGAAATTATCCGAACGATTATCTTACAGGCTGTCAAAAGCTTTGGATTTTCTTTCGAAATTTTCCAGAAATAATTAACTCTGAATGTATTATATACACGTTTAAAACGATTAAATTCCGGCAGTGAGATCCGCTCATGCCACAACAACAATTCACGCTGTTGAATATTTTGTTTTACCATTTTCTTCCAAGAAAATGTACTGGGAAAAACATTATCGCTTTTATAGAATTCAGTTACATGCGAAAGGTCATACTTATCAAGTAACTTGTGAATATCTGGTATAAAACCCAGCTCATTATCTCCCTTCATAGTAAATGAAGTTAATCTATTTAAAAACACAAACCGTAGCCAGTGATCAAAACTTAAACGACAAAACTGTCCAAATAATGTCGATTTTTTAAAATCTATTTCAGACTGAATGGTGTACATACCGAGTAGACTTAGAGAAATATCAGTTCGTGTTTGTCTATGTAAACCCTGCATATACTTAATACAATATCTATGAGCTCTCTCAAGAGTTAAAATATGACTCTCGATTAAATTATTCCAGCTCTCACAACCATATAGAGCACTCGGTAAAACAACTGCCTTATATATTTTCTGGCATGATAAAGGGTGTAGACCAGACTCACTAATAATACCACTATTCATTAGACTGACAAAGATACCCTTTAGCTTGTCGGAAGCATCTTTAACACTAGATTTAAAGACATATATTTATAACAAGTGGTGCCAAGATATATACAACTTTCCTTTTCCTTTACAATATGTGGACGCAGGTACCAAATTCTCTCAGCTCTCTGGTACTGATATTTCGTTTCACAAAAGACAATAACAGAGCTTTTAGATGGCCCATACTCATAACGCCATTTACAGGAGTACCTAAAACATATTTCCATTAAAGCATCAAGACCGACTTTTGATAATGACATTAAAAGCATGTCATCAGCAACAGTTGGTGCATAAATATTCCTGCTACACATTTTAAACCCACTGTTACAACGCAAAAGTTCATTGATCAGATCATCAATATAACAAAGGTATAAAAATGGCGACAAAACACCACCCTGACGGGTCCCTTGTAACACAGGAAACCAGTCAGAGTAGTTCCCCTTATACAGAACACAACTCTCCATGCCGTTATGTAGATCAACTATGGTACGCAGCAAATTAGATTGGATTCCTTTTTCATATAATTTCACAAACAAACCATTGTGCCATACTTTATCAAAAGCTTTTTGCACATCTAAAAAGCAAACATTTAGCTTACTGCGATTTTCTTTAGCAAATAAGATGCATTCCCGCAACATAATCGAAGACATGTTACAGCTTATGTTAGCTCTAAAACCTCCTTGCATTATATTTAAGGGTACATTTAATGCAGATTCGGCCAGGCATAGTAAAATTTTCTCAAACAATTTAAGAATGGAAGAAGATAAAGTGATGGCTCGATAGTTGCTTGGGTCCGTTTTCGATTTCTTGCCTCCCTTGTGAATAGTTATAATTATACCTTTCTTAAGGCAATCTGGGATGTAGGCATAATTGTACATGTCAGTATACAATAAGGATAACTGCTTATATAAATGTTTCCCCCATTTATTAAATGCTCATTAAAAATGCCATTATTGCCACACGCTTTCTTACGCTTAAGTTGCCGAGCAGCTTTACGTACATCGTCAGAAGAAATACAGATAACATCTGTTTCGCATGTTGATAGAAATTCGTGCTTAATAGAATCAACTTTATTGTCAATTTGAACTTTAAAGAGCGGATCATAATAGGGATTTTCATTTTCAGAATATAATTTCTTGAAATAACAGCCCCATCCCGAAACAATATCCTCCGGCTCACGACACACATTATCACCAAATTTAATCTCACTCCCCGTATGCGTGGGAGACTTTTGTCTGCGTGAATTAACTTTTTTGCAAAAGAAATTGCTGTCGATCTCAGCAGCTTGGTCTATCTCAGCATTTGATTCAAGTAAAAATCTTTCAGCGCGAGCCCTATGATGTGCACGAAATAACCACTTTGAAGACTTATATGCATTATTAGAGACGTAGTTACGCCCTCGTGGACGACCTTCGCGCACCCAAACTCGACGTTTCTCGCGCATAGCTGCGTGTAGGTCTTTTAATGTCCTGTCCCAGTAGGGCTTAAGGTATGGTCTGAATTTCGTTTTTGGCAAAATCAAGTCAGATGCAGTAACAATGCTTTCTACAATTATTTTATGTCGCAATTCAATCCGGTCTCGGGCGCGTAGGCCTAAATCAAGAGGATTAGATTCACTGAGCAAAGTATTACTAAGTTCCGATTCATACGCCCTCAGAGTCTGTTCATCAAGCTTATGCCAGGCTATGCGTGTCGAATTAATAGTACTCTCACTTTCCAAATTTGTCAAAGGTATATTTAAGCTGCATACAATTGGCCTGTGCCTCGAAACATTCAAAATATGATCATCAGGTATTTTACAATATGCCACAGTATCAATTCTCTCGGCAGGTAGTAAAGCATGGTCGATCAAAGATTCATAAATATCACCGTATGACACGAAAGTAGAGGAAGCCCCAGTAGTCGACGACAGAGTAGCTACTGAAACCAAATTATGATATCTCATCATATCCAGCAAGTACTCGCCGCGACAATCAGTAGCCTTTATAAATCTCTGACCTTGAAGGTGGGCATTAAAATCCCCCATTACAACAACTGTGCCATTCTGAGAAAACATACTTATTATGTCTTCTCATAAATTATCCAAAGTAGAGGAATTATAACACAGTAACAGAGTGAAATACGTATTATGGTTTGAAGATAATCTATAAATTCTCTATACACGAAGACAGAGTGATTGCTACATGGCGCATAGACCTGTAAAAAATATATATACATGTTTGGGCATACTCTACACTGGATGCCACATATGCAATCACTATCAATATCTAGAGGGGTTATACAACTGTTCAAAGATTTATGCCACATTATGGCTACCCCACCTTTACCTATCTTTCTTCGACTTGGCATGTTTAAATCATTATTTACAGCTCCATATGCTAAGTAATCTGAATGGATACTGTTCAGAAACTGTAAATTGCTATCATTTAACCAATGTTCTGATATTCCAAAAACATGCAGTTGGTTTTTGTCAAGCACATTGTTAACATAGGATGCTCCAGACATTATACCGGTAGCGTCCCATGTGGCGAAATTTAATATGCACATTAAAAGAAATAAGAGCACGGCTACTATGCCACTAGTATTCATAACCACTGTATGAATCGTTGTACGCGTCATCTATATCGTTACGAGCAGCGTATCGATCACTTGATCCGCGCATATTTGTAATATATCGGGTTTTATATTGACCTTTAGAGTACCAAGGTCTACAAGTCACTCCTCTCGGCCAAAATCCGTCTTCCAGAATACGGAAAGCGTCTTCAAAGTTAACATTAACTTTAACTACAGCACGGTTCTGCCTTTCATATCTGTATATATTTACCCATGTCAGATGAACCCCCTCCGTTTGGCATACTGCACGATCTTAGCTTCTGTTATACTGGGGAAAAACCCTCCTACATAAAATCTTTTTGTTTTTCGGCGAATATGTGTAACAAAATCGTCATCATTCTCTGTGTCAGCAGTCGATACAGGGCTATTTCGCTGCAACTCAATATTGTGCACTGTAGGCACCCTTGCTGGGTGTGAAATATTATCATGATCGTGCCTGTATGACACCAGAACAGGAATTTTTGACTGTGGGTGTTCATTTAACACGGTCTTTGTATTATCTATTGAACCACTAACCCCTTTTGCAACATCACTGTAAGATGTATTATCCTCGATATCTGCTGTCAAATTATTGAAACAATTGTTCAGTGTACAACTAAACATGTATAGCTTATCTGTTTTATTTGAAGTCGTATCAGCAGCAGCCTGACTATTTTCATCGATGTTAGATTTGTCATTCTGAGCCGATGCACTGTTACTAGTTTGGTTTGCGGATATCAAGTTAGGAGAAAAACTCATCAGATCTCGTCGCTAATGACGATCAAATGTCGCACAATTATTTTTACCATTATCCGGCAACCTTTTTATCAGACGACTCCCAGGACTCTTATATAAACGGGTAGTCCCAAATGTTGAAGGAAAACTACATTCATCAAATACACAACCGCTAGTGCTCTCACTTGAGTTCCGTGCCGTACCAGCGGCAGGTAATTCCGCTGTACAGTCAGGTGTGTTAACCTCACGATTTTCATTCGTTTGTTCATGTGAAGGCAACTTACAATCATTAACACTATCCGAAATCTGTACAGTTTTGTCAGTGGAAGTTCTGTTTTTATGCATCTTCGTTTCAATTTTCGATACCCTTTTCTCAATTTTACTGATGGTAGAAATTCTTTCACTTAGCTCTGCATATCGAAGATCTAGCGTCTTATCAATAGAAATCAGATCCGAGCGAATCTGCCTTACATCACTTTTTACATTGGAAACACCATTGCATTTTTCACTGTCTATTCTCTCGACAGACTGCTGACATTCTGTGACCGATTTTCTCAGTCCCTTTAAGCTAGACTCTGATTCAGATTTGAGCAATTTGATATCATTTTTCACGGACTGAATTTCTTGGGCTATATCAGTTCTCAAAGAAATATTGTCTTGTTTCAACGCCATTACATCTGCTTGTATACTTACAACCAAGCTACGGAGTAAAGTCAGATCAGGATCACAATTCTGAGACGAGCTCGGTTTCGCAAGAGGTATATTAGTATCTCCCAAAACAGACTGGTCATGCTCACAATCATTTTGCGATGAATATTTGGAAGAACCTATCAAGTCTTTAAGATCATCGAAAGGCGCGCCATCCAATATAGATGTCAACACATAAATGTCACCACAAAGTTCAATGACAGCACCCTCGCCACGATTATTATTTTTCCTGCCTTTGAGATCTGTCCCAGGGGCAAACGGAAATTCTTCAAGAGCCTTAAGCTCAGCAAACAGTTTTCCACGTAAGTGCTTTAACTGCCTTTCATCAGAGTTATTGTCACATAATACCCGAGACAGGAATAATTCCTTTGGCAGGTCCCTGTACAACTGGATCATATCATCTAAATGGTAAACAGATGACAACTTGACACTTGAGTGGTTAGTGATGTCATCAAACAAATCAGCAGCATTTTCATTCGTAACATTGAGCATGTTTCTTGCTGATACTTTTATATGTTGCTCAGTGATATATCTCTGGCCACATTCAAAGGTGCTTGCGGGATTATAAACTTCCTTAACAGAAGTGACTTGCGAATCATTGAAATCATAGTCAGTATACTCTCTTTTGACAAATGTTTGCTCAGAATCTTGAAAGTCATCATTTGCCATCACAACAGGCTTCAGTGTAGTCAGAACGGGTTCAGACATTTTCAGTCTTAAGTCAAAAACTCATTTGGAGCACACTTTCGTTAGTTCCTGTACCACACAGTATCGAGCTACCTGAATTCTGGTCCCCAGTCTCTGAGTGGACTGAATCGAAAATTTACGCCTCTTTACATGACGATCGGTACCAATATTATTGGAACTAATCAAGCGTGACGAAATTTAAGCGACAGCCCAGTCGCCTATACCGTTAATGGTCAGTATAAAAAAAATTGTTCAAACGGACTGGGTCACATGACCAACATGGCCGCCATGCCCATATATGGTTAAAACCTTTAAAAATCTTCTTCTCCAGAACCAATAGGCCAATGACCTTGAAACTTGGTATGTAGCATCAGGTACACGAGTAGCATCGGGTACGCAAGTACTACCAAGATTATTCAAATTATGACCTTGGGTTGACCTTGACTTTTTTTTACGGTAAGGTCAAATTTGCTTTTTCTAGCATTTATATGGGAAAATGCCAGAACATAAGATTTCTTGGAAACTGTTGAAGATTTTGACCTGAAAATTGGTATATCAGTCACCTTAACTAATACATGAAAATTAATGCGTACAAGAGGTCAAGGTCATTGTTCATTGGTCATTCTCTCATATTTTGACAATTTCACACATCTCCTCAAAAGCCACTGGGCGATTGTAACCAAATTTCATGTGGAGCTTCAAGGGGCTGAGGGAAAGAAAATTTGCTCATGCCCATATATGGCAAAGACCCTTACAAATCTCTTTCTCAAGAACCAAGTGATCGATGGCCTTGAAACTTGGTATATAGCATCAGGTACTAGAGTACTATCAAGATTGTTCAAATGATGACCTTGGGCTGACCTTTTACAAGGCAAGGCCAAGTATGGGAAAATGGTAGAACATAAGAGTTCATGGCAAGTTTAGAAGATTTTGGTCTAAAATTGGTATAAACAGTCGTCTTACTTAGTACATGGAAGATTTGCGGGTACAAGAGGTCAAGGCCATCCTTTGACCACTGACCCTTGTCTCATATTTTGACAATTTAAGACGTCCCCTTAAAAGCCACAGGGCTAATTGTAACCAAATATCATACACAGCCTCTAGGGGCTGATAGAACGAAAATTTATCAAGCGGTCTAGGTCACACCTACATGGCCACCATACTCAGGTGAGCTATTCAGGGCCTCATGGCCCTCTTGTTTGACTTCCAGTTTGCTTTGTGACTAGCATGTCCCTTCCAAAGTGAGTCTGCTCTTGAAGAAAAGAGGAGCAATCCTTTTGAAGTTGACCTCAGTTGAGAAAGGAATCAAAAATGAAAATGGCAGAGTTGCTTCCTGTTAAAGTGTATTCGCCACCATAAAGGGGGGTGCCTATAAGGACCTTTTTCTGCCCAAGAGCAAAATCTTTTATTTTCAGCTGATGATTAGCCTATAGTGTCTGCTATACTGAATCAATAGTGGTTAAGCTTCGTAAGCATTACTTTTGGAATAATGGGGTTATCAAAGTGGGTGGGGTAAATCAGCATGGACCAGGGGAGTCATATCATAAGCTATATTTCTCCTTCAAATTTAATGGCATTCATATATATCTTCCTTTATAAGTTACAATAATGTCTGAGGTGACATCTTTTCTCAATTTCTACCTTTCAAAGTAAAATCGTATGTCAGCAGAATTTCTTTTAGTGAAAGTAAAAAGTATGCAAAGACCAGGAACTGAAACAATCAAAATCCAAATCCAGCCCTCAAACCATAGTTGGAAACAACTAAGATTACAAATAATCAAGATACAGAGAACATATGGCCAACCGAGTGAGCAGCTTGTTCCCAAAAGGTGGCCACTCAGCAACCCAAACCGAACCAAAAATAATAATAACATACATAAGGTAAAACATCACAGAAACTCTGACACCAAAAACAGGCAACAAAGAACCACAACAGAACTACCGCCTTGGAACGGTCAGTAATGAATTACTGGGGGGGCTTAAATCGATTTTACAGGCCCAACCTCACCCTCAGTTTCTGAAGTGGTACAAAACATTTAGTTGGTTGTTCGGTTCGCATGATAACCCTCTAACTCGTCAATGAATCATCACGGTAAACACATAAATCAAATTTCAACACCATGAAGAAGCAAAGACGAGGACTCAACAGATACAACGGGCCGTCTGACAGGTGGAGATCCCTGTCCTGCCAAACAACCCCACTGGAAATCTGAAGCAAAAGAAGGTCACCAGTTGAGCCCCGGTGGACCAAGCAACAGACAAAAAGGCTCCGGTCCCAACCAACTAAAATATATAGCTTTAGGTCGGGGCCATCATAGAGTCTGACGACCGATCCCCCGGTGTGCAATTAAAGAGTGCAGCAAAGCTATCAACCGTGATTGGGTTAATCACTAAGCATGCAGCCTGTCGCATAACATTTAAATTATAGCCAATACGTTTGTGACGTATTATTATTTTTCGGAATTGATCAGAAAAATCAGTCCTACCCTTAATCTTTTTGAATTTGTATACTAAGTCACCATAAAATTCTGGTTCCGATAGGCCTTGGTGTAAAAGAAATTTTAATCCGACATCAAATTTTGAAACCAATTCATAGTGTCTGCGATAGAATTTAGAAAAAGCCTTTCTAAGCTTATGATACCGATAGCCCTGTTGAAGAAGTTTAGCAGTTAAACATTTATTACGAGCATTAAAGTCATCTACATGACTACACACTCTAGCAAATCTTATAAGTTGAGAAATATACACTCCATAAGAGGGACGACGTGGAACGTCACCATCCAAAAATGGAAAATTAACTATATCAAAGTCAAAGTCATCACGTTTATCATAAATTTTAGAAGATACAAAACCGTTAGAAATAGATAGATGACACCGTCAATTGTCAGTACCGGTAATTTTGGTACTTTGAATTCAATATATTTTACCATATCCCTAAAACCAATGGATGACTTCTTACCAAACTAACATGGGTTCACCAATGGGAAAGTGCAAACTGTTGATTAAATTTTGGTGACCTTGACCTTTGGTTCAAGGTCACAGTAAGACTTATAATGTCAATTTTGAGTCAAGTTTTGACCATTGTCTACACATTAGCTCCTGAATTGATATGAAATCATGACCAAGGTGGCCAAAATAAACATTATGAAGAATTGGAGCACTGGTTATGGTTATGATTAAATGGCCATGACATCATTTTCAAGGTCAATGCTAAGGTTAGAATAGACAGAGTCAAATCAAAGATCTCACACAGCTAGTAAGCAGAAATTTAACAAATATGTATGTTTCTATTTGTAAATCAATGCTTAATACGAATATAATGACCTTGACCTTGATCTGAAGGTCACCAATACATTCATAAGTTCAGTATTTCACAATAGACTTTTTTTAACCTTTAAGTTTAACCCAGTTCTGTTTCATTATGTCCGGCTAATGTTGACCTTCAGACCAAGGTCAAGGTCATTCTATGCACATTAAACATTGATTTTCAAATGAAAACTCTCAGCTTTGGTACATTTCTGCTGACTGATTGTGTGAAAGCTATGATGAAACTCTGTTTAGTCTAACCTTGACCGTGACCTTGAAAATGATGTTATGGCCATTTAATCAAAACTAGTGCTCTAACTCTTTATAATATTTAACTTAGGCTACTTTGGTCATCATTTTATATCAGTTCAGGAGCTAATGTGTAAAAAATGGTCAAAACTTGACTAAAATTGACAAAATAAGTCTTACTGTGACCTTGAAACAAAGGTCAAGGTCACCAAAATTTAACCAATGATTTGCACTCTTCCAACGGTGAACCCATGTTAGATTGGTAAGAAGTCATCCATTGGTTCCAGAGATACCATAGAATATATTGAATTCAAAGTACCAAAATTACTAAAAATTGACAGTGTCTCTAAGAGAAATTCTGCAGACATAAAATTTTACTTTGAAAGGTAGAAATTGAGAAAAGATGTCACCACAGACATTATTTTAACTTATAAAAGAAGATACATATGAATGCATTTAAATTTGAAGGAGAAATATTGCTTAAAATAAGACTCCGCGGGTTCATGCTGAATTGCCCCACCCACTTTAATAACCCCATTTTTCCAAAAGTAGCGCTTACGGAGCTTAACCACTATTGATTCAGTATAGCGGAACTGTAGGCTAATCGTCAGCTGAAAATAAAACATTTTGCTCTTGGGCAGAAATGGCGTTACAGGCACCCCACTCCTTTATTCGAGAATCGAGAAGGCACAGTTAGACTACCTATGCTGTATTTTCAGTTCTAGATTCGAAGTATACCATAGCAGTAGTTTCTCTTTTGAGGTGAATAATCTTCTATAAAAACACTGGATGTTCAATCAGAATAATTTTAACTAGATCATTATTGGGATATTATTAGTGTATGGTTGTCCTGTACATGTATATATGCTTTCACATTCATTTTCATCATCTGCATTAAATATTTTGGCTTATTGGGCCTTTATAGCATTTGCTTCTCACTCCTAATTTTACATAATTAGGTTGTAGGTGATTATCCAGTACCACTCATATTTCATAATGTCAGAGATCTGCTCTAATGCCACAGTGCTGATTTTAGACAAATTTTACGTGGAGCCTCCATGGATCATTTTACTAACTTGGAACTTTGATGATCTTGACCTTGAACTTCATATTTGTAGTTTTCCATCTGTTCGATGATTTATTTCTTTAAATGATATAGGACCAGTCAAATATAGCAATGGTTTTCTTATTATATTCAATTAGTGTTTTCAAACATTACAAACTAGGAGAAAATCATTTTTTTAACAATCATTTAATTGGAGTTTTGATGATTTTGACCTGGACCTTCATATTCAAATTGCTTCATCTGTTTTATTTTAGTAAATGATAAATGACTCTCCTCAAACTTGGCAATATTATTTCTTAAATTTACAAAAAAATATATAAAAAAATGGTACAATGTGTAAAAAGATCCTGCTTTTTTTCACACACTTTCAAACGAAGTTTTGCTGTGCTTGCCTTTGACCATCATTTTAAGCTTTCCTATCTGTGTTATGATTTATTTCATTTAATGATATATGACTCTTACTGGAGCTTTGATGATCTTGACCTTGACAGTCAAATTTAAATATCTGCATCTACTTTGTGTTTTATTTCATCACTCTTTGCACATATAAATGTTTACAAAGTTTGGTACATTATATAAGATATCCGGGTGTTTCAACATTTTTAAAAGAAATCTTAAGTGATTTTGACCTTGGCCTCCATATTTAAACTCCTTCATCTGTTTTATATTTCATTAGTTGATATGTGACTCTTCTAAAATACAGCATATGGTTCATCTCATGTTCCAAAAAACAGTTGCAAAACTTAGTACAAAGTATGAGAAAATTCCACTTTTTCCAAATTTTGACAGGAAGCTGTAATTTTCTTGACCTTGACCTTTGTATTTGAATTTTTCAATCTGATTTATCTTGTGCCTCATTAAATATATATTACTCTTTTCAAATATAGCAATGGTTTTATCATATCCAGTTAATCTTTACAAACATTGATATAAATAAATCATGAGAAAATTCCTCTTTTTCGACATTTTGAAATCGGAGATATGATGTGCTTGACCTTGACCTTATTTTTGAATTTGTTGATTTGTTTTATGTATTGGCACATTAAATGTGTTGCTTTTTTCAGATACAGCAATGGTTTACTTCTATATGCAGTAAACCTTTTTAAAAATTGGGACAAAAAAGGAAATACCCATTTTTTTCAACAGTTTGACCTTGACCTTCATATTTGCATTTGTTGATCTTTTTTTTTTTTGTTTTGCTTCATTAAATGATATATTGCAATTTTCAAATATAGTTAGTGCAATACATTTTCTGATCATTGTCAGTTAACCTTTACAAAAAATGTGAAATTTCCACTTTTTAAACATTTTGAAAATGGAGACTTTGTTGTGCTTGACCTTGACCTTGATATTTGAATTTCTGGATCTGTTTTATGTATTGCTTCATAAAATGATACATTGTTCTTTTAAAATATATTCTAACACAGTGCGCCTATAGAAGCAATGGAAAGTTACCGTGTTCTATTCTGCAACAATTCACTGTTTCGTAGCGCGTGAGTCTAATTGCTGACGTCACTGCAACTAGTGACGTAATTTTCTGACGTTTTGAGACGTTAGACGGTGTAACGTCTCTTTTTCTTTCTAAAATCGCCATTAAAACGTATATTGGTCTTAGATACAGTTAAGAAAATTGGCGGGAGCATGAACGCGCCGGAAGGAAGGTTGGGAGAGTTTGAATGAAAATAATAGCTTTTCGGCGTTTTCTTATCATATCCAGGTAACCTTTACAAAAAAGGACGCAAAATGAGAAAATTCCAGAAACTCACATGCTTGGAAATGATCCTTCGCTGATTTTGACCTTGACCTTTGTATTTGAAATTTTCAATATGTGTTATGCTTTCCTTCATTACATAATATATTTCTCATTTCAAATAAAGCAATGGTTTTCTTATTATATTCAGTTAATCTTTACAAAAAGTGGGACATAAAATGAGAAATTCCCAGTTTTTCAACATTTTGAAATTGGAGTTTTGTTCTGCTTGACCTTGACCTTCGTATTTGGTTTTGTTGATCTGTTTTTCATTTTGCTTTATTAAATGACATATTGCTCTTTTCAATCATAGCAATGGTTTTCTTATGATATTCAGTTAACCATTACAAAACTGGGGACATAAAATGAGAAATTCCCAGGTTTTCAACATTTTGAAATTGGAGTTTTGTTGTGCCTGACCTTGACCTTCATATTTGAATTTCTGGATCTGTTTCATGTTTTGCTTGATTAAATGATATATTGTTCTTTTAAAATATAGTAATGGCTTTCTTATGATATTCAGTTAACCATTATAAAAATTGGGACATAAAATAAGAAATTACCAGTTTTTCAACATTTTGAAATTGGAGCTTTGCTGTGTGTGACCTTGACCTTCATATTTGATTTTGTTGATCTGCTTAATGGTTTGCTTCATTAAATGACATGTTGCTCTTTTCAACTGTAGCAGTGGTTTTCTAATCATATTCAGTTAACCTTTACAGAAATTGGGACAAAAAATGAGAAAATCCAAGTTTTTTCATGTCTAGAAATAGGAGCTTAGCTTAATTTGACCTTGACCTTCAAATATTAATTTCTCCATTCAGTTTTTTTTATATTATAAACTTTGGTATATTACTGGTTATAAATATACTAGTGGCTTTCTAAACATCTTCTGTGAAACTAACCAAAACTTGTTCCGAAGAACGTCAAAATCCCAGGTTTTCCACATTTTGGAATTTGCCAATTTGTGTCCCCTTCGAGCCCCCAGTGTGGCCTAAGTGTGAGACATGCTTGTTTTTTATTTGTTTCTGTATACAGAGCTAAGTTGGTATTATATGTTATAATATCTGTATTAGGGATCTAAGTATTACCTATGGATGGATAGACCACACTAATATGCTATTTTTTCATATTTTTCCTCTTAATTTTTGGACTCTCTTGTTTGACTCACATTGTCTTGGTTACCATGGCAACAGGATGACGCACAGAAATTTCACTACTGTTTTTGTAGCTTGGGGGTCATTTCTGATTCATACACCAAGAATGAAAAAAATCTGAGACGTAGCGTGCCGGACCCCTATGGCAATTTTCTGATTTTTACAGGGAATTGATATTAAAATCATAAGACTTAAAATGCTAAGTCTCTCCATAAAAATACGGTTTTCGACTCTGGTTCCCCGTTAAGCAATGAAATAATGCAACCGCGGCACAATCAAAGGGATCCTTGCTTAACATTTTTGTACATTGTATTCTTATCAACTGTTAAACGCCTAAACCTTATATTTTTATCTCCTTATCTTGTGTTTTTACCATGAAATAAAGCTTGTGAAATCGAAAGTAGTTCATTTTAGTTAGCAACTAAAATGACCTAGTTATTTTTTCAAATCTATTTTATGGTAAACTCAAGGACTTTTTGATTTTTCAAAGCCGGCCAATCATGATAATAATCAAGGGCGAAACTGTAGTGAGAAGTTTGCAGCGATACCTCACGATAAAATATTTCATGCTGATATAGCTATGGGGCCTTTAATAACGTTGTTTGTCTGTCGGGAACATTCGGATTCACGAACTAAACCTCTTAGGAGAAAATACCTTTCAAGGGAACAATTGTTCCATTTTATTGTTGCCCATTTCTTAACGGTGATCACCTATTAAAAGGAAAACATTTGCTCTCTACTAGGGAAAATACTTTACCTTAGAGTATACCACTTTTTCAAAGGTGTTCATCGTCAAGGGAAACAAACAGGAAGTAATGAAAGTTGCTTCCCATTGTAGAAATGGTGGATAAACATGGAGGTACACCCATTTACGTTTAGCCATTTATTCCTAGTGAACTCTTCTATGTTGATATACTGGATGAGTCCATTATTTATTATTTGAGCCGCGACACGACAAAACCAACAATATGGTTGTGCGCCCAGCGCAGACTCAGATCAGCCTGGGCATCCGCCCAGTCTGATCAGAGCCTTCGCTGTCCGCATGGAGGTAGCTTAGACTCTTAGCTACCTTTTGAGCACTTAACGAACAGTCTGATCAAACTAGGGGGATGTCCAGGCTGATCTGAGTCTGCGCAGGGCGCACAACACATTGTTGGTTTTCTCGTGTCGCGGCTCATTTATTCCTAGTGGACTCTTCTATGTTGATATACTGGATGAGTCCATTATTTATTATTTTCTTTTACAAAGAAGTGCCCAATTTTCTTTTATATACTGTGTAGACCCTGATCAGACGCCGTAGCATGCGGCGTCTTATCAGGTCTACACTGTTTGCCTGTGTCCCTTCTATGGGACGATAGGCCTAAATACGTTAAGCAAGATTTAGTATGTTTAGGCGTGACTCTTTTACTCAATAATTTTGGTACTGGTAGGTAGCTGAAAAAATAATGCGGGCAATGCAATTTACATCGCATAGTTTTTTCATTTGGAACTTAAACAGCCTGACTTTAGATTTTACGTTCCGTGTTATAAAGTCACTCTTTTCACGACGTCATCATTGACATTAATGAAAACTTGTTGCTTTCAAAATTTGTGCTAAGTTTGACAAGCTGTAGCTCTAGACTGAGATGACAGAATTTCGTTATGTAAATACTGTGTATTGCAATGTTAGCTTTCCAACCATAGTAATTGTTTTACGATTTTGTCATGAGAAAAGCCATTATTTGTTTTCTTTTAAACATGCAAATGCACTAAAGTCTATGGGAAAATACTTTTGGCTCTTGACAGTAGTATATTGCATCTGCTTGTACCGAAACAGAGGACTCCGGGCAGCCTTCAAATTTGTTTATGTTTTCTTTATTGTTCGCATGATAATAATAATAATAATAACAATAATAATAATAATAACAATGATAATTGTAATAATAATAATAATAATAATAAATATCGATAAGTTACTACTAGTGCTCAAAACGAAGACACGCATCAATAATAATAATAATAATAATAATAATAATGGTAGTAGTAGTAATAATAATAATAATTATCGATAAGTTACTACATGTACTAGTGGCCAAAACAAAGACACGCAACAGTCTGAGTCGTAGCCGCCCAACAACCACATAAGGGTGATTCAATGTTGAATCAATGTTACGTGGCCAGTGGGAGCTGTCGAAAGATCCAAATATCTGCAGCACGAAACTAACAGCTTGACGGATCACCGCCAGATATAGAAAAAACGTGTCATTTTTACTGATCTGCGGAGGGGGTAACAAACTGGCAGGTCCGTTCTCGCAGCAGGGCTGTAGTAGCGGCTGGCCAGGACAGGATATAAGCAGCTGAAATAACAGAAGGTTGCATAATAATGGACTGCAGGGACAGGCTGTCATACATGACAGTTGTTTTGGACAGAATATGTACATATTACTACACCTGCAATTCCGTCCTCACACAGAAACTATAAGTCCTGGCTTGGCAAGAGCAGTCAGCTCTCGATATCTCAAAGTCAACTCTCGATATCTGAAAGAAAGTTGAAGTTGATCTCGAACTACAGAGAAAAGTTAAAATTCTCATCAAAGAATGCCTTATCCAGAGCTATGAGTGAAAGGATTTCCACAGTATAATCGCTAGGATGGGCGAGTGATGCGATTTGACGTCCTTTTTAACAATATTTCAGTCATATCAGGACAATGGGAAAATAAGAAGCCTGTTCAGAGAGAGAGAGAGAGAGATAATAAGCTTGTTCAGAGAGAGAGAGAGAGAGAGAGAGAGAGAGAGAGAGATAATAAGCTTGTTCAGAGAGAGAGAGAGAGAGAGAGAGAGAGAGAGAGAGAGAGAGAGATAATAAGCTTGTTCAGAGAGAGAGAGAGAGAGAGAGAGAGAGAGAGAGAGAAATTTGAAAGCTGAATTACACAATACTGCCTTATAACCGAGAAAATACGGTAAAGATTTTGCAAAGGTAAATTCTCTGACCAGTCTCGGAATCCAGGAAATCTACCTGGAGACTTCAACTTGCACATTTAGAATATTAATTATGAGTATATACCGTCAGGGAGTTTGCACATCAAAGCCTCTGACCAGTCTGTGGATGATCAAGATGGTCTGCATGTCCTTTGGGAGTTGATCTGCGGGGTGACGAGAATCAGAAATCTTAGTGGCAGAGTTGTTTCTCACGATAGTTCACCCATTCATTTACCGTAGGTATACTCTCAGGTGTGACATTATATGATAATAAAATCATTTAATTAACCTAGTTCGAAAAACAAAATATGAATAACTGAACAAAGAATAAATCACGTGTGTCATTATTGTTTTTCTGACTAAATCGTTACTTATGGCATTTTATCATTTCTAGACAGGCTTTGTGGAATTTCGGACATATGCAAACAGTGCAGATCCAGTTCAGACGCTGCAGAGCTCGGCGTTTGATCAGGGTCAACTCTGCCTACAGGAATTTCTATGATAAAAAAACAAAAACAAAAACAAAACAAAAACAATAGAAGTGAAAGTGAAAACATTTACCAGAAACCCCTTAAACTAGAAATAGACTGATCCAAATAATTGAGATGGTGAAAATGGTTAAAATGAGCCTCGGAAGCAAACGAGAAGTCATAAATGTATTTTTTTATTTTTCCCAATTACACAGCATATAACAGACAGTAAATACATACATTCAAAGTTCAGTAACAAAATGTAAATGGCCACCATTTGGTTTTCTTTAAAGTTTTTTTTCTATGTGCCTATACATAGTTAGCAAAAGCTCTAGTTGCTTATATAAGTTTGCTTAAAAACTGAAAAAATAAAGGAAACAAGGAAGATCATTCTTTACAGTAAATGATACTTTCTCTCACATTTGAGCCGCGACACGACAAAACCAACAATGTGGTTGTGCGCACAGCACAGACTCAGATCAGCCTGGACATCCGCCCAGTTTCACCAGACTCTTAGTTAAGTGCTCAAAGGGTAGCTAAGGGTCTAAGCTACCGCCATGCGGACAGCGAATGCCCAGGTTGATCTGAGTTTGCGCTGGGCGCACAGCCACTTTGTGTGTTTTCTCACGTCGCGGCTCATTTGTCAGTTAAAAGAGTTGAACACTGTTATCTCAAAGTGCCTTCTTATATCAAAGAATATGCATGAAGTTATAGCACACGTTTTATATTTCCTATTTTTCTCTGCAGTTTAGCTCCTGTTATCTCAAACTACTGATATCTCAAAGTAAATTTTCTGGGACCAGTATTTGTTTTTAATTTGAGATGTCAGTAGTTTGAGATGAATTTCGACTTTGAGATTTATTTATATGATAGACGTCGCCCAAGAAAAGGACAATGCGCCATGAAAACACAGTAAAAACTTAAATAAGTCATGGGGGAACTACACGCAGTCTAATCAGAGTCCTCACATACAAGAAGTCACAAAGTTGTCTTCCTTGGTTATAAAGACAGAAAACGAGTGTTTTGTAAAACCAGATTGTGTATCTTCACACCTTGACTGATATTTTCTGAGAGCCTGAAATAGAAGCATTACCATCAAGTGGATTTACGGCAACAATTTTTACAAGTATAAAGCAAATAATCTCCGTAATGTCAACAGCCTTGATGGAAATATATTGCGGCTAATGTAAAACAGAATCTCAAAAGAGAAAAAAATATCAGTGAATAAAAGCCGACTGATTGAAATAACACAGTTAGACGGTCAACCTAATTGAATTTAATAGTTTGCTTTTGGGAAATGAAAATGAAATATTGTAGAGAATCTCTGAGGGTAACAAATTTCTGGAAATTATAGGAAGAACTAGCAGAAACTGAATTGCATGACTGTCCAACAAATTCAGGTTATGGGAACACAGTTTATGATGTAAATAGCAATACAATCAAACTCTCCGTTATAACAGATACACTAAAACCATGCTAACGTTCATTATATTTGTGCGGGTTATGTTCTGATGATTTGAAGACAACAATGAAAGACACGCTATTACTTATTTGCATCTTGAATAGTTGTTTATTATCATTTGGTTTCCAGTATCATGATGTGGACATGCTTATCAGTGAACTTTTCAACGACCAAAGGTACAAAAAGCATATCAGACCAGTGATAAATCAGACCAAACCCACTCAGGTAAGCAGTTCTAGATTATAACTCACTTGTTCTTAAGTGAACTGCCCATGGCTACCTATCAAGTCGGCACATGACGTCAAAACGACGTCATACTACGTCGATGCGACGTAATGACGTCGCATCGACATTAGTACGACGCCATTTTGACGTCATGTGCCCGATGGGTAGGTAATGAAATCTGAAAAAAAATATTTGCGACGTCTTCCCATTGGGCAAACAATGTTGAATCAACATTGATTCAGCTTTGATTCAACGTTATGACGTTGAATCAAGGTTGATCAAGGTTGATTCAACGTTGTGTGGCTGCTGGGTTACTTTCACGAGTTAGTTTTACGATGTATTGGCTTACTTTCAAGGGAAGCATTTTTTATTTTACATGGTTTGATTCCATTTTCCGTGGGATCAACTCATAATGGAAAGCATATGCTGCTCCAGCAGCAAATCCTTTGCTTTTAGAATAGAATTCATTAGCTGGAAGGGCAACATCCTGCAGGAAAGCGAACAGGAAGCCACATTATAAATTGTTCGCGTTGTAAAAACATGCAAGAAAAAGCATGGAGGCGTACATGTACCACTTTACCTATAAGCAAATACATGCATTCGCAAAGTTTTAAGCCTGATATTTATTACATACAAATTTACAAAATACGAGGAGAAAAACATGTTTTGAAATGATGTTAATATAACAGCCAGTCCTTGTCCCAGAATGTGGAGTTAGTAGCATTAAACCGTATAAAATATTTCAGGCACCATTAATAGTGTAGATGATGAGGCACAATGGAAAAAAAATAAAATATTTCACATGAGATAGTCTATTTCCAGCAAAGGTAGTATAGCAAAAACAAAGTCGAAATCAAGGGACATAATTTTACAGGATTTTACCCTAGCCCATATTAGCCTTTCACTGATGCAAGAAAGTGCATCTTATTGTCATGTTTGTACATCAAACTTGAAAATGAGGTTATTTTATTGTATTTTACTCATTTAAATATTGTTGAACACGTATGGCTAGCAACTGTGTGCCAAAAATGCAATTCTCAATAATTTTGAGGAACACTCAAAGTAGTGTTTTTTTGCATATATACTATATGCCTTGAAGAATCAAAACTAGTTATTTGGTTGACTTAGATCAAACCGGTTGGTGTACATGTATCAGTATTTCATAGTTTATCGATCCGTTTCTCAGAGAAAGAAAAAAGTTTGAGAATATACTCGTACACAATAGTAAAGAGAAATAAAAGCGGTCTCCAAGCCGTTGCCATACTGTAATCTGCGATAAGTCTGATGTAACACTGTTTTTCGTACAACTCAAGAACGAACACATATTATCAGTCTTTACAATGAATATTATGTTTTTTTTTTCATTTTTCATTTTTAAATTGTAGATTAATATCTCTATGACGCTGACAAGTATCAAGGATTTTGATCTGACATCTGGAAGTATGATATCGACAGGATATCTTCAAATCTCATGGATCGACGAATTGCTTGTCTGGAACCCAGAAAACTTCGGCGGTATCAAGAAACTAAGTTTAACACATGATTACAACTGGAAACCTGGCTTGGCATTTGATAAATCTGACGAAGGCGAATCATTGATAAAGTCGACATTATTCGCGCCAAGCTGGGTGTCAAATAATGGCAGAGTAGTTGTGCTGTCGGCAGGCTCTTTTGAGACAGTATGTGATCTCGACACCACTCAGTATCCATTTGATAGTCATTCATGCAACTATCAGATATCAACAAATTATGATATTGAAGAAGTAATTCTTCAGGCTAGCGATGGGAAAATTGATCTCAGTAGTTTTAATGAGCATGGGGAATGGTATATCACCCAAACTGAATGTAAGCATAAAACTATTACTGATGAGGCAAAGACATTCAAAGTGTCTACAATATCAAACGTTCTTTACATAAAGCGCAGAGCCGGGTTTATAATGTTGCACGCTATGTGCCCATTACTATTCTTGGATATTTTAGGTATCGTCGTTTGTCTGGTCCCTGCAGATTCGGGTGAAAGAATATCTTTCTCTGTGACAGTGTTTCTGTCCTTCGTGTTTCTGAGCAGTTCTATTGTGGCAGAACTCCCTCGTAATTCTTTGAAATTAACATCAATTTCAATGGATTTATTAATGGTTAATATTTTCAGTACTTGCAGTGTTCTCTGGAGCATTTACATCATTCATCTGTCAAAGCAAAATGATCAGCAGCTACCATCTTATTTGAAATATATTACTGACGTCGTTTGTAGAATACGAAGTAAAGAGAATGCCCATAGAAGCTTGAGTGAAAGTGAGCCGTCCGTTGGAATGGAGGAATCAGATTTTATTCCGTCTGAGAGTCGTGCAGAGAAAGAAAATGTTACTGACTCAAGAACGAGGTGGCAGAACATGCTTAAAACTTTAGACTTTATTTATTTTGTAATTAACTTAATATGTTACGGTATGCTTGGCACAGCGATGACTGTCGTTTTTGTCGTGTATGCTGGGAATTACTAAAGTACACACTAAAAGCAAGTACCGACAATCATGGAATCAACAAAATACCTTCCGCCTGGGCACAGAAGTGCAACAAAGACTAATAAATAGAAATTTAAAAAAGTAACTACACTTCAGGAACTGACTGAATCAGATCCCAAACCCTATCCCCAACATCAAAGGGAAAGACTGACAAAGACATCCCAACAAACAATAAATTACAAGTGATAAACCGAGTCAGCAGCTCTTTCCCAAATAGGTGGCAACTCAGCTATCTTTTCTGAACGAAATAATTGAGACCAACAGAAGGGTTACAATAGACTAAGCAAATTATACGAAAAACATTAAACAAATTTTCTAATTTTATCATAGAAGGGTTAAAATGAGAACACAATGAATTAAACAGCACCGAACATAAAACAAATGCAACCGTAACGAAAGTACCGCCTTGGGACGGTCAGTAATGATAGTGCTATATCATAAATGAAACGTATCATCTCGGCATGAAGTTTTCCTTTCAAAATAGCATTAAATATTTGGTACAAGCTTGTGTCTTTATATATATAGACCACATGGCAATAAGAACTCTGTTCTGAATTGTCAATTTTCGTCTGTTGTCAGTAGTGTTTTCAATTTTTGCGTGTTTTATTTATTTTAGCTATCATCGATGAATAAAAACTTCTGTTCTACCACACTTATATACTTCCTATATTCTCCCACCTTTGCAAATATAAGATAGGCCCTCAGCTCATATTAGAAACTTCAATCTTCACCTAGCAACATCATTTTTATATTAGCAACCAGACCTACTGAATCTTTGACTAATATTTTAATTTTAAATGAAATAAATGGACCCGCAAGCATCTCACAGGACGTTAATAGCAGATCAATGGTTTGCGACGTCACTCAAATTTAATAACGTCACTAAAACCGGTTATGAAACGTCGCTACGAAACTTGACGCACGTGACGTAAGAGGCTAAGTGGCATTTAGTTTTTGTCCTCTGGAAGATAAAATAATCCATATATCGTGTTTTCCGTCTATTTTTAAGATGCAAACTGTGTTTACACCAATTTTGGGACCCACTGGGCTACTCAAAATTCACAAATGTTCCTGTTCTGAAGCCTAATCCGACTAGAGGTTTAAACCCACTAACAACAAGGGTGACAACCTACGCCATAGCGCTGACGTCATAATCGTTTTATCAGCGGCCTTGATAAGGTAACTGTTTTGCATAATGAAAGCTTGGCAAACACTGAAACAACCAAATATCTAGTCGATCTGGTGCCTATAGATGCTTTGGACTCAATATTACCAGAATTCACCATAAAATGCTTGCTGAATCTGATAACGCTTCACCAGAGTGATCTGTATCGACTCTGCCTTAATGCATGTTTATCTCAGCTGTCCCCATCAAAAATTGTGGTGAAGCGTTTTATAATTTCTCACCCTTTGAAGAATCATGCCTATATATCTGGACCATGTGTATATGTAGGCACCGACTCGCCGTTTTATCTTTTGTTAAAATCCTATCTCTTATATGTTACAAACGGAAAATCTGTCAGAGTTCTTCAAAATGGCTGCCGAATAATTAATTCTGTCACGCGCGCTATGACGTAGGTTGTTACCCATGTAACAATGGGAGAAAAATAATCCATCCTGAGCCAGTCCATGTAGGGTAGGGAAATCGCACCTTCGGGGTCTGTATTTCAACCAGGGACGAGGTAAGTCCCTGGTTGAAATTCCGACCCCGACGGTGAGATTTCCCTATCGTACATGGGCTGGCTCATGATGGATTGTTATAGTCTTTTGATTATAATCAACAAATTTACTACAGGTGTTAGTAAATAAAAGCGGTCAAAGTACTAAAATCATAAGTCCGAGCTCATGAACCACTGAAACATCGACAAATCCGAAATACATGTATGCTAAATTCTAACACAGTACGCCTATAGAAGTAATGGAAAGTTTCCGTGTTTTATTCTGCAACAATTCACTGTCTCGGAGCGCGTGAGTCTAATTGCTGACGTCACTTGCATTGCTGACGTAATTTTGTGACGTTTTGAGACGTAAGACGGTGTAACGTCTCTTTTTCTTTCTAAACTTGTCATAAAATCGTTCATTTACCTTAGATACAGCTAAAAATATTGACGGGAGCATGAACGCGCTGGCAGGAAGGTTGGGAGAGTTTGAATGAAAAGAATACTTTTTCAGCATTTTCAGGCGTTAGAATCGAAATAGTTCAGCTCTAGCAGTGAATTGTTGAGTAATAATTCACTGTTTGTCGGTCAGTTGTAAGTAGATATATCACTCGCGCTCCGCGCTCGTGATATAATCTACTTTACAACTGACCTCCAAACAGTGAATTATTACTCAACAATTCACTGCTTGAGCTGATCTATTTCTTAATTCTAACACACTGCGCCTATGGAAGCAATGGAAAGTTTCCGTCGGTCAGTTGTAAGTAGATATATCACTCGCGCTCCGCGCTCGTGATATAATCTACTTTACAACTGACATCCAAACAGTGAATTATTACTCAACAATTCACTGCTAGAGCTGATCTATTTCTTAATTCTAACACAGTGCGCCTATAGAAGCAATGGAAAGTTTCCGTGTTTTATTCTGCAACAATTCACTGTCTTGCAGCGCGTGAGTCTAATTGCTGACGTCACTTGCATTACGGACGTAATTTTGTGACGTTATGAGACGTTAGACGGTGTAACGTCAATGGCCATAGAAAACGCACATTTACCTTAGATACAGTTAAGAATATTGGCGGGAGCATGAACGCGCTGGCAGGAAGGTTGGGAGAGTTTGAATGAAAAGGTTACTTTTTCAGCGTTTTTGAGCGTTAGAATCGAAATAGATCAGCACTAGCAGTAAATTGTTGAGTAATAATTCACTGTTTGGAGGCCAGTAGTAAAGAAGATCATATCACGATCATATCTCAGCGTCTTTTCATTCAAACTGTATTCTTAAACAAATTATTCTGTATATGCAAATTTGACTCATTTGATCTGAATAACTTATTATTTATATAACCTATGATAAAATATCGACTTAAGATAGAAACAGTCGAATTCCAACCTCCGATAATGCTGTTTTTATTTACTCAGTTGTTCTGAATATCATTGGCCACTATGACACCATGATAAGTACACCAGGCAGCATAATATATGAGCCGCGACACGAGAAAACCAACAAAGTGGTCGTGCGCCCATCGCAGACTCAGATCGGCCTGGGCATCCCCCCAGTCTGATCAGAGTCTTCGCTTTGCGCTTAAAGGGTAGCTAAGGGTCTAAGCTACCTCCATGCGGACAGCGGAGACTCTGATCAGACTGGGCGGATGCGCAGGCTGATCTGAGTCTGCGCTGGGCGCACAACCACTTTGTTGGTTTCTCGCGTCGCGGCTCATATACAAAACGCATAATGAGAGATTATTTTCTATTCCCTATGACTTATTTGAAGACTTAAAAGTAAATTCGAATTCTAAGACATTTACGATTTAAGAAGTCCGATCGGGTTACGTAAACAACCAGCGCATATACCGACAGCTTCTATCCCAAAATAACAACTTTGAGTGCATTTATCTCCTAAACGGTTCGAATTTTATATTTGCTTCAACAATATTGAGCTGTGTGTAGAGACAACAAGTTAACTGCAGTAGAGTATCCACTATGAACAAGCTCCAATTTGACTCTGATCATTGTTTTAATGACTGAGTAAATACGCTAATGGATGAGAGCTACACTTTATAGCCTTTTACAATCATTATGATAATATTTCTAAATGTAAATCATTTAATGACGAAAACAATATAAATGAAGAAACAAATTAAAACCTTAAAGAACAAATCTTTTAATGAATTCGTAAGACAACAATGCAAGAAACCACACACACACACACGCGCACACACACACACACACACACACACACACACACACACACACACACACACACACAGAGGAAATTGTGTTTGTGCATTTCAAACAAGAATTTCACATAACTCTGTGACGCACGTGCTTCGCGCTTCAACAATAGAAGAGATATGGTAAGAATCTGTAGGCAAGGTTCGGTCAATATACGCGTTGTTGGTTAAGAATAATGAACTTGTAACATAGGACGTTGTAAGTTTACACCTTAAATATCGAATCAAGAGACCCAGGGTTCGAAGTGATTCATCTTCTTGTTTGCCCGAGAAACGTGGAGCTAGACAACAGGACTTTTGAGGTGAAACGCGCCTAAGGCTACATTCTATTTCGTTCAGAGACCATCGGAGCTGCGACATGACAAAACCAACAAAGTGGCATGTGCACCCAGTGAAGCTTCAGGTTAGTCCTGGCATCCACCCAGCCTGATCAGTCTTCACATTGTGCTTGAAGGATAGTTTAGGGTCTAAGTTAACTCCATGTCGACAGCAAGGACTCTAATCAGACTGGGCGGATACTAAGGCTGATCTGAGTCTTCGCTGGGCGCACAAGCCACTTTGTTGGTTTTGTCTTGTCGCGGCTGAAGTAACTAATGAGATTTTTTACAGAAAGATCTACTAAACTCCGTTCATTAATTCTGAAACTGGGTTTTTCGCTGCTCATACATTCATAATCAAATCAACCCAGGTAAGACCGTGCATAGTGATAATGCTAGACTTCCGCCGATTTCTCATCAATGTGTCCCATGACTTTGTCCTTCGTAGGATGCTGGACTAACCTGTACAAAACTGCAAATTACAGATTTTCAACCCGAGACTAAGTCCATCGGACAGGTTGGAAACGCCTTTAAATACCATATAAAGTGGTCGCTATAAATAGCTTTGTGTACGGGAGGGGTTAGTATTCTAACATATGCTCTGCGCGTGCGAAATCAGTCAGCGTGACAACAAGCTCGTCATCCGGATAATTCTCTCTCAATTTGAAATTGATTACACCGCATAAATTCACACTGGACAAGGTTTTCAGTGTTTCATCATAGTATCTCACACCACCGGCAAACAACGTCTAAACGACGTCATATCAGCGTCAGTGCGACGTAATCAGATGTTCACTGGCGTTATTTAACGCAACTATTACAGCTTTCCGTAGTATGTTATATAGTATGTCCAAATTTTATTACCAGTGTTGCGTTGAAACTGTAAAATCAATTACAAGGACAAAAAGACCAAACCGTGCACCTCTCAAACTTATTACAGTCCCCTTAATCAGTCTATTCTCCTTCTTACCCCCATCCACCCCACCCTCACTCTAAAAAAATAATAAAACAATCTTCCCCACACTACCTATAACCCCCTCCTCTCAATTAGTCTACCATCCAGACTCCCACCCCTCGACAAGACCCCTTCCCAAGCACACACCTCCTCATTAAATCTACCACCCAAACCGCCTACCTAGTCTCTAGACACACACCCTACAGCCCTCCCCCGCCCCACTTCTTTTCAACGAACTATTCCCTCGATTAGTCTACCACTCCGACCTCTACCCCGCGACACGAACATATAATATACGCAAGAAGGACCTTAAAGTCTCCATAGTCCTATCAGTGGTAAAGATCGTCGAAGAACAAATCCTTATACAAACAGGATGCAGTCTGATCAGAGTCAACCGGATGTCGAAGTCGAGTTTAAGTGAAAAACTAAGACACATGTAAGAGGTTACTGTTTCGCGATTCACATGATATATGTGAAAAGGATATTAGGTCATGTGCTAGTCCAGCTCCGAACCGAAATTATTTCAGAAACAAAGTTTTTAATTTAGAAAATTGAAACTTGTTTCTAGGTATTTTCCGGCCCAGAGCTGGGCTAGTCATGTGCATACTGTTGATACTCAACTGTACAGGCTGTTCGTTTTTCTTATATCATCCAAAAAGGTGAACCCGCACGAATGCATGCATGCGATATTTCCTTCCGTATATACGCGAAAGCTGATTTGAGCTTTTGCTTTTCGCACATCTGGTGTGTGGTTGTGTAGACATAGAGGCACATAACAAAGTCTCTATCTGACTAGTTTGAGATTTTTCTATTTGCAGATAAATTATGCCACATTTTTGCGTGAAACGTCACCATGAGAACAAGAGCTGTCGCCTGACAGCATAGCTCGCCTGAATAGGTGCTTGCCCATCACACAGTCACTATGGTGGTGTGGACTGCTATGCATAAAACTTTAGGCAAGCATGTCCATAATGACAACACATTTATAAACAAAAGCTATCTCAGAAATGTCTTAAAATAAAATAAAAATAAAAATAAAAATTCACATGAAATTTCAAAGTCCATGAGCTTGAGGTCAAAGAACTGAGGGGGGGGGGGGTGAGTGGGGGGGGGGGGGGGAGGGGGCTAGGGATGTATCAAACCTTGAACCATTATCTAACATCAGTCCAAGTATAAGTATCAACTGAGTCCATCGTGGCACTGTGAATTTATGTCTTCATAAATATAAAACTTTAACCATAATTCAAAGTCAATGACCTTGACTTCAAGGTCATCCAGTGGGGTAGTGGGGAAAGTATATAGTTTTGTAAAAACTCAAAAAAGTGTCTAACATCAGTTCAAGTGTAAACTAAATCTCTGCCAAGCATTATGAATCAGTATGCAATTAGAAAACTTTAATAAAGACCAAATTTCCTAAGTCCCTGACCTTGAAATCAAGGTCACTGAGCGTGGTTGGGGTAGTACTCTGTAAAACTTTGGACTAATATCTAACTACAGTGCAAATATAAAAAAAAAATCATCTATGGGTTCATCAGATATGTGTCTTTAAAAAACTTTAACCAAAACATCCAAAAATTAAAAAGACAATTGTCTAAGTCCATGACCTTGACATCAAGGTCACTGAGGGGGGGTGGGGGGGGGGGGGGTGGGGGTAGTACCCTGGAAAACTTTGGACCAATATCTAACTACAGTGCAAGTATCAAAGGAATCCATCCAAGGGTTAAGGAGATATGAGGCTTTATAAAACTTTAACCAAAACATCCAGTTCAAAAAACTTCCAATTTTCTAAGTCCATGACCTTGACGTCAAGGTCACAGAGTGGGGTGGGTGTGGTACCCTGTTAAACTTTGGACCAATATCTAACTACAGTGCAAGTATCAAAAGAATCCATCTATGGGTTAAGGAGATATAGGTCTTTAAAAAACTTTAACCAAAACATCCAATCCGGACGCCGACGCGGACGCGGACGCTGACGCTGACGCGGACGCCGGGGTGACAACAATAGCTCTTCCTGAACTTTCGCTTAGGCGAGCTAAAAATGATAGAAAGAAAGAAATAAATAAATGCAGGGACGTTTATGGACCTGAAGTTCGCTTCTGAGTTGGATGACACAACTGTCCCGTTGTTTATATGTAGGGCCTATACTACTTTACATGTTTTCCTGAGAAAATATGACACAAACAATATACAAGTAATTACAATATGGTAAAGAAACTGAGTCTGGTTTTTAATCCTTGTCAAAACTGAAAAATGTAGCTCATATAGTAACTTGGCATTTTTTCTGTATCAAACAGTAGCCGAAATTCAGAACTTTTTTTTTGGTCTTATTCCTGTGACTTTGTTGAAGGGAAACAGTTATTACCCAAATGACCAGCGTGATACCCATAGGAATGTATCTGAATATGTATGACTTCAGGCTGTCAATTTTCGTCAAATGGTCTTAGTTTGCGGACAGGTTTTTGAAATTTGCTGTTTCGCGCATGTAACTGCAGCATTAGACGCCAGGCTAAGATACATGAGACCTTTATGAGAAATCGGCGGAAGTCGAGCTTTATCACTATGCACAGTCTTGCGTGAATTTATTACACTATTAAAGTAGGAGCAGCGAAAAACCCAGTTTCAGAATTAATGAACGGAGTTTACAAGGCAGTAATTGGTAAACAAAACGAATTCCTGATCATAATCAGGAAACGAAAACAAAAGTGGCTTGGACACGTCTCAAACACACAAAGACGACGTAACTCGAAAAAATGAAAAGAGACAGACCGAAGAAAATAAGAAAAACAATATTATATAGAGGATATTACACGAGTGGTCATTTCATATGAAAGTCTTGAAACGAGCCTACGGCGAGTTTCATAAATTTCATATGAAATGATCACGAATGTAAGATTCTGTTTATCATATGGCCTTTCAAAATGGGATTTTATCGCCTGCAAAATGAATATTACTTCAATAAGAAAACGCATTGTTGACACGGACGTTATAAATGACGTTACGTGTACGCGCCAAAGTGTTATTACGATTTTAATGACACGACGTTATCCACTGAATAACAGCGACGTCATATGATGAACAGTGGACAGTGAACAGTGGATACTGAATAGGGATAGACATTGTCAATGCAGAGGCTGGTGAAAACATAATCAGGTGGAGAAAGATTTTGCAGACAATCATAAGAAGAAGTTGGGTGTAACAGTAAAATCTGTGAAAAATGAAAATAAACGCTAGATTCGACGCAGTTTAGACGAATTAATTACGGACGAACGTAAAACTGGACATCTACATATCACCACGCAAAAGCAGGTGGGACAAATATTCAAATTCAAAAAGTAAATAACGGAAACAACAGTAATAATATCGAAGTAAAGTCCATGCGTATAATAGCTCCCCTGTCAGTGCTTTGCCTTTTACATATAAACCTCACAAAAAGTTTGACTCTAATTAAAAAGCCGACACCGACGCAATAATTCTAAATATACTTTCTAATAGATCAGATACAAAAAAGTATGATTAATAAAAATCTACAGCTTTCATGACAGAAGCACCTTTCAGTTTTTAACTTCTTTAGTGCCGCAAAACCAAAACACTGGAAAGTAGTTGACAAGCAGACTGGACAATGAACAATCCCATTCCTGCACATAAATATCAGCGGCAGCTGCGGCAGTTCGCGAGACAAGGCAGTCATTGTAATCAGGCAAGAGACACCCGGTAAATCCTATCAAAGAGAAGTGTTTCCAAACAGCTATATTACACTGGCGCTCACGTATTTGTACACATTCAAAACGCGTCGGGGACGCAGTTGATGCGCGCGGGATACGCGGTAATTATGAACGCGAATATTTTAGTAGCCAATGAAAATTCGTTCTCAGTTTTGCGTATACCGCGAAGCGACGCGTGCAACGCGCATTTTATGCAAATTTCATGGACCCAATCAAAACTGCGCACATGATACGGGTAGTGACGTAGTCCTTTGCGTCTCAACGCGCGCGTACGGGAACCAATCAAAATCGCGTATTGAATGCGCATTTTAGGGAGGTCAACTATAAGTAAATCATGTGAAAGAAAGAGCCATTAGTCTACATCAAGCTTGATGTCGAATGCTCATTTGGTCTTACTTGAACCATAACGGGAAAGAAAGAAAAAAAAAAGAAGCCTAGAAACTCGACCGGCAACTCAAAACTAAATGCGACTGGGACAGTCCCATGACACTTCGCCGTTGAAGTGGAAATAGCCTAAATCGCACTCTTCAGCCATAAATTCCATTCGTATCAGAAATTAAAATCGTGGAATCTGAAATTAATATGGCCTTTATGGAAAATAAGTGCCAGGCGGCAGTCACTTTGAATCTTAAAGAATTCAAGTCAGGGTGGGGGGATAAAAATCTCTGATCAGTGACCTATAAATAACAGTGACCTAGAGGGCTGATTGGAGTTTTACGAGAGCATGTTTGGCAGAGGAGTGGTAGGTCACTGCTCTGATCAACATGACTTGGAAACGGTTGTCTCCAGGGCAGTGTCCTCAGCCCTATCCTATTCATTGTAATAATAAATACCCTTGATGATGCTGTGGGTGGGGGGGGGGGGGGGGGCAAAACCTCTCTCTTTCTCAGTTTGCAGATGACAGTGCTATCTGGACCTACCAATCCTCTCCCAAACATGCTGTCGTAAAACACCAGTCAGCCCTCCAGACAATCGAGATATGGTCCACGCTCTGGGGCTTCAAAATACCCACTATTAAGACAAAGGCTATAATTTTCCCTTACAAAAAGACTTAATATTGAATCACTTTAAAAACTCTCCCTTTTTGGGACAGAAATAGAATTTTGTGACCATATCACCTTCCTGGGTATGATCCTAGATAGCAAACTAACATATGGGGTCAGCATATTAAAAATCTGATTGAAAAATGTAATAAAGACCTAAAGCTCATGAGGACGGTTTCAGGCACCTCCTATGAAGCAGATAAAAAAATCCTATTGACATTATATAAGACCCTAATCCTCAGTAAAAGTTGAATATGGTGCGCAAGCTTATAACTCGGCACCCAAACATCTACTCTCAAAGCTCAAGACCTCATCCAAAACAACTTAGCACTCCGTATTGCTACGAGGGCATACCACTCCGCCCCTATTAATGCTTTAGAAGTTGAATGTGGAATTAAACTCCTACAGCTGAAGGTGCCGGGCAGCGTAGAGCAATCGATAGGGCACCTGACTCATGCCAGAGGTCTTGGGTTCGAGAACCCAGTTGGGCCACATACTTCGTTTCTCCTTCGGCTGATTCAAGAAAGGTAGTTGTCAATTATTGACCATCGGCACTTACAACCGTACCAAACCCTCAAAACTGGACGTTTATCCCCTAATAAATGAAGCAGTAACCAAAAAATGGCAATCCCAATGGACCAATAGCAACAAGGGCCACACCTTCCATTTCGTCAAACCAAAGGTTAAACTTCAATGTGACGTATATAGTCTCAATAGACGTTTCGACATAGCCTATTCCGGACTAAGGCTAGGACACTGCGGGCAGGGCTGCCTTCACTACAGTAACCGGTCCGCCCTATGCCCCCACTGCAATGATGCAGAAGATCTCAACCATATCTTCTTTGACTGTGTGGCCCCATAACAATCAAAGGCGAGACCATAGAATCCACCATATTCAAGTTAGGCTATCACACAATAGACCTGAGACTGCTCCTGTCTCCCCCAAAGAAACATGCAAATACAATACAGAAGGTAGTCTTTGAATACCTAGACAAAACCAATATCATTGCAAGGATATAGATAGATTCCAATACAATAGGGAAAAAAATCCCCCTAATTTTCTCTAATTCGAGCCCCTGTTGCTAACCACCTACCAAACCCATTTCCCAAAATCCCTGGATCCACATTAATACCCTAGTAAGTGCAATGCTCATGACAAAAACTCCCATTACCCAGTAAAAGCCCCAGAACCCATCTGTACGACTACAATCTGACTTTCCCTACGGTCGTATAATTAACTTTTGTCTATTGACAATAAAGGGTAAAATTAATGTGTATCCAACTTCCTTAAACTCACACCCAGGCTAAGTTACCTGGAAACTAAATGAACCATAATAAGGTTCAGCACATTTGCTTCCTAGAAACAGCCAAAAGAAACTGCCCTCTTTTCCCGTCAATCCGCAATAAGAGATAAGCTATAGTCCTCTGGTCCATTAATAATACTCTCCATTTCTTCCCCACCCCCAAATTAATGTGTATCCAACCTCCTTAATCTCACACCCAGGCTTAGTTACCTGGAAACTAAATAAACCAATGACCCAGATAATGTGGGACTACTTTATGGTTCCCGTCCTCTGCGCATCGATTCGGCCAGATTCGCGGTAGAGAGATCGAGACAATATTTAATTAACTTAGTAACTTATATTGTTTTAAGCTATCTTAAAACTATTTTAATTAGGCCAACGTACAATCTGCGGTTGTACGCGTATTGAACAAGTCATGAATATTCATGTTATCATCGTTTGCGTCTCCCGCGTCGAGACGCGTCAGGGCGCGTCTAGACGCGTCTGATGCGCGGTTCTAGGTGATACGCACGCAGCACACGCATGCAACGCGGTACGAACGCGTTTTTGGTGTACAAATACGTGAGCGCCAGTGTAGCCCACATGACCCGCACATCACGAAAAGTTTGTGGCACCAGAAACAAGAAAGCTCCTGCAAAAGTCCAAATTTCAGCATAACAAATTGAAACTTATGTCCGCTAAGTTGTGCGTCTCACTGATGAGAATAAAATTTGACATTTAGAATGTAAAGTATGACGACACAATATTTAAATATCAAAATTATAAGTAATTTTACTAGATTATCATCCAAGTCTTCACATATTATTGTGATGTCGTCTTTGATTTTGAACTTAATCTTTGAACTTTGTCGCTTTTATATGACACATTCTTCCTGCGGCACTCCTGTGACTGCTGAATCACTTTGTGTAAAATATGGCCAAATGTTTTCAAGTTGGCGGCTTTCTCAGACTCCTTCTTTGCAAATTTTGGGCGACATTCGAGAGACACAGTCATTTTTTGCTGAAAGAAAAAAAACAGATTTAGAAACAATGATAAAACAAAAAAAAAAAAAAAAAAAAAAATAGAAGCTAAGTCAATTATTCATAAATGTTGAAATACAACGGTTATCCAATAATCCCTTTCTGATTGGGTTGCAATATACTAGTAGGAATTGTTTGAATTTATTTGTTAAAATCAGAGCAATATATATATATATATATATATATATATATATATATATATAAATAAAATAAGGTTTGACGTTACATGTTTAGATTTATTAAAATAAAACTATGCAAAAAAGTGTCAACGCGTTTCGCTCAGCTCGTCAGGACTGTCCTGACGAGCTGAGCGAAACGCGTTGACACTTTTTTGCATAGTTTTATTTTAATAAATCTAAACATGTAACGTCAAACCTTATTTTATTTATTTATCTATCGTTCCGGGTATATTTTATACCCTTCCTCTATATATATATATATATATATATATATATATATATATATATATATATATATATATATATATATAAAAGCAAACAAACAGGAAAATAAAAAACTGAAACATTTGTCATAATATTACATGATACTGATGATAATATAAGAAAGATTGGACAGTTTAGAAGAATAATGAAAGTTTCGATCACCTACTGTGTCTAGATTTCTGACTCGTATATCTTTTGCGGAGAAATTGACTTGAACCAAGTCCTGATCATGCAGATCTTTCAGACAACGTAGACAACCGATCACTATCTTAATACAGCTCTGGCGACTTGGTTGTGCATGTTGTAGAACGTCCTGAAGCAGCATAAACTTCTCCGGGTAGGGCTTTGACTTTAAGAAGTGTTGATTTCTCCAGATGGTTAAAACTGCTTCTAGTTTATCTGAAAATATAAATATACCTAGCAGAAAGAAAATAAGATTGACGGGGTGACAACTTCTTATTGTTTCTTGGGAAACTGATTAATAGATTCATATTCATAATATATTTTGAGTTTGAATGGATAAAATATTAGTAGCACTCGATTCTGCTAACACTATGACTTTGTTCTTAAAAGGTCAAGGGTCCAAACAAAAATTGAATGTTTTAGAAAGGAAACAACGGAGTCATATATTTCATATTTATATCATTGCATAAACATTGGTCTCACACGCTTTTTATAGGCATGTTTCAACGTACAAAAAAATCAATATATTAACAAGGCGATTCTCATGCTATAATGGTTCGCTTTGGGACTTTTGGTATGGAAGTTGCAGGGCGATTCTCCGTCAGGTTAGATGCAAGCGGCAAGACTGCATTTGCAGTTATCGATAAAAGTCTTGTACGGAAGATTTACACAAATTTGGATATTGTAAAAATGGAAGTGCAAACGATTTCGAGTGCAAACTTTAATGAACATAATTATGATTTATGAAATGCTGCCAAAGGTTGGACAAAATTCACGATAGCTAGCCATGGCCTGAAACAAGGATTTTTTTTGAGAAATGCATAGTGCGTGTATGAATGAGCAAGATTATGGCGATGAGGCCGAAAAATAGTGCCCAAACATTTTCGTTATTTTTGTAGCATTGTTGTTGAATTTATGCAATAATAGCGATAAAGTGTTTTCTTTTCAATGCATCAACGTCTGCAAGGTCACACGGGAGATGTTGAAAACCTCGGCCTTGGTTTTCAATATGTCCCTCTGGACCTTGCACACGTTAATGCATGAAAACACATGTTTGAACCCTATAATAGAAAACCTTACCTTTGGTATAGAACTTCAGTCGGTTTTGCTCATCATTATCTGGCTGGAACATCTATAAAAATATATCACTGAAATCTAAGAAACATTCATGCATTTCTCTTATTTATGAAAACAACAACAACAAAAAAACAAAAACAACAACAACAACAACAACAAACAAACAAGCACCACCAGTTGGAGGCAAAAAGAAATACGGTGTTTCAGGTATAGCTATGCACTTTTCGTTCCATCCAAAATATAATACCCTAAAATTTCGAGCATTAGGACAAATTAATTTGAGCAAACAGTGCATACCAAGATCAGACTGATCTTGAAGGTGCAGTGTGACTTGAGTCTCTTGAGTTCATGCCATCAGCATCTTTTAGACCGAATACTGCAGTGAAACACCAAACTGTTCAATTTTTATGACAGTTGGGAATGGGATATTATATAAGGCGTCCAACTTTTAGTTATTTATTTCTACAGTTTGGAATGCACATAAGTTACCTTTGCGAAATCTGGGTATGTGCTGCTCTTGACTTTGAAATTAATGTTACGACCTGCGAGTCGATTCGCAAACTCTCGAATGTTGCTTTTGGCAGTGTATAACTCTACACGATGATTTAGCGCTGTCACCTGGAGTCTAAATGCGAAGGTATTGTTTTCGCTTACGATTAAATATAAGGAATTATATTGATATGAACATATATTCGAACATCAAAAATGGCTATTGTTTTCAAGCGTTTATGAGTTGAGACTTAAATTATTGGTACTTTATCCGATTCGGCTGGTTTTTTTTACGATTAACAATAGGTAATTATCTTTAAATTAACATTCATTTTGTCTTTCAAACATAAGTCTTCAGTAACGTAAACACTAAACTAATTCTTCATTTCAACTGTAGCTAAACTGAATATTAAACGTCTGTCATGAATCTGGCGTGACATTAGATTAACCTAGCTCAAGTCAAGGATATGCGTTTGAAGCGTTTTCATGCATAGACCCGATCATGATAAACACCATGTGAGGAATTTCCCAAAAGTCCAGGAATGAACCAATACTAAAAAACGTCATGTTTTGCCTAGTCATTTAATTATTTTAATAATAAATCATGGTAAATTTGTTTGTATTAAAATATTCAGACATGACAAATCAACCTACCTTTCTACGAATAACTGTCGTGAGAGTATACAGAAATGGGTTAATCGCAGAGGTTAAAGGAAATATTATTTGTGTCGTCCAAATATAGAAACTTTCCGGAATCACCAGGTTTCGTAGCACTAGGATGCCTACAAGGTGACAAAAGTATCAAATGATAACAAACTCTAGTACTCTATCCCAGAGATTTGTCGGTTTGTTTATATATGTCAAAAATCTTTATGTGAGATATAGCTATTTTATTACATATGCGCAATAATGGTCATATAAAATTCATGTTGTAATTTTATTGCCTTATACTATCAGATAACTCTTAAGTTTACTGACCAATCCGCTCATTTTTTTTAGCTAACGGACACCAATATCCTCCAATACTGCACAAAATCGAGGGGTAAAATGGAGCTTGGTCATTCAGGATTCAACTGTGGTTTTCTTTTATTCCAGTATTTCAGTGGTGTTGCTTGACACCCCAGGGAACTCCATGTGTCGCAGTTTGTTATTTGGTCGAGACCTCATCTCTGATTCATCAACGGTCTTATCCGTGATCGTTTTTGTTTGTTTCCTGTGATGATCCCTTGATGATTTAGGAGGCAACGCAGACCTATCAGCTGACTTAAGTTTTCAAACCATTGCAGAATCAGAGGGTAAGAAATTGGATCCAGTAAAATATGTTTAAGCTCCCTCCTCCCACCAGTAATCTAGTTTTGACCATTCCAAGGCGGTATTTCTGTTGTGGGCACTTGTCAGTTACTGGAGAAAGTATGTGACGTAGTACTGATTGACCGCTTAAGAGGTGTAAGCCTGCCTAGGAAAAGTGTGGTTAGGTTAACTGACATTCCAAACATGACTATAGCTGTTAACCGTGGCAGTTAAGCAACAAAACAATAAAACAACAATTTCTGCTGTGGTTCCTCAATGTTTTATGTTCGTATGTCTGCTTGTCAGTGTCTTATTGCTATATGGTCACCTATTTAGCTGCCCACTTTGCTTTCTGTTTTGTTTTGGAAATCAAAATAAAAAGTAGGTAAAATCGATGTTACTACAGTTGTCAATTGGGGTAGCTGAATGACCACCCGCTGGTAGAAAGCTGGTTATTTTGTTACTCGTTCGTGCCTTTCGAGAACTTTTGTCAATTTATGTATATGAGCCGCGACACGACAAAACCAACAATGTGGATGTGCGCCCAGCGCAGACTCAGCTCAGCCTGGGCATCCGCTCAGTCGGATCAGAATCTTCGCTAAGCGCTTAAGTGGTAACTAAGGGTCTAAGCTACCTCCATGCGGACAGCGAAGACTCTGATCAGACTGGGCGGATGCACAGGCTGAACTGAGTCTGCGCTGGGCGCACAACCACATTGTTGGTTTTCTCGTGTCGCGGCTCATATACTTCTTTCTCTTTTGGTTTTGAGAGCGGGAAATGGGAATCTGATTCTATTTATTCTTGATCAGTGTCTTCTTCACAACAGATGATTAAGTCACAAAGTCTGTTGGTATTAACACTAGACCATCTAGCTACTTATACATACTTTCTCATTTTGTTTAAACTTTCAAGACAGTAGAGACAGCTTTTTAAACAAAACTACTGAAACATATGAGCCACGACACGAGAAAACAAACATAGTCGTTGTGCGCCCAGCGCAGACTCAGATCAGCCTGGGCATCCGCCCAGTCTGATCAGAGTCTTCACTGTCCGCATGAAGGTAGCTTAGACCCTTAGCTACCTTAAAAGCGCGTAGGAAAGACTCTGATCAGATGCCCAGATTAATCTGAGTTTGCGCTTGGCGCACAACCACATTGTTGGTTTTCTCGTGTCGCGGCTCAATTATTTAATTGCACCATCCAGTCTCATATATAGTTTTAGTTGAGGTAGAAAACGATTACCTGTTATTTCGACAGGAACATATAGTAAGACGTTCACGAATCCCAGTAGCAACAGGTTCCTTGAAATTTTTAAGTCGTTCGTCCTGCTAACAGTTTTCCCAGCTAAAGCCTTCCTCAAAGAAGTTAGTTCTCTCTGTGCTACATAAATCCCGTAAGCCATAAGACAGAATAACAGGATAAAAGCTACGATAAAAATAACAACCGAAGGCATCCAAGTAGTCGGGGCGTCAGTGGATAACACTGATGCCAGACAAATACTTGCCTCCGAAGAGAAGTCCTTTGCGAAAGAAGCATTGGCAATAAATGGTAACGCGGCAAGCAATCCTGCAACGAGCCAAATGAGAGACAGTACAAAGGCTGCGGGCTTCGGCTGTAGAAGGATCCGTCCATAGGGAAATTTTATCACCAAAAGTCGATCAACAGATAAAAGACATAAAAGTGTTGCTGATACTGCACATGATACCGTCGACAAAAATCTGGCAAACTGACACCAAACACTAGACCTCCAATACTCATCAACAAAAGTGTATGAACCTCGGACATAGGTATCATAACTCAGAATAATGAGAAGATTTAAACCTGTTAGAAAATCTGCGATAGCAAGATTACCTATAATTATGCCAAAAACACGCGTTGAATTTACTCTGAAGGTATATACACGATAGATGAACGTAGACATGTTACTAATAAGGCCAACTAGACAAACTATCCACATAAGTGGTCTCCATACCTCATTCCCGATAAGGTCAGAACAAGAAGAAAATAACCTCTTTTGAGGAAAACAGTTTTCTGACGGCAAAAATGTAGGCTTTATGCAACAAAATTTATATGCATCTGAAACTAGTATATTGATATGATCAATACCTTTGAACATGTCACTGGAAAACCATTTTATCTCACTACCGGTAAGGATAATCTTTTCCACCGTCATACCTTGAAAAGCTCTGTTTTCGATTCTCTCTATCTTACTGGACGATAAGTCTAGAACATCCAAATGCAGCAACGCAAAAGCGTTTTCTGATATACTTCCTATCCGAAGAAATTGTAAATCTAAGATGGCCAAAGATTGCAGTCCAACCCAAGCCCTCGATTCGAAAGAAATGACTTCCAAATTACCATCTAACTTTATCGAACTCATATATTTCTGATTTCTAAATACAAAAGATCGTAGCACTGAGAGCTTATTATAGCTGAGATCCAAAATTTTGAGGTTATACATGTTCTGAAAAAAGGTTTCAGAAATATTAGTCATGCTGCAGCCTGAGAGATTCAGATGTGTAAGAAAGTGAAGGTTTTGCAACTCCCAGCTGAGGCTTCGAAAGAAATCCACATTTGAGCTGATGTCAATCACTCTTGTCGATGACGGCAGTATAAAGGAATTATTACTGTTATACGCATGTGAAGAATTCTGTATATTACTATTGTTGTAACAATACACAGTAGCGCCAACACACGAACAGACGTCTAGACATCTAAAAAGAGAAAAATCCCACCGAGCACACATTTAATCGACACTGAATCAAGGCTTTGAAGTCAGCCACTTGACTAGACACTTAAGGAAACCAAATTTTAAGTTCAGAAATAAAAATCACATAAGAGTTAGAACGGGAAACGTCATCATCCAAAAAGGGAAAATTTCTGTGTCAAAATCAAAGTAACCGTGCTTTCTTACATTTTGGATACAAACAAATCTATTTAAAGTAGATGAATGTAAATCCAAAAATTGGGCTTCGGTATCGGATGCATTAGCTGTGTCTAACTGCAGCTCAGAGGATAAAATTAATTCACCATGCCTTCAGTCCTGTTTAATTTTCATTCATTTAATAATTAAATTAAATAAGGAAAAGTATCAGTTTAAGCTACACAAACAATATCAAAATATCAGCAGAAAAAACTGCGCTTTAACAAAAATGCATGAATGTACCGGTTTCTGAAATCGCATAGCCTCTCATCGTCACCCTGGGGACAGTCACGATAACCATCACACACGTGGTTCGAAGACAAACAGACAGTTGAGTTCAAACAGCGGTATTGGCGTCTACACTGGAGACGATCTGAATGAAACAAATCAAACGCCCGTAAGAAAGTATGAGAGCACATTAATATCTTATAGCAAATGAAATGTACATTGTGTAAGAATGTCTTATTGTTTTTCTGCAAAGGTATTTCTCCGAATAGATAGTTTAAGTGAAAAGCACATATAAAAGTACTCAGAATATGATACAATTAAATTTTTTATTCCACCTACGGAACACGCATAAACAAAAAAGAACAAAAATTCATACCGCAATACTTTTCGTCGTCTCCGTGTGCACACTGTACTTCTCCATCGCATATAAATCTCTTCTCCAGGCAAAAACTCTCACGACATTTATAATATCCAGACGGACAGGAAAAATTCTCTGAAACAGAATTCTTTGTAACAGAAAACTAGATCCGGTTGATTAAGAGGCATAAATTATAAACTTGTCTTGTATAATTGAACACAGGCAGCCAACATATTTATGATTTATTCAAAGAACCTTGCTGCAAAGAATTTAAGTTTGTTGGATTATCCTATCAAGCATTTTAGTAACGTCATTTATTTGAAACACACACACACACACACACGCACGCACGCACGTGAGTGCGTGCGCACTGAAATGGGTTCTACGATTAATGATCCCAGTTCTACTCCGGTACAAGCATTATAGCAGTTCATAAGTCCAAACTCATAAACAGATAAGTATCGACAAATCAATAATTAGATCCACAAACGTAGACTCCGCAAACAGGAAGTGTGATCAGGTGCTCGCGAGTAGTAAACATCACCTGCCTATAAACCCGCCGTGCTTTTGTATCTGATGGACATGTCGCTGATAATGAACCTCCGAATAATCACATGGCTAGATAGAACAATAGAGCATAAGGCATAATTGCTAAACCATGATAAACAAGAAAAAAGGCTCTGTATCATGTCACCACAAACCCGTATAAACTTCGAACAACACCATTAACTTTGCATTGGAACGGCCAGTGTCATAAAATCCGCAGGAAGAGGGGATTGTTCATATACAAATCGAAAAGTGGAACGGTCAGTATTTAAGCATTTAAACCGTAGAAGGGAGTGTGACTACTAATGTTTTAATGTGCACTAATTTCATCCTTGCATTCCGTTTTGTCCTAAATACGAGGGGCGTTCGAAAACTAATGCAAATGGCCTCATGACTTTGTTTAGGGGAAAATTGGGTACAAATGCTATGCATATGCTGAAAACGCTACATTTTGTCTTTACAATGATACCAAACGCTGTACAAAGACACCTTTCCATATTGACTTACAACGCATTTTATTAGGCCCCTGTCATACCACTGGGCTAATTTCATTTGTAAAATCTTTTCAGTGTTGGGCATTCAAGTCAAATATCATTGCAAATACAAAATTAATCTTTGTAAGTTATTTGTCCATTGTTGCCTACAATATCCATACAAAAGTTAGAAGGGTGGCAACTGTTATCGATTTATTCCTGGCAAAGCAATGCGCAATTCTAAAACGTATTGAAATATACGTTAACGTCATTTTTAAAGCTTGTAGAGGCTTCGTTTTTGGCATTAATTTGAATTTATTGACAGGTTTTCGCTGACCCATGTAAATGGTCTTGCTGACAAGATTTTGAATGCTAATACACTTGTTTTCATTACTATAAGTAATCATTTAATTTCTGGTAGAAATGGTGAATTTGCTACTACATAATCCATATTCCCGGGCCAGTATGGAAGCCAGATTAAAAATAATTTCCGCGATATTTACAGGACAACATTGCCTGGGCATTGTCTTTAAGTAGCAGAAATAAAAACAAATCGAAGACTGACGATATATAAATTACGGCCTACTAAACTAAAATTCTGCAGTGTCTGTAGGGTATACCGCTTTCAAAGAAGATAAAACTGCGCCCTTTTTAAAATATGCGCCGTGTTTGCAGACTTTCCTACACATAATATAGCTTTATGTGTTTTTGCAATCAGAAGTTCTGTTTTTATATTGGTTACCGCGAAATTACGTCATTCCCATTACTTTTCGAACGCCCCTCGTACACATGACAGCTTAGTGTTAATACAAAAAAGATAAATCATAATATACTGCTCAAACTAAGATAGTTAAGACAGCAGAAGTAAGGAAAATAAGTACATGAATATTAAACTAATATAATTCATAAAACAAATATTCAAAGAGATCCTGAATATGAATATTGAAACGATTAAGCTTGTCACGTGACCTAGAGTAAATTAGAAGTAGACAAGGGGTCGACACCCAAATTTCACACGAATCCAGCGCAGCAATGATTAATAATTTTTATGCAAACTTTATTAAGATAGACGCCTAATGGTTCAATTAACAAGATACAAATACTTTTTCATGCGGTTTTATTATAGGAGAATCTGATAGGCGTAAAAGACACCATTGTGTGGTGAACTGTCTCACGTATGGTGACATTTGTAACAGCCCTACACTTTAAATAACGCAATAAAGCCTACCAAAGTGGGTGTTTTCAGTTTGAAAAACTATGAAGAATGTTATTATTCACAGAATCTGAGGGTCGAAAAGAATATTTTTCGCCGATGTGAAACTGAGGTGTACACCCGATAGTCCTTTATGTACTGCTCTAGGTCACATGACCTGCATTGACCGTTTCTGTTTTAGTTGAATATTGTTACTTGAATAGTGTTCTGTCAATGTACAACAATAAACCAGCCCAGCCATTATTATTAATTTTTGTACTCGCTTCTATGTCATAATATCCCCTACTTTTTGTGAGCAGTATAGAAACAAAGCAATAAAATGTAGAGGTGAGCTCAGAGCTCATTTCTAACTGGTAAGTAGACCAAAAGAGTACAGCAAAAATGCAGACCAAACGAGTACAACAAAAAATAAAGTATGAACCACTTCAAAATTGCGCGATGTAATTAAACTGACGAGTGGCGTAGATTATTATTTGGCGATAACGATATACCATGGCTCCATATAATAAGGAAATTTTGAAGAAAATTTCTTAAAATTTTTCTTATTTTACATAGGGGCACCTATAAGAATCGCCTAATCAAGATGATTGTAACAGGTTTGTTTCAATGTATACAGAGCCCTAGATAAGAGGGAGTATTTGATGAATATCGGGGATAAATACTGTTAATTCTGGATAAAAACATAGCTTGTGACCCCTCATCTGAACTGTCTCTTTGAGGTATCGTACAAAAAGAATCGTACAAATAAACCAAGAACACGAAAACGGCTCTGCAGTCTCTGACTATGAAAGAATACACAATTAGAAAAATCATCAGCGTATTTGCTTTAGAATTATCGGTAAAAGTATTCATGTTGAGGGCTCTTCAGACACGTTTCATTTTGCACAAATCTTTACCCTGGGTAAAGAAACACGAAAACGGCTCTTTGGTCTCTGACCCTAAAACCATACACAATTAAAGCAAAAAAAAAAAAAAAAAGACACCAGAGCATTCGCTTTTGAAGTGAGGGTGAAAGTGTGAAAGTGTATATATGAGGGCTGGTTAAACACGTTTCATTTTGCACATATCTTTACCCTGGGTTCCGACACTGTTGTAAATATACATTACGGCCTAATCTGTTATTGGAGCCGAGACAAGGAAAATACCAAACTGTGTAATGTGCGCCCAGCGAAGATTTAGACCAGAGTCTTCGCTGCGCATTTAAAGAGTAGCTAAGAGTCTAAACTACCTCCATGCAGACAGCGAAGACAGCTTGGCCTGAGTGTTCACTTGGAGCACATGCCACTTTGTTGGTTTTGTCGTGTCGCGGCTCGTTCAGTCTGTCCACAATCGGTAACAACACTGGCCCGCTCATCGGGCCCATGCTGTAATTGCAAATGTCAAACAAATTGAACAAACTTGTGAGGCTAAAACTCACTGTCTGGATCGAGATCCGGAACATCCTTTTTAGGAAAGGGAACAGACCAACAAAGATAGCGGACCGGTTGCACACGCTAGGTAGGTGCTTCGTTTTGTCGAATTTTCTGACAATATATCTAATACATCATTCAAACGAGCCATATCAGCAAAGTTAACGGAAAAATCATTTCTTCGTATAAAACAGGCAGCTATAATACATATTAGCTTGTATCGGCATGCATGTATTTTCAAGTCCTTTATTGTGCAGTTTTAATTTTTAGTGGTGACCCAAATATTTTCTTGGTTTTCCAATGAATAGTCATTTATATTTTCTAACTATTTTTATGAAATACGATGCCCAATCCTGTTCAGTCCCAGACCCCGTAAATCGTATTTAAATCTCTTGGTTGGTTTGAGAAATATACATTTTATTAGCCGTGTAATGTACATTTGTCGCGGGAACATTCCCGCGAGATGTTCCGTTGACATTTTGTGTTGAAATAGCGAGTATGTTCCGGTGACAAATGGACTTTACACGGCTAATAAAAATGAATATTTCTCAAAAACAAGTCTAGAGATTTAAACACGGTTTACGGGATTTAGGGCCAACTTGAATTGGGCATCAAATTTCATAAAAGTGATAAGAAAATACAAATGACATTTCGCAGGAACGACTAAAGAATATTTGGGTCTTCACTAAAAAATTAAACTGCACAATAACAGACTTGAACATATGCCAATACATGCGAATATGTATATTTTTTCGCCACACCACTTCCTATGCGTACGATATATAGTCGGAAAATTTGATAAAAAGAAGTACCTACCTAGCGTGTGTAAACTGATCCGCCATCTTGGGGGTCTTTCCGTTTCCTAAAACGGATTTTCCGGATCTGGATCCAGACAGTGAAACTCAATTCAAGTTTTTTTATCTTTATTAAAGGAGGTTAACAGGGGGGTAAATAGTCAAATATGGAAATATGATCAAGGTTCGAACTAATCCAAGCTTATAAGTCCTCTAAGTACCTGAAAATTTATGAAAATGAATAAAATCGAAATAAAAATGACTCAAAAACCTATTAGGGGCAAAAAATGTCCAAAGGGGGCATAACTCAGGCAAAAGGGCCAGATTTCGAAATGGAAACCTATATGCACATTTTCATACCGATACGTGTTCACATACTTAATTTCAACATAATTGGTCAAGCGTCTACGCGGGTGGTAAACATTGGAACGAACTCCAAAAGGAGGTATCGGTATTTTGTTCCAACGGCACAACCGGGAACGTTAGAGATCGCTCCAAAAGACAAAAAACGGGTAAACAAAGGTAAGGGTCAGTGGCTTTTTTGAAAAAATTCGAAGTATTAAGCGACAGATGGTTAATTATCGCGATGTTGTTGCGTGTAGAAATAGTTTCTCTGTGTGTGTGGTCCGAAAATTCGGTTGAAATCGAAATAGTTTCCACATGAATCCCACAACCGAGTCGAACACGAAGTTGGTTTTCCCCCATCTTTTTGTCAAAAAAGAGACCTCAGTGCATAATTTATCGTTTTACACTAAAAATACAGGCCTGGTACGCTAGTCCTGGTTGAACAAGCACTCTATATCACCTCTCAGGTCCAAAAAAGGCAATAATGAGAATTATTTAAACAAATGATGGAGAAAATACGATTGGAGATCGTTCCAGCGGCCGGAGCTCGTTTCAAACTGAATGAGATCGTTCCCAGGGCTATCTTTTATGATTTAATAAAATCAACAAATAGCAGATTACTCCGCTCTTGAGTACTTCTTATTTTGTGATTTTTATTTGTAGTCAATCCCTAGTCACTTGATGTCTTCCAGAGGCTGCCTTATTTCATTATGACTTTGACTCTCTCTGTTTTTTTTGAATATTTTTATATCCAATAACCGAAAATAATGCATTCATTTTTCAACTGTATTAAGAAAGTTCGTTCCACATTTCAACTAGATGATGAAAATCTGCCATGACCCGGCCTGTTGTTTCCTGTGATACTTAATTGCATCGTATAGTAGTGTCTAGCATCGATTGCCATCAAAATTTTGTAGTTTTTTTGTGTACTGCCCGATAAACGATCCTTTAAAACTGATGATTTCGTACTATTGTGACAGTTATATTTTAATCGTTCTTTTCAGCCGTGCTTTTTATATGTGCCCCAAATTTCTATATAAATTGAATAGAAAGTCTATCGAATTTTCTCAACCAACAGTTAATGCTAAGGGACCGGTTGTTGAAAATTAACAACGCCGTTAGTGAACATTTCGTTTAAATTCAAAATTTAAAGATTACAAATACACTAACGGGCAGTTCACAAAGAAACTACAAAATTTTGATGGCAATCGATGCTAGACACTACTATACCATGCAATTAAGTATCACAGGAAACAACAGGCCGGGTCATGGCAGATTTTCATCATCTAGTTGAAATGTGGAACGAACTTTCTTAATACAGTTGAAAAATGAATGCATTATTTTCGGTTATTGGATAAAAAAATATTCAAAAAAAAAAAAAAAAAACAGAGAGAGTCAAAGTCATAATGAAATAAGGCAGCCTCTGGAAGACATCAAGTGACTAGGGATTGTCTACAAACAAAAATCACAAAATAAGAAGTACTCAAGAGCTTTTTGTTGATTTTATTAAATCATAAAAGATAGCCCTGGGAACGATCTCATTCAGTTTGGAACGAGCTCCGGCCGCTGGAACGATCTCCAATCGTATTTTCTCCATCATTTGTTTAACTAATTCTCATGATTGCCTTTTTTAGACCTGAGAGGTGATATAGAGTGCTTGTTCAACCAGGACTAGCGTACCAGGCCTGTATTTTTAGTGTAAAACGATAAATTATGCACTGAGGTCTCTTTTTTGACAAAAGGCTGGGGGAAAACCAACTTCGTGTTCGACTCGGTTGTGAATTTATGTGGAAACTATTTCGATTTCAACCGAATTTTCGGACCACACACACAGAGAAACTATTTCTACACGCAACAACATCGCGATAATTAACCATCTGTCGCTTAATACTTCGAATTTTTTCATAAAAGCCACTGACATTTACCTTTGTTTACCCGTTTTTGTCCTTTGGAGCGATCTCTAACGTTCCCGGATGTACCGGTGGAACAAAATACCGATACCTCCTTTTGGAGCTCGTTCCAATGTTTACCACCCGTGGTCTAGAAGGAGTTGCGTTGACAAACATTTTTTGCAAAAAACATAAAAGGGACATAACTCAGCAGGCAAAGGTTTCAGGGAAAACTAGAAAACGTGTGTCAACTATTTTCTTATAGTGCATCCATGAGCAAATTTGAATAAAATTAAAGCAAAAATGACTAAAGTAAACCCCAAAATTAGGGCAAAAAATGTAAAAATAAGGGCATAACTCAGGCAAGAGGGGTCAGATTTAAAAACAAAAAGGTAACCTTATTGCACATATTCATACCAATATGTATTCACATACTTAATTCCAACAAAATCAGTCAAACGGTCTAGGAGGAGTTGCGATAATAACTTTTTTTTTACAAAAAATATAAAGGAAAATTACTCAGTATTGAAACTCATCTCCGGATATCTGAAAAATACGTATCAACTCTTTTAACATGTTGCATCCATGGACAAAATTTGAAACAAATCTGAGCAAGTTTAATGTGTTGCGGACGGACGGAATGACGGATGGACGGAAGGACAACGTGAAAACAATATACTCCCTCAAACATAGTATGCGAGGTGGGGGCAGGGGGGGGGGGGGTATGATTAGATTATACCGCTAAGAATCAAGGAACAAACCTCAGAGTCTCATCGAATTTTTCCATAACTTTAACACAACAAAAGATATTTACCACACCCCTGAAGATGAGCCAGAGAACGACAGCCTTTGATGTTACCAAACATATCACGGTCATAAAGACACCGCAGCGTTGTTGTTGTTGTTAAGCCTTGACCACAAGGAAAACCGATGTCATCAAACACATTGACTGTTTCTGAAAGGCAACAAGATAAGTCTCACGCCCCCTAGCTTCAAACTTCAGCGGAACTTTAGCTTCAAACTGACTCAGAACGAGCGATAAAGGCTATTTTAAGCATGCAAAATTATAAGCTGCGAAATCCGAGTAAAAGATAGGCAATGGTCAGGAATAACTACAATCAGATCCCATATCTCGCCCTCGAAAACCTTATCTCCGGAAAACTCTTTCGACTTAATCTGTAAGCTTCGAGTTTTCAAAAAATAATGACAATCAGACAAGACACAGATAGGACAGAGACCGGAAGAAAGGGGAATGATAAATGACAGAAATCACTAAATGAAAAAATGTAACATTAAATGAACTAGAAATGTGTCCACTTGACACGGATGCCCCCATATAGTGCCTTCAGTAAGATGGCGCCTTGTGTAACGTACTGGCACTTGTAGGATAACTAGCAGACTTGTGTAGTACATGGTCTATTGTTTTCCTTCTAAGGCAAATGTATTGTGCTTCTTGGATCAAGAGAAGGTGGGTTGGGGTTTGAGGGAAAGGGGGCTGTGGTGGGGGAGGGGGGAAAACGACTGTTATATGTGATATGGGATAACGTTCTGTATCTACCACAGAAATGGATGCCAAGTAACTTTCCGAAAGAATAGCCTGGAAACAAGTAACTTAAAAAGATAACAAACGGAAAGCTCTTTTGTACAAAATGAAGTTGAAAAAAGGGCCATAACTCCCAATGTTATTGGCGGTTTTTACCCTAAATTGGAACTGACGTGCATTTTATAATTTTATACCTGTGATAATCATATACCTCTGTCTAAAATATAAATCCAATACACGATGTTGTCAAAAGGTAACAAACGGAAACCTTTTTTACGTACGCAACAAAGTCGAAAAAAGCCATAACTCCCAATATAATTGACGGATATTACCGTAAATCGAGTTTGTTCCGTATTTTAAGATTTAATACCTGTGTGTAAAATATGAATTCAATTAACTTATCTTTTCAAAAGAAAATGACTTGAAACATTTTTTTCCGACAAAATAAAGTCGAAAAGGGATAATAACTCTCATTATGATTGACAGATTTTACCCTGAATCGAATTTGACATGAATTTTATGATTCTAAATCTGTGTATAACATATGAATCCAATGCATTAATCTATTCGAAAGATAAAAAACGGAAACCATTTTTTTCAGACAAATTAAGTCGGAAAAGGGTCATAGCTCCTATTATAATTGACGAATTTAACCTGTATTTTATGATTCTATACCTGTGTATAACATATGAATCCAATACACTAATCTTTTTGAAAGATAAAGAACGGAAACTAGTCTTTTATGTTTTTTTTAGCAATTAGTTTATAGTCAGCAATAACCTATTTTATTTACTGCTACAGAAATTTTTATGCCATCATTGTTTTTAAAATCAAATTAGCCAACAGTATAATTGTTATTCTTGCACACCGGATAGAAAATGCCATTCTTTTCACCTGGGATAGAAAATCTCATCCTACCCTGGTGTTCTGACACAGGACCGGAAAAAAATCACGAGCTGTCAATGCATTGGTTGTATAGGAGCTCACGTACCTGCGTCGTCAAGTGACGTTGGCATTTAAGATGATGACGTCACGAAGACGGTAAAAATGACGTCAGTTTATGCACGCCAGTCGTTGACGTAAAGAGCCGAATGGCGGTCGTTGAAAGCGGCACCTTCTTTCAAAATCAAATTTAAACCTCTCAAGCACTAGAATTACGCATTTTAAGAGGTTCTGAAGTTAAAACAAAAGGTGGTGTGCAAGAAAAAGTATCTTTCATGGTGTGAGGTGCGGAGAGAAAAATCATTTACTCGGGATCACTGTTCGGCATCACTCGGCAAGCCTCGTGATGCCGAACAGTGACCCTCGTGACGGATTTTTCTATCCACACCTCACACCCATGACAGATCCTTATATTATTTCGCTATTTGAAAAAGTAATGGTCAAACAAATAGTTTAGAGCTAGGAAAAAACAAACACATGTAAAATTGCACATGTCATGCATTCGCTAATATCAGTCAGATACGGTCATAAATGCAACCCGAAGCCATAGCTCAATACCTGATTTTCAGTGACATGTGTTTAAAAGGACGGAAAATTCCGAGGTATCACGACCAGTAAAAAAATTGAATACCTTGCATAGAAATGATAAAAACAAACTATATTGCTTTTATTTCAGAATAAAAATTATACCTTTAGAAAGGACGAATATTTTTGTATACGAAACTATTTGCATACGCTTTCTATCGTTTCTTCTTTTCGAAGAAATAAGTGGGAAAGGGACTTACATGTACATATCCCTTATATTTTTCATTTTACTATTTATTACATTTAGATGGTGCCTCTATTTTATTCGAAAAACAGACTATTTTTCTGTTAACGTAAAAGTTTGTAACTTACGTCTTTATAAAGCTTAGATAACAAGCATTTCAGAGCCGTTTGAAAAGGAATGATAACCTTACTACAAATCACGATATTTAAGTTAAAACATCATCTTCCATTAACCGCCAATGCAATTTTACGCGTATACCTGGCCGTTGATGACGATGAGATTTTCTCTCCATGGGTTTACATTCCTAGGAAATGCAGACTCATTTACACTGTTTCTGAAATGTCCATCGTATATTAAGAAATGAGCCACGACACGACAAAACCAACAATATGGTTGTGCGCTCAGCGCAGACTCAGATCAGCCTGGGCGTCTGCCCAGTATGGTCAGAGTCTTCGCTGTCCGCATGAAGGTAGCTTAGACACTTAGCTACCCTTTAAGCGCTTAGCGAAGAATCTAATCAGACTAGGCGACTGACCAGGCTGATCTGAGTCTGCGCTGGGCGCATAACCACTTTGTTGGTTTTCTCGTGTCGCGGCTCAAATCATATTGATTAGGTAATACGTACCTGACAAACATTCAACTGGCTGAATTTTCAATCGTAGGTTTTCAGTTAAAAATTTATGAGGATCTGTTATTAGAAAAGCCCTTATTACGTCTTCTTCGAAGTAAAACCGCATGATTCCATGGAGGAGTGAGGCATAGAAGTCGTAATAAGATTCAGTTTGTGTTTCGTAGCACTCAGTGAGGTAGCTGCAATGGGAAAACACTGTGTTTTAGAGGCGCTAGGCTGCTGTGTCTTGCTGTGTTTCTTTCTTGCCATGTCTTGCTGTGTTTGATATTGTAGGGGGAGGGCTGTAACTAATGTTGTGAGAACTTGTAGCCCAACCCCATTGTATATAAAGGCAATAAAATATGTTTAAAATTTATGTTAAAGAAAGTTGTAAGTTGGAATCCTGAACGGGCCAGTCGGCAAACGAATAATTATCTCTGTCAGCCCACTAGTAAAAGAGTACCGTATACGTATAAAGTAAGGCTAAAGCCAGCGAAAGTTGAGCCTTTGGGTCTGTCGTTCACATACTGTGACTAAGATATGATGCCTCTCTAACAAACACTATTCCAAAGCCTCAGCGCTACGGGAAACCTTTACCTTTATCTATCAGTCAAGCAGAATTTGATGCATTACGAGAAAAGTTCTGAAATAAAGAAAGTAGAATACAGATTTAGTCTCATATTCTAGATCATCGCATTTATTCGTTTGGACCCCTTTTGATTATTATCAGTCTTTGAATTGACTGTCTTATTAAAATTAAGAAATTGCAGTATGTTTCTCTGGCTTTGGTCGCCGGATCATGTCAGAGTCACTGACGAGGCTTGATTAGCCGAAAGTTAGACGTATGGCCCATGCTCCTTTTTTCGAATATGTTCTCTGTTTTTGAAGGAACTCTTTTAGATTTTAATCTGACTTCACTGCAGCTGGTGTTATGCCCTGTGGCGGCTGTAAATCGTCTCCCCGTACATCACCCATAGTGCAGATTATATTCTACAAGGGTTGATCCAGAAGTAATGTCACTGTGTCCACTGCGCGCTTATTCATCGTAGAATTATTACAAAAATTATATCAAACAGCACTGTAATTCGATTCCGATTTACGGAATAAATATAAAGTTGAAATCTTGTTTCGTTCATGATAATTTTATATAGAAATTCAAAGTATGCCACCGACGCCATCGCGCCGCACATTAGAATAACGTTCATTACACGAACCTAAGTTTCAAAGGCAATCACAAATCATAATCAAACTAACGTGCCAAATCAGATAACAAAATGATACGATGACGAAATATATTTCTGCCGCCCACTGATGAAATTTTAATATTGTCACTGCAGTCTGAAGTTCACTAGCTAGTGCTAATGTTGATTTCTGAAAAATGCGTCAGCGGATATATATGCGGTTTTGCCTCAAATTTGGAATATAAAGATTAGAGACTTTAGAGCTGTTTAGTTAGACACGTGTTGATATAACAGTTATTATAAGGCTTGTGTAAAGGTGCATTCAACGCGATATGGGTGCAAATGAGTAGCTAGAGGATCGTCGAAAATCGGAAGACCTTTATGAGCGATGTCAGACAACAACGTCACTCTTGTTTGGACCCCACATATGAAGATCGATGTTCTACAATTCAAATGTTGTGTAAATTCTTAAACTTGAGCTGAGGTGCTGTTCAAGTTATATTAAAAGATAAGATAAACATGGGTGAACAGACATTAGTGCTTTGCTGGAACAACGAATATGCTACTTTAGACATGTCACAATATCGACACTTCGTCTGGTGCCTCAACGACGTCAGTTACGTGCGGCGCGTTTCGTTACCATGCCTTCTGTCTATATCGATATCTTACTTACTGTGCAATGTATTTTTATGACGTTTTCAGACCATAATGCAAATAGATTAAGGTACTTTAATACGAAATTTTGTTGCTCTCTCTTTATTCTACGCGATTTTATAGCTGCAGTGAAATTACTTCTGGATCTACCGTCGTATTTTTGTCCTTTGAGATCAAAGGATATAATCTGAGATATCAAAAATATGATTGTTTAGTCTCATAGTCTAGGTATCGTGTTTTCTTCGTTTGGACCCCTTTTGATTATTATCAGTCTTTGGGTTGACTGTCTTATTAGAAATAAGAAATTGCAGTATTCTTTCTCTAGCTTTCGACGCCAGATCAAGTCCGGGTCACTGACGAGGCTTGATTAGCCGAAACTTCGAAGTATTGCCCATGTTCCCTTTTTCGAATATGTTCTCTACTCTTGAAGGAACTCTTTTCGATTTTAAATTATTTTGAGTCCTTCGGGAAGGCGGAAATATTCTGAGGTATTGGAATTAATAATTGATCAAGACTCATATTCTAGACAATTGTTTTCATCGATTTGGACCACTGCCTATACTATAAACTCAATTTGAGCCGTCGGCTCTGGGGCCGTATTCATAAAGCCACTTAAGTCGTTGCTATGCGGTTGCTAAGGCTGAAAATCTATAAAAGAGAGTCCCTACAAGTATGAAATTTGGTCTGGAGGAACAGTCTTTGTAAGACTGTTCCTCCAGAGCAAATTTCATAGTTGTAGGGAATCTCCTTGAAAGAAATGTAGCCTTAGCAACAGCCTGGCAACCACTTAAGTCGTTTTATGAATACGGCCCCTGGTGAGCTAAACACATTTTAACGACTTTTTAAGTACCAGAACCACTGGAACGAATGGCTAATATTTTGCAGAAAGCATATGGGGTACTGCCTTATTTAAATATCTACAATCATTCCGGTCAGATCGCAAACAGGCATTTAGTGGGTGGGGTAAAGTTTGGAAATTATTTAAATGGACCCTTAGAACTAGGACGCTAATTTTTCACAGGATTATTGAAGACAATATAATGATAACATATATGAAGGTTTTTTTTTATGAAAATGACTTGGAAACATTGGTTGTCGTGGCAACCGTTCATGAAAAAATTCAAATGACATTTCCTCTGAAACTAGGCATCCAAATAAAAAAATCATCTTTCATATTTACTATTTATATGGACGTTATATAGAAAAAAACTGAAATGGTAAGGATTCGTTATGCAAGCTGGACGACATGCCCATATATGTTAAACACATTTAGATGACTTCTTCTCCAGAACTACCGGACCGATTTGGCTGATATTTTGTAGGAAGCATATGAGGCAACTCCCTATTTAAAATGGCTAAAATCGTATCCGTCGAATTTTAAATAGACCTTTAGTGGCTGGGTGGAGTAAATTCGGGAAAATGATGTAAAATTACAGATACATGGATCCCTATAGCTAGGAAGCTAATTTCTCACAGGATTATTGAAGACAATTCATTGATAACGTATATGAAATTTATATGAAAATTGCTTGCAACTTTGGTTGTCATGGTAACCGTTCATGAAAAAAATCAAATGACATTTCCTCTGAATCTCGGCAGACAATTTGTACAAAAACATCTAAAATGGTCATGATTCAAAATTCAAGATGGCCATCTTGCCCATATATGGTAAAAAAAAATTCAAACGACTTTTTCTCCAGAATGTTTGAACCGACTTGGCTGATATTCTGCAGGAAGCATATGGGGCACCTCCCTATTTAAATAGCAAAAATCTTTCCGGTCGGATCGTAAGCAGACCTTAGTGGGTGGGTTAAATTTGGGAAAAGTCATTGCTGCAACACGTTTTCCTTTCCATAGTTTTTTTTTTTATAATTTTATTTTTTCAAAGACATAATACAATATAACATACATTCATATTATATACTAATTTTTTATATCAAAGAAGTAAATCTGAAGAGACTTATCCAATCTGGCTTATTTTATAAGAGAGATAGAATAGACGAAAGACGAAAGAAGCAAAGAAGCGAGAAAAAGAATAAAAGGAAAAACTAAAGAGATACAGAGAGAGTGAAGACAGAAAACAATAGAAGTTTCTTTTTGAAGGAAACAAACATATATTTAAATATATATTAACGTATATCAAGGTCGTATTTCTACACGGGTAGAAAAAAAAATCTTATAACTCTTTTGTTCTTTTTCTAACTGCAGAACCAGTCCCGCAGATTGAACCCATATAACATTATCAAAGCTTACAGTTGGTCTTTTTATTCGTAATGCATAAATGCTTGGTTGGGATCAGGTACATGCCGGGGGAAGTGTCTATTATCATTCGGAGTAAAGAAATTGTATAGAGGCAACCATTTTGCGAAAAACTTTGCCATCTTATTTGATATATATGCTATATACCGGTCACTAGTAAATTTTTTCTTCAATAATGCAACAAATGCATGAATAGTTAAATTTTTATCGGTACTTATAAATTTCGTTTTATAAACATAATATTTTGCTAACACCAGTATATAATTTATTAAATCATTTCTACCTTGATATGAAAATATAATATTACAATCATTTATGTTTAAAATGACGTTGGCATTTTCGTGTAACCAGGTTTTTAGAGAATTCCAAAACTCCTGAACCTTCACACAAGTTAAACAAATGATTATTTTTTTCTGGATGTTCATTACAATATGAACAGAGGTTATTGTCAATTTTTCCTATTTTCCAAAGAAAGTAATTAGTAACAAGAATTTTATTATTTATTTTAAACTGAAAGTCTTGGAGTTTAACCTCTTTAAAATTACTTATCGAGGCATTAAATAACCTCAAGTCATTTTCATTAATGACTCCTACATCAGCCGTCCATTTCTCATTTATATTTAATAGGTTCACCTTCGCCATAATGTCATAGAAAATTCGACTTCCTTTCTTATTTAACATTAAGTAACTAATGTAAATATTACATCTGGTATTGAATTTGTTTTCTTTTATAAATACTTTATTATTATTTATAACAGTTTTCCACCCGATTGGAATTTTATTTAAAACATGCTGATAATCAAGTGCAGTACCCCTAACATTGTATATTCCTTTAAAAGTTTCAAACTGATAAAAATTACCATGTTCGTCAATAATATCTGATATAGTAATGACACCCTTTTTGCACCAATCGTTTATAAATAAGTACTTTTGATTAAAGTTAGTATTGAACCATATTGGAGAATCTAGAATCTTTTTTATATTGTCTATCTCACATACATTACAAAAATGTGACCATGCCTTCAGAAAGTCCCTCCAAAATGGATTAATCATGTTTAAACATTGTTGACCAGCGTATAAACCGCCACATTTAAACAACTGTGTAAAATTTATATTTGACAACGTAGTCCAAGTTATGTTATCTGATTGTTGTAAAATTCTACGTAACCATGTGATTTTTAAAGCTTTAATAAACATTTGAAGCTCTACCATTCTCAATCCCCCAGATGCTAAGTTCCTTATTAGTATGTTTCTTTTTATTCAGTCTGGACCGTTATTCCAAATAAATTTATAAAATATTCTTTCCAGTAGTTTGAGCATTTCCTTTGGTGGATCTGGTAAGGATATAAATAAGTGAACAAACTTTGACAACGCTAATGATTTTATAATAGTGATTCTACCCGTTAATGTTACTTTTCTTTTTGTCCATTGCTTTAGGATACATTTAACTTTATTAAGAATATCATTTGTATTTAAATCCCATATATTATATACTTCTGTTGCGAATGTAACACCCAAAATTTTCAACGGTCCCTGTGACCAATCTAACTGAAAATCGTTGCACATCTTACGTTCCGAATTACTAAAAGCCCCAATCCAAATTGCTTTTGTCTTCTCAATATTTATTTTTAATCCAGACATATTATAAAAAGTATACAGTGTTTCTAACGTACTTTTTAGTGATTTTTCCGAACCGTCCAGCAACAGCTGCGTATCATCAGCATACTGACTTACTTTATATTCTTTATTATTAATTATGATACCTTTTATTTTTGTATTTTTTCTTATCATTTGTCCTAAAATTTCCGCACATAATAGGAAAATATAAGGTGATATAGGGTCCCCTTGTTTGCAGCCTCTTTTTAAATGGAAAAAGTCTGAAATAAAACCATTTTGTAATATACTACTTTCTGCCCCGTTCTGAAACAGCTTTATCCATCTTTTTACTGAATCTCCAAAATTAAAATAGTCTAATGTTTTCGATATAAATTTCCAACTAATCGTGTCAAAAGCCTTTTCAAAATCAATTGACAGTAAAAGTCCAGGGATATTCTGATTCTTTGTTTCAAATAAAACATCGTATATCAACCTAATATTTTCTCCTATAAAACGGCCAGATATAAACCCTTTTTGATCCTCGTGTATTAAATTGTGTAAAACTAGCTTCAGTCTATTTGAGATAACCGCAGATGCCATTTTGTAGGTTACATTTAGCAAAGATATTGGTCTCCAATTTTTTAAATTTTCTCTTGATTTATTAGGTTTAGGTAAACACGTAATAATACCTTGCTTTTGAGTAATGCTTAATGACCCTGATCTATATCCATAGTTTAGTGACCTCAAAATAAATGTACCAATATCCTTCCAAAAGAATTTAAAAAATTCCACAGTAAATCCATCCAAACCAGGGCTTTTGTTGTTTTTCATATTTCGAACAGCTGTAGCTAATTCTATATATGTAATTTCTCCTTCCAATTTACTGGAATCGTGGTCAGATAACTTAGACGGGTTTTCCCCCAAAATATTCTGAAGGGGTGTATCATCCACCAAATTAATGTCGTCGTATAAATTTTTATAAAATTTTAATTGACAGTTTAATATCAATTCTCTGTAATCATCAAGAATTTTATAATAGGGGTAGCTCACGCATGGACTCAGATTTTGTTCAAACTTGCTGACAGTGTGAGATGTTTCACAAAAACAAATGAATGACCGCTGTTTCATTCGTTCACACTTCCGTTGCCAGGGTAACGGCTTCCAAAGATTTTGGCCAAAAATCAACCAAAAATTTCTGAAAATTGGACATATTAGTCCTTTTAGTATTGTTAAAATTGCCATTATTTGGATTAAATATGTCTTGTTTGTAAAAATGCAGACCTTTATAAATAATAATAAGTTTTAATATCTCCCGTACTGAATTGCTGTTGTAGTCTCACATACCATGGAATGTGGGTGGGGTAAGCAGGTCCTGAAAAATGTCATTTTTAAGGCATTTTTGAATTGGTACACCAAAGTTGCGCGGGCACTCTGACATATACGCATACTAATAAAGTTTACAGTGGGTTTTGAAAATTCATAAAACGAAAAGACATGTATGGGAAGTTACCATCATATGGTCGCAACCATGGCAACAAAACCTCCCCTAATGAAAAACTACAGAAATACAATATTGTTAAAAAAAGAATTCATTTATTTCTATGTGGTGTGATAAGAGCAATTTCATACAGTCAGAATTGTTATTTTAATATCACTTTTGTGTAAACAATCAACAGATACTGTGAAAAAAATAATTTTATGCCTTTAAGGGGCACCAAAAGGGGCGAAAAGTGACATTTTTAATAAAAAACCCCATAAATATCTCGTTTCATTTCTAGAAAAACAGCGCTGATAACACAAAATATGCTTAAAAGCTATTCTGAATATATCATGCATTGTATTATGACACTGTGTATGCTCTGGGGCCATTTGTTTTACAGAAAAAGGGGCTCGGAAAGGGCTCAAAAATGGGGGGGGGGGATCGAAAATGTGAAATATCTCTACGATATTATTATCCAATCATATGTAACCATTTCACTTATTGACAAAATCTTAAACTTTGCATATGAGAATACAGGAGGAAACAAAAGATGCTGTGAACAAACTAATGTTAGCCTCTAAGAGGGGTCCCCAAAGGAGAAAGAAGGGAAATATCCACTCAAAACACACGCAATTTTTATTTTACTTCTGGAATATATAGGCCGTGAGCCAGATATGGTTTGCCTCCCCCAAGGGGGAGTTGTGTAGACCATAATTTTCTATAAGCCCAATATCTTAGAAGTACTATGCAGCATGTTAGCTCTCTGGCGAATGGGGCGTTACGCTGTAACAGCCTGTTATAAACGTTACCCATTACAACAATAAACATAGCATAAAAATATTGAAAACTATAATAAAAAAACTAGTCACTTTCCTGTGTTTAAAATCATAGTAGATTCTAATAGAACAATCCAGTAGCTAAACGTTATGATGTTTAAATTATCACTTTAACTAACATGGTGTAATATACGAGATATTTGTCTTTACACTCCATCAAAATTGCTATATCCAAATTCTCCATCCAAAATATTTTCTTTTTGTAAATTATTCCTTCCATATAGGACCATATATTTATTACTGTATTAAAGGCAATTTATTCATCTTTTCTGAGATGCAAAAATTATATATTTTGTGAGAAATAGGATGTTGAACACAGTAACATCTTACAAATGTTCTATATAACAGTTATCACATGCAGTATAATTCAAGTGCTTGAATTTCACTGTTGGAGACAACATTAAAGTGTAATACTGAATACGTAAGCCTATTAAACAGCAAGGAACAGTTGCACAGTATTTTGAAAGCATCTCAGTCGGCCATAAAGATCGGTAATATACGTTACCTATGACTATATTCGTTAAAATCATATAATTTTTAGATAAAATCATTTTGTTTTCTTTGGTAGCAGTTTCTTCATAAAGGAATCTTTTAATATTACAAACAAATACATTCTGCTTTATTATTTATCATTAAAGCTATTACTATTAGTGATGTAAATAGCATTAATGTATAAGATAGTTCATTAAAATACCTCTAATCAGTTTTTTTTCATTTTCACATAGAAAACAATAACAAATATAAGTCTGGCAGCTCTTATGATATTTTGTGTATTTGGGCCTATCCACACTTTCATCCGTGATTAGTTTTAGGGATTCATGAGGAGTGTTTTATATGTGATTAAACACAGAAAAACTTTATATACTTCAAATCAAATTGCAATGTTTAGAACGTGACATATTCTGAACATGCAAACCTGGTTTTGCTATTTACTTGGTTATTATACCAAAAATCAAAGTATTTCATAATGGCATTTCTCAGCATCTTTCTTTTAGAATTTTTACAGTTGAGTTTGAAAGATGGTACCATACTTGAAATTTTGTTATATAAAGCTGCAAAATGCAAAAAAGAGAAGAAAAAAAAAACAGAAAGGCAGAAAGGCGAAAAATAATTAAATAAAGAATAGAACTTCAGAGAAGGTAAAACCACTGCTTTTAAAAGCTTTGGTAGCAGTTTCTTCATAAAAGATTCTTTTAATATTAGAAACAAATACATTCTGGTTTATTCTTTATCAGTACACAAACGATCATTAGGGCTGCAACTTTTATATTTGTTATTGTTTTCTAAGAGACAGTGAAGAACCTTGATAAGTGGTATTGTAATGAACTATAATCAGCGTCAATGAAAACGCACCAGTCTTAAAATGTAAAATTTTTGCTTAAATTCAATGATCATACTATATCAACAGGGTATAGCTATCATATCGGATCATCTTATTATGCCCATGGTGTCATTCTGCCTGAAGGGACGCTGTGAGTGTGTGACGTAACATAAGCTCTGAATCAAGAAAAACGGAATTCTACCATAATTTCACATGGCGGCAATTCCTCAATGATGGATTTTGCTAGAGTATAGATACCCTATTAAAACGACATAGAAAAGAAATCCAGACCACCGAATGCAACAAAGTGATTTGGATTCGAACGTCACTTTATTGTCACGTTCATCAAACAAGGGCAGACAAAAGTAACTAAAGGTAAATTTGATACTTTTTGCAACCTAAAATGCTGAGATAAGTAATAGTAACAAAATTTCAGAAGTTCTGTGGGGCAAACGTCAACCGTTACCCAGCCAGAGCATGACGTTACATGGATAACGTCACCCTTATTCGCCGAACCGCGTCATAATTTAATGGAGGAAAAGTGGATTTTATGTGAAGAAACCTTCCAATAAACGATTCATTTGCAATCAAGAGTCTGGCAGAGCACGAACTATGGATTTATTACGCTTTAAATGTGCCATTTGATATCGACTGTTTTCAAATACGTCAGTATTGACGCCACGCTTGATAGCACCCACTGATGAACGAAATTTAATTTGCCAACATTCTCTCTCAATACAAGAAAATAAAGATTAACCAAATTGTCGATTACATAAAACCAAACATTAAACGAATATAATGTGCCATAAGTTCCAAACTGGTGCGTTTTCATTGACGCTGAGTACATCTTATACATTAATGTTATTTACATCACTACTAGTAATAGCTAATGACCAAAAACAAACCAGAATGTATTTTTCTTATACTCGAAGATTATTTTATGAAGAAACTGCTAACAAAAGAAAACCAAACTGTTCTACGTCGTATCTTCAAATTATATGATTTTAAAGAAAAAAGTCACAGGTAACATTTATAAGCGATAGTTACGACCAAGAGGCTATCAGAAATATATTGTCCCACCCATCCTTGCTGCTTCGATAGGCTGACAGGGGCAGTTTTACCTTATATTGTTGTTTTAAATTCCCATATTGTTATTCAAGCACTTGAATTATATGGCAATAAATAATTAAGATATGGAATATTTTGTAAGTGGGTACTATGTGCAACAGCCTATTTCTCCCAAAGTATAAATGATATGACAAAAATATTTGCTGATCTGAAAAGTTGAATAAATTGCCTTTAAGACAGTAACAGAGGTAAGGTCGAATATGGAAAGAAAAACTTACAAAAAGAAAATACTTTGAATGTAAACAGCAATTACTGGAGTGTTATTTATTTATTCATTCATTTGCAAAGACAAATATCACATATGTTACGCCATGTAAGCTAAAATGATCTTTATAAAATCTTAAAGTGTAGCTACTGTATTCTTCTGTTAGAACATATTATAATTTTAAACGTGTGAATGTGACTTTCAGGTGCTTACGTAACTTCAATATTTTTATATTATATTTCCCGTTTTGATGGGTAACGTTTTTAACAAGCTGTTACAGCATAGTGCTTCCATTGCCAGGGGCTAACATGCAAAATACTTGTAAGACATTGGGCAGTATGTAAATCATGACCTTTAAACTTCCTACGGAGAGGAGCTGGGGAGGAGGTAACCATAGATGGCTTGTGGCCCAGCAAGTGATAATTGAGATATGAAATATTTTCTAAGAGTGTAGTGTTTTCAACATCCTATTTCTCCCAAGGTATAAAAGATAAGATAATAATATTGACCGAGCCAAAAAGATAAATAAATTGCCTTTTAGACGAAAACAACCCTATGGTCTAATATGGAAAAAAACTTACAAGAATAACTTATTTTGGATGGAAACAGCAATTTTAATGAAGTGTAAAGAAAAATGTAACGTATGTAACGCCATGTAAGCTAAAATGATCTTTCAAAGGGCATAATTTGTAGCTACTGGATTCTTCTTATAGCCCATATTATGATTTTAAACATGTGAATGTGACTTCTTTACTTTTGTAAGTTTCAATAGTTTTATATCTTATTTATGTTTTTGATTGGTAACGTTTGTAACATGCTGTTATTGTGTAACCCTACAATCGCCGGAGAGCTTAAATGTTGCAAAATACTTGTAAGATACTAGGCTTTATGAAAATTGTACTCTACAGAACTCCCGATAGGGGAAGGGAGTAGGGGGTAAACCATATATGGCTTGTTGCCTATTTTTGGCACAAAAATTTCACCTGTTCGGACCTCTAAAATGACCCTTAACACCTTCCCATCTGGACCCACAATAAATAAACTGTAGTAAAGCAAAGAACTGACTAATAAATTGTATTTATCTACTAACATATTGCAGTATTAAAGTGGTGTGGATGAACAAAGGCTTATTTAAATGTGATTCTTCCACTTTTGGTTTTTAAAAGGGTAACAAAATTGTTGCCATGGTAACGATAAGAAGATGGTAACTTCCCACACATGTTTTTCCATAATGTTATACATGAAGTAGCATTCTTGACAGTGAATATGTAAAGTTATGTCAGAGTGCCCGCGGGGCTTTGGAATATTAGGTTAAAAATGATGAAAAACGATGAATTTCAATACCTTGATACCCCACCCACCTTTGAAGCACATGTTAGATTCTACAATCAACTGAATTCGTTTAAGTAACTCGCTATAGAATTTATCCTGAGTAATATTTGAAAGAACAATTTACGATTTACAATGAATATATAAAATTTAGAAGATGTAATTGTGCAAAAATAGTCAATTTTCACTGATATTTTTAGAGTTTCAGGCCAAAAATTACAAATCCCGTTACCATGGAAACGGGCCATAAAAAATAGGTAGTTGTAGTTCAATATTTACTTTTTGAGTGACAACGAACATGCTCAGAAAGTTTCATTTAAATCTGTGACTAGGCGTGAGCCACCATTCTCGATGGTTACAGAGAATTGGTATTAATATATTTTTCGTTTCATTAAATTCATTGCCGTTTTCATCTATTAGCTTGTTCATTACTTTATTAATATAATTACGATTTTCTAATTGTAAAAAATATTTAGTCGGTTTTTCTCCTAGTTCTTCGTACCTGCTTCTTTATCTGAACATACTACCTTCGGTTTTTTCGTTTCTTATTTCATTTAAAATGTTTTTCTTTTGCTCGTATTCTTGCAAGTGTTCTTCTGAAATATTAGCTAGGCTGTTGTTTATTTCATTCTCAATTATTTTAATTTCAATTTCAAGCTTATGTTCCTCTTCTTGGCTTTTTTTTCTTTTTAAACGAACTATATTGTATGGTTTTCCCCCTAATAATTAAAAGCAAGGTCTCTAAAAATAACTGGTCGTTTATGTCGAATACCATGTTCTCATCTGGAACGTTAATATCTTGATTAGGATTAATATATGTTGATTTAACTTCATTTATAGTTTCTTTTACGAGCTGTATATATTTTTTATCCTTTAATAACGAGTTGTTTAATTTCCAATAACCCCTCCCTCTTTCGCTGTCTTGTAATTTCAAAATCAATAAAATACTAGAATGATCAGTTCTCAAACCTGGCATAATACTTGTTTCATATACATTTTCCTTTCCATAGTTTACATCAATATTGCAAATCCATTTTTTAAACCGAGTTATAAACTTTAGATGACTTCAAGCTCCTTGTGGGTGCAGGTATCATAAGACCATGATTGTGAACAACATGTTTTAACGGATTTTAACTGTACATATAAACCTCCAAGCAGGAATGTTTTGTTTTTCTTCAAAGTGCAACAAGCTAATATTTAGATGTATAAGGGGAGCAATCAGGACCATCATGGTCCTCTGATTTTAACCAAATTGAAAACTTAATTTTGAAATCCATTTTCAGGCCATACGCAGAGGACATACAGTCGAACTTCGATGGCTCGAACTCGCCGGGACCGCCGAAAAAAGTTCGACCGATCGGTAGTTCGAGCCATTGAAGACCAGCTCAACATGATCCAACTTTAGGTACTAAGTTTTTCTATCATAACTACCACAACTTCCTGTATTTTGATCGGTCACTCTATGAACCATTGCACTTTCAGGTAGATAAAACAAAACAACACAGAATTTTAATTACAATATAATAAGATCAAGATAAGCAATCTACATTTAGTCCTGTCATTAAACTTGGAAATGTTTTACAAGGAAATAGGTGCGAGCCATCGGCGTGTTTTTACATAGAAAGTGGTTTCTGGGGACCAGACTTGGGGTTCGAGCGTTCGAGCCATCGTTGTTCGAGCCAAGTGTGGCATGTTTAGTTAAAATGAATAGGAATTTTGCCGGGACTGGCAGATCAGTTCGACCGAAACATGGTGTTCGAGCCTTCCGAGTTCGAGCCAGTGAAGTTCGACTGTAGGAGAAAAGTATAAATGATTTCCCCATAAAGACGTCAAAAACACGTATACAAAAATATCATACAAAATGCACTCGCCTCAGCCAAGATCAGATGAAATTTTATGTTTCACCAGAGGTGATTTTTCAAGGTTTTCTGAGGGACTTAATTCTTTTATTTCTGAAATCTATAGATGTAGCAGTTTTAGAAAATGTAAATGTCACAAATAACATTTTATATTCTGGTATTCATTTTTGTTAGACAGGCTGTATTTGACTCATAGAAAGAATACAGACCCCATTGTTTTTAAATATTTTTATTTTCAATTCAAAACAGGAATAAATTTAAATAATTCATTATGAGTAACAACAACATATCAACATTGAACGTTTTATGCGCAAAAGAAACTAAAACACTATTTTTTTCTTTTCATTTCATGTTTCATTTAAGAAAATGTTTTCATAATTAGGGGATATACCTTGTATTGTTTTGTCCAATTTCTCTGTGGGTCACCTGATTATCAAATGATTTACAATTTTGAAAAGTAAAGTCAATGACCTTTTAGGTGGTGTTAAATTTATATATGTTTGTAAAATGAAATGAAAGATAAATGAGAGGAAACGAATAAGCCAAAATTAACTTAAAAAATCTACGGACAGGACACTTCTGACTTGTACATGAAACACTGCAAAATATGTATGCTTATATTATAAAATTGCTGTAGAATAGATCAGTAAGACAGAGGTCAATAATATTTACTTCATATAGACACCAAAAGACCTGTTTGTTGAATAAGAAAAACTAAGCACAATGTTAAGTCTTGTTGTATCTTGTTATGTGTTCTGGAGCCACTTTTCCTTAATAAGAAATAGAACAACAACACCAACAGAGAATACTGTTATGCCAAAAACATTGTCAAACTGATTAAAAATAGAAGCTGTACCACTGGCCAAAATATACTGAAAATTGAAACATTAACACAGTTCTGATATCCCAGCGTGTCTACGGACAAGACATAACTGAAGTAAAAATTGTAATTGCAAGAATTCTGTGTATTTCATTTTTAACTTTTTAAAAAGCTTAAATAAATAAATAATTGTCAAACTACTCATAAAATGTGAACGTGAATGTAAATAAATAATTTCTAAAAATACAGCATATCTATGATAGCCCTTTTGGGCTTTTAGCCATGTAATGCAGATATCTGCATTTCAAATGCAGATATCTCTTTTAATAAATACCAATATCTGTATTTGTGTAATTAAAGATATCTCTAATTGAAAAGCAGATATCTGTGATTGAAAGTTACATATATCTAATGGAAAAATGCAGATATCTGTATTTTATCATAATATAGATATCTGCATTTCAGTTAGAGATATCTGAATTTCTAATACATATGTCTGCATTTCAATTAGAGATATCTCTTACGAAGCCGTAATTCATATATCTCCACTTGAAATCTTTAATTGATATGCAGAAATCTGTATTTGAAATTCAGATATCTGAATTTTTTTATAGACAGATGTCTGAATTTTAAATGAATTTCAGTTACAGATATTTGTGTTAATGGTAAAAATAGATAAATCTTTATTTACTGCACTGTACATAAATGATCCTATCCAGAGACCAGTTCTATTAAAAAAATCCAGGTAGTTAAGTTGGATGCACGATCGATTGGCATCTAAGACACTGATTCGATTCCTGGCCAGTCCGGCAACATTCTTCTGTAGGAAAGTTTCCCCCTACCTCTAATTAAAGTAGAGCAGGTGTCAGTGAATGGTGGAAATGATGGGCCTGCCCAGGGAAACGTGTGGTTAGATTCACTGGGTGTCTTGCCGTGACGGTGATGACCATAGCTGTTTTACTGGGGTTTTAAACACTTAAACAACACTTAAACAACCATCTAACAGGGTCCGATAGCTCATTCGGCTGCATGTTTGACTGTAGAGGAGGAAGAGGGCTCGATCCTGCTCCGGTCAGGCAACATTAAGCATGTAAAACACATTGAGCAAAGTTGTATAGATTGTTTGTTGAAAATAAAAGTTGAAAATAATCAAGTTCAAAAATAGAAAGATCTGCATTTTAAATACAGATATCTATTTAAACTAGAGATGTCTGTGTTTTCCATAAATAAAGCTATCTTTTTAAAATACAAGTATCTGCATTTGAAATACAGGTATCTTCATTTGAATTGAAGATGTCTCTTTAAAGGTAGACGAGCAGTGAATAAAAATATTGGTGGGGCATTCATTTCATAATACCAGCTGAATAACCCAAAAGCTATAAAACATTTGGATAAGAAAAGAAAATTTTTCACCGTTTTGTTTTCCTAAAAAACAAACTTTTGTATTTATACGTACTTTTTTTACACATTTTCCATTACAATTCTTGTCTCTAGCTTCATTTCTGCAAATCATATCATCTTTAATATAGGATATTTGAAACAAACTGGTAAGAAAAATTGCAATTATCTTGTTAATAAGTATATTTTTACATTTTTTTTAAAAATGCAAGAAAATTGAATTTCATGAAAAACGTCATGAAAAATATATTCAATCGATGGGGCATGCTTATGCTTATTGTTTTAGTAAAACTTACATTGTATGATACAGAATAAAACAAAGAAAACAAACCAAACATTTCACCGTTTTGTTTCCTACAAAAACAATTTTTAAGTTAAAAAATATCCCCAAAAAAGACTGCCCAAATACTGCACCTGCCGGGTCTACCATAGAGTAATGCCTCAAAAATGCGCAGATGGAATTGAAATTGTAAAGACCTTGATCATTTTGGTTCCTAAGGAACAGTCTGATCAAGGTTTCCACTGTTTGTACAGACGGATCTGCCCGAAAACTTAGGATCTTTATGGTAGACATTGTAAGTGTGTATATATTCCACAGTTGATTGCATTCACCATGAACAATAACTCTGTTATGTGTTTTAACAAGTCAATACAGAGTTATTGTGTATCTAATTATAAATATCTGCATTTCAATTAGAGATATCTTTTTTGATAAGAGATTACTGTATTACAATAAGAGATATCTGTTTTCGATTAGAGATATCAATATTTCAAATACTGATATCTCTGATTTGAAATGCTGATATCTGTCATTTAAATGTAGATATATTTTATTCAAATTAAGATATCTCTATTCAATTACCAAGAAGAGATATCTGCATTTCTAAAACAGAAAGCTGTATTTGAAATACAGTCTGCATTTAAATGTAGATATCTGTATTAAGTTAAAGATATCGATATTTAAATGCTGATATCTATATCTTAAATGTAGATATCTGTATTAAATGGGTTTAAACCCAAACAGGCCGCCATACATGCTTATGGACAAGACATATTTGAGACAACATTTGTAATTATCATAACAAGGATAGCACTTTGAGTCAATTAAAATTAAATAGCCTCTGCTGCAGAGGACTGAATGGTATCAAATTTCTTCGAACTCTTTTGAAGCAGAAGACATAAGAGGAAAGGATTGGGGTGGGGAGACTTAAACTGAATTTTGTAAAATCCAGTTACAGGAAACTATCCTTGACCAATGAATCCAGCCTTTGATGGCTCACCAACCTCACAAGAATTCAAATATGTTCTTCCGAAGAATTAGACACCTTCATATAAATATCACAAACGACCGTTAAAATCCAGTATAGACAAGATTTTCCACATCATGGTTTACCTAACAAATAAGGTGCCGAATATAGATGGAAGATATGATGGTGGATTATAAAATCGGGGATATGAGGCCTAAAAGTAAAAAGTATGCAACGACCAGGAACTGAAACAATCAAAATCCAAATCCAGCCCTCAAACCATAGTTGGAAACAACTAAGATTACAAATAATCAAGATACAGAGAACATATGGCCAACCGAGTGAGCAGCTTGTTCCCAAAAGGTGGCCACTCAGCAACCCAAACCGAACCAAAAATAATAAGAACATACATAAGGTAAAACATCACAGAAACTCTGACACCAAAAACAGGCAACAGAGAACCACAACAGAACTACCGCCTTGGAACGGTCAGTAATGAATTACTGGGGGGCTTAAATCGATTTTACAGGGCCAACCTCACCCTCAGTTTCTGAAGTGGTACAAAACATTTAGTTGGTAGTTCGTTTCGCATGATAACCCTCTAACTCGTCAATGAATCATCACGGTAAGACCGCTTCAGAAAGAGACAGTTAGGCTTTCCCTACTTACAGACAATGTTTCATAACAAAGAAAAGATTCTGTAACCAATAATATGCCTTAAAACCATAAATGGTGCATCCTGTCCTCTGTGTCTTGTCCGTAGATCAGTATCATACTTGAAATGCAGGTATCAGGCAAAATTTAAAGCCATTATATGTTTTAAGTTAACTTTTTATAGTTGTGAAAAGAAATAAGCAGATTGCTTTTAATGCCATTTTAGTCATTTTACATAAATTCCTTTTTAAATATTTTAAGAAACAGGACTTTGCTTTCTCTGCTTTTGCCAAACTGGACATCTAGGGTGTAAGAAGATGCACTTATCATCAAAGAAATAGTTTAGTTTTACTAAAATAGTCGACTATAGAAACGTTTTAACAACCAAAATGCAAAGCAGTTGGAAAATTAGTGGTAAACAGTCATAGTTTATCCAAATACTGTTGATCTACGGACAAGACAAAATCTACGGACAAGACAAAATTTTATTTTTTTCCTTTCTGCTGCTCTTTCTTCGGTGGTGGTATTATGTCTTATATGGAACAATCAACAGTAGTAAGGAGTCCATTCTTTAATGAGAATTGTTTTCCAGAGATATGCTACATCATAGAGAAAAGTGTGTCTACGGACAGGACACGTTTTGCGTGACATTTCGCATGGTTCTTTGAAATTGAAATTTTCACTTAATGATAATTTTTATTCATATTATTGGTCATTTTCACACTTAAAGAGTGTCTGTGGATTGTTTATAACACATTAAAAGTACTGGAGATAGCAGTTTTAATCATCTGGCAGATCAGCTCCTGCTGATATTTCAAAATACCTCAGAGCGTCACACTTCAGCATCTGAAGTATGTTTGCTGTAACTCCAAGACCATATGTCGTAGCTCATTCAAATAAACTACGTTATAAAGGGAAAAGAATGTGCTTTCTAATAAAAGTTTTTTTGACTGAGCATAACTGATGGGGTTGGATTATGTTTGTCTTAAAATGTATGTTTTTTCAGGTGAAACAGCATAACACCTGTTTTGGGGCTATTTTTGGCTATTTAAATTATTATTGTAAAGAAATGGCTGTTCCGATCAAAATGAAATTTTTAGGCCAGTGAGAGATGCTCGTTTCTGACATTCTGCAATGTAGTTTATATATCTTAGCCATGTACAATTTGATATGCAAGTGCATAATATAGGTTAAATTTAAAAATGTGATCTGACCTTGGCTGAGGCGACTGCAAGAAGGGCAATTGTCAGTTACTGGTTAAAGTAAGTGCACTTAGTACTGGTTAACCGCTTAGGAGGTCTAAACCTATCCAGAAATAGTGTGGTTAGGTGAACTGACCGTCCCGACATGACAATGGCTGTTTACCGTGGACGTTCAACAATAACACAATAAGAACAACAAAATGAACTGTTATTTTCATCGTCCCGAGAAAAGGCATCTTAGTTCGGATGTATAAAAAAGTAAAGTACCGGTCATTCCTATGGCCAGGTACATCAAAGGATGTAGCGACACTGAAGAAGTTTGATAAAGAAACGCGCGCCAGCTGCACTAAATTTGGTATAACTACGTTTGTATGCAACTCCGGATATCTCAAACTACCAGTCTCTCAAAGTAAATCTTCTGGGACCAGAAAATTTACTTTGCGATATCAGCTGTTTGAGATGAACTTCGACTTTGAGATATCTAGAGTTGACAGTGCATGTTTAGAATTAAACTTACAACAAAAATTCCTCACGAAATACTTTGATATATCTTATACAATGACATCCTGGCATCTCCTTGAGAGAATACAAAAACTGTTTATAGGGAGAACACAGCTGATCAAGGCTCTGGTAGCAGATATGGCTGATTGCTAGTTCCCCTGGTTTCTCTTTTAGCTTCTGAATCACTCGCACGTCCTGGTAGATGAAGTCATTATATGCATCAGGATCTATTCTTTCATTGATTTTCAAGGTTCTTTCGTAATCAATAGCATAGTATCTGGTAAGAATTGTGCCGCTTGCAACGTTGTTAAAATCACACTCGACAGTGGCTCCATCTGGAAGACAGTAGGGTCGAGTCTGGTAAGTTCGGACAGCGGGTAAATTCGGACATACCATTGCAAACAGTATAAATCCTGATGAGACGGCTCATAATGAGCCGTCCCATCAGGATTTTCACTGTTTGCCCAGATAATTTTGTTTTAATTCCAAACAACTGACATATAAAGGAAACAATGTCACTGTCCGAATTTACTCGCTGTCCGAATTTACCCAACTTGACCCTACAGTATCAGAAAACTCAGAAAGAACTTCAACATGTTTCTCAATGCCTCATTAATAACAAAGGCTGTTGATTTTAACCTAGTTATGCCCGGTGGACTCTTCGGTCTTTTAAATTGGACGAGTCCATTTCTTTCTTAAATAATGGAGTCTGGTTTTGTTAATTTGTATCGTCTTTATTTTGGAAAAATATCCCGTTTACTATACTAGAAAGGTTGTCCAGGGACAACTTGTCGAGCCCATGGTTTGCTTTAGTGACCTATAAATATGTCAAAACTAACTGCTTCAATCTAGAAAGAAGCCAAACAGCATCATACTCAAACATCATATTTCTTTTTAAATTTTCATTTTGAAAAGCAAGTCAAGTATACCGCACAGGGTCTAATTACGTCACTCACTTTTCAATTTTTCAGGGATAGACTATCCGCCCCCCCCCCCCCGCCCTACCCCCGATGCCTCTGCATGCCACTCACCTTTTATATGCAGATTGATAATACACACGAACATGCAATGTGGCTGTTGAGGTACCGGCGGTAATATCTTTATAAAACTAACATTCGATCATAAAAAACTTGCTTTTTTGTACTAAAACTTTTGTCTATATGCTCAATAGCTGAATATATTTTTGTATAATTTATAGAGAGCTCAGAGCAACACATTTAAATGGGAATTCGGAAAAATAGCGATATTTTATTTTAGCCATTTTATAGGCAAATTTACATTAATACTGCCATAGACCTATATGTACTTAAGAGTAATTCTCTGTAAGCACCAAAAAATTGCAATAGGGGGTGAAAATGACATATCTCAGAATTTCACGAAATTCAGTGTCTTTTTTGGTGACCTTGACTTCTATCTAGTAAAGCATCTCTTTAAAAATATCAAAAATTGGCCAATTTTGAAAGCACTTTGTTAGAAAATGCGGTTATAGATTTTTTTCATTCTCTTGGTACAGGGAGTATAACACCTAGCTCTTAATATATCACAAAATTGGAGATGGTATATTTTTTAAATTGAAAATAATTTTCTTTGAATTTAGTCACCGTCAGGATAATCAGAAGAAACTGTCATAGAAGAAAATCTGTTATAAGAGGTAATATCTGGAGAATGTAACGCAAATATGAGCAGAAATACAAATAAATACATTGAATACAGTGGAGGAAAGTTACATAAATACTTTTCTCATTCAGAAGTATGCTTAAAATGTACAATTTGGGGTGCAATTACCCCACCCACTTCCACTGAATATGAAATGAATGCAAAAGTTACATGCCTTGGATAATATATCACAAGTTTCCATAATTGTGAGTAAACTGAAACAATTTTAAAAGATCACCACATTTTGCTGTCATTGTTTTTACATTGTTTATCATTTGGTAACCATGGTAACTGTTATTCTATTGTGGGTCAGTGCTCATTTACACGGATATTTACAGAAAATCGTTTCAATGCTGATGGAACGTATTCCTTGTTATTTACTTTTTACATATGCATATGCATTCTAAGTGTTGATTTTGTTAAATAATATACGATAAATCAGTATTTTTATAGTTTCTATGACAAAAAGCACTCATTCCTTCCACAAAGAAATCAGTCAATCTGAGTGTATGTAGTACAATGTAGAGAAAGAACAGCAACTGAGCATAAATAGAGATAGATGCATGCATTGGAGAAGAAATAAACCACACATACAATGTTTATATTTTTTCTTTCCTTAATATGTTTAATCTGTATATCTAGGGGGTGAGTTACCCCACCCACCTCATTTAGTTATACAACAAATTCATAAGTTAAATACTATGAGTTTTAATGATAAAATAGCACCTGGTACACTTGTTTTAAAGTTGCTCATCACATGTTCGGTCTGCATAAGCTTTGTTTTTTGTAAAAGTTCTGGATAGAGGCACGCATGCATATATGCATGCACATACACCAAACTGAAGTTTTGTCGACTGCCTCGCTTACGGCAAGCGGGTTCGACAAAATACTCCTGTGACCTTAAAAATGGCATCAAGGTCGTCAAGTTTAAAGTCTTTGCCTTGCCTAAAAGGTTGATCTTTGCAAGTTTGGTAAAAATGAATCTACTGGTTCGAGATACATCTTCATTTTTCAGGACAAATAAAAATGACCCATAAAATAGGGCCAAAGTCACCAAAACCTAACTAGAAACATGGTAACTAACAGGGCCCCGCCTTTATGAGACTGTTGGTGGAATTTTAGTCGTATGTCCCTGACCAAAAAATATATTAACAGCTTTCTGTTACCATGTTGTTTCTTCATGTTGTTTGGAATAAAGCCTCTGGTAGAGTATTTAAGATACGGGCAAAAAAACAAAAGCATGACTGATTAAAACAAAGGCAACAGGAACCTGGAGTTACCATTCTTGCACTCTGCACACCTTCAGATATTCTGATGATGCTTTATATTTGTACCAAGTTTTGTGAAAATATCTTCAAATGCTTTAAAGTTATAGATTGGACACGGTCTCAATACCCAAAATTACAAAGGAATATAATTCTGTTTAACATAAATGAAGGTGCAGTTATGGTTCTTTTTCTCTACAAATTGTTTAATGATGCTTTACATTTGTATCAATTTATAAGAAAATATATTTTACAGTTTTAAAGTTAGAGAGTACTGAAACTTACAAAAGGGCATAATTCTGTAGAAAATGTAGATGAAGTTACAGTTTTAATTTTCTTCACATCGTCTGATAATACTTTATATTTGTACAAAATTCCAAGAAAATATCTTTGACGGTTTAAAAGCTGCATAGCAGACAAAATTTCTATACTTTAAATTACAAAGGGAAATAATTCAGTACAAAAGTAGATGGAGTTGTGGTTCTTATTCTGTGTACAAAGTCTAAAAATGTTTTGTATTAATTTTTGTACATAGTTTCATGAAAATATCCTTGAGAGTTTTAAAGTTATAGAGCGGACAAGATTTTCGTACTGAAAATTACAAAGGGGCATCATTCAGTAAATAACATAGGTAGAGTTATGGATTTTATGCCCCCGTGACGATAGTCAGGGGGCATTAAGATTTGCCCCTGTCTGTCCGTCTGTTTGTCCGTCCGTCTGTCTGTCCGTCACACTTTAGGGTATAGAGTTTGTGTAATCAACTCCTCCCACAGCTTTCAAGGGATCTTTTTCAAACGTTGCATACTTATTGTGGACATATTGAAGATGTGCATATGGGTATTTGGTGGAGCTAAAATTAATTGTGACAGAATTGCGGCATTTTGAATTTAGTCATTTTAGGCAAATTTTTGCACTGTTGAGTATGGAGTTTGTGTAATCAACTCCTCCCACAGTTTTCAGTGGACCTTTCTTAAACTTTGCATACTTATTGTGGACATATTGAAAATGTGCATGTGGGTTTTTGGTGGTGCTAAAATTAAGTTTGACAGAATAATGGCCTTTAGAACTTAATCATTTTAGGCAAATTTTTGCACTGTAGGGTATGAAGTTTGTGTAATCAACCTCTCCACCAGTTTTTAATAAACCACTTTCAAACTTTGCATACATGTTGCGAATATATTGAAAATGTGCATGTGGATTTTTGATGGAGCTGAAATTAATTTTGACAGAATAATGGCCTTTTGAACTTAGTTGTTTTAGGCAAATTTTTGCATTGTAGGGTATGGAGCTTGTGTAATCAACTCGTCCCACAGTTTTCAGTGGATTGTTTTCAAACCATGCATACCTGCTGCAGACATACTAAAAATGTGCATGTAGGTTTTAGTTGGAACTAGAATTAATTTTGACAGAATTGCGGCCTTTTCAACTTAGTCATTTTAGGCAAATTTTTGCATCCTAGGGTATGAAGTTTGTGTAATCAACTTCTCCCACAGTTTTCAATGGATTGTTTAAACCCTACATACATGCTGTGGACATATTAAAGATATGCATGTGGGATTTTGTTGGAACTAGAATTAGTTTTGACATAATTACGGCCTTTTAAACTTAGTCATTTTAGGTATATGTTTGCATTGTAGCATAAGTATTTTGTGTAATAATCAACTCCTCCCACAATTTTCAGTGGTTCTTTTATAGACATTGTAGACTTGTTGAGGACATAATAAAGAGAAAGATGTGTGCATGCGGGGTTTGATGAAAAAAAAAAGAATAGAAAATTAATTTTAAAGGAATTGTGGCCTTTTAAACTTAGTCTGCAATTTGGGCTGCAATTTTGCACTAAAGGGTACGAAGTTTGTGTAATGTTTTCAGTGGGTTGTCTGTGAATAGTATTTGTGCTTGAAAGTTGAAAGGTGCTTTAGGAATGTACGCATGTCCTATGACAAGCGCTGCACGGGGGCATCATTAGTGTCTTACAGACACAATTTTCTAGTTGTTGTCTGCAAATCGTCTGATGATGTTTTACTTTCGTACCAAGTTTTGTGAAAATATCTAAAACGGGTTTAGAGTTATGGAGCAGACACGATTTCCGTTCTGAAATTACAAAGGAGCATAATTCAGTGAAAAATGTAGAAAGAGTTACATCTCTTGTTCTCTGCACATTGTTTCATAATGCTTTACATTAGTATCACGTTTCGAGAAAATATCTCAAACAGTTTCAAAGTTATGGAGCGGACACGATTTCCGTACCACAAAATTACAAAGGGGCATATTTCAGTAAACAATGTAGGTGGAATTGTGGTTCTTTCTCTCCGCATATTGTCTGATGCTGTTTTACATTTGTACCAAGTTTCATGAAAACATCACAAAGAGTTTCAGAGTTATGGAGCGGACACGATTACCGTACCAAAAAATTACAAAATTACAAATTACTTCGTCTGGCGGGGCCCTTATAATCAGTTAGGAATCTTCTCCAAATGATCATTTAGGGTTAGTTTAGCATAATTCCAACAAATGCTTCGTAATATAGGGTATAGATAAGCCATTTTTTTTAAACATTTTAAGACCATCTTCGACCTTCAAAACAGAATAAAGGTCAAACAATCCATTCAGCGGCTTTCTATGACTTCCTGTGACCTTTAAAACTTCCATATTTATGGATAGATTTCAAAATAATTGTGCAGAGTTGTTCTCCTTGATGAGCAGAAGTGTCATTTGCAACATTCGTTCAGGTAGGGCCAAGGTCAAGGTCACACTTAACGGTAAAATGGTCATATATTGAGTTTGTCCGAGCCATTACTTCTACATTTATAGATGGATTTCAAAATAGTTTGGCACAATTGTTCTCCTTTATAAGTAAAAGTGCTATTCGGAACATTTGGTCAGGTAGAGCCAAGGTCATGGTCACATTCGAAGGTCAAATGATAAAAATTGTCATAAATTGAGCCTGTCCAGGCCATAACAGCTACCTTTATGCATGGCTTAAAAAAGGCACAGATGTTCTCCTTGATGAGTTCAAGTACCATTTGAAAATTCTGCAGGTATATCCAAGGTCAAGGTTACACTTGAAGGTTAAATGATAAAAATAGTCATAAATAGGGCTTGTCCTGGCCATTACTTCTACATTTATGGATGAATTTCAAAACAGTTTGGCACAATTGTTCTCCTTGATGAGTAGAAGTGGCTTGCGGAATTTATTAAGGTAGGTCCAAGGTCAAGGTCACACTCGAAGGTCAAATGATAAAAAATTGTCATAAACTGAGCTTGTCCGGGCCGTATAATTTATACAGTTATGCATGAATTTCAAAATAATTTGGCACAATTGTTCTCCTTGACAAGTAGAAATGTTTGTTCAGGTTGGTCTAAGGTCAAAGCCACACTTCAAGGTCAAATAATAAAATCGTCATAATGTGTGCTTGTCATGGCCATAGTTCCACTTGTTTTCCTTCATAAAAGAAAAGTAAAAATAAAAGAAAAAAGAAATATGCTGTATCATGATATTGTTTGGCTTCTTTCTAATAAGTAAATGAAGCAGTTAATCTTGATATACTTACAGGTCACTAACGCAACAGCGGGCTCGACAAGTTGTCCCTGGATAACCATCTAATTAATTCTTTCTCATGTTCCAATGGTGTGTCTGTGCAAGTTTGGTCTCGCTCGATCTGTTCATTCCGGAGATATGATGCAAGCAAGCCATTTTTAACCCTGTAAGTCCTCATGTGACCTTGAATATAAGGTCAATGTCACCAAAGTCTAACAGTGTTTCCTCATCTCTTTATAATATACCTGTGCATGTTTGATCAAAATTCATAAATCCCTTCAGAAGATGTGGTGCATACAAACCATTTTCACTGTTTTTGGTCTCCTGTGACCTGAAAATATGGTCAAGGTCACCACCTTTTTTCAGTTCTTTTCCACTTCCCTGTGATATATTTGTGCAAGTTTGATCTAAATCTATCCACCCCTTCAGGACATATGGCGCCAACAAGCTATTCAGATACCTCATATGATCTTGAATGGGGTCAACGTCACCAAAATCTAATCAGCTCCTTTTCCCCACCCAAAGATGTATCTTTGCAAGTTTGGTGAAAATACATTTATCCCTTCAGGAGATAGAGTGCAGAAATGAAGTTATGCTGACACACAGACTCTGACACCAATGCAGGCGGGATCTGCACCAAAACAACATACCCGCCTTCCCTTTTCTCCTTCCCCAACTCCCCTCCCCCCAATGGTGGGGGCACATAAATATGTTTATCAATATGATAAATATATAAGCAAATTTTCTTCTCCATTATGCAATATTTAAATGTATTTCTGCTCATTTTATGTCCTTTATTTGCTTGCTACCAGATGCACTCAGATAGTCAACTGCTGTTTTGGTGGAACATCTGGTTGTATCCATAGCAACTAAAATATACCAAATTATTGTCCAAGATGAGACTTATTTGGCCAATAGAAAGTGTATACATAGATAGAAAATCACAATCAACACTTTTCAACTAAATTTGAACGTATTTTAAATATCCAGGGGCCCCGGTAGCTCAGTGGGTTAAGCACTGGCCAACTGAGGTAGCGGACCGGGTTCGAAACCCGCCTGAATTTTTCTACCGTAAATGAGGTTCCATTGCACACAGCCTTTCATTATCACCGTCCCATCGTCCTGATATGACTGAAATACTGTTGAAAAGGACGTAAAATCGCAAGTCATCCATCCAGTTTAAATATTGGTTTCCAACAAAAACAGACTAGAGATAGAGTATTGGTTGCCATGGTTACTACATGATAAATAAAATAAACTAGAAATGTTTCTTTTACAAAAACATATGAGCCCCTCCTATCCTTTCTCAGCTGTATTATTTTCCCTAAATGTTGCAAAGTTAGGATCTTTTGTAAATCTTGAAATTTGGGTCCAGGTCACCACCATCTAATAAGTACTTTTCCACCTCCCGATTATAAACCTATCTATGTTCGGTCACAATCCATCAATCCCGTTAGGAGTTATCATGCAGACAAGTCATATTTCAACACGCAACAACCTCCTGTGACCTCGAGAATGAGGTCAAGGTTACCAAAATCTTATCAGTTTCTTTTCCATCTCCCAGTGATATGTTTATGCAAGTTTGGTTTAAATCCATCCATCCATTCTGAAGATATGGTTCAGACAAGCCATTTTTCAACATTTCTGACCTCCTGTGACCTTGAAATAAGGGTCAAGGTCACCAAAATCTGATCAGTTCTTTTTCATTTCAGAGTGATATATCTGTGCATATTTGCTTTAAATCCATCCATCCATTCAGTTCAGAAGATATCGTGCTGGAAAGCCATTTTTCCAGCACTCAGTGACCTTCCATGACCTTGAAAATAAGGTCAAGGTCAGCAAAATCTAGCCAGTTTTTTTTCATTTCACAATGATATATTTTTGCGAGTCTGGTAAAAATCAATTTATCCATTTAGGGGATACGGTGCATAAAAGCCATTTTTCATCATTATTTGACCTTCTGTGACCTTGAAAATAGGGTCAAGGTCAACAAAGTCTAATCAGTTCTTTACCCCTACCCAATTAGGTATGCATGCAAGTATGGTCATAATCCATTTATTCCTACAGGACATAGAGTGCAGGCAAGGGCTACGCAGACGCTGATGGGATCCGCATCAAAAATACAATATGTCCCCCATCCCGCCCCTCACCCACCAAGGCACCAACCACTGTGGGAATATTATGAAAAAAAAGAAAGACGACAGAAATAATGAGCTTGTAGAAGCCCCCTAGACCATTCAAAATCAGCAAAGACTGAGATATATTCATTGTAGCATGCAACTTTTAATTTGGTTTTGCATTGAAAGAAAGTGGGTGGGGTAATTTAACCCCAAATTGTAAGGTACTAACGTTTTTTTTAGGGTGAAAACTCTCTATGTAGTTTTCTTCAGTTGTTGATCATGCATCAACTTGTATTTTGGCTCATATTTCTTGAAAAATGTTCAAGGTATTGTATTTTATCTCAGAATTTCAATTATGAAAGTTTCTTCTGATTTCTCTGACGGTGACTAAATTCAAAGAAAAATATTTTCAATTTAAAAAATATACCATCTCCAATTTTTTGATATATCAACAACTAGGCTTTGTACTCTCTGCACCAAGAGAAAGATAAAAATCTATAACCGCATTTTTTAGTAAAACGTCTTAAAAATTTGCTGATTTTTGATGTTTTGAAATAGACGCCTTACTAGGTGGTTGTCAAGGTCACTGACTTCTTGACCATAGCAAAATGAAGAAAATTTTCTGTATTTGTAAGCAGCACTTACATGGTTCTCTTGTAAAATGTAAGTATCAATACCATTTGTTGTGATTTACTACCAGAACAATTTGAGTCAAATCTTGCATTTTTCATTTGAAAAATCACCAGATTAAGCTGAAAAACAGAAATTCCTGGTTGCCATGGCAACGGATAGTTTGATCGAAGAAAAACTTTAATTTTTGTTCATCACTTGACATAAGCAAAAAAGACACTGACTTTCGTGAAAATCTGAGACATGTCATTTTCACCTGATTTTGGTGCTTACAGAGAATGACTCTTAAACAACAAAGATTAGACATCCCTGCTTCCTTGAGATTTTGTACCAGAAACTGATAAATAGACTTCTTCAAAACTATTAATGATGTAAAAGTGACTTTACGGTTGACTCTTATTATCTCAAACACTGATATCTCAGAGTAACTTCTTATATAAAGACGTATAATTTGGACGAATCCACTATTTTCCTTTTTATTTCTAATCCGGATATACCAAACTACTAAAATCTATAAGTAAATTTTCAGGGACCAGAAAATTTATATCGAGATATCAGTAGTATGAGTGGAACTTCGACTCTGAGGTAGCGAGTGTCAGTCGAGTAACGAAGTACGTAAGAATATGTACAAGAGGTTAAAGTCGTTCTTTTTCAACATCTTTTGTTCCAAAGGTACTTGGCTGGTTGAAGCTAAATTTCATATGGAACCTCCAACAGTCGGAGCAGCGAAATGTTGTTTAAATGGCATTTTTGTTTTTGGATCACGCCTCATTACAAAGCACAGTCAATTTTCAAGATCTCAAAATCATCCCAAACTACTGATATTTCAAATAAAATTTTCTGGTCCCAGAACATTTACTTTGAGATATCGGTTGTTAGAAGTAACAGGAGCTGAAATTTAAACAAAGATATAAAATGTGTCCTAACTATACTCCTTGATATCAGAGGTTCCTTGGGATATCAGTGTTTGAGATATCGAGAGTTGACTGTATTTTCATTGACTAACACTCCGTGTCTTATCATGTACTCACACACTGTATAAAATCCAGACGTCGTGTATCCAGCCCGCCACCATTCTAGGCAGCTATTTGGTAGTGGACAATTCTCCTCGTCTTTACCATCTAAGCAGTCTTTTTCACCATCACAAATAGAAGAATTGGCAATGCAGTTTGAATCACACATCAGTAGCCGCCAATTACTGCAGATGTTTTCTTCTGCAAACAGATAGGCTAACACTAAATTTGACATTAAGCAGTGCTTACTGGATATCCAGTTTTGAAAACCGAAATAAAAACTACTGATGCCTATTTTAAATTGTGTAATTCCACTCAACTTTGAATAAAAGTATGAGTGCAAGCCAGTAATGAAAAGTATTTGCAATTAGTCGACTGACTCACATTCTAAATCTTTTATCCATTTATCTATATCTTAATTAATTTATTGATTTATGTACATGTATCTAGTTACTTATTTTCTTTTTATTCGTTTTTATTTATTTACTTAAGTTTAAGCCATTTTCGAAAGATTCATAATGTGCTATGAAAATTTATCCTTCTAAACACCAATACTCGTAGAATCTGCAGTCGTTTGTAGCTTGTACTTCTTTCTCCTTCTCTGTTTATGGAGATCAGGCAAAGATGCAAGGGATATCATTAGAGCCATAGATCACAAATCTGAAGTCATTGAAGCTTTCAATTCTACCTCTCGGTATCTGGATGACCTATTGAATATTGACAATAACTTCTTTGATAGCATGGTCAATCAGATTTACCCTTCTACACTTCAGTTAAATAAGGCCAGCGTCTCTGATACCGATGCCTCATTTTTGGATTTACATTTATCTACATCGGATGATTTTTTACGACAAACGAGATGATTTTTAATTTTATATTGTTAATTGTTCATTTTTAGATGGTGATGTTACTCGTTCTACATCCTATCGTGTTTGTTTTTCTCAACTTATTCGTTTCGCTCGTGGGCTCCGGACAACCGTAAATGACATACAGGACGTGTGTATTTCCAGGACCTGTAATTTCATATGGAATATAGATTGTCATTTTTATAACTCTATTAGCCAGTGGAAAGAAACTTGCATGGTTTGGTAAAAATCCAAGCGCAGGCAGATCTGAGACTAAAGTGGCCTAGCCCAGAGGTTATAAAACGTTTTTCATGCTCAACTCAACTCAGCTGAGCATGAAATTTTCTCTGCTGATAAATATGCAAATGCCATCTAAAGATGGAATTTTCATTTTCATAGGCAGAGGAAATTTCATACCCAGCTAAATTGAGCAGGAAAACAACTGTACTTATCAGTAATTTGCTATTTATTAGCAGGTAAAATATCATGCTCAGATGAGTTGAGCATGAAAAAGTTTTATAAACTCGGGGCCTAGACTGCGTTATCTATTTTCAAAAGTGCTGCGTTTGTATTTTGTAACATGGATTGAAGTTTTTATACACTGTCTAGATTTATTATAATTTTTATTTCGTTACATGTATATTTACATTCCTATTATTTATTGGTATTTCTATGCACCTCGGTGATTATGTTTAAATTTAAAGCAATGTCCTTTTACGCATACTATTTTAAAGATAGAAGATGACCTCCTACCACAGTTAATTTCATCAGTGCCGTCAACACAGTCCTTCTTGGAATCACATTGTTCGCTCGCATCAATGCAAGCTCCATCTCTACAGCGAAATTCACTGCCAGAACATGGTGGAAAATCTAACGACAAAATAAATAGACGCATGACAGCATGTTACAATATGGACAGTAATCAAGTTCATTTTTCCTACTTCATTCCCTCAAATTGACTCGAAATAATTATGTGCTAGGAATAAGTGAAGTTTAATTGCAGCGAAAGAGATGGGTTCAGTCTTTTATTTGTTGTGTCCAAGATACGGTAGTTCTCTAGCACCACCTGCTCTTATGAACACAAGGCTGTGGAAAACCTTTGTATGTATCTAACGTGCCTATGGCTCGATGAAATATTTACGAGAACAGTTGCAATTTACCGTTCCTAGCAAAATCGAATTAAATACAACATGGATTTTAGAGATAATAGCGAACGCACTCTGCTTCTCTGAGGAGGGGCAAAGGAGGGTGTGGAAGCGAAATGTATTTTAGCATCAACAGCAATTACTTATTATCATAAAAACATAGGTCTAAACCGCTTTTGAATTAAAACTGCACAAAGCAAATACAGACGACGTAACTGTCCAAAAATGCACTATTGGGAAGGAAACAAATAAATAAATAAATAAAAAACAAAACAAAACACGAAAACAGTGTAATGCACTGTGAGTGACTTGTCAATTTAACATTTATTATCACTAAACGTTTCTTGTCGATGCAAAGTGACTGCTTTATACACAGCTAAACTAACTTCTTTTGTCGAAAATAAGCGTTTTGGGGCATTTACTTCTGCGCCAGATTTGTGCAATGCTTACTCGAATTTGATTTAAATTTGGTGTTTCTACATTAGTTAAGCATTGGTGTATCGACAGAATCCATTAATATCCTCATACTAAAAGTTAGAATTGAATTAGTGTGACTTAAACAATCTTGTTACTAAAATAATGCACAATTTTTGACGAAGTCGAGGAGTATATTTTGCACATTTCAGGTGAAATAGATAAACTAGAAATAGTATGTGCCCACATTATGAACCTAACGCATCTTGTGCCCTTATGGTCACAGTAATGTAGTTTTATGCTGTCAAATCTACTGCGTATCCTTCTCGTCATTGCTAAAGTGTTTAATTTTTGTACTGCATGTATCAGATAGGTATTAAAATCTTGAAGACTCACGAACTCGTCATGTAATGAATTCACCCCTTTACGATCAATATTACGTGGACATTATACGTGATCGAATATTTGAAAACAACCTTTTTTTTTAATGTGTTCAACCAATTTGAGAAAGAAGGGAACATACTAGATAACATGCTCTTATTGTACTGAACTACCTTAAAACCTTAATAGATTTTCAATAATGACGGTATCTATTTTTTTAATTTTTGAGAATTAAACTGATTTTCTTTTTAGTATAAAACTTTTTGCCTCATCACATCTCTAACGATTGTACTTCTAACTTACAGAACTTCAAAAGGAGGAATTAAAATCTTAAAAAGTTCCTTCAAGAGCAGAGAATACATACAGAAGTAGGAACATGGGCCAGACTATGTAGTTTCAGTGACCCTGACAATATTTGGTAACGAAACCAGAAAAAGCATACTGTAATTTCTTAATTTTCATTGGGCATTCGATTCAAAGACTGATTAGTTTCAAAAGGATCCAAATAATATAAAAGGCAATGATCTAGAATAATAGTCTAAATCGATCTCAAATTTTAGATTTCTCAGAAACTATCCTCTGATCTCAAAGGATGTAAATAAAATATAATCTGCACTATGGATGATGTACGGGGAGACGTTTTACGGCCGCCACACGGCACAACACTAGCTGCAGTGAGGTAAAATTAAAATCTTAAAAAAAATAGTTCCTTCAAGAGCAGAGAAGTCTGCTAAGGATTGTGGCTATATGCTATATCATCATGATCTTATTCAAGGTGTAGTATTTATCGAAAATCTCCACCTAAATGTACCCTAGCCAAGCAATTTAAGATGATTATATGGTTTTTAAGTATATTTTAGTTTCAAACCCTTGACCCCTAGCCCAGGGCCATTTTGGACCCTGGGGCCACTATTTGAACAAATTTGGTAGAGGTCTACTAGACAATGCGTCATACCAAATATCAAAGCCCTAGGCCTAGCGGTTTGAGAGGAGATGTCATTTAAAGCAAATAGTTGACGACGCACGACGGACGACGGACGACTGACGACGCAGAACGGACACTGTGTGATCACAATAGCTCACCCTGAGCCTATGGCTCAGGTGAGCTATAAATGCTCCTACAGAAGCAAGTTCTTTCCTTCTAGAGTTTGACCCCACCCCTACTGAGAAGGGAGGCAAAAATAGTGGAGGTACTTCCTCTGAAAGTATACACATTCACATTAATACTGCTTGTTAGGTGTAGGTTTACTACAGTTTAGGGCTCTAAATAACGCCCCTTTTCTTCAAATGCAACGCCCCTGTGGCGTTAGATAGAATTATTACGGTATGTTATTGGAAAACGTACAGCAGTTTTCATCTGAGGCGTCTGGACAGTCGACGAAATGATCACAAAGAACGGTCAGCTTTACACAGATACCATCATCACAACTAGAATATAAAATATAAGTCTGCAGGTGAGACTTTTCCCTACTTTTCGCGAAGAACCTCTAACTAATTCACTGCACAGGGAACTGTTTTCATAATTCGTTGCTCTTCCAGTAAATAAAATTATTATCGGCATATCAACCCCATATTTTGCTTTAAATTTAAAATTACATTATTCCATTTGGTGTCTTCATACACCCTAAAACCACACCCAACGGCGCAAAAGTGAAAGAGTGAAAATGACGTTTCGAAATCGAACGTGACGTCAGTAAACAAACGCTGACGTTAACAAGAACTCGCCGCCATTTTCCAGCTTTGCTCTCTGCAACTCTTACGAAAATATCCATTATTATTCGCAGATTTGTTTTTGTAAAAGTGACCTCTCGAAGGTTAATCATATGTGGTCCTTTTTATGCAATTTATACGACGGGACCAGCACTAGTGTAAACATTTATATACTCGTTTATCAATTGCTGTCGACAACAAAATGGCTGCCAAACTTTTCTCCTTTCAAAGAGAAAGTAGCTCTGGTGAACGTGACTCCTTAACACCGTGCAATATGCACTTGACTCCGTGCAATATGCAAAAAATATTGCACGGTTACTCTAATGCAAAGTGAATGGGGTCTTTTTCAGGTATATTGTAAGCACAATTATTATATACCTAGAAAGATCCCCATTCCCTTTACATTGGAGTTACCGTGCAATATTTTTTGCATATTGCACGGAGTCAAGTGTATATTGCACGGAGTTAAGGAGTCATGTTCACCAGAACTACTTTTGTTTTGAGAGGATAAAAGTGTGGCAGCCATTTTGTTGTCGACTGCAATCGAAAACCGAGTAAAATGATGCCACTGCTGTCGGTTTAAGGCATAGTCTGATAATAATAATGATAATGGAGAATTTCCCAAGAGTTGCAGAGAGTAGGACTGGAAAATGGCACCCACTTCTTGTTAACGTCAAAGTTTATTTACTGACGTCACGTTTGATTCTATAATGTCATATTCACTTTCGTTCACTAACAGAACTGCAAACTAAACGGTGAGAGACCTAATGTTTAAGTGTCACCGCACTTATCCACTGGGCCACGAAAGCCCGTTTGCTAGAACACATATGATATAAACATACTAATATGAACCCTCAGTGCATTTTGTTAGACTACGAATAAGTATCATTAAACACATTCGGTCCATATCTTCGAGTTCCTCGAGATGAACTTCGGTATTGTTGGGTTTACCCAAGTTGTTTTGCCGACCGTACCCAATGTGCATGATACTATAAGTATCTTTGATGGGTATGTGACTTTGATGGAAAAGTCCGCCATAAGGGTCACTGTTTGGTACGAAGCTTGCCTAGTGATGCCGACCAGTGATCCCAAGTGACGGATTTTTCTATCCACACCTCATACTCATTATAGATACCTTTATTTTGCATATCTTTCTATTGACAACATTTAAAATGTACAATTTTAGCGTTTTAGACGGTTCTGTTTAGTTTTGGAAGAAGCCAGTGCTTTCAACGACTGCGTTCGTTTTTTAACGTTAACGCCCGCAGTAGCATATGGTGACATCATTTTATAAGTTTCGTGACGTCTTCTTTGGAGGAAACCAACGTCACATGACGATGCAAAACAACTAATACATTGAATGCATGCAATCTGTATGTGGTCCTGGTGAGAAGACATGGTGGGTAAGATTTGTAAGTACAGGTGAAACACGTGGATATCCTTATATGGTGTGCAAGAAAGACAACTAGTGTCCCTCGATACTGGTTGCTCAAACAACTATAATACATACCGATATTGATCCTTAGTACAGTTTGCTAGGATAAAAAAAGGCAAATTGGATGATGTGAGTAAACAATTAATAAAGCATGTAAATACGGTAAAAGCTCATTTCGACTAAACATTGGTTTAGTTTTTTATCTACAGAGACTTCTGTTCAAAAAAGGTTACAGCAAAAATATGTGGTTGGTTAGTTGTTTCGGGTTTAACGGCCCCTTGAAACAATATTTCAGTCTATATCGGGCAGTCTCCCGGATAGAGGGAGAAAGAAGAGAAAAATGATAGACGAGAGAAAATTGTCCCAACAACTCCCATCCGAACCCCAAAAATATGTGGCACATAGAAAATCATATAATGCAGAAATAAAATGTGCCGTGGCTGAGTGGTTAGAGAGACTCGGTTATGGTGTGGAAGGTCGCGGATTCGAATCCCGGCTTGGGTCAACTAGCGACTGGAAAACTTTTTCAACTAAGCAGTAAATGGGTGTTTTTTCCAATCAAGGAAGGATAAGGCAGCAAGAAGGAATGGAATGAGCGCCAACTTTCATATGCTGTGCCCAAAATACAGCGGATTTCTAACCTCCACTGCCCTTACGGTCACTAGGCTATATGAAACCTTTATCTTCACCTTTATAGGCTAATCGAAGTCTTTACTGGTTGCACACACATGTATTATGTTCTCACTATCCTGAAACAACAACTGAAATGATTGATCATTCTTTCCTTCGCTTGAGTGGTCTAGGCTTTCGACCTTGTTATTCCGTAGGTAACTTAGTTTATATTACGAGCCCAGTTCAGCAGCCTCGAGGCTGTTTTAAAATATCTTGGTATTGAAATTCCAATACCCAAATTTATCAACATACAACTCTGAACCTAAAATCATGACGTAAATGATGTAACATTTTTTTATGTTATAAGTCATACTTGCTCGAAATAGTTACATATTAAGACGTAAATATAGTTCATTATGTAAATAACATACATGCGCCCTCTTTACAATTCACTTCATCGTTTCCGTTGAAACAATCTGTGTTGCCATCACAGCGTCCCAAAATAGAAATAAACTCGTCACCTTCACAATGGTAATAGACTGAACTGTCATTAAAGAACACAGGAAATTTTGATTGTTCTTGACTGGCCGCGGGATTATCAGTAACTGAAATGAGAAAACAGAGCATAGAACTTGTTTGCCCTTATAAATTTATCAGAGTCTTTGCAAAATTTGAAAAGAATTTTTCACTTTGTTGCTTTTGTGGAAGCAACTCCACCACTATTATTTCAATAGGCCCTTGCCCGAATGAACGAATTCTTTCCTTTGAGTGTAAAATCCTTTCGAGAGGGTCTCGTCCCTGGTCGACAAAATATGAGCCGCAACACGACAAAACCAACAATGTGGTTGTGCGCCAAGCGCAGACTCAGATCAGCCTGCGCATCTGCTCACTTTGGTAAGACTCTTCGTTAAGAGCTCAAATGGTAGCTTAGGGTCTACGCTACCTCCATGAGGACAACGAGGACTCTGATCAGACTTGGCGGATGCCCGGGCTGATCTGAGTCTGCGTAGGGCGCACAACCACATTGTTGGTTTTATCGTGTCGTGGCTCAAATGATTTTCATATCAGAAACTGCTTTGACTTGAAATAATGTGCTCCTGAAGGAGCAAACATTCCTATAAAAGTTAATTCCCGTTTAATAGAGAGACAAAAGATAAAAACTAAACATCCTTTCATGAAAATGAACCTATTCATTTTTAATGATACCATTAACTCGATATTCCTCGTCATCGGTCGTAATGTCGAACTGGCATATTCCAAAAGGTGCCATCATGTACGTTTCACAGTCTATCGACTTCCAGGTGTGATCTTCACTTATTTTGAGATTCAGTAAAGCACAGTTCTTTTCTGACGACGGAGATGGTTCCCCGTTTTCCCTGAAATGATGATTTAAAATAACATGTTTACAAATTAACATTCAGTCACGCAATAATCCATCTAGCCTTTCTTCGTTTATAAAACGAATTTTTTTCTTCCGAACCAATCCAAAAGTCCCGTCAAGACCCACCTAGTCAGACGGATATCGGATCTAGTTTTCCGACATTGTTATGGGAGAGAAAACCCTTACTGTTCCAAATCTCATTAAGAGGACTCAAAGAGGCACAGCGGAATGAGTCCATGGCTGTACCTCCTGGCACCGAGTCTGTCCATGTTATTTAACCACAAGTACAGAAAATTATAAAAAAAATCTATAAGAGTTCCTTCAAGAGCAGAGGACACCTTCAAAAGACGGCTAAACTTCGAAGTTTCGGCTATTCATCAATGTCCCTGACATGACCTGGCGACGAAAGCCAGAGAAAAACTTACCTTCATTTTATGATTTTTATAAGGCGGTCCATTCAAAGACTGATTTGTAAAAATGGATAAAAAATGATGTCTAGAATATGAGTCTAGACCAATCAAAAATTTCTGCTTTCTCAGAATATATCCCCTGACCTCAAAGGACAAAAATAATATACTGAGCAAAATAAAAACTTGACGGTTTTTATTTCTATATTCCGGCCAACCTAGCAAATATGTATTGTATATACGGATTTTTTCGGGTTTGACAGACGTCTAATTGCTTAAATCATTAAAATTTATTGGTTAATCTTTGTCTTGTCCGGAGTTATCTAACTTATTCCTATTTTATTAATTCAGACCAGAACTTTAATTTGCGCATGCGCAGAAGAAAGTTTTCTAATACTTAATAAACAGTAGTTCCAATACGTAAAGAAAACACTTTAAATGCTTATGTGAATTGTAATCACAACCTGAAAATAACGTTTAAAGATTCAAAACTTTAAGATTATCTTCCTTTGAATTAAACATTGAGAGATTAATGAGACGCCATAGTTTCTAGACCAGTGCGTCTTTTTTTTATTATTTTCTTTGAGATTGTTTTGATTGTCTTATAAACTCAATGTCTTTATTACTAAATTTATATGTAAGCCATTTCTTAAACTGCTGGAAGACTTTATTGTGTGACGGGAATTCCATTGAAACTGAATTTCTGACTTCATAATGGCGTGAGCTGAGGTTTTATGTCTGGTCCTAACGGTCATTCTAGTCGACCGTGCATTGGCATAATTTTAGCTGATGAGCCCATGGCAAGGCATTGCCAACAAAATATTCATCATTTAAGCAGACTTCAATAATTTTAGATTCGGTAATTGTTTGGTTTTGAGCATAGAAAACAGAAATGTACCCTCGTGAAGTTACAATAGCCTCACTATTGCTGTATCTAAAGAATCTTGAATTTTGTGTAACTATGATAGTACAAAATGATTACTTTTTCTTAAATTTAAATGATTTCCATGTCTCACCTTTTCCCGACTACCGTAGGATGAAAAATAGCGACTGTAAAGTTTTTATTTTTGCTAAGTATATATAATCTGCACTATGCTTGATGTGCGGGGAGAGGCTTTACGGCCGCCACACAGCACAACATCAACTGCAATGAAGTCAAATATAAATCTATCAGAGTACCTTCAAGAGCAGAGGACACATTCAAAAGGAGGAACATGGGCCATACTTTGCAGTTTCGGGTATGCAAGCCTCATCAGTGACCCTGACATGAAAGCCAGAGAAAAACTAACTGTAATTTTATACATTTTCAAAATCTGAAATTGCACTAGGCGTGAAAAATACTATTTCAACCAAGCTAAGCAGGTAGCATAAAAACTTCTGTCTGATACAGGACTACCAAAGGAGCATTTCTATAAAAGCTGTCATTATATGAGCCGCGACACGAGAAAACCAACAATGTGGTTGTGCGCCCAGCACAGACTCAGCTCAGCCTGGGCATCCGCCCAGTCTGATCAGAATCTTCACTGTCCGCATGAAGGTAGCTTAGTCCCTTAGCTACCCTTTAAGCGCTTAGCGAAGATTCTGATCAGACTGGGCGGATGCCCAGGCTGATCTGAGTCTGCGCTGGGCGCACAACCACATTGTTGGTTTTCTCGCGTCGCGGCTCCTATGTGCAGTGCTGAAGCAGTAAGACTTAATTATTCCATTATCGTACTGAAATTCATTGGAGAGTATGGGAGCAACTGGCATAAATACAAAATCATATAATCGGGTGCAATTCCTTTGCATACTGTGGACGCATTACTACGCCGTAAAAGCCAGACTGTATCATAATTATGATTACTACAACTGTAATTATTTTAGGTGTCCTTCTTTGTAAAATTTTGACAATATGCGTTAACGTGATACATACCAAGCTGTGAATGTAACAGCCCTGTTTCCATGGGCTCTGTTACTCCATTCATACACGAATCTACCATTTTCTCGCCTTTCTCGTCTCAGTCCTTCAAACAAAAGTCAAACAATATGGAGCACAGAAATGGATCACGCCAAGTAAACACGCAATCCCATTCCCACACGGTACTTAAAAATATCAAATTTCTGCAAATAGTTAGCAAAAATATAAAATTCTATTCAACCATTTAAGGAGCCGCGACACGAGAACACCAACAAAGTGGATGTGCGCCCAGTGAAGGCTCGGATCACCTGGACAGTCGCCCAGCCTGATTAGAGTATTCACTGTGCGGTAGAGATATCATAAAAAATCCTGACACCGAAATTTCGGTCGCGCCACTTTCAGGGGTTTGTAATAACTCCACTTGTCTGTCTTCTTCAAAGTTTGTTTTTTTGTACATATATGTTTTAAATACATACACGTCGAATGGCATTGTTATATTTTGGCTAAATTTTTTCAGAAGTTTGACATTTTCAGTTCTGTTTAGGAATGGAAATGTGCGTTTACCACAAGTTTAAGTAAAGGCGTGTAACGCCATTAAAGCCATACCAGCATGATCTCGAAATGATATGCGCTAGTCCACCTCGAATACCAAACGTAAGGAAGATCGCATGTAGACTTTAAAAAGATTGTCCAAAAACGAAAACGTTAGCAGACGGACAGACGTAAGGACGCCAATGCAAAGCATTACACGGCCCGTTTTGTAAACGGGCGTATAAATTGACAGGAAAACATAGAGGTATACTAATATTTAATCAGATGAATTAACATTTCTATCTTTTACAGGAAATGTACTGTCTCAGAGACTGGCGTCAGAGATTACCTATCAAACTACTCAAATACAATAGCTTTGTCAAGCTTACCTATAAAAACAACAACAAATTAAAAAATAAATAAATAAATAAAAGAAAAACCCACTCATTTACGATGATTAGGTCAGGCTTACCTACTTAAACACTAAGATGATTTATTCAGTTTACCTATAAAATCACTCAAATACGATATGGCTTAGTCAGGCTTACCAGAATTTTATGGTGACTTAGTATACAAATTCAAAAAGATTAAGGGTAGGACTGATTTTTCTGATCAATTCCGAAAAATAATAATACGTCACAAACGTATTGGCTATAATTTAAATGTTATGCGACAGTCTGCATGCTTAGTGATTAACCCAATCACGGTTGATAGCTTTGCTGCACTCTTTAATTGCACACCGGGCGATCGGTCGTCAGACTCTATGATGGCCCCGACCTAAAGCTAAATATTTTAGTTGGTTGGGACCGGAGCCTTTTTGTCTGTTGCTTGGTCCACCGGGGCTCAACTGGTGACCTTCTTTTGCTTCAGATTTCCAGTGGGGTTGTTTGGCAGGACAGGGATCTCCACCTGTCAGACGGCCCGTTGTATCTGTTGAGTCCTCGTCTTTGCTTCTTCATGGTGTTGAAATTTGATTTATGGGTTTACCGTGATGATTCATTGACGAGTTAGAGGGTTATCATGCGAACCGAACAACCAACTAAATGTTTTGTACCAATTCAGAAACTGAGGGTGAGGTTGGGCCTGTAAAATCGATTTAAGCCCCCCAGTAATTCATTACTGACCGTTCCAAGGCGGTAGTTCTGTTGTGGTTCTTTGTTGCCTGTTTTTGGTGTCAGAGTTTCTGTGATGTTTTACCTTATGTATGTTATTATTATTTTTGGTTCGGTTTGGGTTGCTGAGTGGCCACCTTTTGGGAACAAGCTGCTCACTCGGTTGGCCATATGTTCTCTGTATCTTGATTATTTGTAATCTTAGTTGTTTCCAACTATGGTTTGAGGGCTGGATTTGGATTTTGATTGTTTCAGTTCCTGGTCTTTGCATACTTTTTACTTTTACCTAAAATCATTCATATACAATGGCTTATTCGCGCTACCTATAAAAACAAAACACTCCAATACGACATAGGCTAACCTATAAAATTAAATCAATAAGAGTTCCTTTGAGAGCAGAGAACACATTCAAAAGAAGGAGCATGGGCCATACTCGAAGTTTCGGCTAGTCAAGCTTCATCATCGGCCCTGACATGATCTGGCGGCGAAAGCCGGCGAAAAAATATACAGCAATTTCTTAATTAGATAAAGCAGACGATTCAAAGATTGATAAGCATCAAAACAGATTTAAATGAATAATAAGCGATGGTCTAGTTGAACACCCCGGCCCCGTCCCCGCCCCCCGCACCCCAACCCCCAACAGTGATCTTTTGCTGACCGTTCCCAGGCGGTACTTCTGTTGTAATACCTCATTATAATAATTTTTATGGTCTTATGTCCGCTTGTCTTTGGTCTCTTGCAGCCTGGTCACCTGTACGGCTTATTCTGCTTTTTGCTTTTGTTTTGTTTTGTAATTTTAAACGAAAATAGGTGAAAATATATGTTGCTGCTGTTTTAATTATGGCAGCTGCATTACCACCTACTTGGAAAAGAGCTGCTAATTCGGTTTACCGTGCATGTCTTTCTTAAACTTTTGTCAGTGTTGGCGTGTGTGTGTGTGTGTGTGTGTGTGTGTGTGTGTTTCTTTCTAATTTGGTGTTGACAGCGAGGTGTGGAATTTAATTGAATTAATTCACGACCATTGCATTTACTTTACCTATAAAGGCTCTCAAATATGATGGCCTAGTCGGGCTTAGTCACGCTAACATACACAAGCTCTCAAATACAATAGCTCAGTCAAGCCTACCCATAAAAGCACTCAGATACGATGGCTTAGTCAGGCTGTAGAAGAAGAGTGAATCTTGTCTAAGAACATAGTCTCCGACGAATTGCTGCTCCGCTCTGGAGTGAAATGATACCAATGACAATCCGTTCATTTCACAGACACGGTCCTGAAAGACTTCCCAAGATATAGACTCAAACATGAAGTGAATGTAACATTTCTTGTACACCTCTGAACACACTGAAAATCAAAAGAAATACAAATAATATATATTGATAATAACTAAATAAATAAATAAAGGAAACACCAATATTGTGAAGAGACATAGTTTTCCATTATATACACAAAGTTGAATCAACAATATTTATACTTGCCACCGACTGCCCATAGATAAACCTTTCAGAGCAACTAGCTTCATACACCGACGAACGACAGTTGATCATGTGACGTCGTCGTCAAGCAACGTCTAATGTAAACAGACGTCTTGATTGGTCTACATAACATTCGATTGCCGCCACGTTATGGCGACGGCTGTTAAACGTAATGTTCGAACACGTCGTTACTAATTTTTCTTCGACCAATACTTTGCATATTCTTCATTTGATTACCATGGAAACAACACTGGAAGGGTCTAATGATAATAAAGTGTAATTATTAGATTGATTTTTATTAATTTTTCTGCGTTCATTTGGTGTGAAGAAGCTAGAAGTCGTCACTAAACTTAAACATGAAGCGCTGTGCGTTTCATGGAATTTTAGCTCCGCCCACTGGCTTAATTACACGATGAACGCTGACAAATCAAATTTCAATCCTTAGTTGAATATTTGCTGACGTTGAATCAACTTTCCATCAAAGCTGATTCAACATTTTGCGCCTGCTGGGCTGCCTTTGTTTAGTGGACAATATAGTATTAAACTGTTTGCAATATGTGTGACTGAAACATTACATATCTGCACAGCACATTTAAGAACTCATTTAATATCATTAATGTTATCAAAATTCCGAAACAAAATATAGTATCTCGTCATTTCAATTATTGGTCCATTTTACCCCCCCCCCCAAAAAAAAAAAAAAAAACTGTTTGTGAAGTGAGTGAGCTCGGATTCGCCGTCCCACTAATATGGAGACGGTACCTCGGTTTAAAGTCTCATCCAAAAGACCTGAGAAGCGGGGGATCGATCTTGCAACACCTGAATTGGTAGTCCGGAGTGGTGTCCACTACACTACAGCCACTCCTAACTGTTTATGATAAACTATGCCCCCAACTAAATTTTACAATGTCTAAGCTTAAAGAGGGTCATAACTCTATTAATATTAATGGAAATTCTCAGAAGTTTATCATATTATATACATACTGATTCGAGGCTGCTTGCCAAATATGAAAATCATAGCTCAAGTCAATAAGTTCTTGTGCATCTCACCCGAAAGGTGTTAACTAATCATCAACACCCGAGCTCGGCGCACCTCTGGTATACCGGGCGCATTGTATGACTACAAAAGGCGCGCTTTGCGCGCATTATAGTGCGCGAAGCGCATCCATCGATGTCCGAAGGACGTCGCGTGCTTTGCACGCCAGACACTCTATAGAGAGACACGCGACAGCGTGTTTATCTCCTTAAAAAGCCCATAAAAAGCAAAAATAACCCCAAAAATAAGATCTCCGAGCGTATTTATGTTAATACCTTCGGTATGCAATACCGAAAGGTATTAATCGATCTTAAAATACGAGAAAATCCGTCCAGCGGCTTGGTTTTTAGAACGTCAGCTGTTTTTCTGAGATCACATGGTTTCGTTTTGACATGTGATCACATGTGACCAAACACCGTATTGATTGTTCGTGGCGTATCTAAGGTGCAGACTCGCCATCTTGTAATCAAAATAGCTGTCAAAATACGATGTCACTGGTTTACGATAATATTTATGAAATAACAAAGGATACATACAATTTGATTTTGTGGTTACAAAATAAAGGAGAAATTGGTTATTTCGGAGGAAACTGTGTTCGTTGTTTAGAGGGAAGAATGACATTAAAAAAGGACTCTAGTTATGGCAGAGAAGGTTTTGTTTGGCGGTGCACAAAGAAGGACTGTGGTTACAAAATTTCACTTAGAGCTAGTAGGTGGTTCGAGAAGTCACATTTGACACTCCAGCAGGTAATAAAATTAACTTATTACTGGGTGTACAAGCCAAGGCAGGACACAGTAAGAGGTGAACTGAAAATAAGTTGTGAAGAAACCCTGGTGGACTGGTACAATCTTTTTCGAGAAGTTTGCTCCGAGGTACTCGAAAAAGAAAATGTGACGGTAGGTGGGCCAGGGATAGTTGTAGAAACAGATGAAAGTAAATTTGGAAAGAGGAAGTTTCACAAAGGCAGGAGAAAGGATGGTGTTTGGGTATTTGGTGATATAGAGACGGACACGAAGAACTGTGTTTTGACCAGTGTGGAGGACAGGACCACGGATACTTTGGTTCCTATTATTAAACAGCATGTTCCTCCAGGTACTACGATAATTTCGGATTGTTGGAAGTCATATTCTAGGCTTACAGAAGAAGGGTATGATCACCAGACAGTAAACCATAGTACGGAGTTTGTAAATAGAGAAACAGGAGCGCATACAAACACAATCGAAAGCACCTGGAGGGCAGTCAAAACTTCTCTTCCAAAGCATGGAACTGTGAAAAGTCTGTATGATACCTATTTTGTGGAATCCAATATGGCGGCCGCTCAGATTTGTTGACTGTTACTCTATTTGCGGTCTAATCTGAAAATGTCATTAAAATATAAGGCAGAGTTATCGAGATAATGAGACCGACAGAAGGCATGGTAACGACACGTGACGCGCGTCAATAACGTTGTTGACGTTACAGACGAAATTTTGATATTGTGTTATGTCCAAAGTAGCATCTTCGTTGTTCCAGCATTCACTAAAGTCTCTTCACTCATGTCTGTCTCTTCCTTTAATATTATTTCAACAGCTCCGCGGCTCATGTTCAAGAATTCACACAATATTCGAATCGCAGAACATCGATCTTCATATATGGGGTCTAAATAAAAGTGACGTTATTGTCTAACATTGCACATAATGGTCCTCCGGTTTTCAGACGATCCTTAAGAGACTCATCCGCATCACTATGGCACTGATTGCACCTTTACACAAGCCTCATAAACACTGTTATATCACCACATGTTTAATTAAAGAGCCCTTGGGTCTTTAATGGTGATATTCCTAATTTGTGAGAAAAAAAAACGCATAGCTATGCGCTGACGCATTTGTCAGAAATTAACATTTTTCACTGGGCTGTCACAAGCATTAGCCCTAACTAGGGAACTTAAAACTGCAATGACGTGATCAACGTTTCAAAAGTAGGTGGCAAAATATATATTTCTTCATCGCATTAGATTTTTCATCTGATTTGGCGCGTTAGTTTGATTTTAAATTGTAATTGCCTTTGAAAATTACGTTCGTGTATTTAACGTTATTTAAACGTGCGGCGCGATGGCGTCGGTGGCATACTTTGAACGTCTATAAAACTGGAACGGAAAATGATTCCAACTTTATATTTATTCTGTTAATCAGAACTGAATTACAGTGCAGCTTGATATAGTTTTCATGATAATGCTACGACGAATAAGCGCGCAGTGGACACAGTGACATTACTTTTGGATCAACCGTTGGTATCCAAAATACCATACACATATTGAACTACTGTTTTATGAAAAATCAGCGTCCTAGTTAATGCGGTTCCGATTTTGAAAAACTGCTAAATTTAAACAAGGGACTCAATCATTTTGACGGAATTTGTCCAAAAGGTAATAAGTTCTTGTACATCTCATCCAAAAGTTATTTACTAAATATAATTATCCTAGCCCATTTAAATTTTGATAAAGGGGAGGTAGTTCTGAAAGTACAAGTCCCACTTGGGAAAAAATACGGGTCTATTCCTTTTTATGAGTTTTCCATATATGAAATTCCAAAATCCTAGGCCTTGTGGTTTTTTAGGCAACGTAGCTGTTTCACAGTCACAAGGCAATGACGAACGGAGACAGTACAAACGGACAAACGGACATTGCGAAAGCAGTATGGCCCTTCAGCTTCTTCGAAGCTGAGGGCATAAGAATGTGACCACTCGAAATTTACCGCATAAACTGTTTAATATTTTAAATACATAGATTAAAATGCAGATGGCACTAAAAACTGAGACAAACTTTTCGGGAAAAACGCCTGTTACTGCTTAGACTTTGCATCGGATAATTTAATTTTAAACACATAAATACAAACACAAAATCAAAAGACTCTCAATTTTTGTTAAGGTGGTGATTTGTGGTAAATGTAAAAATCTGCATAAAACCATAAAAAAGTAACATATCTCCCTGAAAGTTAGCAGACTTCTCATTTTTGTTGTTCTTTACAGTTTAGTATACAAAATAGACGTACATGCTGCTTAAAAAAAGTGTTTTTATAAGGAAAGATCAAAGGGTAATTTTCTGCGAATAAATCTGAAAAAATAATATCGTTATCGAAAATTTACGTTGTGCTGAAGGTGCATTATTGCATAATGAAGAGCGTCCTAGCAATTATTTATTCCAACTCTTTCTCAAATTGTAATGTAGACCAGATGAAAACGGTAGCTTTTTCTCAAATGTTCAACCATGTACAAAGTAAATGTACACTGGACGCATTTATTGAATATAGGGTAGGCAAGCATACCTATGTTAACACCTACAATGTAAATAATACATTACTGACATGATCAGTGGTGTGTAGATGAAATTGTTCAACCTTGTTAAAATAGTATCACCTGTCTCACCTGTGTGTTAAGACAAAAAAAATTGGACACAGACTGCATCTTTTTTGTCTGCTCAGCCTGATAATGCGTGAAAGAGTTTGAAAAAAAAATGCTAGGACGCTCTCCATTATGCAACAAGGTACTCTAAGCACTAAGTATATTTTCAATAATGATATTATTTTATTTTACAGATTTATTCGCAGAAAATTACCCTTTGATCATCTCTTATAAAAACACTTTTTAACATTAACAAATGCTGCATTTTGGGATTCTAAATTTTGAGAAACAACATAAAGAAGGCATCTGCTAAGTTTTGGAAAGATCAGTGTTATTTTGAGCATTTTATGCAGATTTTTGTCTTTGTCCCAAATCAGTGATTATCACCACCTTAAGAACGTTGGTTTTATATTTCCGTTACTCATTTGAAAGGTGACTGCCGTTTCATTTTGTAATAACATAGGCTATAATATACGTATTTGAAAGTAAGGAGGAAAATTCTCAGGAACTGAACAAATTCCATCCCAGATCCAACCCAAGACACCATGTGGGAAAGAGACAACACAAAATTAGTCACCACCAAAGACAACACAAGCGGAAGCCATGTGAACAGCCATTTCTCATATAGGTGGTCAACGGGCTAGCCTGAACATCACAAGCAATACTTCAATAATAGACAAAGCAACTAACAACACATAAAACAACCAAGAAGAACCAAAACAGAACTGCCGCCTTGGGACGTCCAGTTATGAAATCACTGGAAGGGGTGGAGCTCAACCGGTTTGTGGTCGACCACCAACCCTCGTCCTTTGTTCTGCCTCGGTTCATCAGGTACTTACTTGTCAAACCCGACAAAAACAACGACCGTCCACACAACAGTGTTACAAGAAGCACCAACCCCGACAATAAGAAGAAATTATACGTAAAAGATTTAACATTATCATTAGACCTTGAAAGACCACTGGTTACTACGAGAAAGAATGTCAGATGTATATCACATTTTAAAAGAACGGGCGAAGTTGTGCAATTTTATATGGTGAACAAATTAGGCCATGGCACGAGAAAACCATCAAGGTGGCATGTGCGACAAGCAAAGACTCAGATCAGCATGGGCATCCTGGGCATCCGCCCAGTTGATCAGAGTCTTTGCTGTCCCAGTGGAGGTAGCTTAGATCCATTGCTACGCTTTAAGCGCACAATGAAGACTCTGATCAGTCTGGGCGGATGCCCCAGTCAGCCTGAGCGTATGCCCAGGCTGATCTGAGTCTTCGCTGAGCGCACATGCTACTTTGTTGGTTTTCTCGTGTCGAGGCTCAAGATACCTCCATAATTCCACCCAAAAGTGTCCGGTGAGAAGGTTTCTCCCTTGATGGTTATATTACCTATAAAAAGCATAACATATGATTATGTTAATGAGTTGACTATCATTATCTCATACACTGACATCTAAAGTACCTTTATATATAAAAGAATATAGTTTGGACATATTTCCAATTTTTATTTACAGTTGGAACGCAAACCCTCGAAAAGCGGTGATTGTATTTACAACGGTGGATCCTTCCACACAAAAAATAGGCCCATAAAATGGCGAACATGGTTCTTGACGAAATTTCCCATTATTCTCAAATGTATATAGAGGCACTCATTATATCAAAATGATAAAACACATAAAAATGTTTTGCTAACTAGTATTAAGCAGGCTTTCTCAACAAAATTCAGGGCCAAAATTGCTCGAAATGCTAAATATTCATCGTCAAAGTACAATACTCTATCTTGATTCTACCGAAAACTTGCACCAACATAAAACATTATGTACAGAAAGCCGAGACTTTCTCCAATGCGCACACCCATGCCATCGAAAACGTTATTATTTTTTCTTTTTGCATGTGAAATTTCGAGCAATATCGTTTTGGAACATTTTTAAATTGCAAAATAAAAGATGGCATCTGTAGTTCTAACGCTCAGGAAACGGTCTTGCACGTGAAATGAGCACCAGCAATACTTGCCGGACAGCCACAATTTAGACAGAAAATTGAGGTTACAGCTTGTAAAACATTAGCTCAGATTGCTAAATAGATCTACTTGAAGAGGAGAAAATTACGGAGTTTAGTTAGCTAAAATAGACTAAAACTGGTAGAACGTACCTTACCTGACTCCTGACCTGATTGACATTGTACAAATCTGACGTTCTGCCACTCAAATTTGTGGAAATAATATCCTTTTCTATTATTATTTATCTTTCAAACAGTCATCTGTTTTCTGTCAAATAAGTTATAAGGTCAAGGTTGTGACGTAATAAAAGAAAATGACGTATATTGCCTCGAGCTAGATTGCCAGTCCGCATGCCATGTAAACGGATATACTCTGATATACGTCGAACATGAAATGCACCAGTACGAAGTAAAGAGTTTCTTTCTTGTCGTTGTGTTTATCTAGTTTTCGAAAATTTTACGATCTGATTTTATAATTTGCTCAACAATTACAGAGAACATATAAGCCGCGACACGAGAAAACCAACCGAAAGTGGTTGTGCGCCAAGCGCAGACTCAGATCAGCCTCGGCATTCGCCTAGTCTGCGCGGTATTACCTAAGCGCTTTGAGGGTAGCTAAGGGTCTAAGCTACCTTCATGCGGACAGCGAAGACTCTGATCAGATTGGGCGGACCAAGGATTATCTTAGTCTGCGCTGGGCGCACAACCAAATTGTTGGTTTTCTCGCGTCGCGGCTCGTTAGAAACAAACAAGCCAGGTGGGGATGAAAGGAGGGGGTTGGTGACGAGAATGGGGGTGGGTGGGGGCAAGGGAAGTGGGGGAATTCGCCTTGACTGATGCTCGGAGTGATGTAAATGTCCAAAACATAACTTGAGCAGTCGTTGCTATGACAGCGTACTTCTCTCTCTCTCTCTCTCTCTCTCTGCCCGATTTGGCTTCATTGTTGTTACACACATGTACACTGAGATTTATTACAATCATTTGAATCTTACCAGCAGTTTAGCCGCAACAGGGAAAGAGGAATCTAGTCGGATATGATAACAGCAAAATCTGCTTAGTCTAACAAGACTGCTTCAAGATACAAAGCTGTATATTTAAGCGAATAGCAAAACCCTGATTGGCTTGCAAGCAAACACTTTCCGTTCTGAATTAAGTTACGAAGAGTGTTTCGTGTGTTCGATGATGAGCCTGAAAATGTGCCGGGGTGTGCGGATGTGGGAGGTGTGGGGAAAATTTTGAGGCTTGCTACGTGCCGTCCGACGTGGCTAAAAAACAGCCATTTATTCCGTGGAAGCAAAGTACTGTACATAAACTTAAACTGTATACGAATCGCTCCACTTTGGCAAATTCCACTTCCCGAATTTATAAGCGTAAAGACCATATACTTAAACAATCTGCTTGAAAGTTGAAAATAGCGGGCGTGTGAGGAACTGTTGAAACACGCATGAAAGTTGTATACTTATTCAAGCAACCCATCATTGCCTTCATTTAGCAAAATGTGCATGAACAAAAAAGCTACCAGCCAAGATCCATAATAGAATGCACACATGCAAGCTGTTCATCTTAACTTTTATAACAATTGTAGTGCAGGCCATCTTAGTCTTTGCTTGTTTCAGGTCACCCGTGTACTTACTGACCCTCAGAAAATACTACAGTAAGGGAAAAAGTAAAAACTTTCCCGCACGTCACCACATTTGGTAGCTTAGAGTTGTCAAATGAGAATCTGAAGGCCGCTAGCTCAATTCCTATCATTGCCTAATGAATATATTTCGACTGATGTCCTATTCGATTCGGAAATCGACTGCCCAATTATTTAATTTCAGGACGCAGAGTATGAAGAGTAAGCCCAGAGTTGAGTATAAAGTGTACTGGATTGCCCTTTACATGTGCCTTCGGAACGATTCGTAAATGCAAAAATATCAAATCTTCTGGTGACCTGCAAGATACCCGGACCTGCTAGTCGACCGGACAATTACAATGTTACAATTCTAGTCGGCATATAAATGAAGAATGAACACGTTAAGCATTGGAAGGAACTGAAATTGAGAGTGTACATGTAAATGTGTCGGCCTAGGGCAACCGGGTACACTTTCAGGGGAAGCATCTCGGCAATAATATATTTGATTTATCCTACCTTTCCAATGGGACTAAACTCTTTAAGGAAAGCATTTGCTCCTTTGGAGCAAAGAATTTTTGAAGAGTCTCCCAGTTCAGGAAAACTAACAGGAAATTAATAAAAATGTGTATTGATAATAAGTCTACGATAATTTGTGCCAGTTATCCATGAAAACGTGTTGCGGCTGTATATAGAACCTCCTCGCCAAGACTACTCTAATGTGAGGCAGCATCAGTCATTTTAATAGAGAAATAGGAAAACACGATCTGAATTATGTTGTTTGTTTATATGTGACTGCATAACCCAAAGGATCCGTAATTGGAGAAATAAATGTTCTATTCTCTCCTATTATTTTATGTAGATTTACCCGTGTACCTGCAGATTTAGATTTGTAAATGTTGCCCCCCAATCCCCCCCAAAACACACACACACACACACACACACACACACACACACACACAGAGAGAGAGAGAGAGAGAGAGAGAGATGCCTGACGAGTTTCTCAAACTTATACAGGCAATGCAAAAACATCGCATGCATACGGTGCACTGCTAACCCTTCTCAAACGCGTAACTGCTTATACGCTAACAACCAAGTGCGTATTGTAATTTTGTCAAATAGACAAAATTTCAACAGGTATGGCCATATTTGATGTTGTTGGTATTTGTAAGTTGAACAAGATTTCAATAGTAGCGGCAAGCAGACACGACTATATAAAGTATCTTTGGGGCCCACCTCTTATTCTTGCTCTCAAAGGATAAACATAATTGTGCGTAAAGTGTAATAACCCCTGCACTCCTGCTTCTAACCGTCCCACGAGGGAGGGGGGGGGGGGGAGGGCATTCCTCATCCCTCCCAGGTTACTCACATTCAACTGTAGATTTGACTTTTGAAATCAAGCGCGTGATTTGCTAATTAAAAAAGAACTTTGTAACCGTTAAATTATCGTTCAGTTATGAGGGGAAAGGCTAATCCTGAACGATAGCATGAACTGTACCTAAATGAACATCAATTGCTGATTAAGTCCGTCTTTTAAGCCACGATTATACAAATTACTAATCGATTCAAAATCACGTCATGAACATATGTTTACGATTTGCTAGAGCATAGAGGTGAGAGTTGACATTATTCTATCTGACAATAAAATATGAATAAAATGAATTTGCTTGACTGTTTTATTCGGTCTTGATTGAAGATTAATCAGTGAGAGGTGTATCGTTTCTACGGACAGGCCGAATTGTGAGTTTGTTACTGGCAGTGAACACTTAGCGCGTAAGCATGGTAAGGCTGGCATGATTTCGACGCAATTTTCGGTTTGTTTTCAAGCCGAGTGGTCATATGTTATTTTGCAATTTTAAAATGTTCCAAAACCAAATTTTCTGAAATTTCACATAATAGTAAAATATACATCAATATTTATCATGGCATAGGTCTGCGTTTTGGAGAAAGTCGAATAAGCTGTAAATCGTAACTTTTTGTTCACATGTTTGACGCTGACGTAAAGGGCACTGTTTCGTCAATAATTACACACGCGGAAAAGGGTGTCCTGGAATTATTCTAACAGAAATATTCAATAATGGAAGTCAGAAAAGTGCTCTTAAAATTTCAACCGGTGGGGCGATTTGATTAATCTGTATGGTGGCGTTAAAGTACTATGGGGTTCGTCGATAGCCATTTTGATGGCGACAATTTCGAACAAAAATTCGTTGCTATGTGTTTGATTATATCCCTACTCCTTGGAGCTGCGTTCCAACTGTTACATTTCAAGTCCTGTTATCTCAAAAAGTGCCAATTTCAATCGGGCCAACTCTTTGTAGACGTCATTTCGAGATACGACAAAATTTGTGTTTCACTGGTATGCAAGGACCTCCAAACCATTGCACATAAATATACTGAACGCGAAAAGAAATGCATACAAGTTTAGGTGCAGTTTTCTTCTGTCAACTGATTTATGGTTTTAATGATTTTTGATTTTTCTGATCAATTCCGAAAAATAATAATACGTCACAAACGTATTGGCTATAATTTAAATGTTATGCGACAGTCTGCATGCTTAGTGATTAACCCAATCACGGTTGATAACTTTGCTGCACTCTTTAATTGCACACCGGGGGATCGGTCGTCAGACTCTATGATGGCCCCGACCTAAAGCTATATATTTTAGTTGGTTGGGACCGGAGCCTTTTTGTCTGTTGCTTGGTCCACCGGGGCTCAACTGGTGACCTTCTTTTGCTTCAGATTTCCAGTGGGGTCGTTTGGCAGGACAGGGATCTCCACCTGTCAGACGGCCCGTTGTATCTGTTGAGTCCTCGTCTTTGCTTCTTCATGGTGTTGAAATTTGATTTATGTGTTTACCGTGATGATTCATTGACGAGTTAGAGGGTTATCATGCGAACCGAACTACCAACTAAATGTTTTGTACCACTTCAGAAACTGAGGGTGAGGTTGGGCCTGTAAAATCGATTTAAGCCCCCCAGTAATTCATTACTGACCGTTCCAAGGCGGTAGTTCTGTTGTGGTTCTCTGTTGCCTGTTTTTGGTGTCAGAGTTTCTGTGATGTTTTACCTTATGTATGTTCTTATTATTTTTGGTTTGGTTTGGGTTGCTGAGTGGCCACCTTTTGGGAACAAGCTGCTCACTCGGTTGGCCATATGTTCTCTGTATCTTGATTATTTGTAATCTTAGTTGTTTCCAACTATGGTTTGAGGGCTGGATTTGGATTTTGATTGTTTCAGTTCCTGGTCGTTGCATACTTTTTACTTTTAAATCATATATAGCAGAAAACACTACTGACGTCTGCCAACAATATAAACTTATCTTCTTGCAAAATTAAACTTGGATTAAAGAGTTATCTCAATTTATCGTGAAACATTCAAAGTTGTTGTAAGAGTTGTCTTTCCTTTCGCGGCATAACAAATTGTTTCCAAAACACGACTCTGATGTGTGGTAATGACAAAAACGTCGGTTTTATTACCATGGTATTCTCCTTAGGAACATGACAGCAGTTTGAAGTTGAACAATTGTCAAATTACCTCCCTTGTAATTAAACAAATAACAAATTGGGAAGTCCAATAACACCAAAAGTTCTGCAGTGCTACGAATAATTTCTTTGCGAATCTTTTTATTTTACTCTTGTTAATTCATTTAACCTCTTCGTATGAATGATTTCTGCTCTTTTCAAGAAATACAGGGTGTGAAAAGGTCTATGGAAATCCAATGGTAAGCCAGTGTTACTGTTTCTACTGCCAACTTTTACCTGATTGTTTCTCTAAATCGCAAGGCTCGACTGCTTTGATTTTTTCGCTGTTTCTTACCCTTGCCGCGGACATTATGTCTGAAGAAAATAATCAGCTGAGCATTATATGGAATTTATAATTCAGCTTCTGAAAGTATGGTGACTTTAAGTTTAACCCCATCACAAAAGCAAGCGTTCTGGTCTCTAAAGTTTATGGAATATCGATGCGTTAAGGTGCTCATTCTGTCGGAATATCATAAACAGAGTAACTCAAAATGTCTAAATAAGAGTATATACCTTTACCTTTAAATAAATTGGGCGTATACATTGTATGCGTTTCTTTTGACGTTCAGTATATATATTGGAAGAAATAAATTTAGCAAGTTTTCTAAAGGGATGTGAATTTTTCTTTAGGGATAGTATTCCCAGGTTGTTGATCGCATATAGTTAGTTTAAGTTTGGAAACTGCGATTACATCGAACTTGGATTATAAAGGTGGCTTAACGCACGTTTGACGCCACTTTAAATGAAATCACTCTTTGTGCGGGCTGACAAACAATTCAACAAAGAAAACTGTCAAAGTGCTTTAGAAAGGTTTTAACTGGGTCCTTGGACAAGAAAACCGTAAATGGGTGTGCAAATAAACGCATAAGAAGCCGGCAATGGGGCCCGTTAGTTTGACGTTAACTTGGCGAAAAATTAAACCGCCGTTTTAAACATGATCAATTGACGTTTCGACTCGAACCTTTTTGCGTGTTACTACTGTTAACTCGGGGAACACTGTCATGCAAAAAGATTACCCCAGGTAATCCATTTATTTTAAGACAACGACCAAAACCTTCAAAGATTTGAATGGATGCGTCAAGTTTACGTTATAACGGAAATTGATAAAATCTGTAGATGTGCAATGATCCTTATGCGCACTTAGAGAAGAGAAACTTTAAGTTCAATATTGCCGATGTCAAGAGTTTCTGATCGATTTAAAAACTGGCGTCAGAACGACGTAACTGTCGAAATTACTGTGGTTAAATATACGGGAATAGCGTCAATTTACAGCAACAAAATGCTTGAAAGTTTTCTGATAATTTAGAAGCCACGACATTGCAGTTTGTTTCAAGATTTTGGAACAGTTTCTTTTCGGTCACTTTTGCTCAGTCTCAATTGCTTTGTGAATGCCATTTTGACGGCGTCATAAGCACATTTACGTTTATCATGGTAACAGTATTTTAGCACACAGCACTGTGTCCTTGTTCACAAATGTCTACACCGCCGCAAATTGACTCTGATGTTAGATTTGAAGATGCAACAGCGCTTGAAAAAGATGAGTTGCATAAAAGATATATGGCACTTTTTGGGTTAAACCCTTGGGTACAAATGCGACGCGATTCTGCTCTATAAATAAACTTTCGATCTTCATTTTTATGTTTCTGGTACTCAAAATGATACCTTACGTAGCGGAATAAATACCATTTTCCACTTTTCTAATGTGTCTGAATTATACACTATTTTTTAAAAAAACTTGCTAGATTTATTTCCCTCAGTATATACTATTATGTATTATATTCTGTTTGGATGAATGCGAATATTAATACTATTTACATTTTCAGGTGAATGAATATATTTAATTTTAAACACATATTTTTAGCGGTTACTTAATTTTGGCGATATGGCGGCTTAGAGAAAGAGCGCTGAAATATAAATCTGCCAACATTATATACATTTAATACATATACATACGCACAGCATAGCAGAAGTTCAGTTATAAAGGAAATCTTGATGATTATATACCGTTCCATTTAACTATACATGGTGCATCCCATCATAGTGAAGAAACTGCGTACTTGTACTTCTACAGGTGTGAACCAATATGGTATACGCGGGTAATATGGGGAAATTTCATTATCAATTAGTAACTTTTAATATTCTTAGTATATTTTTACATCACAAACGGTATCAGAAAGTAAAATTCTTCATTTTTAAAACGTGTTTTAATTTTGATTCTAGCACTAGTACGAAATGGTCTTTTTTGGGTGATTATCTAGAGGTATATAATTTAATTAAACAAATAACAAATTCTCCGCAAAACAACTAGGGCACACGAATTCGAACGCTCATTTCGAATCAAATTGATACAAAATGTTATGCATCACAAATGGATCAGATAAGAGGAAAGAATATATTTTTATTTGATGTAATTTTTATTAGTCTAGCTAAATGATAAAATGGTCTTTTTTCAGTATTTGTTCAAATTTTAATTGATGATTTTTGTATGCCGTGCGTTTCCGTCAAAACTTCGGCGACAGACGACGCGGCTTTAGGTAATAGCCTTGGGCGAAGATTATATATATATGAAGAGTATGATACACAATTTATGATTGGATATTGTAGCAATGAATTTTCAAGTAGCTAAATTATGCAAATGTAGGTTCATCCAGCCTACTTGAAACTAAAAGGTGAAAGAATATTTTTTTCTGCTCCAGAGCTGCCGTATAATGTAGACCAAAGTTTTCTGATGTAAGAATAAAATTGAAGCCGCGCATCTGAGAAATAATTGATGCGAACATATTCAATTCTCAGTCTTTGATCCGGTCTAATTAGCTTTACATGAAGACGAAAAGTCGATCGGCAAACTTTTTTTAACTTGTGAAATAATTTATATCACTGGTGCCGAATTGAAAGACAATTATCTTATAATTGTATATTGCCAATTAATAAATGAATTTCGGTGCGTTCCGCCAAAATATTTAGCTACTTGTTCTGCCACTCATGTTGTTATATTATTTATAACCTGAGAAATAAACAATTTGATTTGAAATTTAGCTTTTGCTCAGTAGTTGCTCATTAACGATTGTTTTTGCGAGGCAAAGAGCCACACTATAAGTCTCTCTCTCTCTCTCTCTCTCTCTCTCTCTCTCTCTCTCTCTCCATGTATCTGTAATCATTTGTCTGAATTCGCCTTAAAATCAGTAGTATGTTAGCAAAACAGTTTTACTACTTCTGTTTATTATGAACTTTATGAAATTGTATTAGCTAGTTGTCTTTACATTATCAAGCTAATTATTTATTTATTGTTATTTTTTTCTTTTTTATTTCTTATTTTTTATTTTTGCAATGTTATTTTTCAGTATCTTTTTTTTTTAATTTATTTTTATTTCTCAATTTCTTTCCAAGGGATGCCTGCTTTGGTACATAAGAAGAATCTATTTTTGCTTATTTGTTGTTTGGGTTTGAAAATAAACATTCGGTGGACTTCAGATGTAGTATAGTTTTCTTCGTAAGAACCAGAAAACTGTATACTTTTGTAGCGTTAAATTATTTTTGTTTGTTGGCTTTTTTTCACAGACGGTCTCCATGTTAACACGTTTTTGTTTTCTCATATGTTTAAAGTGAAAATACTTCAACAAGGCTCAAATTCGATTATTACTCTTTGTCAATTTATGTAACTTGGGTATTCATCGTTGAATAAACAATACAAATGACACGGCACGCGTCCACAGTACCGTGTCACAATAAATGTCCCATGACATGACAAAACAAAGTGACATGTGCGACCAGCGAAGACTCAGATCCGCCTGGACCTTCGCCCATTCTGATTAGAGACTCCGCTATGCGCTTAGTCTAAGCTACCTACATGCCGACAGCATGTCTCTTCGTACTTGGCGGATGCCCAGACTGATCTGAGTCTTTGCTAAGCGCACATGCCACTTTGTATATTGTGTTTTGTCGCGGTCAAATATATATTGTCCAAAGACGACGAAGGCGATATGGGAAAAGACCTTTTTCACATTGTTTCCGCCCATGCGCCTAACGCTCAGATAACGCGTCTTATCTCGATAAATGGCGAGATTTCACAAACATGTGGTAAATAAAACGAATGATAATTTACCTTTTATTTTCTTATTATTACATTGAAATTAATAGTGTGAATGGCTTGAGATTAATATATATTACTCAAAACTATATGTCAGAGCGCGTAGAAACAAAATCATGAAATAACTGATGATGGATGGTTGATTTGTGATTTTACGTCCTGTTCAACAGTATTTCAGTCATATCAAGACGATGGCAGAGTGATTATGACAGGCTGTGTGCAATGGAACACCTTTTACGGTCTTGGTCTGCACTGTTTGCCTATGCTCTATATATGGGACGCCAGGCATTAATGGGTTAATTTATTTATCACCTGGTTACTTTCATATACCATTCGATTTATTTCTTTATTTATTTTTTCACCGAAGTACAAACTTAAAGTAATCGTATTGTTTGTTTGTTAGTTCGGTCGGTTTGAAATTTCATCTACGATACGAAACAGAGACTCAAATAATGAACGAATCCTTTCAGTTGTCTTCTATCGTATAGTTTTAGAATCATCTCCCAAAAAAAGAAAAAAAGTTGAGTTGTAACACTGACTCATGTATTATACCTACCCATTCTACCGAAATTAGATTTTTCATCAACTCACTCGGGAATGAAATTCAGTTAAAGCCATAAAGTTCAAATTTTTATCATGACGGAGATAAGAGTATTTAGCCTTAGGGATTAATTTGACACCTGCGATTAGCGCCTGTTGTCGTCTAGTTTCGGAGAACTGCCGAAAGTTATCCGGAGATTCTACCTGTATAGCTGTAAGAAATCAATGGTCAGTATTAAAAACGAATATTCTGCCAGATGTATAATCGATTCGATGAGGCCATTCTAATAGATGCCTAAATGTATAATTTTATACAAAAGTCTCACAAATTGCATTTGTCGATAGACCAAGATGCAGTGCTCTATATAAAAGCCAATCGGTTTTGAGGAGACATCTTGTTATTGGTCATTTCCTAAGTCTCTGTTTTAAATTGGTCTCAATGCACTACATCCCCTAAGTCTGGCACCCTGTCTACAATACTACCGTTGTTCTATAACAGAAACCTCAATAAACATCGGGAACCAAGATACACACCAAGGTAGTGAATTTACCGGAAATATCTCTATTTTTCATTGGTCACTATGCACCACATCCTCCAAAATGCGGCCGATAGAATAACCGAAACGCATAAAACACCGGATCGAACCTGAATTTACCGAAACGCACTTAAACTAATACTTTTCCTTTGCATCTAGGGCAGACTGTTGGGCCGTGCAGAGCTGCAATAGCTGGTTAATCTAAAATTTCTTCATTTGCTGGAGCCAGGGTGTCTAATAAACGCCAAAATTGACCTGCGCAAAAATGTCATTTTCAGTAATCCGCAAAATTTGGATACCGCAGTTGACAAATGTTTTACAGTGTAGGTGAAGCATATTTGTCCCTCTTTCCCATTGAGATTAACTTTTAACGGAAAGTTTTCTGTACGCAAATACTTTCCTTCATGTGCAGACTCCATTTTTGAAGGTTTTTTTTTATCCAGAGGAGCATATAGGAAGTTATAAAAGCTGTAGCCCTTTGTTGGGGCATGACGGAAAATAAAGAGGTGTACTCAGACACCTTAAAGTACACCCTGTTTTATCAGCCTACAATATATTCACCCCACAAACTTGATTTTCAAATTTTATCTATTTGAACGAATTATTCACATACATGCAAATACATTTCCATGGACACCAACTATTCATAAAAATGGTTGATTGTTTTGGGTTTAACGGTCCTTTGTGACAGTATTTTAGCCTATATCGGGCCGCCTCCCAAAGAGAGGGAGAAAGAAGTGAGAAATGACAGACGAGAGAAAAAATGTCCAAACAACCCCCACCCGCACCCAACCAAGCACATAAGGCCCCTGCCCTACTATTATCCAAACCAGTAGGACGCCCCGGCACTGCAAGTTGCATGCAGCACCATCGCACCACCCGACCACCCTCCAAAAATGGATTCAGAAAAGTCATAGTAATCTTTTCTTAAACTGTCTTTCAAAAATATTTGCAGAATTTAGACCAATGATTAGCAGAAATTTCACATACCGTTACTTGAACAATTTACACAAGGATATATGAGATAAAAGCATAAAGACCACTTTCATATGGACACACTTGGTGTCAGGAGGTGCAGTCAAATATCCGTTCCGCTTAGCCGCTGGGATACCATCGTCACGAGAAATGGAACAATAGCATGAACAATTTCAGTATTGAAGGAAAAGAGAAAACAAAGAAAGGAAGAAGACTCGATAGCTAAAGAGAATCAAATAGCAGACAGTTATGGTACCCTCCACGGGGAAAGATAAGAATGATATTTATATAACATACATACACCTTGCAGATATATCAGAGGGGTTAAAGATAATGATTCCAACATGTTAAGTCGTGTTCACAATTTTTGACAGCCAAATAACATTAGTTTACTGATTAAATCGCTAGATCTGAGAATGATTCTTAATAGCCTTAATAATTGGCATGGTTTTCGTCTCCGAAACTCTAGCCTAAAGAGTATCAATCAAAAACTGACTCGAGGAATAAATGCACAAGGTAAGCGTGAATTTAATATGAGTGCCAGTTGGACCGACTCATATAATATCTTAAGCTCCCTACTATAGCCGGTATCACATAAAGGCGGCTCGCGTGTCAGCATAACACTCTACCACGTTTCAAAAGACGCCGGCATGTATTGTTAGGTTGTGTCAGCTTCTCAGCAAGCACATAAGGTTGAAATAACATTGAATCGACGTTATTGCATAAAAATCAGTGCCATGCGCTATTTTCAAACGCGCATTTATTGGCAAAAAGCCGTGTATTAACAAACAAATCTACGCGCTGTTTATGCACAAATATGCGACTTTTTATATGCAAGATTCAGGGCCAATACTCCATTAATACAGAAGCAAGCGGAACGTTTGCAGTTGTAGGTATCGTAAAACACTTGAACGCAAGAGTTATACGATTTCGGATAAGAGCGACTATGGGTTACCTCTGAAATCAGTAATCGGTAAAATGTCAGCCCAAAAGTCAGTAATCAATATAATTTAAGGGCAAAAAAACAGTAATCAGTTAATTTGTGGCCAAATCAGTAAAATTACATATCGCAGCATTTCTCTCTACCGTATGACAATGATGCATACTGTGAACACTACTGACTTACTATCATAATACTCTTTTTATTCAAAGATGATACTTTAATACATAGAAAGACAAGTTTTCTATGTATATATGATACAGATGCATTTTTATAAAGAAATGCATGCAATAAAATGTGACAAACATCTACTTTTTTCAAATAAGACAGAGATTGTGACTCAGTTTGATAAAAAATGACAATGACATACAATGCAGCAATCTGTTAACTCTTTGCAGGATAAACAGTTCATGCTCATGATCTAGTATGTCCCACTGTGCCATCTCATCTGCTTGTATTAGAAGCCAACCTTAAATAAGTCCAATTTTTTTCCACAATACTGGTGGCAGACCTTATTAAAGCAACGACTAAATAACATATCTTAGTCTTGTGATCAATTGTTATGAGTTTATTATACTGATTATCATAATAACATTACTTGTGTATCATGACAAAGTTGCAAATACATCTTCCATGTACCCCTAGAATAATAACGCGTTATGCTTATGTATTTAGGTCCCCTCGAACCCCACGTTTATTTATGCAAATATTGAGATCAAAATGCCTAAGGCCATACCTTGTGACGGCCTCTTTGATTCCTGAACACCTTTTTTTTTAATTTCACCAAGTTGTCTGTGCATGTTCCTGCAGGTATTTTTGTTCGTAAAACGTTCAAATGATGAAGAATATCTAGTTCTAAAAAAGAGGCAACACACTTCACGAACGCCATTACAGTGACTGCTAAGGATTAGAATAGAGTTTTATTATCTGTAAATAATTGAGACACAGTCTTTTAAGTGACTGACAGGGGATGCAACCACGATTTCAACATTTGTGAGGACATACTGTAACATTGAAGTGGACTAATAACGATTTTTCGCCGATTTCGGTAACCGCTAATCACATGCGACGCCACTAACCAGTAATTTTTCACTAAAAGTTCGCTAATCAGTATATTTTTCGGCCAATTCCATCAATCACTAAACACAAGCGAAGCCGCTAACAGGTAAAATTTCCTCTAAAATTCACGCTTATTAGTACTTTTTGGGCCAATATTTGCTAATCAGTGAACCCCATTGAGACCCTAAAGAAAATGCAGGCGACATCGAGTATAAATTTTAATGAACATGAATTTGACTTGTCATCTACTGCTACAAAAACAAAAACACACACAAAAAAAAAAATACAAAACACACACACACACACACACACACACACAAAAACAAAAAAAAAAAAAAAAAAAAGAAAAAAAAAAAACGAAAAAAAAAAAAAAAAAGATAGCTAACCATGACCATGATCTGAAATAAGGATTGTAATAGGAATACATAGTACGTGTAGGTATCTGCTAGGTCTATTACCTAGCCGATACCTACACGCACTATGTAGGTATCTGCTAGGTAATAGACCTATGTAGGTATCTGCTAGGTATTAGACCTAGCAGAAACTTACACGCAATACAAAATCCTATCAGATAATAGACCTAGCAGATACCTACACGCAATACAAAATCCTATCAAATTCCTCGTTTCAGGCCATGGTCAGCTATCGTGATTTTCTAAAGCGTTTAAGCAGCAGTTCACAAATCAAAATCATGTTTACTTAAGTATTCAGTCGATGTCGACTGCACTTTCATTTTCATGATATTCGAATTGGCATAGCTCTTGCGTACAAGTCCTTTATTGATATCTGCAACTGCTAACTTGCCGCCTGTTTCTTTATTGATGAAGTATTGCCCTGAATCCTGCATATGATAAGCCGCAAAGCCGTGCATCCACAGCATAAATCTCCTTGTTAATACATGGCTTTGATAGCGTACGACGCAGATTTTATGCAATAACGCCGATTGAATGTTGTTTCAACGTAACGTACCCAGTGAGTTATGATACAACAACATCCTCTGGCATATCCATTGGCAGTAATCTCGTACAGTTAAGCATTGCTAAACTTTTTGTTCTACTTCTTGAATTACACTGTGTCTGGATCCCAAAGAAACGTCTCAGCATTTGAGCCGCGACACGACAAAGCAAACAATGTGGTTGTGCTCTCAGTGCAGACTCAGTCCAGCCTGGGCATCCACCCAGTCTGATCAGAGTCTCCGCTGTCCGCATGGAGGTAGCTTAGACCCTTAGCTATCATTTGAGCACTTAATGAAGAGTCTGGTCAACCTGGGCGGATGCTCAGGCTGATCCGAGTCTGCGCTGGGCGCACAACAACTTTATTGGTTTTGTCGTGTCGCGGCTCATTTGTTTTGCAATGACGTGCAAATACCATACTTACGGTTGATTTTGAATTGCCAGAACCAATACCCAGTAGCAGGTTCGGGCTTATCTACTCTGCGATAATTCATGATAAATCCTTCTGGTAAAGAATGAAGTCTTAAACTTGACCGATATTGTATCTTCACTCGGTAACTGTAAGATTTCACCGGTCCGACAGGTTTGTTGAGATTACAATAATTCTCGTCCCCAGTAGTGAGATGAAATATACGAAATGTTGAACCTTTGCTACACTCAAGATCAAATTCTTCAAATATTAGTTCAAGATACCACAGGTCTTTCTCAGGTCCCAGTCCGATTTCCTTAGGAAAAATATCCCAGGAAATATATTCATACTCATATTGTTCGCCAAGAAAAGATCCGGTTCCCAGATATGCGGTTTTCTCGCTACAAAGGATCACTTTATCTTGCTTATGTTTGCAGAAAATTATATCTGAAAATAACAAAATATCTATATTGTTTTCTGTTACATCTAACAGTGATCTCAATTACGGTATTTATTGGTTTAAACAATATTTTATTAATGAATCTTCGTATACAACATAAACATTTACACGTATACACGTGATTATATGGTACAGGATCTGATAGGAAGCTTAAAGTTTATATAAATCATCTCCTGACACGGTATTTATTCGTTTATTAGACTAGAGTTTTCCCTTCCAAAACAATCCCAAAAATCTAGATCCGTCTTATAAGACGGATATAGATTTTGGGTATTGTTTTGGAAAAGAAGACTATCTATAAGCCAGTTACACAATAAACAGAGAGATAAATTATTTGAGAATTACAAATAGGTTTGAGTAAGTCACACTTTTCTATAGTATTAATTTCAGGTACGGGAGCATTTCATTTATAATTCGAGGGGAGCATCGCATACAATGTTTGCCATGCTCCGATACTAATGATGTCATAGTTCCGTTACCACAGCATCAGTGGAAAAACCAAATGTGGTGCTTTGTTCTTTAGCAGAATGACGTCTTGATGATGTCACTTTAACATCAATATGAAGTCTTAGCTGCCATGGTAATAGATCTATGACGTCATTGGTATCGGAGCATGACAAACAATGTATGATATGCCTTGCAAAGTTTTCAATGACATTGAAAGCTGCAAATCTATCAACAGAAACTTCAGAATGAATTTTCTCAAGTCGTTTGATTCCGTGTTAAAGAGGGACCCCAGCTATCTCACTGATCTGCCAGTTATCCCAGAGTACAGTCCATTAATCTCCAATTTATTGTCAATTTCATTATTAGTGCTAGTCAGCAGCAGGAGGTAGCTGATTAATGGATTTATACTGACCAGCTGTGAGGCTTAGCAGACTGAAAGGTGATAAAATTGTTGAGCAATTGTGCCCAAAACTTTTTCTAATCTGGGTTTTTTATCATGAATATTTATGTAATTTTGCTTGATTGAAGGCTTGGGCTGAAAGTAAAAAGACATATATATAAAGGAAGAATATGTGACGAAATGGCCTATTTCAAGCTACAGGAAAAGGATCTTTCAAATTTCTTTCTATTTCTGCTTGAAGCATAGGTTGCTCCTTGTAACGAATTCCATTATGAGTTATATATAACGAGAGCCCACATCCTTTTTCTTTTCTTATTTTTTTAGCAAAAATAAGGAAAATAATATCTTCCTCTACTACAACCATTATTTCCTAAAAAAAGTGTGATTTGCTGCTTTAGTTTATTGCATGCGCTTGCAACTAATAAAAAAAAAAGTACTTGAGCTGACAGTGGATTTTGTTTGCCACCACAGAAAACTGTTGCTGTTTGGACTATTCTGTACATAAAGATTATGATGGTTTGCCTGGGTATTTAACCAGGGGTCAATCCATTAGGGGCGTTTGTGACAATTTTGTCGATGTAGTTCGATCGGGCCAAAAAATCGAACTTGACCGAGATTTTATTCCTGTCTTGGTTATCTGCAAGTTTGATGAAGATCCAACTAAAACTGGTCGTTTCAATCTAATTAAGAAAACCCATACCCACACTTGATGTTTTATTTTTCAAATAAGCGAACTATTGGCATTTGATGTTCTGAAGTGATGCTGAAAATTTTATTGGACTTCACGAAGAAAGTCCGTAGTCATCCAAACAGAACAGTGAAAATAATATCGAGTTGGAAACACCTCATTTGATTACATATATGGAAAGAAACAGCAGCGACCTTATTTTTCTAGAGCTATGAATGAAAAAATATCATTTGCATAGAAATGTTTCATCTGTTAGAAAAATGGTTTGTCTGAAAGTTTGTTGTAAATATACTCAAATCGATATCAAAATTTCTATCATTTATCCCATTGCATATTTTTGGCAAAAAAACTTTCACAAACTCCCAGCCACGTACAGATAATTCCAGTCAAAACATTTCATTATCACCTCTATCCAGACCAACAAATGGCATCTCAGAGGGACTGTGCTGACAGGTCAGAGATTAATTTATCAAACATCTGGCTTTATATCAGATTCTTCCTGGAAGAATGGGGTCCCTCTTTAAGACTGGATTACATATTTGTTGTACTTTTGCAGAAGGACAGCCCCGTCTTATTGTCAAATAGATACGGTATAATTCATGGCCAAGTTGGTTTTGATAACTCAGAAGCGATAATGACTTGGAAGAGTAAGGAGCCAGCTTCTTAAAATTACGATATTTGAAAACCCAGGCCGATACTTTTAATGTTTCAACTTTTGGCGTTTACTTATATACAAGCAAAGAATTTAACTTCTTACGCTCTTTGTTTTCTCTTTATCTTGTTAAAGGCCAGCTAACGGTTTCAGCTAAACAGGCCCTGAGGTTATAAAACTTGAGTACATTCTCAAACTCAAAATAAAACACACTGAATGGCTGCTTCCGAGCACATGCTTGGAAGCAGCCAATCAGTGTGCTATATTTTGAGTCTGAGATTATTCTCAAGTTTTATAACCTCGAACCTGTTTCCAAAACACAAAAGACGGCAAACAAAGCAAAAGGCCATGGGAAAGAAACCATGAGGTTGGCTCTTTCCCTATCAGCTAAATTATGCATATAAAGTCAAAGACCAAAGAAAGCCCTCAATGACAATGATACTAAACCAACGCACAAACAGAGAGAGAGAGAGAGAGAGAGAGAGAGAGAGAGAAAGAAAGATAGACCTTAAACAGCAGATTGGGTTGTATACTTTGAACCAGACAACAATAAAATCCAGTTTTCACTCATACGTCTTTTTTTGACTTTCATGATTCGACAATTAAAATGTACAGAACTGTAAATAAAAACTAAAGTTTTACCGTTTGTGTAGTATCTTGCTCGAAAACCTCTTCCATGTTGTTTAATTGGTGAGTCAATTGCCCAAGTTCTAAAAATTATTCGTAAATCATGAAGAACTGAACGACAGTAGGTTATTCTATCGTTGTACGAAGCATCAAACACGCAGATTGGTATATCCGCCTCACTGTGCAGAAAATCGGTGAATATCAAAGAGTCTTTAAAAGTGGAATCAAAAACGTATATTCTATCAGTTTTGTCCGAAAATCTTTGTTGGTCTGCATCTATGATAATGCTTTCCTAAAATCAAATGAAACAAGAATAGTTATTAAATGTGACAGTGGTATCGAAATGTTTTTTCTTTGATTATATACATACAATAGACACTGAATAATACTGAAAAGAGAAAACACGCATGTGAGTAATGTTTTAAATTTAGTCTAAAAGAGACCAACAGGAAATGAGCCACAATCATACGATTTTATGCTAACGGATACAGTGATGATCCAACCTTATTGCCATAAAGTCACCATAACATAATATGAAATAAGTTTCAGTGTACTGTGTACAGTATTCATGCCTGCTAACTGTACTTTAATATTTATGAGTGAGACAGATCCCTAGAAATTTGACTTCTTATCCTGAACACAAATGTTTAGTGGAAGGTCTGTAGTTTTGTACGAATGACTACCTAAACATAACTGAATCTATCATCAAAAGATGCAGTCAAACCGCATTTTCCTACTGCCAAATCAGGCCCAGAGGTTATAAAACTTGAGTACATTCTAAAACTCGAAATAAAGCATACTGATTGGCTGCTTCCGAGCTCATGCTCGGAAGCAGCCAATTAGGGTGCTTTATTTTGAGTTTGAGATTATTCTCAAGTTTTATAACCTCAAACCCTGATGTTTTCTTCTATTCAGATGGATTGTGCCTTTTCTTTTTTTCTGATAGATTTCTGTTTTCTGACACAAGTGTTGTAGATAAGTGCATGCATGGAAGACTATCAAAGTCTGTCCTTTACATCGATAAAATGAGGCTTTATGTACATATTTATGAGACGTTTTTCCACTGAGGTCATATATTTTTCAAAAGTATTTATGCCAATGTAACCTGCTCTTATACGTCTTAATAATAGCGCTATGCGCAGTGCACAGTCTCGTTATCCTTTGTGTGTGAATAAAATGATGGTCAAGCGTGACCTTGAATTTATGACATATCTTATCTGCAGATAACTGTGTTTTAATACGTACCTCAAAAATATTTAATGAGATGTCTGTGAAAATGATGCTAACAAATCCTTCATCAACTGAGGCGAATTTCCAGGACCACACATAACCTGGTATATAGTGAAAGGGATATCCAAAACTAACAGCGATAAGACTGTTATATATCGTTGTCATATTCTTTATGTGTGTTCCTTCCAGAAGATAGGATGACGCAGCAGAAACTTCACTATCTACATCTGAAACGAGGAAGATATCTAAAATCTATCCCAAATATTTATGTGTAAGTAGGTTTCCAAAACTATGCTTTCGCCATGCGCATATTTGCAGAATTACCCCCCCCCCCCCCCATGATTGTCGCAACTACACAGTCATTAACATGTTTTGTGATTTTATGGTACTCTTATGACTGCTGCCGGGAATCTGATAGAGTTTCACTAGCCGAAAGACCATCGATAAAGTGCGCTTATCAGAGCTCCAGTTCAACATTGGAACATTGCGTGTCTTTCGTGAACTTGTTTCAATTTTTCCGTGTATGTGTGCTTCTTTCCCTATTGGTTTCGAGAGCGGGATGTGGGATTTGATTATATTAATTCCTGATCATTGCCTATCTTTTTACTTTATGTTTGGCTTCATGTTATTCTTGCCAAAACTAAGCAGTTTTGTTTAGCATTGGTCCATCTTATTCTTTTTTTTTCTTCTTTTCAGTATCTTGGGTCGGTTGTGGTTTGTGACCTATTCTGTATACGTTTTAAAGCTGACATTAAATCGTTATAAATGCATGCAGAAGTGGTGGTATTGGTGAACGCGCTATATTACCAATCTAGGGATTGCAGGCTTGATCCCCCGCTCCTCTGGTCTTTTGGATGATACTTTAACCCGACGTCCCGTCTCTATATGACATATGTGCTGGTGGGACGTTGAACCAGGGTTCAATCACTCACTTACTCTTAAGGCATGTAAAAGGATTACTTTACAAAGAAAATAAAAATATATTCGTATGTCATATTAATTAAGATTCTGTTCCCTGGTCCTTTGAAATCTTAGAATCATTCTTGTAAATCTGAAACTTGCGTTAGGAGGCTTGAGAATCCTTTCACATGACTTTGCCACTGATCATGAAACACAGCAGAAGAGAGTGATTGTCCTAATTTCTGTCTCGCTTGTGTTTCTTTTTTTCCTGAGGATCAATTTCAAAATGAGTTTCTCTATCACTGAAGGAGTCGTGATCTTGTTTTACATTATAGGACTAAATTCTCTCTGTTGGATGTTTATTGATGCATAAACGACGGCGAACCATTATTAAGTTGAAAGGCTTTATGTCACATTTGAATGGGATTCTCCCGCGTTTAACATCCATAAAATCACAAAAAGGAAATTCATCCCTTATAATTCAAACTTTATCGATGATAAAGGATATTTTCTGATGTATAGTGCATTGGTAACGAAACTAAATACGGCTTTGTCTAGTGATTCAAATTTTTTTGTTTCTAAGTAGAGAAAGTCGAGAACGCTAAAAAATAGTCCATGTTTTAAACAAAAACACTGTCGAGGGCGCTGTCATATATAAGGTGTTACCTCTAACTTTTGGTCATAGCAAATGTCATACACATGCTTGCTTAAGCATCTTGCTTACTGTCAAATCCTGATACTTTTGAAATTGTATTGTAGTATATGTATGTAATTTATAGTTAATAAAATATCGTTTAAACTAAACTAAGTCATCTCAAGAAACACTTTAGGCTTAAAAATTGCAGAGAACAAAAGCGTCCTGTCAACAGGATTTACGCGCTAATAAAAGGCTGTTGGAATCATGAAAAACGTATTGCTGCTGCTCTTCTTGCTCACCTAAACTACAAAGTCTTGACACAACAACTTGGTTGGCATCAAAAACGAGTCTCTTGTAATAGCGGCTTGGTGACTCGTCATACCATACGCATGTCTCTTCTTCTGGGTCATATTCTATTATGAAACAGTATTTGCTCCACTCCTGACATTCGAGGATGCAGTTTGCTGCTGATGATATATTCCTCAAAACAAAAGGTTCAGCATGTCCTCCAGGAATGAAGGTATTCTCTGTCAAAACCCATTCGCCAGTTCCTTGATCGCCACATTCATTTGTCGTACGCTCTGTATAATAAGACAATAAAGAATGTATAGTTTTGTTAAACAATCTTTATATACACTAGGGTATATAATGCCGAAAAGTATTCTAAAGCCACGACATCATGGCAAATGCTCGCAGTCTTGCTCGGAAAAAAAAAGATTTTATTCATGAAGTATATTTGGTGTGCTATTTATACATAAATGGATGTATATATTGTCTGGTCATTAATTCTGTTCGAAGTTATTTTTTCTCTCTTCATATGTTCTTTTAAATATTCTGTACCCGAAAGAACCGTTCTCCCTTTAACCGAATTTAAACTAAATATATCTTTGACACCTTTTTAGAGGGCCTCCCTTGGTCGGTAGTGTTTATGAGGCAAATTTTCTTTTAAACTGCACACTTGCACACCTTAAAGTGTGCTCTAATGACCAAACATTTTATACTTATTTGCAACCGCTGGTATTAACTCGTCTACGCCTTGGTGCTTATTCAATAATAGTTTAGCCACTTGCTTGCATTATACCTAGCCTTATACATCCTATCAGCTCAAGTCTTAGACATTTCAGCCCTCTTGTGTCGATGGCTTGTACGGGTCGAATTTTCAGATATCTAGTTGTACCAGGATTCACAAACAAAAACGTTTGACCACTGTCGTATGGTAAAGATACATCCAAACTGAAATTCTGAAAAAAAAAAGAATTTTCTGTTCCAAGATCAAGTTTTTAAATTTTTGAATAAGTATTAATGTTATATGACATAAAGTTTGTTATTATAGGGATCAAACATAATTTTTCATGCATCTATATTTGCCAGGTCACGAGACAGCTGTTGAAAACCGAGGCCAAAAGCCAAAGGCCGAGGTTTTCAACAGCACCCCCCATCCCACGAATTACCTGGGACATGTTAATGCCATGAAAAATAATGTCTGATCGATCGATCATTATTGTTTAACTTCAGCCACAATCCTACAAAAATACCAAAAATGTTTGGGCAATATTTTTCGACCGCATCGCCATTAACTTGCTGATTACTACACACAATATAAGTTTCTATAGAAATCCTCGTTTCAGGCCAAGGTCAGCTATAATGAATTTTTGTCTAACCTTTAGTAGCAGTTTACAAGTCAAAATCATGTGTACTAGATTTTCCTCTTCGACGTCGTTCTCTTTTCAAGTTTTACAATATTCGAATCTATTTAGCCCTAGCAACAAAGTCTCTTATCGATAACTGCTGCTTTAAAGAATAAATAACTTCATAATAATAATAATAATAATAATAATAATAATAATAATGAAACAACACTTACAATAAAAATAATAATAACAATGACAATGATGATGAAAACCATGGCCCACAATTTCTCCTGATCAGAACTGCAATGTAAACCCTTTGCAGTAAGTTTGACCTCAAAGCGAACAGACCTTTGACGATCGATGCCTAATCGATGATATTTTAGCATGCAATTAGTCTGTTTAACGTGTGTTAAAATTGCTTCTGATTGGTGGAATGAACTTTCTTAACAATCTTGAAAGTTTATTGCTCTTAATGAATTCAAGAAGGGAAGCAGGCATTTTATCACAAATATAATGTAAAAATGTTTATGAAATAAACAAACATAAATTCCGCATCCCGTCCACAACACCAAATGGGAAAGGAACGAAACACAGAAGGTGAGAATATTAAATGTAAGGCCACACATGCAGAAACCTAAGTCAACTGTACGACTTGTGTATCAGTTAAGCCCCCAAATATTGATGTTTTAAATATCATTTAAGCCGCGACATGACATAACCAACAATGTGGTGTGCACCCAGTGCAGACTCAGATAAGCCTGGGCATCCGCCCAGTCTGATAAGAGTCTTCGCTGTCCGCATTGAGGTAGATTAGACCCTTAGCTACCCTTTAAGCGCTTGGTGGAGAGTCTAATTAAAATAGGCGGATGCCCAGGCCAATCTGAGTCTGCACCTGGCGCACAACCACTTTTTTGTTTTTTTTCGTTACGCGACTCATTTGTATTGGGTTTCTCTGAAGACGAAGCACTTCCACAGTGATTTCCTCTCTTAACGGAAACAATTTGCTCATAGGAAAGCATTCTTTTGTCCACAAGAGTTGATCCACTTTGGAGAAAATGACAAAAATTCAAATTGCAGAGGTACTACCAATGATTTTGTATTCACACACTATAAACAGTTAACGAGTAATATTTTCTTACCATTAGTATTGAGTTAGTACTGGTGGAATTGTGTTGAACAAACTCGACAGAGAATTTATATACGCCCATTCCCCTCGCCTTAGAAGACATCTCTGGCATATAGGTATTGTTATAAAGTTCCCACCAATTATATATTGTAATTCCTTCTATCTTTGTCGCAACTATTAGGTCGACCTACAAACAAAATCACAAAACTAAAGACATAGTTAACCATAAAAGTCCATAAGTGTCAATTAAAATCACAGAAGGAAAATACACGAAGTCCCTAGTGGTCATTCCAAACAATAAATTTGCAATGACTCATACTATAACATAAAAGGAAAACAAAACGAAACGGGCCTTGACACCAAGCTAATTATCAGATGCAAATTGTCTACAAAAAAATTCTGAAACCTTGTTTTGAAAGTTAAGATACAGTCGAGGTTAATTTTTCTCCTAATCCAAGGGACTTGACATTTTACTTTGAAATACTGTAATTTGAGATACAAGACAATGGAAAAAATTGTTGACGAGCTATTTACAGCTTTGCCCATATTTGAGCCGCGACACGACAAAACCAACAATGTGGTTGTGCGCCCAGCGCAGACTCAGATCAGCCTGGGCATCCGCCCAGTCTGATCAGAGTCTTCGCTGTCCGCATGGAGGTAGCTTAGACACTTAGCTACCCTTAAAGCGCTTAGCGAAGACTCTGATCAGACTGGGCAAATGCCCAGGCTGATCTGAGTCTACGCTGGGCGCACAACCACATTGTTGGTTTTGTCGCGTCGCGGCTCATATTTGTCATCCTAAACTTCAAATCGTGGAAGTAAGCATTACATTTAAGGTAGACGAATACTGAATAGAAATATTGGCGGGGCATTCAAACCATTATACCGTCTAAATAACCAAAGAGCTATAAAACATTTGGGTAAGAAAAAAACAATTTTCACCGTTTTGTTTTCCTAAAAAAAACAATATTTTGTATTTCTACATATTATTTTTAAACATTTTCCATTAAAATTCATATCTCTGGCACATGAATGCACTTTCATCTCAGCAAATCATATAATCTGTAATATATGATATTTGAAACAAACTGATAACAAAAAATTGCAGTTTTCTTGTTAATAAGTATATTTTTACATTCTTTGAAAAAAATGCAAGAAAATTGAATTTCATGAAAAACGTCATGAAAAATATTATCAATCGATGGGGCATGCTTATGCGTATTATTTTAGTAAAACTTACGTCGTATGTTAAAGAATAAAACAAAAAAACAAACATTTCACCGTTTCGTTTCCTAGAAAAACAATGTTTAAGTTCAAAATATCCCCAAAACAGACTGCCCAAATTCTGCACCTGCTGCAAGCACAGCCGGTCCTTGCCCTATTATTTATTTTCCTGTTATTCGGTTCTACCATAGAGTAATGTCGACAAAAATGCGCAGATGGAATGGAAACTGTGAAGATCTTGATCATTCTGGTTCCTAAGGAACAGTCTGATCTCAGTTTCCACTGTTTGTACAGACCTATGTGCCCGAAAACTTAGGATCTTTACGGTAGATATTGTAAGTGTATATTATAACTGTATTTACTCCACAGTTAGTCGATTTGATGATGAACAATAACTCTGTTTGTTTTTTAAACAAGCAAGAACAGAGTTCTTCCGAGATCGTCCGCCTTAAGGCATAGTTTCCACTTAACGGTACTCGGTATTATCTTCAGGATGTGTCATTAGGCATGTTCGGCAGAATTACTTTGGTAAACTCGAGCAATATATAGGCATTCCTTGGCCTACTCGACGATATGAGCCGCGACACGACAAAAACCAACAATGTGGTTGTGCGCCCTGCGCAGACTCAGATCAACCTGGACATCCGCCAAGTTTGATCAGACTCTTTGTTAAGTGCTCAAATGGTAGCTAAGGGTCTAAGCTACCTCCGTGCGGACAGCGAAGACTCTGATCAGACTGGGCGGATGCCCAGGCTGATCTGAGTCTGCGCTGGGCGCACAACCACATTGTTGGTTTTGTCGTGTCGCGGCCCACATATCTTTGATATCTTAGTATTGCTCGGGTTTACCGATGTGAATATGCCGAACGTGCCCGCTACCTTAGAAATTTACAAGGATCAATCATGGACTTATAGTTCAGATAAAACAATGCGGCATGCGGACTATTCGTCATCTTGAGAACATTACCTTTTTTTAACTGCGCCTCACATCGGTGATATAGATAAACTTGTTCATGCAAACCTTCCAATCTACAACACTTGGTTTCAAATTAAATGAATATTTCTGGCGTTCGATTTGTTTCTGAAACCGACGCTATCACCGACTGGCGTTCTGTACTTTACGTTAATTGGTTGGTGGGTTGTTTCAGGAACAACGACGCCTTAAGAATGTATTTTAGTCAATATCGAGCCGTCTCCCAGAGAAAGAAAAAATCAATATAGAGAATAGCTGAGTCTAAAACATCCAAAAACAACCCAACCCCGCTCCAGGACGTGCTGCAAGCATAGCCGGTCCTTGCTCAATTATTCCTCAAATCAGTAGGACACCCGGCACTAAAATTTACACAGCACCATCGACCCCTAGGGTAGGATAAGGTGTGTTGGATAGCATTCTCCAGCACCGTCAAAACAATGGAAATCATCTGTATGCAAGGAATACTTTTATACACTAGCTACCTGAATAAAAGGATCCTCGTCACCTGGTTGCATGCACCAGCCACTGCCATGTGGTCGAGCGTTTCTCGCCTTATAGTCTTTGTACTCTGATGAAGCGGTTAACTGGAAATCGGCAATTGATCCGTCATTCATTCCTAAGAACTGGTTGCATCGACTTGATTCTAGATAAATATGGCAATGACATTCAGTATTCTAATACACTTACGTAATACTATGTAACGCGACGTCTGATTGGATAAAATAAAAAAATTGGAAACCCGACGGCATTACATAACGTCGCTTCTCATTGGCTGACGTCTGGTTTTACCTCGCTGAAGCATTTGCTATGTGTGCAAAGTAGCACACTTAAAAAGGTAAAAAAAATGTAAAAAGTGCATTAGAAAGGGAATAACTGTATTTAAAATTGTCATTTAGGGAGGTAAATCGTCGGTTTTATGGTCGCAAATTGCTTTTGACGGCTCCGCTGGCGCGTCGCCGTAAAACGAAATTTCCGACCATAAAAACCCCTAATGACAATTTTGAGAAGTTATCCCCTAAGTGATCCTAACTATTAGGACAGAAGTGTCCAAGAAAGCACAGGCTGTGATAATTACAAGGGTTCCGCGGAACGCTATGTTGCACCTGCCTTGTGCCTTCATATCTAGAAATCAAAATTAAGTATCAGTTTAACATATTTAATCAAAATCCATTTGGTTGTTCATGAGATATTGGCCGTTTTATTTTTTTTTCTATTTTGAGTAATGGTGAAAGGTTGCCATTTTGGATGGCCAATTTGTCGTCAAAAGTAGAAAAACTACTTCATGCAAGAATCATTCTGACACAAAGTTGGTTCAAATCCATTCAAAGGTTCTTGAGAATTTTCATTTTCATGTTTTCGCAATTTTTAGTACCAGATGGCTGAGTTACATTGACTGCCCAGTCACATAAATTTGCAAGAAATTTTGCAGATAATTCTGATTAAATTTGATTAAAATCTGCACAGCGTTTCTTGAGATATTTGCATTTTAGCAAAACTTGGCTCGTAAAGAGAAAGTAGGTCACTGTGACCTAATTCCACTACAGATTATTTTCTTTTTGATAATTCTGAGAACGAAGGTCCCTTTAATGTTCCATGCAAACTCTCAACCTTATATACCAAGTGGTTCTTGAGAAAAAGTTGATTTTAATTGTTTTGCTATTATTAGTAACAGCGGCAGTCTGAGATTCTTGACCCGGCTGATTTTTAGCAATCGGAAGCCCTGAAATCTGACCATGCTGCATGTAAAATTTGAGAACCATAGGTGCAGTGGTTTCAGAGAGTAGGTCATTTGAATGGACTTAAATGCTAGGGTCGACGTAAATTATTCTGGGTCGACATAAGGTCACTGTGACCTAATTCCGCTACAGATTTTTTCAGTTTAATAATTCTGAACACCAAAGTCCCACTAATGTTTCATGCAAAGTTTCAGCCAAATATACCATGTGGTTCTAGAGAAAAAGTTGATTTTATTGGTTTTGCTGTTTTTAGTAACAGCTGCTATCTTGGATTCTCGAACAACTTGAATTTTACCATTTTGAAGCCCTGCAGTCTGATCATGCTGCATGTGAAATTTGAGAACCATGGATGCAGTGGTGTAAGAGAATAAGTCTTTTGAATGGACTTCAATGCTAGGGTCGACGTAAATTGTGAACGGACGGACGGATGGACGGACGAACGGACTGACGGACGGACGGAAAACCGGACGCCTATATCGCACCTTGCTAAAGCAGGTGCAACAAAAATCTTTACGACTTCCTTCGACAGTAAAGGAAAAAGCCTAGTCAGACAAAAATAAGAATTTTGACAGTATCTGCAGTGATTTGCAGTCCTTCAGCAACCTAGCAATGTTCAATCAATGGTCGAAGAGTCATTGTTGTTCAGACCCTTACCACTGTTTGATAAATCCTCAAAGAGTACAATCAAAATTTTCGAGTTTTGTAATAATCACACTACTTGGTTTACGTATTCGAATACTTGGGGTTTACGGAGATGCTTGTCCATTTATTCTCTGCCTTTGACCGGTGTCCCTATTTAACGACAGAATAAGGAAATCTTGTAACGTTTTCATGTTTTGCACGGACCCTTCAAAGATATTGTTTGCGCAAATTGACCTGTCTGTCTGACCTTTATGCATGAATATGCAAAATAGCGCAATCCATTGCGAAATAGAAGACACGGCTTTTTAGAAGAATCACACTTACGCGTATTTATGAGGCTGAGTGACCTCAATATTCTGAAGATGGGTTTTCATGGCGATGGTTGAGATGGTTTCGGCGTCGAAACACCGTTTCCGCGGTAATATTGTCATGCATTTACAATATGCCTGTTTTGGTGCCGAAATCGTCATGAAATACGAGTCGTAGACTCTCGAGAGCGTGAGGTTGAGTAAATCTGGGAGACTTTATACACTTTTTGCCGCAGTTTTTGTAGGTGTCTATTCCTACATGTAATGCAAATGCAATTGAGTTTCGGTGCGTCACTATGTTATATGAATCGCGTGCATTTTCACACTGATTATAAAGACTAGATTTGTATTAATCTTGAGTTCAGTTTTTGTGAAATGGATGTTTTAGGTACTTGGATGGTAAGCGCGCGCGCGCGCGAGCGAGAGAGAGAGAGAGAGAGAGAGAGAGAGAGAGAGAGAGAGAGAAGGGGATAGGGAGAGAAACGCTGTAGTTGAGAAGCAGAATAAGATCCATTGGTATATTGTTTACCATATATACTTGTCGCCCTTTGAAATAATATCCAGATATTCAGAGGGATGTAATTTACTATGCTTGCTCATGTTTACGGATCGATGAGCTGGAGCAAAGACGTATAATTACCCCCATCCCGTCCCCATCTTAGGAGCCTCGGTAGCTCAGTGGATGAAGCGCTGGCCTGCTGAACTAGGAATCCTGAATTCGATTCCTGCGCAGAGCAGCATTTTTTCCAACTGTAAACGGGGTTCATCATGCGAACCGAACTACCAACTAAATGTTTTGTACCACTTCAGAAACTGAGGGTGAGGTTGGGCCTGTAAAATCGATTTAAGCCCCCCAGTAATTCATTACTGACCGTTCCAAGGCGGTAGTTCTGTTGTGGTTCTCTGTTGCCTGTTTTTGGTGTCAGAGTTTCTGTGATGTTTTACCTTATGTATGTTATTATTATTTTTGGTTCGGTTTGGGTTGCTGAGTGGCCACCTTTTGGGAACAAGCTGCTCACTCGGTTGGCCATATGTTCTCTGTATCTTGATTATTTGTAATCTTAGTTGTTTCCAACTATGGTTTGAGGGCTGGATTTGGATTTTGATTGTTTCAGTTCCTGGTCTTTGCATACTTTTTACTTCTATTCTCACAGATTTTCATTATCACTCTCCAATCGTCCTGCTTTGACTAAAATACTTTTGAAAAAAAAAAAAAAAAATGGAAGAAAGGATAAACCGCGAGATGCATCCATCCACCCACCCCATACCTCTCCCTCAAACCCATTTCGCGCTTTGACCCCGTTTTGGTCCGATATCGTTTTGCAGATTCTCCTGTTTGCGATTAAAACGAATTATATACTGTCTTACTGAATACAAAGCATCATCCTGGCTCCGAATCAAAAGTGCTGTTGAGGACTACTTTACTCTGTTTGTACCAACCCCATAATGTGTCATCATGCAGTTGTGCCTATACACAATGTATGCGAAAAAAATTACAATATGTCTATACACAGATGCAAGTGTAACTGGTAAACTATACACAAACTTTCAGGTGGAGATGCTCGTGAACCATTCGAGGTTAAGTCATTCATGAGAATTCTGTTTGATGTGTTGCTACCTATAGGTTGTTTGCGATAAAGTGGAGGGCAAACAATCGATTTAATTTCATTAATGCGGAATAGATTTTCATGAAACTTTGCATACCATAATCTGTTTCCTATACGAACTTATGCTAGAAAATGTAGAATGTTTTGCCTTTGAATATAAAGTTTCTCTATTTATCATTACCACTTTTCTTCTCAGTTTTATGCCATCCTTACACAGGAGGTAACCTTAATAGTAAAACAGCCATTGTTGTTCTATAGTTACTATACTAATAATTTTATTTATTCACAAATTACCATATGGTCTGAAATGTGTTCACTCACTACTGGGTAATCATGAGGCTTAAAAGATAATGGGTCTATCATTTCAAAAGGATTTCTTATGTGTTTCTCCTATATATAGGTAAATGTCCATATGAGGGATGCACATAATATAGTCTGTACAACACTGGCGGTTCCAAAAACAGCATCGCTTCAAAGATTTGGGACAGATTTTATTATGTAGTTGATCTGACAATTTTTATTTAACTGTCAAAAAATCTGAGTTTCCTTGCATGAGTTTGTATTGGTAATAGATTAAGGTTTGCAAGGTTTCATGAAAATTTATTCAGTAGTAAAGAAATTAAATCGATTTTTTGCCCTCCTCTTTTTCGCAAACGACCTATACCCAAGATTGTTTGCCTTTTCTGTCAGACTTTTTCTTTTCTTTATTTTTCTTTGCAGTTTTAATCCTCGTCACATTTATATTTCGAACAGGGTTACTGCTAAACGGAGTTATAACGGCTAACAGTGTTGACCCTGACCAGGGTGCTCTAAAGGACTAAAGTGATACAGAGATGCACTTTTTACAAATACATTATAGTTGGTATCAGTACATTTTGGCATATAAAAAAAAACTTTCAACCCACAAATCCAGGCCACACGGCCTGCACTTAAGCACAGCAGAGGAGTCCCGGTAGGTTAAGCGCTAGCATGCTGATCTAGCGATCCCGTGTTTGACACCCGATGGAGGCGAAAATCTGTCCAACGGTAAACGAGGTGACATAGCCTTCAGCATTTCACCTTCCAATATTCCTGATAGGACTGCAATGCAGTTAAAAAGGACGTAATATCGCAAGTCATCCATCCATTCATCGAGTACAACAAACACATTTTAAAGGATGGCTTTATGATTGCATTATATTTCTTGCATCCCTAACTGTGAAATCCACTAAACCTATTAATTAAGGCCATTTGCTAGGAAATACTTCCTGCACTGGAACCTGTCTAAGACTCTGCGTATTATGTTCTATTTCATGCATTGGCTCACCAATGATGAAATAAAAAATATACATCACTGTGAAAAATCTCGAGAAATCTTCACTGGAAGGATACACCCCCAGACTGTTCTCCCGAAAATATCACTAAACAACACAAGAGGTAAATATAAGCTCCAAAATGAACTTTAAATCACTTTAGATAACTCAGTCAAGGAAGTATAATATAGATTAAGACACTCCTGTCCATCAAAGGCTTAATTACCACACTGGTACAAGATGCTTTAACATCAATTTTAATTACGATCCGAAAAAACCTCAAATATAATTTCCTTTCTGCAATATTTTGGACCATACAAGAAACGCTATACTGCAATTCTAATAAAATAAGTTTATTTTGAAAGCAGAACTATTCAGCAAATAGAAAATAAAAAGAAAAGCAGGAGTCATCGAGCTTATTTCTTATTTACTTGACAAACTCTACCCCTATCCCCACATAAATCACATGAAAAAATCTGCATAAAACTACCGAAAAAAATAATCTAACGCATTTAGATAAATTCCATTGTGCTTGCACACCATGCCCTGCCATAATATAAATAAAATAAATCATTTTAGAAAGTTATACTCCACCAAGGTTAATCGGAAATTTAATAAATGTCAAAATCTAAAATATTGCAAAAAATCCTAATTTTACTATTTCCCTTAAGTAAAGGATTCATATTACCATATTTAATGGTAAAATGACCCCAAAATATTATTCAGACATCAATATTTAGCCATTTCTTTATCCATTTATTGTAAAATATTGACCCTAGTGTAACTTTTATTTTTGAGGATAACATAAAAATGGCGACTTCCTAGCAAATGTCTTTATTATATTCAAATTAGAGGTCGTCAAAGAGACAGGTCTATGTGCATCAACTATAGGCAATGAAAATTGTAGTGGTTTATTTTGTCAAACCCTAGTGCATTTAGTCAATTGGATAAACTCGTTAAATATGTCTCGTGCAAGGGTTAAAATAGTTGAATGTATGGTAGACTATGGGTGTTATTATTTGCAACCTATAGTCTTTATATCTGCACATTAAAAATAAGTATGCTGGTTTACGGTAATGACATATTAATCACAGACATCTGAATTTTTGCTGAAGCTATGGCTTTTGTCGAGGTATCCTGGAATGGGCCGGAATGCCACGACCAAGCTATAGAGGCAGTTATAATGCTGATTCACCCTCGCCATTTAGGACATCGCCATATTCCCTCAAATTCACGAATATTATCTTTTTATATACATGTAGCCACAAGGTGTTCTACTAATCAGTTATAAGTATGAATTGCATATTCCATTGTATTTTGTAGGTTCTTTGTATAACTATAGTTGAAATTTATATATATGCCCTATGCTCCTATTTCCGTAGCACTAAATGGAAGTCAGTAAAATAATGTTTTCACTAGCGCGTTGTAATAGTTTAATAGTGTGAAATAAAATGTCTGGATATTGAGGACTTACATGTCAAAAATGAAGTCACAGCATTAAAGAAATGTTAGTTAAATCTTTCTTTAAAATCACTGCCAACTGTAAGGAACTTTCTCCTGAGGTCCGTAGGTCAAACGGAAGTTTTGGCTCATGAGGTCAAAAGGTGGGAAAATTTTATAAAATACAGCGCAGTTCAAAGAAGTGGATTTGCTTAATTCACATGTGTAAAAAATTTCTGTTTCAGGGACAATTTTAGTTTTCAAATATCATTTTAAACTCAGGCCCTACAGTTTTATTAACAAATATTTCCAGTTATCTATTCAGTGAATTTTATTGTGGAATAAAAGAGCAACATTGCAATGAAAACAGAAAATTTCAATATCTGGCGATTTTAACTGGGCTATAGATAGTGTACTAGCAATGGGAGGTCACGTGATCAGCTGTTGACATAGACGCCGGCAAACTACGGAAATAGGAGAAACTACGGAAATAAGAGAACTGGGTATAGCTGCCATGTTTAATGTGTATGTATGTTAAACTCCTATGTCATTTGACCAGATTGAAAATAAAGGTTATGTTATGTTTTGTTATGTCCAGGCTAAGAAAGCACACCCTTGGATAATATAAATCTTTACGAGTTCCTTCGAGAGCAGAGGAAAAACCAAACCCTTTTCAGAAGAAAATAAAACACATAAATCTTGAAAGCGTATGCAGTATTTTGCAGACCTCTAGCAATCTAGCAATGTTTAACCAATGGTCAGAGAGTCATTGTTTGGCAGTCCTGCACCAATGTTTGATAAATCCTCAAAGAGAACAATCAAAATTTTCGAGGTTTGAAATAATCACACTACTTGGTTTATGTATTCGAGTACTTGGGAAGTCAAATGTTTGATTTCCAAGGGGTCTCTTGGTGTCGCAATGCGTTATTTCCGTCGACTCCTCATCTCTGATTCGTCGTAGGTTTTATAAGTAATTTGTTTGTTTCCGACGATGATTCATTGATGGGTTAGGAAATCTTCATGCGGACCAAACAGCTAACTAAATGTTTCGAACCACTGCAGAAGGAGAGGGCGGAATTTGGATCCAGTAAAACATGTTTAAGCCATCCCCCAGTAATTTTTGCTGAGTGCAGATCAGAGTCTACACTGTTTGCCGTTCTCTATCTGTTCGACGCATCTCCACGATGTACAACCAAACTGTCTCATAGCGACAATTATCTTGATGTCCCACTTTCTTAAATTTTTATGGAAAGTGGTACAATTATTGATCATAGCCTACCAATGGTGCTAAAAAAGAAAAATAAACCAACTTTGAAGCAAACAATCTATATCTACGTTATTAACTAACTACCAACTAAATGAATAAGTAAATAAATAAATAAATAAATAAAGTAGAAAGTGTGTTTGTGAAACACTATGCCCCCAACCATATGCTTGCCACTAACGGTGTCAAACTTTAGATATTTAAGCCTGAAAAGGGCACATTTCTGTCGCCTTTTATGGTAACTCCTCCTAACTTAATCAGAAAATCCACATACTGATTTCCAGCTGCATTTTAAATATCCTAGCTGAAACAGTTCTCTAGAAATATAGTCAAAATTCTTGATTTAGGTAAATGCCTAAGTCTGAGTCTAAAAACGTACTGACTATCATAGGAACAATTCTCTAATTATTTAATGCAGATTTTTCTAGCCTCAGAAATAGACAACCCATAATTATATTTTATACAGATCAGAAAAGGGGAATAACTCTGTAAATAGTGAGTGTATCATAGCACTACTGACATCAGACTGGTCAGCACATCAAATACTCATAGAATACCGGAAAATACGCGTTCTAGGTCAAATAGCTCAAAAGTTGGAAAAATGCCAAATTCAACAAAGGGACATAATTCACTCATTTTTTGACGGAATTTGCCCAAAAGTTAATCAGGTGATCCACACCTTAGTACTTAACAATATACCAAATATGAGCATCCTGGCTTAAACGGTATTCCCATGATTTTGGGAATAAACTTGTATGTATTTTGTCGAAAAAGGGGCATGGTTCTTTAAGTACTTGGCAGACAGAAAGAAAAAACAATACGGGTCTGCTTAGTTTTTATGGTCTACCCACCTATGCAATATCAAGGTCCCAGCAGTTATTATTTTTAGACATAGACAACCCATAATTATGTTTTATACAGACGATAAAAGGTAAATATCTGTGTAAGTAGTGAGTGTATCATAACACAACTAACATAAGAATTATCAGCACATCAAATACTAATAGTATACTAAGAATTAGGATTCTATGTCAAACGGTTCAAAAGTTGGAAAAATGCCATTTTTAACAAAGGGGCATAATTCAGTCATTTTTGACGGAATTTGCCCAAAAACTAATCAGGTAATCTACACCTTAGCCCCTAGCTATATGCCAAATATGAACATCCTAGCTCAAACGGAATTTCCAGGGTTTTGGGAACAAACTCCCATTTAAATGTTTGAAAAAAAGGGGCATAACTCTGCAAGCATAAGGCTGATGGGCAAGAAAAAATACGTTTCCTCTAGATTTTGATAGTCTACCTACCTATAAAGTACCAAGGCCCCAGCAGTTACGGTTCTTGAGAAATGTAGTGTTACGGACGGACGGATGGATGGACAGGCCAAAACCAATATGCCCCTCAACTTCTTCGAAGTTGGGGGCATAAACACATTATCTCATTTCTAAAGAGGTGACCATAAATCAGTTTCTTCAAATCTTATGTAAATAAGGTAAGCGTAAGGTAAAGGTGTCATAATACTCTACCTTGAGCGAAAAGGATCTGTAACTTCCAATGTCTAGTTAAAATACGTCGGAGGATATTTATTGTAGCTGGTCGCATCATGTAGAGAACAACGTATCTTCCCGAGGAACCAGGCTGGCCGTTTAAGCAGCTGATTTCGATGATATGTTTGAGTCTGTAGACGGACTGAAGACAGTGTGTTGCTCCATTGGACAAGAAACTCCATTTTATATCACTGATGAGAATATCCGGCAGGACAACATACCGTCCATCAAGAACTGTCTCAACACACAAAATCGTAAAACAACAAAAGATTCTAAAAAAGCCATTTGACTTTAGCACAACGACCCTTCGACAAAACTCGTTTAATTGTGTTATGGCAATTGAAATTAAAATCTTAAAAAGTTCCTTCAAGAGCAGAGAATACATACAGAAGTAGGAACATGGGCCAGACTACGTAGTTTCGGCTAATAAAGCCTCGTCAGTGACCCTGACAATATCTGGTGACGAAACCAGCAAATAGAGTAATGTAATTTCTTAATTTTAATTGAGCAGTCGATTCCAAGACTGATTAGTTTCAAAAGGATCGAAATAATATAAAAGACGATGATCTAGAATAATAGTCTACATCGATCTCAAATTTTAGATTTCTCAGAATCTATCCTCTGATCTCAAAGGATGTAAATAAATATAATCTGCACTATGGATGATGTACGGGGAGACGTTTTATGTCACATCATCATATGTTTGCCAAAGGGTCATTTTTATAGTGCCAGTTTCGCAAATGAAGGACTCATATGGTCCTTGAGCTTGTGTCACAGCTGATAGTTACAAAAACGTCCGGGGTTTTCTAAAGGTTCGTTTTTTCTTGTATCAAATGTAAGAGTTCGGACTTATTCGAGGCTTGCCGAAGGGTTTTTTTTTCTAAAGGGTTGTTTGTTTTTGTATCCAATGTAAGATATCTGACTTATTCGAGGCTTGCCGAAGTGTCTTATACTTATCAATATTGGTAGAAAAGGACAAAATATACGTTTTGCCGAAGGCTCTTTGGACCTTTATCACAGTTGAAATCACATAATCATTTTGAGGTTTGCCGAAAGATAGTTTTTCTTGAATTAAAACCAGACTCTTGATAAGAAATAATTATTAGTTACTAGACTTGCAGATACTTACATGACAGCTGTTTGACTTTGATAACTCGAAATGTTGTGAACGAGACTGACTGACCGAGGTCATACATCAACCATTCTGGGTCTAGTTCCGTTGCGCTTGCTTTCGGCACTCGACCTAATTAGACGAGACAAATGTTTGAGAATGGATTTCAATGCTAAGTATACAACAAATAAGTCGAACACTTAAATTAGAGTTCATCAATCCTGTCTCCAGCCTAATAACCCATCCCATAATCTTGCAAGGTCGTTGGGCACCACGGACGATTTTACCACGATCTCTGTTCATCTTGTCCTGATTTTAGCTGCCTTTGTTATTCTGGCATGCTCATTTCCTTTTTTATTCTTTAAAACAATATTTCAGTCCTTCTTTCTGCCTGCTTCCTCTTCTGCTTTCCGCTTTACTGGACATTTAAATTCCTGTTTACAAAGCCAGAAGTCATCGATATAAGCGTAGACAACTTAAGTTTCATTTTCATGTGCCTGCTAGGATCTTGCTGCATTCTATGATCTTTGTACGAGATTTGGTAGCAGCCGATCACAAATGTTCACATTGATTTTCTTTCTTTCCACCTACGCTGTCCAAGTTCACGTTTCACATGCATACAGAATATAAAAGATATTACAAGGCAGTGTAAAAGTTTCACCATGAATCCAAGAGATATCTTCAATCTTTCAAAATTGGTCCCAATTTTGTTTGGGCAGCATCCCGCAAGAGAATTTCGTATCTGAGGCAGGCACTCCGGGGTATTTTAAACCTTTAAACATTCTATACCCATGTCCTTTTATCTCAGTTTTCCTTGTCATGCTAAAGACACAGTTGTCGTAAATTTGGTCTTTTCAGCACTTATCTCTATTTTATACACGGTGCAAGTTTTGCCAAGGCCTTCCTATTGCGCTTCAGGGGCCGTATTTATAAAACAACTTCAGTGGTTGCTATGCTGTTGCTAAGGCTAACTTTCTTTGAAGGAGAGTCCCTACAATAAAATTTAGCCTTAGCCACAGCATAGCAACAACTAATATATAATAAGTCGTTTTAGAAATACGGCCAAAGCACCTCTTTAACGAGAGCTTCGACAACACTGGCAAACCTCAGACTGGTAATAGTTCTGCTGTCAATGCTGAACTTTCCAACATGTTCTTCCAAGTTTGATTCTTTTTCGAAAAAATTTTCAGAAGCTTTTAATTTTTTTTTAATTCTCTTGCAAATAAAGAATTGCGGGTTTATCTGCCGTGCTTTAGGAGTTTTACAATAGATGATGAAATTGCATCTGTTATCGGAGTCAACTGCCGCATTCCATTTCTCGTTGGTCAAACTTACCTTCTTTATTAGAAACTTAACCATTACAACTGAACATTTAAGGCCAATCTATTTGGAAGTTGCTTTATAAGACTTGCAGCATCACATGCAAGAGATGTCCTTACAAACTTCATTTAAACTACCGGAATGTGGAAGTTTTCTCGCACTTTGTAGTGCTTCCAGCATTGCTATTTCCATGTCAAACAACGATGGCAAAATGACGTCAATAATTATGACATCATTTAATAAATATATTGTCTGGAAATTCAAAGGGATATGCTGGTATAAATTTAATTTGTATTTCTGTTAAAACTTAATTAACTGCACATGATAAAATGATGAGATATGCAGTATAACCTGAACTGAAATACTCTTATTTTTGAAGTGCTCTAAAACACGTGCATCGATCATAGATAAAATCTTACCGAATGCGGATTGTTGTATTTGTTCATGTATGAAGTATTCAGCAGGAGCTCCTAGTTCCCAAGGTATGTACTTCAACCCTTGCACTACAAAAAAGCATTCGTCTAAGAGCTAGTGGCATGACTACCAAGCTGTAATATTTTTGTTGATACCAGGGCTTATTATTACAAGAAAGAGAAAAAATAAGCGTGAATGTCAAAACCAAAACTGATGCAGATTTTTCTGTGACACATTGTCCTTACCCCATCCATCGACATTCAATTGAAAATAAAACAGGGCATGATGCACTAGTTTTGAGGACAGAAGGCTTGTCTAATAATGCTTAAGAGAGATGTCTCCTCAGAAAACTGTATAGATGGAGTAATACAACTGTATATAAACTCTATTTAGAACACGAGGAACACGTGCTTATCCCTGACCGAATCGGTTAAGAGATTTGGATACACATGTCTTTCCGATAAATCAATAAAGTCTCGCACGAGTTATCTGCCCTAGTAGACTGTGACCTCTTCTATAAGAGCATCCCATATAATTCAGTAAAACTGCAAGCACACATAACATGCATAAAGCAAACGTTTTGTAAATGTGAACTGCAAAAAAAACATTGAAAGACCAAATTAAAGTATAATTGCCCAGTTGTCATGTGACATTTTCATAAATACATGTATATATTGTTTTTATTATTTATTTTAAAGATTGTCTCCCTCGTTTATTTCATGTTTTTAGAAACAAATATTTTAACAAAATTTCGTTAGACAATATGTAATAGTTTCATAATTAACCGTAACAGTTTTGAGAAAATGCGTATTTATTCGATAAATGTGGAATGAAAAATAATCTTCAAACTAAAATGCAAATTACCCATTTCCTCACGGCCTGTAAAAATATCGATTTTGACCACGTGTTTCATGTGATCAGGTAGATGTATTTTTCTTATTCGTGCACGTGATTGTGACGTATGAATAAATTATTTTTGTCCAATAATGCGATTTCATCCGCGGTCCACGATTGTATAAAAATTCAACTTATTTTTTGTTTAAAGTCACTTTTATCAAATATTATTATCTAAACTCTAATTCAAATGTATAGTTAGTCCATGTCGGAGGTACTGCATGAAATATTTCATTCGATCATTTTTGTTATTATTATAAAGGAAGTATATCTTTAATATCATATTGAGAAATCAATCCCGACAAGTCGCTCATGATTATCATGACCCCTTTCATCGACGCCGTGTTTTAACACCCCGGCAATACATTCACGTTTGATCAATATAAAAATGTCACATTTCGTATAAACAAGTTCGTAAATCTGAAAGATTCTTTCCATTTTTCCGACAGGTAAAATGTCAGCATTCAGATAGTAACTACGCGTTATTACCTTTTGGATTATAGCTCTGATATTTATGGTTTCTTGTGCGATACACCGATCTAAAAGCATCAGCATCCAGACAGTTTGCCATAATTTTGAAGCCGAGGTTGAATTTATATCATTTTTTCCATCTCTTACTTATCTTCGGTATTATCTATTTGATCGTTTCCATTTCACGTTAGGGTTTTCTTAAAGCTGCCTACGGAACACGTATCTAGGTAACACACAATCATAGGTGTTTGTTTATTGCGGCTATGCGCGCGATTCGGTGATAACACAAGCGAATTCCATGTCAGCACACTTTTTCGTCATTTTTAGCGTGTGTCTGCTTTATAATCAGCTAATCGTTCGTTTTGTATCTTTTGTAATAACTGTCTGAACATCTTCCGCGATTTTCTTTCTTTTCCTTATGCTTTGGAAGCTGTACCAGTCTGGTGATACATACTCTTTCGATTACGGTAATTTTGGCCCGAAATTTGAGTCGGAATTATTTTAATTGTATGTCAAATTCCCATATGCTATAAGTTATAAAGCTTATTACCGACAAACAAAGAGCTAAATATAGTTGGAACAAAATAATTGTCTTAATCTTAACCGTTGAATGTTAGTTTTGAATATACGGAAAACCGGCATTTATTTGGTTACACAATGAAAATATAGATGACGTCATAGGCGTTGCAAGGGACAAAACTCGAACAGACTCTGAATTATAGGAAAGGTGTATAACCAGGTACAGAAGATTCAGTATGTTGCGAAATTTTGGTAAATGTAGCTGCAATTATATTTGAGATATTCAAAATTTTAGGGTTGATTGTTTTTAAGTCCATTCAGTAAAGCTAATTTTCTGCTTTGTTTGCACGTCTATTGAGCCATACGTACCTTTCTTTGTTACAAAATTCCTTTTGAAATCTGCAACGAACAAAAAGCATAACATTGCAATCGTATTTACCATTACACTTGTCAGTACTTACAACTGAATGTAAACGTTGCATAAACAATACATCGAGGCATGAAAGGACAAGAACTGGCCCATTAGATCCGGTATTGAGCTTTCATTAATTTTATGCTCGCCAAGAGCACAGAGAGCTATTGTTTTAACCGTGACGTCGGCGTTGGCGTGCGTTGGAGTTGGTGTCACACTTTGAAGTTTTACGGAAGAGCTTTTTTAATTTTTCCAATCTCAACAACCATTGGTCAGAACTCTTTATTATTTGGAATATAATCATTTCATAGCATATCCTTCTACACCGTAACCCCATATTCCTGGGTGAGGCCTTGGGGTAGGGCATTTTTTTTTTAAACTTTCAAATCTGAACAATCACTGGCCAGAACCCTTTGACAAATGGAATATAATCATATCATTGCATATCTTTCTACACTGTAACCCCATATTCCTGGGTGAGGCCTTGGGGTAGGGCATAGTGGACAAACATTAGGTCACACTCCTTAAAAGTTTTAAAACAAAGTGTTTTAAACATTCATATCTCAGCAACCACTGGCAAGATCCCTTCTATATTTGAAGCTTAATCATATTATAGCATAACCTTTCATTACATATCCCTATACCCCAGAGTCAAACCCTGAGGTGGGGCGTAGGGGTCAAAAATTAGGTCACACTCACTTTAAAGGTATACGACAAATTTTTTAAACATTCATATCTCAGCAACCATTAGCCAGAACCCTTCCATATTTGGAGCATAATCATTTTGTAGCATATCCTTTTATTGCATATCACTATACCCCAGGTTCAGACCCCGGGCTTGGGCATAGGGGTCAAAAAGTTTGTCACGCTCACTTTAAATTTTTACGACAAGGTTATTTAAACATTCGCATTTCAGCAACCAGTGGCAGGAACCCTTCCATTTTTGGAACATTATCATATCATGGCATAACGTTTTATTACATAACACTTTACCCCATTGTCAGACCCTGGGATGGGCTTTGGGGAAAAAGTTAGGTCACTCTGACTTTGAAGTTTTACAATTAAGTAAATCTCCTTTTCTTATAAATGGATTTTTTTGATATTTAAACTGTTGTTAGATATTGGTTCAAAGTTTTACAGAGCACCATCCCCACCCCACTCAGTGACCTTGAGATCAAGCTAATGGACTTAGAACTTTGGGGCTTTGTTATATACTGTTACATGGTGCTTGATATTTTTATCGGATTGATTTCAAATAATGAAGCTTTTTGAACATGACTTGACGATAAGCATTAGATGTCGGATACTCATTGTGCTATTTTTTCAGAGAGTTATTCCCCGTTCCGACTCCAACCAAATGTCGGGGTACCATGTGGCCTACGGGCTTTTATTCATTCAAGTTGTCGAATGGTATTTATGCTTTGCCTGACTGGTTTCTATAGGTATGTCTTTACATTTTGCGATAGTATTCGAAAATACCTACATTCGGGAAGAAATATCTCGAAGTGAAGCCATCTGTACTTGAGATGATTTTCTCGTTCATTTGTGGACATGAAGAATTGTTCCTCTATAAAGACATCAGAAACGTTTTCATCCCTCTCAGACTTGTCCCTACCCTATATTAACAATATAGCTCTTATCATTAATCTGTATGGTAACAACAAAACTAGAGTAAAATCGAACGGCTTAAAATGTATGCATCTGTAGCATGCAAAGGTATTCTGCAATTTTATTTTTTATCAACGAAATACAGCAATTAAAAGGCATGTACTGCATCTAAACTCAATAATATGAAGTAAGAAAAGAAAATACCATATCTAGAACAAACAGTTTAATAGGCAGATGGCGAAAACAGGGATGAAGATGTGCAAAAAGATGCGGTTACAAAGCAAAGTTCATACAGGCACTGAAAAAAAAGTAGACACTATGACGAACTAAGAAAAAGATACAAATTGTCAATCAACCCACTTGCAATGACTCATACTTAAAACTGGGACATGACAATCAACGAAAAACACCTGGGAACGTTCAGTAGTAAGGCTACAAGGGGAAGGGATTAATTATATGTTTACAATGTCTATCGCATTCATAACAAAATAATAGGTCCTGATACAGTTCTACATCACACATACATCACTAAATGAAAAAGGAATAGAAAAAAACACATAATGTAAAACAACACTTGTGGAAAAAAGTAAAAAGCTTTTACCCAGGTAGGTGATCACCACGTCAACCTCAACATAAAGATCAGGACACCAATAACATTTCCCTGTCACATTTATTTTTCGTATTACTAATTCTTTTTATTTTGCATTTGTTTCGAAATAAAAAAAAAAAAAAAAAAAAAAAACACAATCATAATGATGAATCAAATTAGAAGCTGCATCTTGGTTCGGTTTGCAAAAAAGTACTGGTTTGGAAGGGTTGGTTAAATAAGCTTCTGACGTATCGACCCGCACTAGTACGTATTTGGTCAGCAAAGGGGCTCTCTAACTCATGGGCAAATCTGTTTCGTAACCAGCACAAAAATCCTAAAACATTTGATCAGCAGAAAAAAGCCAAAGAAAGATCAGCAACATCGCTATAGCTTTTTGAAACTATTTTTTAATCCAAAATATTCACGTAGCCTTACATCGAACTCCTTGCCTGCGATTAAACACGGAACAAATAACACAGTACAAAAAACTAGTGGATGCAAAAATCATTATTTTAACGATCAGTTCAAACATAAATCTCAAAAATGTGTCATCGTCAACGCATGTTTAACTTATATAACACAGTCACAAACACTTTAACAGTCATTTGTCATGCAAGACACATGTCATAGCTGTAAATACAAAGCAAAAGTCAGTGATCTAGAAAACGTTTTATTATGGGGTAAATTCATGCCTTAAGCATAGAAATCCTTTAAACTTTTCTAGTGTCGTTAAACCTCAAAAATGTGAGAGAAAGGTGCTGGGCAGGTCTCGGTAAGGCAATGAACACACATCCAAGCTACACTTAATGACGTAATCCACAACGCAGAGCAGCTGCACACATCAAGTAAGAGACGCAGGAGTCCCCCAATCGAGCCACTGCGACCGCAAAGGCTCCAGAAGGACGACAACAATTAGAAGCTAATATAGAGATTGCCCACAAAATGCATGCTAACATTTTGAGGACACTGTGGCCCACCACTCAATTCAGAAACTTTATCAAAGGAGTATTTCTAAGAATCAAGAAATTGAAACACCTCAGCACAAACTATTGTAAAATGTGAATTTAATGCAAAGGGTTAACTCCATGACTTCGAGCTGAAGAAAATTTTCATAAAGTAGAACTTTGCGATTGTCATATAGGTGCACTTTCTTGTTTAAGTAAATGGATACATTTTCATGGGGAGTACCTCTACTATTTTTAATTTTGTCTCCCTTCTCAAAGAGAGTCAACTCAGTAGAAAATAGGATTCGCATATCTAGTAGTAAATTCTTTCTTTTTCCTCGTTTTAAAAAGGTTTCGTTAATCAGGAAGGCAAACGGAAGTCACAAACATTGTCTCACTTTGTCAAAAATGTAAGGCAGGAACACATGAGCCTCGACACGAGAAAACCAACAAAGTGGTTGTGCGCCCTGTGCAGACTCAGATCAGCCTGGGCATCCGCCCAGTCCACTCAGACTCTCTGCTAAGCACTTAAAGGGTAGCTAAGAGTCTAACCTACCTTAATGCGGACAGCGAAGACTGATCAGACTGGGCGGATGCCCAGGCTGATCTGAGTCTGCGCTGGACGCACAACCACTTTGTTGGTTTTCTCGTGTCGCGGCTCACATGGAGATGCAACCATTTATGGTCATAAATGAGTCGCATCCATTAAATACACCAACCTGGATAAAACTCAAAACAGCGTATGGATAAACATAGCCAAAATCTCTGTTCGAGGCACCATCATTTTTGTAACAAAGCATAAAATCAATCCGACTTCCTGTATCGGTTGTAATGATATCAAGTTTGGGTATATAGCCGTCTTTATTGATATGCGAAATGGCTGGCATAGGCCTGCTCACAGTTTTACCTTTAAACCCTGAAACATAAAAAACACAGTCAAATTGTCAATATTTAATACATTTATTTGGCCATTGCTCTTTTGTTGTTTTGTTTCTTTTCTAAAGTTGCGGTTACTCTGTCTCGCAGATTACATCAGTTATTTCATTTGTGCTCACTGAAGTATGTGCTTTGTCCCCCAACACCTGCCCATCATCTCTTTTGTCCAAACGTTTGTTGTTTAGCAACACTTGAGAAGTTGAAAACTAATGTGCATCTATCGTGCCAAATTTGGTATGTGTGCTTTTGGGAAGGTCGGTCTGGGATATGGTGCTGGGTAGCCTTCAATGCCAGAGCGTACTACTTATGTGGCTAACAGTAAGGCAAAGGCCTACTGTGCTTGAAGTAGGTGCGGGTGGGGGTTGTTTGGACATTTTTTGTCTCGCCTATCAAATCTCTGTTCTTTCTGACGGCTTCAATTTAGAAATTACAGTATGCTTTTTTTCTGGTTTCGTCACCAGATTTTGTCAGGGTCACTGACGAGGCTTTATTAGCCGAAATTACGTAGTCTGGCTCATGTTCCTACTTCAGTATATATTCTCTGCTCTTGAAGAAACTTTTTAAGACTTTAATTTCAGTATAGACTTAAATACTGTCCCAAAGAGACGTTTAACCCCTAACAAGCAACCATCCAATGTATGCCTTTATATTATCTAGTAAATACATTAATTAGCCTTTACATTCTGATAAGACTGCCAAATACAAAGCTTTGTAAGGAAGACATAGTACGCGGTATGTCTTCCTTACAAAGATGTGTATTGGGCAGTTTTATCAGAAAAGGCTAGGTAATGTGTCTACTGGATATATTAATGTATATTAAAATAAAGAAAAGGCTAAGTAATGTATCTACTGGATATATTAATGTATATTACAATATTATTGTAGATCATAAGGAAGTGTGGCAATCTAGGTTTAGGTCTACCGATGGCACCAAGAACAAACAAACTGACGTATACTGACGTATATATAGTATTCACGAAAAGAAGAAGAAAGCACACACACACACACACAAAAAAAAAACAAAAACAGAAATCATATCACCCAGCTCTCTCTTCCCCTACGAGGTGATCGCAACGCTAGATTTATCAAATGTAACTATTTACAGGAAAAACATAAACCAGCCGCATGTTGTCTGTGCTGACAAAGGTGTGACCATCCTTTAACAAAGCCTTGTATACAACGTTGAAGGTCAGACAATATCAAACCTTCTCCTCAAAAGCCCCTGGGCCAATTTTAAACCAAAGTTCACATAGAGCCTCCAGGGGGATAAGGGAATGAAATTTTTTTCAAAAGTCCAGGTCACATGACCAACATGTCCTCCATGCCCATATATGGTTAAAACCTTTAAATTTTTTTTTACCAGAACCAATTGACCGATGGCCTTAGAGTAACTTACCCTAGAGTACTGAGGCTGAATGGACCCAAGTGAGCTACAGGACCAATGGTCCTCTTGTTTATTACTTTAGGAGAATGAGTCTGTCGATTTCTACGACTATACCAATACATGTAACATATATATTAAAGACAGTCTTCGAGTCACAAGTGAGCAATATTTATAAACTTATAAACAATAATTATAAAATTATAAAACCTTACCCTCAGGACACCCTTTTTCAGAGCCATATACAGCATACTGTCCTGGTGGCCAGTTGGGATTTACATGTTCATGTGTATCTACATTGTGAGACATCTTAGTACAAAAGTTTAATTGTAGACTATGTCGACCGTAGGGTCCTAGTAACAAAGAAGGCTGTCCTGCATTTAGTTGACCCTTATTTTCCTCAAACAACTGCACTGGCTCTATAAAACTTATATTGACATATCCGTATTGCCACTGATCAACTTCTTGGTCATTACAACCATATATCGACGTAGGTAATGCATAATCTCCATTAGGCCACAAATGCCCTAATCTTCCTGAAATAGCTCAAGATAATAATTACATACAGTATATCTTTATTGAAATGGTCACATCCATTTATTCCTGAGAAGGTTTAACGATATTATTCAGAATGAGTTTTGTTATAGGAATATGCGCATTCGCGATGGCTCCTGATGAATCTTTTTGAAAAAGTAAGTGGGAAAATTCTCAGGAGTCTGGGTTCAGTTTCTGTTTCACAAGATCTTTAAGAAAAGTCGCAGCAGGTACAATACATGGATGTTGCCCTCGAATGTTCGTGCTGATTGTCGTGACAATAAATCTCGGCATCCACAACTTTCTCTGTCTACACAGGTACTAGGCAAAGCACGCTGCATATTTACATTGTTTGGTAGTGTTTAAAAAACTTTCCTCAATTTTATATACCGTGCATACTGCATAGCTACGTTTTTAAACCATAAGATTTTGTATTGGTTAAACGTGGTTGCTGTACTTTTGAAGAAAGCAAACGTTAAGTGCAGACTAGATCAAAAGTTAAAGCGTCATGTTATTTGCAAACATTTTTTTAATGTTTTTGTTTAAGCTCGAACATGGGAGAAATGGCTTTGGTCTTTTGCGGCGAATCACACGGACAGCGTAGGAGACCACTACTTGCCTTTTAATGTCTCCACTGGCTTCAGCAAAGTGAATATCATATATGTTCTGGCCCTTTGGGACCGCTGTGATCATTTAATGATTTTGTAAAAAAGAGTTGTGCATTCCCGGTGTTAGGGTTCTGTAGCCGTATTTATAAAACGACTTAAGTGGTTGCTATGTTGTTGCTAGGGCTGGATGTCTATGAAGGAGATTCCCTACAACTATAAAATGGGCCCTGGAGGAACAGTCTATAAAGACTGTTCCTCCAAAGCAAATTTCATAGTTGAAGGAAATCTCCTTAATAGAAATGTAGTCTTAGCAACAGCATAGCAACCACTTAAGTCGTTTTATAAATACGGCCCCTGGCCAAAAGCAGACTCAGTTAAACCGAGTATGCAGTTTTCTTTTCTTAGTTGTGTTCCTTGCTTCTAAATATCTAACTATTAGGATCTTACTATGTCAACGCGAAACAATAGTAGAAAGCCATTTGAGCTGCGACGCGAGAAACCAACAAAGTGGTTTTGCGCCTAGCGCAGACTCAGACCAGCCTGGGCATCCGCCCAGTCTGATCAGAGTCTTTGCTATGCGCATGGAGGTAGCTGAGACCCTTAGCTACCCTTTCAGCGCTTGGCAAAAAGTCTGAGCGGACTAGGCGGATGCCCAGGCTGATCTGAGTCTGAGAAGGGCGCACAACCATGTTGTTGGTTTTGTCGTGTCGCGGCTCATTTATGCTTTAGTGCCACTATCTATGTTAATGAAAATTGTCTAACGTAGGATATTAACGCTTGCTGTTACCCTAATCTTACGCATAGGTTAGACCTACAAACAACAGTCTGCTGCAGCAAAGACAAAACTCCTATGTACCTGCATTTCGAACATGATATAAATATATTGAGAAATTCTAAAACTTATGATACCTTCGATGTGAAACTTTAACCGAAAATGCAAAAAAAGCATCAAGGATGGACAGACACACGAATGGAAAAAACTATATTCCTCAGGCGAACTCCGCATACTGATTTGAAAAAGGAATACCACCGAAATGCATAACCTATCCCTCTTCCTATCAAAACTTACCATAAGGTTTAGGATATGTTCGGTACATTGCAAGAAATCTGGTCGTATCAGGGTCGAACATAAATTCGATGGAATAAAGTATTAACAGCTCTTGTGATGAGGCAGTTATTGTTGGAGGTGGGATAGTGCCACAATATATGCCAATCAGTTCGTCCCACCAACTTCCACCATCGTATATCTATAATAAAATAAACAGGTAATTAAATATTTATCATGAAGCAAACCAATAATTTAAAGAAAGAAAGACAAACAGAATGATATTAAATAATATATTAAATAAATATTTTTTTCATAAATCTACAATTAGCAAAATTTAATACTTTTTAGGTCGCCTGTACGAAAGTACAGAGAGCTATTGTTGTCACTTGGACGTCGGCGTGGGCGTCACACATTAAGGTTTAACGGCAAAGTTTTTTTTTTATGTGATGGGCAAGGCACTGCAGGCGAGCTATCCTTTACGCGGACAGGTCTTGTTTGAAATGTCATAAATATACACAATAGACCTTTTTCACATTGTTATCGCCCCTAGTCTCGCAGCCTGCAATTTGGCGAGATTTCGCGTTACGTCACACGCGTGGGGCATAACCTTTGATAAAGCAACACATATCAATAGGCTTTTTGATAATAATCGAACAATATATAAATTAAATGATTAAAAACGAGATTTATTATTACATTTTGATTTCAAAACCTAACTTGAAAGGAAAAAAAAAACTAATTACAGTAACAATAACATAGAAAATATTTGAAATGCACAAAAAAATATTGTTCCAATCAGCGTGTCATGCACCGGTAATCATTTTACATATCTGTGATCTATTATTTCTAGCAGTCTTTCTTTTCCTCAAAATTTCTTACACGTTTGATATTCATAGTTTTATTTTCGTATAATCTTCTGCGATCTTACACGTTTAATTTCAGAAGTAATTTTATTACTAATATTTTACGTAAAGAAAATTCATGCAGCTAGGCATTTCGTAATTATCACAACAGTTATGAATTCGTAATAAACATTAAATAGATGCTTTGTACTTATTTATTAATATATTTATTCATTTATTTATTTTTCTATTTTGAAATCAAATTAGTTTTGAGGAAATAAATTCGGCGGATTTCGATTTTCTGACGATGAAGCAAATAGCCAGTTTTACTTTCTGGTTTCTTGAAATGCGAAATTAAATGCTTTATGTGTCCTTTGCATTTATAATAATAATCATAATAATGATGATAATAATGATAGTGAAAAAGTACTGTTATTATTTTTATTCCTGCCATCATGACATTTACTGGCTAAAAACGTGAAAATTGGTAGCTTGTAAATGTGTCTATATTATAATTAATAATTATAGTAAAAATAGCATTGTTATCATTACTATTATTAGTATTGCATTATCAATTGACTTGCAAGTAAATTTATTCTGGATAACTGGGTATGATTTGCCTACCGATATACAATGAAATTAATGATTGGTTGTTGTTAGGGGTTTAACGGCCCTCTGAGACAGAATTTAAATCCATATCGGGCCATCTTCCAGAGAAGGGGAGAAAGAAAAAAGATAGAAACTGATAACCAGACAACCCCCGGCCGCACCTACTGCAAGCACAGTAGGCCCTTGCCCTACTTTTATCCAAACAAGTAGCACGCCCCGGCACTGGAAGTTATAACCAACAGCAAGTGACAGTCATTTAGTGTGTGATCTATGTATGTATTCTAATGTCTTTTGACAGACTAGAAACTGTATAGTTTACGTCTGAATAAAATTTCTGTTATGGGGAAAAAACATCGCCCGCCCGACCACAATCCCCGCAATGAAATTAAAATCGTCAACATTAATAAGAGATGTCAACGAATAACGTGGTCTATTGATTGAGTTAATTGTTGATAGACCCTCATATAATTAAGTAATTGATAAACAGACTTCGGACGCCGGGAGGTGCGGCAATGGATACGTTGAGCCTCTTTGGATGCGGAATTATGACCATTGAAATAACAACAATAACAATAAACAATTAGAGTCATTTATGAGACAAGACTATTATTTAGGGATTATTTAATCCTTTAAATATTTATTTTCCTTCACTATATTTAGTAAAATATCAAACCATACATAATATTTTCTGATTGTTCAGACCTCATTCAAAGAAATGGACGGTAGATGTCAGGTAATAGATAAAATAAAAGGTACTTTTAAATAAAATAAATTAGGAATAAATATTTCTTTGCGATATGCCTTTCACTTTACATGGTATTTGTGCCAAGCCTTGCTAAAACGAAAAGAAACCAGATAGAAATTATTAAAACAATTAATTTTAACTGATTACATAGAAAGTCTCAATGTCTTAAAATCCATTGCCCCATTTATGTAAAGTCTCGTCGATTATCGGCAAATATCGCGTTACCTAAGCGGTACACGCATGCGCGGAAACAATGTGAAAAAGGTCTATTAAACAAACACTCGTTTGGTAATTTTAGAACCTACATAATCAGCAAATAGTTGTTGGTGCAAGTTTTGAAATACACATAGCTAGAAAAATAATTGTGTCATTTCTGAAAACACACACACACACACACACACAGAGCCTGGATTACAATAGACCCAATGCACTACATTTATGTAAGGTAAATAGGTGCACTTTCAGGGGAAGCAACTTTTCCATTTTTAGTTTGTCTCCATCCTTTTCAGTTGGCATCAACTCTAAAAGACGATTGGCATCAACTCGAAAAGGCAAAAATTTGCTTCTCTAGTAAAAATCCCTTCGCTAAAATGTACCTATACACCTTAAAAGATAGACATCAGAAATAGTAGTGTACAATGTATAACCTCAAGCATTTCATATATACATGGGTGTTCCCCATCCATATCCATGGTAACAATCATCAGCTGCAGTGAATATCCTTCTCTAGCTCTGATTGTCCAATCAATGAAAAGTCTGTATCTAGAGGGACTAAACAGTCCGCTTTCACCGTTAAGCTCTCCTCGAAAGTACTCTGAAAATAAAAGCACCGCAAGCACTGCATGATACTCCGCCACTGCTGGGCATCGTAACTTACATTTTGAGATATATAATAGCTAAATAGCAAAGAACTACCAGGATAGACAGAGATACGATGTCCAAACTGTAAATAGATATTAATATAAACCACTCAACAATGTGGGGCATTCTGACAAGTGTAGATTAAGTTCAAGCTGTAAAGCATTTCTTTGAGATGAGAGACTCCGTTTCTTATTCTATGGTGTTAAACACAGTGAAGTTTTATTCAGATATTCCATACAGTAAAGGAACTACAGGAAAAATCAATTTTACATCAAGGGCCAATAACTCGCAAACTGGAAAAGTCAGAGTGATGGTTCTTTGTCACAATATGTAACCTTTGATATGAAACGTATCTGTGAAGTTTAATTCAGATATTCCATATAGAAAGGGAACTCCAGGTCAAAAACCATTTTTCAGATCAATCAAGGGCGGACAACTCATGAACTGGAAATGTAAGAGTGACGGTCCTTAGTCAAAATATGTTACCTTTGATGTGAAACATATTTGTGAAGTTTCGTTTATATATTCCATATAGTAAAGGAACTACAGGTAAAAAAAAACATTTTAGCTCAATCAAGGGCGGGTACCTCACGCACTGAAAAGGTAAGAATTACAGTTTTTAATCGCAATATGTAACGTTAGAGGTGAAACTTATCTTTTAGGTTTCATTTAGATATTCCATATAGTAAAGGAACTACGGGTAGAAAAACATTTTTCAGATCAATCAAGGGCAGATAACTCATGAACTGGAAAGGTAAGAGTAACGGTCCTCAGTCACAATATGTAACCTTTGGTGTCAAAAAAATTTGTGAAGCTTCATTCAAATATCATAAACGGTAAAGGAATAACAGGCCAGAAACCAATATTCCAATACGAAAACGGGCAGTAACTCTGTTAAAATGGGCGGATTTTGCCCATTAACGATCCCATACCTCCACTCATCCCCAATAACAATATGTATGCAGAATTTGATAAAAAAAAATCCGTGAATAAATACTCAAGATATCGATCGTAAATGGTGAGCACGGACGGACGGACGGACGGACACCGGAAGGTATAACATAATACCCCACCACTAGGGTGTGGCGGGGTATAAAAAAAGATGCAATCCCATTTTATACTATCCTATACTATATGAGTCGCGACATGACAAAACCAACAAAGTGGTATGTGTGCCCTGTAAAGACTCAAATAAGCATTGGATGCCGCCAGTCTGATCAGAGTTTTTGCTTCGTTCTGAAAGAGTAGCTAAGGGCCAAAGCTAACGGATGCCCAGGCTGATCTGATCTGAAATCAACGATTTTAAACACTGTTTTTGCTATAATGCATACTAGATTATCTCTCATTTCCTTGTAGGCTTCTCCCTAAAGGAGCCGACAGGCCGCGTAGCGCAGTCGGTAGCGCGTATGACTCAAGAGCCAGAGGTACCGGGCTCGACACCCGTTCCGGCCATACACTGTCGTTTCTCCTTCCGCTGATTTAAGAAGGGCAAGAGTCAGATACTGTCGAATGTATGTGCACTGTCGAAAGTATGTGCACTTAGTACTGGTTAACCGCTTAGGAGGTCTAAGCCTGCCTAGGAATAGTGTGGCTAGGTTAACTGACTGGTGTCAAAAAAAATTGTGAAGCTTCATTCAAATATCATAAACGGTAAAGGAATAACAGGCCAGAAACCATTATTCCAATACGAAAAAGGGCAGTACCTCTGTTAAAAGCTGTTTACTATGGACGAATAGCAACAAAACAACATCATCAACAACAAACCTCAGGGCGCAAACTCTGTTTTTAAAGCAGCCCCAGTTTGGAAGAACTCCATCATCCGAAGGCACAAACATTAAAGTTGTTTTTCTTTGTAAAAACGTATTGACGAGCTCATCAGAGCCTCTAGACAGAGATTTTGTTCCCTTTCGAAACAGTTCAAAAATCTAGTTCCGTTTAATCAGATGGATCTAGATATTCACAAAATTCTAGATTTGTCCCATAAGAGCACGTCTAGATTTTCTGGATTGTTGTAGAAGGGCCGAATATAGCAGAATTTATAGCAGAATTTTATAAGATTAAATATTAAATATTTTGGGTCATTGTTGACAGGAGAAACAGCCGGACCGCGTTGCGCAGTCGGTAGCGCAACTGACTCAAGAGCCCGAGACCCCGGGTTCGATACCTTGTCCGGCCACAGAATTTCGTTTCACCTTCAAGGCCAGTTGTCAGTTGATGGCAAAAGTATGCCTAAGCCTGCCCATAAATAGTGTGGTTCGGTTAACTGACCGTCCCGAAATGACCATAGCTGTTTACCGTGAAGGTTAAGCAATAACAGAACAACACCAACAGCAGCGACAGGGAAAGCCTCCGTTTTACTGCCGAATAAACACGGTATTAACACTTAATGCGCCAAAAAGCAGGTGGCAAAATTTACGTCTGCAGAATTTCAAACAATGTCCCGTCCAAGCGCATATTGAGAATTCGAACACTAGAGGGCTAACAGTGTAGATTCAGATGACCTCATCTGGATCTACACTGTTTGCCAATGCAACAATTTTGATTTTTGGCGCTTTAAGGGTTAGGTTATCTTGTTAATCTCACCTGTACGGTTCAATGATGTTGAATACAATGCGAAAAATCCATCGCTGGTCCATAGGTAGTCTGAATAAAAGTACAATGCTAACTGGCTAACCCGTGATGTTATAAACTGCGGACCATCTAAGAAACAGTATTTCCCTAATAAGTTATATTCCAGGCCTTCATATATCTGATTAAGAGAAATACGACATTATTAAAAGTGATGTGAATGTCTTTTAAATCATATATTAATATCATACATGTCAATTTATAGAAAATAGTGACGAGCATTATAAAACGTCTGTGATACGTTGTCTTAGTAGAAGAAACAGGGGAGAATCGGGTAACTCCAGACAGCGGGTAAATTCGGACAGTGAAATTGTTTCCTTTATATGTCAGTTGTTTGAAAGTAAATCAAAAATAACTGGCCAAACAGTAGAAATCCTGATGAGACGGCTCATGGTGAACCGTCTCATCTGGGTTTTCACTGTTTGCAATGGTATGTCCGAACATACCCCCTGTCCGAAGTTACCCGACTGTACCCTTTAACCTGTAGTTGCAATCCGGATTGTTCAGGCTTCCCAGCTGTATATATTTAAATTTGACAATTAGCAGATCATAAAACTTATTCGCGCTGTTAAACAGTTTCATCTTCAGTGATGTAGCAGTTGATATAGTCGTATTGGCAAAATGCAATAAAAGGTAAGCTTTATTAATAGGTCGATGTGTCAAGTCTAAATGTAAATGTCTGTATACAGCCACTGATTCTTATCATCACTGAATTCCAAAGGACAAAGAAAGTTTTCTTGTGGTCACAGATGTACATTTTGATCGTCTCGTAACTATGCCCATCTGCATATTCTTTGTTAAAATCTCACGGCAGCCAGATGAACGCAACATATGCATATTCATGGTATACACGCCAGAAACAAACGTACATTTCGACAGTTTTCGAACCGGATGTAACATATTTGTACATAAAAATGTTTTTTGTCTTTTTTTTATAAATACATTCTGCATCAGTCTCAGTCAAGTCAGCATTAATTTAAATGATGTCTTTCTGTCTTTGATTTCTTATGACCCTCTGATTCCTTTTGTTAGCATCATGTATTTTTTATTTCATTCCGCCGGCCTTGCTTCATATCTCCTCTTCTTCAATTTTCTTCTCCCATCACAGAGACTAAGGACATCTCTGGTGACCCACGGTTTCCTGCGACGTTTCTGACCAAATATACACAGTCACTGTGGAATTTATTAGAATCGCTAGTCGCTTAATGAAGCGATTCTAATGGTTTCAATCTGATCGGTGTCTCGGTCGATCGCACACATTAAATATGAAACTCAAAGGAATCTACAAAGATAATCCAGAGGCTGTTGTAACACCACACAGGTTCGGAGACGAGATTGAGTCTTTCATTTTGCCGGATACATTAAGCCTACTTTTTGCATGATGCAGCACATATAGTTTACTCTCGTTATCTCAAACACTGATATTTCAAAGTACCACTTATATCAAATAATTTGACATTTTGGACGTTTTGTGTGTGTTCTAGGGGGAGGGCTGTAACTTAAGTTGTGAGAACTTGTAGTACAACCCAATTGTTTGTATTTATTTAGTTGTACAAAGGCAATAAAATTTGTTTGAATTAAATTGATTTGAATCAGAGAATATAGGTTGGACATAATTCCTATTCCTGTTATCGCAAACTACTGTAAGCCCAAAGTAAATTTTCTGAGATCAGAAAATTTACTTTGAGATATCAGTAGTTTGTGATGAACTTCCGTTCAGTTCGACTTTGAGATATCGAGAGTTAACTGTATTATCTCGCTTTATAAGAACTGCACCTGTGTTGTTAAGTTGAGCAGCATTAGTAATGAGCCGCGACACGACAAATCCAACAAAATGGTTGTGCGCCCAGCGCAGACTCAGATCAGCCTGGGCATCCGCCCAGTCTGATCAGAGTCTTCGCTGTCCGCATGAAGGTAGCTTGGACCCTTAGCTACCCTTTAAGCGCTTTGCAAAGAGTCTGATCAGACTGGGTGGATGCCCAGGCTGATCTGAGTCTACGCTGGGCGCACAACCCCATTGTTGGTTTTGTCGTGTCGCGGCTCAAATTATTATTGAAACTCCCATACGCTTGGATACATGATAATGATCAATGTCGAAAGTTACCAACCTTAAAGTAATCGTCACACCTGTCAAGATAGTATATGTATTCCCAATGTAGTTTTTTGTCAATCCGGTCTTCGCTCGTATCAAGCACGGCTAACTGTGCCACTAGACCATCGTGAGCCTTAATGATCCACCAACATTCCAAATTATTCTCAAATCGTCCATCCTCAGTGGAGTCCGGTGGACTAAACCAGCCCGTTGTTTCCGTCAAAATCTCTTCACAATGACCAAGTGCTGAGTAAAATGGCAAATATTATCACAAAAAAAAATAACAAAAAAAAAAAAAAAAAAAAAAAAAAAACGTACAGTCAACTTTCGATATATCAAAATTGAAGTTCATCTCAAGCTGCTGATATGTCAAAGTTTGAGATATCAGGAACTGAAAGGTACAGAAAAATCGGAAATATGTCAAACATATATTCTTTGATATATGCGGTACTTTGAGGTATCAGCGTTTTAGATAACGAGAGTCAATTGTGTTACAGTACACTGCGCTTACAAGCAGTAAGTTCATTACTGGCCGTTCCAAGGCGGCACTTCTGTTTTTGATTCTTCTTGGTTGTTTAATGTGTTGTTTGTTGCGACTTCTGTTATTTACATATTTTTTGTGATTTGTCCGGTGACCACCTACAAGGGAAATGGCTGTTCACATGGCTGCCGCCTGTGATGTCTTTAGGTGATGACTAATTTTGTGTTCTCTTTTTATCCACATGGTGTCTGGGTGGGATCTGGGATTGAATTGTGTCAGTTCCTATGAATTTTCTTCCTGACTTTTTATAACACTGTAAATAAATTGGAGAATGACTAGTACATGTACTTACAAATCTAAAAATCCTTTACCAAGTTGTGGAGCCTAAAAGCGTTTCTTTTATGTGTGTAAACTGACTTAATTTATAAACCAATAGATAAAGATTACATAAATAGCTCTGCAAAATTAATGAGAAAGCAACGTTCAGTAACCGACAGAATGGCCTTAAAACCTGGGGCCGAGTGCACAAAGCAGACGTAAGCGTATGCTCGACGTACGTCTATCGTAAAGTTGTCGCAGAAATTTAATCCGTGTGCACAACCGAGGCGTGTCGTAAACTTAGTCGTAAAATCGCTCTAAAACTCACGTCTGCTTTATAGTAGACTTAACTCTGGCGTTAGGTGTTCATTTTGCGTTATTCCATTAGTGTTTTATTTAAACATGGCCGGAATGTTACATTGGATGCACGATTTGCAATATAGAAGGGTTTTAAAGAGAGACAGGATAATCAGAGACAGAACAAACCCTTTGGATACATATAATGATGTAGAGCTATATGAACGGTTTCGCTTGCCACGCCATAGGCTGCTTGAACTGCGACCGGACTTAGAACATCAAACTCGCCTGGATCTACTTATGATTCTCGCATTCTGACACAAAGTGAAATTTATAGACATTTCCAGCAAAATCTAGGCATTGGATATATTTTGGGAGAGAGTGGCTATCCTTTGATGCAGTGGTTAATGGTTCCAATTATCAACCCAATAGATCAGGCAGCGCAAAGATATAATGCAGCACACATGACTACAAGAAGCGTTATCGAGCGATGTAATGGAATCTTAAAGCGCAGATTCGCATGTCTAAACAAGCTCAGAATGAAATCCGAAAGTCTTGCACAACATCTGTATGAAAGCAGTTGGACTACAGCCGGGCGAAGACATAGTGGAAGACGATTACGATGCAAATGGAGAAAACACCCAAAGTGACGTTCCAGGGCGAGTGGCAAGGCGACAACTTATTCAAAATGCTTTTTTGGACCCCCCCTCCCCCCCCCCCCCCCCCCCAGTACGAGGATTCTTTCTGTTGGAGTAGTTCTTCATTGCTTGGGAAAGCAGGTCTTTCCATTTATGCTTGATCTCTTCCAGAGTCCGCTGCGGCTTCCCAATTGCATTTACTGCGGACTGTATTTCTTCCCCTTTTTTTGTTTTTTCATTCTTGACGTGGACACATTAGAAACTTTGGAATTTAGGATCTCAGAATTGTCCTTATACATCGCCAACGATTTCAATATTTCATTATTTTCAGATAAAAACTTTCGGACAGACATTTTACTTTTAACTCAAAATCACATGCAAGTGTGAAATTGTTAATTTAAAAATGAGCATTCAACTGGAGCTTATGTCTTCAATGCGGGCGAAGTAGTGTAATCGGTTACCTGTTACCTGGAGAGAGTATTAATGTGAATGCAGTTATTTCCCTTAGACCCGGGGAGCGATAGGCATTAATCGATATTAGGAATGTCATATCGATGTCCATATCCCAGGACAGGTGTTGAAATTCTCTGAAGCCGGTTTTGTCATCACTGTGTTAACAATACGAATGAGCTGGATGGAAACATTTTTAATTTTTAACAATGTGGATTTTCATTTTCTTTTTCTCAGATCAAATCAGTTTACTTTTCCAGTTGCTCCTTTTCGTTTTAATAAGTCTCGTTTTTCCCCTCTCTCTGATATTTAGGTCAAATTTCGTAAGAATTGGCGAGAAAATAAATCTGATTTTTGGTCAGTTTTGACAGCGGTTTGTTTTAGTTTCTGACAACAAAAACATAAAATTACTTATAATAATGAAATTATGATATTTCTATCCCTTTGACGGTCTCATCTTTATGGAAAGATTAAGCCTGATACAGATACCCATCCACCCACAGTTTTTCTAATTTCTTTTTTTTTTGTCTTTTACCCCGCCCATCGGGGCTCGCGAAATAGACTGGCTGCCTGGTACTTCTGCAACAGAGCTGCTAGTCCTGGGTGTCATTTATCGCAGGCCGAGCAATACTTGCAGTCCCACAAATTCCGAGGCAACATCTAGACGACTGAATTTTTTTACTGGGACGTTAAAACACTACTCAACAGGAACGATAACGTTTTCTCTTGATTTTCTGTTTTGACAAATTGTGACTTTCGGCATGTAACCAAGCTGCGCTGTTTAAAACATTAAAGATAAAAATTTAAGATTAGTCTGACTTTCTATGTTTTTCTGCGAACAAAAAAAAATAAACAAATGAGCCGTACCACGACAAAAACAAATTGGCATGTGCGCCCTGCGAACACTCAGAATAGCGTGTGCTTTCGCCCATCTGATCTGGGCCTTCGCTGTCCGCATAGAGGTAGCTTAGACCATTGCCTGTCCTGTAAGCGCATAGCGAAGATTCTGATGAGTGTGGGCGGCTGTCAAGGCTGATCTGAGTCTAGGCAGGGCGCTAAGGCACTGCGTTGATTTTGTTGCGACGCGACTGAAATTACTGTTTCATTCAAAAATAATCATAAGAATGACATTCGGATTAAATATCCATTTCTGACCTTCATTGCCGTTAGCAGGTATTAATTTTGAAATTGCATTGTTTTGACAAGACGTGTGACCAACTGTATTTTCACACCTTCCGACCGACAGCGACTTCTCAGTGGATGTCTTTAGCAAACAATTAAATGAGCCGCGACAAAGGTGCACGTACGCCTAGCGAAGTCTTAGGTCAGCCTGGGCATCCGCCTGATCCGATCAGAGGCTTCGCTATCGGCATGGAGGTAGCTTAGAGTCTTAGCTACCCTTAAACGCATAGTTCAGACTCTGCTAGGACCGGGTGGCTGTCCAGGCTGATCTGCGTCTTCGCTGGGCGCACATTCCAATTTGTTCGTCTTATCGTATTGCGGCTCATATGAGGAAACTTTTGAACATTGAGCAGAAAAGTGGGCGGAACGCTGACGAGTGCCTTGTAGCTTTCAATTGTTCTTTCCGTATTTCTTACCGCTTTTAATTCTATATCAATTTAATTACCACATGAGAATTTTAAATGGTTTTCGCACAGTCACAGCCTGATTTGATAACACATGTTCAAAATATTTTGATCAGAAATTCGGATAAGTTTGGTGTGTGCAGAAACACGGGTAAGGTTATGTACAAACTCAAATTCAACTAAAATTGACAAATTATTAACTGATCATAAACTCAGACCAGTGTTTTGCAAGTGCATAAGCTGGTCTGAGTCAGTTTGCATACATAATTAATTCCATAAATTGACTATTGCAGCTTTATATTTTTTGCATTTATTTTTGTTCAAGTCATGATGACACTAACAAACTTTAATGGTTTGACAAGTACGAAAACAGTTTAGAGGTAATATCGGATTTTATGATCGATAATCGATTAATCCTCGTGTAGTTATAAGTATGTTAATTGTACTATATATTGTCAACAAATTCCGATCAGCTTGCGCAAACTGATCAGACACTGTTCAGTCTTATCAGTTTGCACATATCAGAGGCTGATAAGTGTCCGCAGATGCACAGATTTATTATCGTAAGTACTCATATTATAGCAAAAATACAAAAAATAGCACAAAAATATCTTTCAATATTCCTTGCTAGCTTCACTAAAACAGTCATTAAATTAAAGTGACAAACTTGCATTATGAACAGAAATATTACTAATAAAGTTAAGGATAAAAAATATTTTTATAGCCTTGCACGAAAAATGTTTCATAGCAATTTCTTCCCGAAGCGATTAATCCTTACACTACCACGGTTACGAGAAGATCTTAACCATGATTTAGTGTCTTACATTATTTTTTTTCGACAGTAATATCTTAAGAGAGCAATACAGTGTATGTATCTTCGTGTCTCCTGATTATGAATGAGCGAATCTGCCAGTCAAAAATACAATTCTATGGATTCTAAGATTCTACCCTGGGATACACAAAACATATTTCGGTTTCTTTGATAAAAACGCCCCACCACACTCAAATAAATTTCAATCAAAAATGTTAGAACAAGCATTAGCAATTATGATAATAATTAATAGACTGATCGAACATTACCAAAAAATATGTAATTGGTTTGCAATGTTTTTTTAGCTTATAAAGGGATTTTTAAAACTACAAGTAATCGATTAACTGTCTGTTCATTTTTGATGGTCACGTGTAGGAGTTACGCGACTTCTTTCTCTTTTTTCCTTTCTCGTGTTCATTCGTTTATTCTTTGTTTCCTTCTTTTTTTCTTAATAAGACAATATAAATATTCTTCCTTTCTTAGTTAGAACATAAAAGCACATATATAAATACATAAACAAAACACGAATACCAAGAAATGAAGTGGTATGCCTTTGAGCAATATAGGCGATTTTGGACTTAAACTATTTGAAACTATAATGAGCGAGGTTATTTCGATACGCGATTTTCTATATGTTTAGAGATCAATGGACGAAACTTATAGTATACTTATTTTATAATGAATTACATCAATGTAAACCTTCTAAAAGTCTCTCAGTGGTGACAACTTATAATAGTTTTATAGAAAATCCGATCATTTTCAAATTTTAGGCTGAACATAGCTTCTTAGGCATTTTCGACATTATTCTTAAATAATTTCATGAGACTGAAGCTTCAAACTTCAAAAGCCGATGGAAGTATCAAAACATGAAGTTAATTTGTATATTTGTATACCATATTAACGGACAAAGACTGAAGTTTATGATCATAACTTTTAAAGAAAGTCGTAATATCATATATGTATTTAATTTCACATTTTATATTATATTCCTATGTAACTGCATATAACACTCGACATTATTTGAACAGGTAAGCTCTCGGATAAACCCGTAAGTCGTTATCGGTAGTTTCCGCCATATTGAAGCATTAAGTTCCCTATGAGTTTTAAAGAAAAACACCAAAAGATTAAAATATGTCGTGCAGATTTATGATTGATCCATAACATGCAAAAAGGTGCATATGCCATATGCGAACATCAGAGGCTCATACCAGCCTGTATATCTGCGCATTCTAAAAACTATGCATGGAACCTAAGGCTTTTACAGGTACAAAGTGAATGATCTATTTAAAATCATGGACTCACAGCCTGGTTTCAGTCTTGTCTGTTCGCAGATGCCTTACGCAACCTTTATGCCTAACGCGGCTCATATCATATATGAAAACCATTCATCAAACACACGTGTTAATATAATTTGAGAGCACTACGCTAGTCGTACTCTAGTCGCAACTACGCCTGTCGTACGCCTGCTTCATGCACTTGGATTTTAATACAGTCGCAAGATTGACTTAGCTGCGCCTACGTTCGTAGACTACGCCGGCGTAGCTTACGCCTCCTTTGTGCACTCGGCCCCAGGACAGTAAATACGTTGATCTGTATCTTTAAGGAGCGATCCATATGTGGTTTTCACTGTTTGTCATTAGGCCAACAACCAGATACAGAGTCAACTTAGTTCAGGGGCCGTATTCATAAAAAAAACTTAAGTGGTTGCTATGCTGTTGCTAAGGCTAAATTTCTTAAAAGGAGATTCCCTACAACTATGAAATTTGCTCTGAAGGAACAGTCTTACAAAGACTGTTCCTCCAAAATAAATTTCATAGTTGTATGGAATCTCCTTTATAGATATTTAGCCTTAGCAACAGCATAACAACGACTTAAGTGGCTTTATGAATACGGCCCCAGATCTCCCAGTAGGTACCGTTATTTAATATTTTTCAAATGGGGTGGGGTGGTGGGGGGACCAATTTTATTGCCGTAATTGCCCTAGACTGGACCGTTCGGGTTGGAAATGCATTGATTTTAATAATAAATGGAATGGGAAATATTGAAGGTTTTTTTTTCAAACCGCTCCTTTAGGAGTAGTCCGGTCTGGATCTGCAGTTTTTGCTCGAATCTGCCTGTCTCCATTTTTATTGTTTTAGGGTATAGGAACCATGAAGAACAATACATGTACTTGAGCCGCGACACGATGAAACAAACAAACCGACCTGTACGCCCAACCTGAACAGAGTCTTCGCTGTGCGCTTAAAGGATAGCTAAGGATCTAACCTATATCCATGCAGACAGCGAAGACTCTGATCAGACTGGGCGTACATGTCGATTTGTTTGTTTTGTCGTGTCGCGGCTCAAGTAAATGTATTGCACTTCATGGTTTTATGTATTTTAGGCTGATCTGAGTCTTTGATGGGTGCACATGCAATTATGTTGGTTTGTCGTGTCAAACTCAAAAAGCAGAGCTGTGAAAGGCGTACCTTTGCTTTGAAAGTATGAGACGTTAAAGGATATTCTGTCATCAACACCTTTAAACATGATAAACATAGCGTTAGTTGAAGACGTCATCACAGGTGCCTTTAAGGTCCCGCACCAGGCAGATAACCATGGGCTTTGTTTGGTCAATCCGTCGTAGAGCTAGAAATAGAGGAAAAGTGGCACAGCAAGTGAAATATGTATATTTATCTGTCTATACAGGAAGTTCAAATTCCGGCCATGTCTATGCATTTGAGGGACCGTTCAGTGAAAATGAGTCCGGTAATTGAAAGCCATGCATTTTTGCACAATGATCTTCAACCATATCTTCTCTGACTTAATTTATAATTCTCCGATATATGCCTAATTACCGAGACACATAAGCATATGTTTAGGAACATTAGTTTAATTAAGTGACATCTGCGAAATTAAACAAGATAAAGAAGTCAGAACGCCAGAATTACTTTGTGTATGTTACCCTAAATTAAAATAGATGGATCCTATACAGAGATCCTTTGTGTGGCTGGGAAATGCAAGTCTTCTTGTCTGTTGCTTGGTCCACCGGGGCTCAACTGGTGACCTTCTTTTGCTTCAGATTTCCAGTGGGGTTGTTTGGCAGGACAGGGATCTCCACCTGTCAGACGGCCCGTTATATCTGTTGAGTCCTCGTCTTTGCTTCTTCATGGTGTTGAAATTTGATTTATGTGTTTACCGTGATGATTCATTGACGAGTTAGAGGGTTATCATGCGAACCGAACAACCAACTAAATGTTTTGTACCACTTCAGAAACTGAGGGTGAGGTTGGGCCTGTAAAATCGATTTAAGCCCCCCAGTAATTCATTACTGACCGTTCCAAGGCGGTAGTTCTGTTGTGGTTCTCTGTTGCCTGTTTTTGGTGTCAGAGTTTCTGTGATGTTTTACCTTATGTATGTTCTTATTATTTTTGGTTCGGTTTGGGTTGCTGAGTGGCCACCTTTTGCGAACAAGCTGCTCACTCGGTTGGCCATATGTTCTCTGTATCTTGATTATTTGTAATCTTAGTTGTTTCCAACTATGGTTTGAGGGCTGGATTTGGATTTTGATTGTTTCAGTTCATGGTCTTTGCATACTTTTTACTTTTAGCATGAAATAAATACTTTTTATACTTCAGATACTCTAACATGTCTAGTAAACAAACAATTGTACTGAATGCACACATTCTCGGAAGCAGTTTGATAACGGTAGCGTCTGTAAAGTTTGGTAGGGGGCCGGAAATCTTCGGCGGTGCGGTACATTATTTTACCCAGTGCTGTACGGTGCGTTAAAAGGTTTGGTCTTAGATTTGTGCACCAATATTTTGAACAAAAAATATATATATATCAGTAAAAGATAATACCAAGACTTCTCGAAATAATTATGACAAATGACAATATATTTAAACGTGTTGTAATACATTTTATGATCATTTTCAATTCAACATTGTACAAAGACAGAAAATATGCAGAGAACAAATAAAATATTAAGCGCGAAAAACTTAATTTTGCTAGCAGAGTTATGCAGCAAGTTACAGAAGCGTATATACGCCGCCACTTGCTACATAAATCTGCTAGCAAAATTAAGTTTTTCGCGCACAATATTTTTTTTCTCTGCATATTATTTGTCTTTGTGAAATGTTTAATTGAAAATGATCATAAAATGTATGACAACGCGTTTAAATATATTGTCATTTGCCATTATTATCTCGAGAAGTCTTGATATTATCTTTTACTGCTATATATAATTTTTTCCAAAATATTCAGGCACAAATCTAAGACCAAACCTTTTAATTCACCGCACCACTCCCATATTAAGTCAGTTCGGGTATGCACCGAACACATACACACACACACACACACACACACACACACACACACACAATTTTTGTGTCTTGCCCAACCACTTAACTTTTGTGGAGATTGACAATGAAATATAATCTCCCTTCTGCTGATTCAAGATCAGTGGCGAAAGTATATGCACGCAGTACTCGTTTTACTGCTTAGGATGTCTAGGTCTGTACAGGAACTGACCGGCTCGACATGACTTTAATAGTTGTTGACTGGGCCTTTAAACCTCAACTCAAAGTCAACTCAACCCACCGTTTTGTCAGTGACAAGTCGCTCATACGCAGCACATATACGTATATCACTTTTATATATGAGTAACCCCTTCCCCACCGATCTCGGGGTATTGTTCCCAGCTAAGAGTCCATGAATTTTAAGGTTGTGATACGATGCAGCACTTATATATAGCAAGCCGTTTTACTATTTATAGTCTGTTCTAGGATATAAGATATCTTATATCGGATATAAGATATCTTATTTAATTTTTCGTATAAGCTTTCTTATATAATATTTCAGATATCTTTTATACTGTATTAGATATCTTATATGTCATATAATATATCTTATATAAAATATCAGACATCTGATATATTATATAAGATATATGTAAAATTAAATAAGATATCTCATACCCTATATCAGATATATTATATCAGATATAAGATATCTGATATACTAAATAAGTTATATATGATATCTTATATGCTATATCAGATATTTTATATATAGAATTGTGTCTTATGGAAAAGTCAATTAAGATATCTTTTGTACCTATATTAGATATCTTATTTAGTATAATAGATATCTTATATGACATATAAGATATCTTATATCGGATATGAAATATCTTATTTAAATTTACGTATTGAAAATCTTATATATCTGATATCTGATATAGCATATAAGATATCTTATATGCTTTAAAAGATTAGAGTATATAAGATATCTGATATAGCATATCTTATATGCTTTAAAAGATATCGTTTATATAATATAAGATCGCTGATATAGCGTATAAGATATATTATATGTATAATAAAACAAGATATATCATATCCTATATAAGATATCTTGTATCCGGTATCAGATATCTTATATAGGATATAAGATATATCTTATGTTAGAATAGATATCTTATATGCTATATTATAAAATATCTCATTTATTATATAAGATATCTTATAGATATAAGATACCTTATATGATATATAAAATATCTGATATAATAAATGCGATATCTACATTCCAGAAAAAATAGTTAAATGGCTTGCCATAGGTATAGTTATTTTCATGGAAGTTTTCCTGTGACACATAAACATTTCATGGGTATCATGTGCCTCAGCGGCCTCTGATAAAACGCCTTTTCGAGTGGTCTTGTAGCTCCTTTTGATACCGTTCCATGACACTGTATATGAATGGACATTTCAAGTCACAATTTAAGTGTTAAAACTGTTAACTTACAGTTGATTTTACCTCACTGCAGCTGGTGTTGTGCCGTGTGGCGGCCGTAAAACGTCTCCCCATACACCATCTAAAGTGCAGATTATATTTCATTTTCGTCCTTTGAGATCAGGGGCTATATTCTGAGAAATGAAAATTTAGATTGGTTTAGACTCTTATGCTAGATCATCGTCTTTTATATTATTTGGACCCTTTATGATACTAATCCGTCATTGAATCGACTGCCATATCAAAATTAAGAAAATTGAGTATGCTTTTCTCTGGTTTCGTCACCAGATATTGTCAGGGTCACTGATGAGGCTTTAATAGCCGGAACTACGTAGTCTGGCACATGTAACTTCTTCTTTATGTGTTCTCTGCTCTGGTAGGAACTCTTACAGATTTTGATTTTACCTCCACCTTCCTACTGGTACGCAAACTGTTTCAGTTTAAACAAATAGAGCCTTGAAACTTTGCCAGCTTATTAGGACTGATGAGTAGATAAACTGATAAACTTTTGAAAAAAAATCGTGAATTTTTTATCGAGTTATGCCCCTTTTTCGACTTAGTGCATTGTAAGCCTATGGAAGCTGTCATGCATACCATATCTTAGGAACCGTGCGTGCTAGAGATTTGAAATTTCACATATGGATTCGTCATAAAAATAGCTGACAAGTATTTTTTTCTTGTCCGAGTTGTCACCCTTTTTGGAGTTATGCCTCTTGAGAAAAAATCGAAATGAAACATTGTTAACAAAATATCTCAAAAAGTATTTTAGCTTGAACCTTGAAACTTTGCCAGCTTAATAGGACTGGTAAGTAGATATATTGATTAACACTTGAAAACAAATCGTGAATTTTTGATCGAGTTATGCCCCTTTTTCCACTTAGTGCATTGTAAGCCTATGGAAGCTGTCATGCATACCATATCTTAGGAACCGTGCGTGCTAGAGTTTTTAAATTCACATATGGATTCGTCATAAAAATAGCTGACAAGTATTTTTACTTGTCCGAGTTGTATCCCTTTTTGGAGTTATGCCTCTTGAGAAAAAATCGAACTGAAACATTCTTAACAAGATATCTGAAAAAGTGTTTTAGCTAGAGCCTTGAAACTTCACCAGCTTATTAGGACTGATGAGTAGATGAACTGATTAACTTTTTGAAAAACAAGTCGTAAATTTTTGACGTAGTTATGCCCCTATTTCAACTTAGTGAATTTTTGCAAGCCTATGGAACCTGTCATGCATGCCATATCTTAGGAACCGTGCGTGCTAGAATTTTGAAATTTCACATATGGATTTGTCATAGAAAAATAGCTGACACATATTTTTTCTAGTCCGAGTTGCCTCCCTATTTGGAGTTATGCCCCTTGAGAAAAAATCAAACTGAATATTTGTAAGCAAGATATCTCAAAAAAGTATTTTAGCTAGAGCCTTAAAACTTGCCAGCTTATTAGGACTGATAAGTAGATGAACTGATTAACTTTTGAAAACAAGTCGTGAATATTTGACCGAGTTATGTCCCTTTTGCAACTTAGTGCATTGTAAGGCTATGGAAGCTGTCACGCATGCCATATTTTAGGAACCCTGCGTGCTTGAGTTTTGAAATTTCACATATGGATTTGTCATAAAAAAGGTGACATGTATTTTTTCTAGTCCGAATTATCTCCCTATTTGGAGTTATGCCCCTTGAGAAAAAATCAATTTGAAACTTTGTGAGCAAGATATCTCAAAAAGTAATTTAGCTAGAGCCTTGAAACTTTGCCAGCTTCTTAGGACTGATGAGTAGATGAACTATTTAACATTTGAAAAAAAAATCGTGAATTTTTGACCGAGTTATGCCCCTTTTTCGACTTAGTGCTTTGTAAGCCTATGGAACCTTGTGAACAAAATATCTTAAGAAGCCCTGATGCTAGGATCATGATTTTTTGCAGGAAGATATTGCCCAAGGTGAAGATGACCTGATTAACTTCTGAAAACAATATAAATTTTTGGTCGAGTTAAGCCCCTTTTTCGACTTAGTGCATTGAAACCTATAGTACAAAGGTACCCTAACATACAGTCAAGAACGGTACGAGCTAAGAACTTGAAACCTGATACACATGATCAGTATGGAAAAAAGCGAATTAGTGTTTTTTTTTCTTTTTTCCGCCTGTCTTGTTCAACTTAGTGCATTGTTAGCCTATGGAACAATGTGAACAAAATAACTCGAGAACCCCTGATGCTAAGATCATGATTATTTGCAGGAAGATATTGCCTAGGGTGCAGTTGACCTGATTACCTTTAGAAAAAAACTGGGTTAAGCCCCATTTACGACTTAGTGCATTGAAGCCTATGGTACAAAGGTACAAGCGTTATGGGATGAACCTTCTTTAGAGGCAAGCATATGGTTGGGGGCATAGTGTTTAGTAAACACATTTTCTAGTTGTTTAAGGGAAATGATTTGACAATTGCTAGATCTTATCTGGGATACAGAAGAAATATTGATCTTCTTTCGTCTTATTGCGTATAATTAAATCGACTAAACGGAAAAGACATTACGTATGCTCCTTTTTCTTTGTTTATGAAAATAAATTTATTAATCTGAATGAGATAATGAGTAGCAAGTGGACAAAAATGTTAGCACCGCTCCTTACATATATATCACGATGCATATTTTGATAAGCAACTGGCAAAAATAGTGTCATAAAATGAAAAAATATTAGTACTACTTCTTAGTAATTTAACAAAGGGCATTAATATTGTTACAAAATACAAAATGTCTCAAACTGACATTATAAATTTATCAATACGACATATTCAACCATCTGAACGAAACATGTTTTTCTCTTGTTTGATTTTTTTTATATTTTTGAAGGAAATAATACAGTCATTCTACACCGAAGACAGAAAGTGATCTGTAAAGACGCAAAACGTTTTCGCGCAAAATGGTAGTTTTTAATTAAAGGCAAAAATATAGCCACAACACATATATGGCTATATACTTTTGGATCATAGTGAAATACTTATTTATCCGAAATCAGATAATCATTTGCCAGACAAGAAAAAGTTAGGCCCGATGTTTTCTTTTATTTGTCTGTCAACATTAAATTGAGACTTACCGTGAAAATAATTATCGAGACGCACTATGTTTTAACATTATTAATATTATCTCAGTCAAGCCACTTATTTCTGGCATTTTCGTGAGAAAAACAAATTTTTCTGGCAGTTTTATGTAGCAAGTGGTGGCGTATACGCCACCACTTGCTACATAAATCAGCTAGCAAAATTAAGTTTTTTTTCGCGCTTAATATTTCATTTGTTCTCTGCATATTATCTGTCTTTGTGAAACGTTTAATTAAAAATGATCATAAAATATATGACAACGCGTTTAAATATCTTGTCATTTGCCATTATAATCTCGAGAAGTCTTGATATTATCTTTTATTGCTATATATTCAATATTTTTCCAGAATGTTTATTCACAAATCTAAGACCAAACCTTTTAACGCACCGCACCGCACTGGGGTAAAATAATGTACCGCAACGCCGAAGATTTCCGAATCCCTTCCACACTTTACGGACGCTACCGTTATCAAACTGCTTCCGAGAATGTATTGATTCAGTAAAATCGTTTGTTTATTAGACATGTTAGAGTTTCTGAAGTATAAAAATATTTATTTCTTGTTAAGACTTCTGTATAGGATCCATCCATTTTAATTTAGGGTAACATACACAAAGTAATCCCTGGCGTTATGTAACTTAATTAGACAACTGCTGATGTGTCTTGATAATTAGGAATATATGGAGAATATTAAATTCAGTCAGAGAAGATGTGTTGAAGATCAGCCTACTTTAAAGAATAAGTTTCGTTTGGGTCGGACAAATGCAATGTTCCCTGTAATTTATGATATTTTTTACTAATTAGGGCCATAACGTCTACTCCCAAAATGTCTACTGCCATAACGTCTACTCCAAGAACGTCTACTCTCATTTGATCTACTGTACCAAAACGTCCACTGCCATTTGGTCTACTGTACCAATATGTCTAGTCTGGTTTGGTCTGCCCTGTAGTTGTAAAAACTGATTATCCCAGGCTATATTTATGGTACAGAGACATATAATATTGACATCCAAACCAGGGATGTTTCCAGATGGCTTCTGATTTCCAGAGGCATGAATAAGGAATATGAACTGGTGTATTGCTAAATTACTGATGCATTGCTAATTCAAACTCAACAAGGATTTTAGCAAGTTCTAATTTAAATTTTCTTCAGACTAGAAACAAAATGTGTGTGACATTACAGAGTTTCAGCAATTTACAATACATTTTCTGTTGGACAAGATGTTCGTACATGTACATTGTTGGTTCACAAAAGCTGCCTATTGGATGCATCCATATTTGTATTCAAGTCAAAAGCCCCATCCCTTATACACTATACACCTCTAAATTATTTTATATAAAAATTAAGATAACATATCATATATTAGATATCTGTGTAATAAATGAGATATCTACATTCCAGAATAAATAGTAAAATGGCTTGCCACAGGTGTAGTTTATTTTCATGGAAGTTATCCTGACAACATAAACATTTCTGCGGTACCATGTGCCTCCGCGGCCACTGGTAAAACGCTTTCCCGAGTGGTCTTGTAGCTCCTTTTTGATACCGTCCCATGACACTGTATAGGAATGGACATTTCAAGTCACAATTTAAGCGTTTAAACTGTAAACTTACAGTTGATTTTACCTCGCTGCAGCTGGTGTTGTACCGTTTTGCGGCCGTAAAACGTCTCCACACACACCATCTATAGTGCAGATTATATTTTATTTTCGCCCTTTGAGATCAGAGGTTATATCATGAGAAATCTGAAAATTAAGATTGGTTTAGACTCTTATTCTATGTCATCGTCTTTTATATTATTTGGACACTTTATGATACTAATCAGTCATTCAATCGACTGCCCTATTAAATTTAAAAGATACAGTATGCTTTTCTCTGGTTTCGTCACCAGATATTGTCAGGGTCACTGATGAGGCTTTAGTGTAAACAATATTTTATTCAAAATACTGAACAAATACAAACAATACAATCTCACAAGAATATAACTCAATACAGTAGCGTGAAAGGGATTCAGAAGAAAGTCTTACGACTTGTATGATCTGTATCCCACAATTCCTGTATATTTATATATAACAAATGATTTGAAGCATACATGTACTACTGCCGATCGATATTTCAGCATAATAGGCTAAATTGAAAAACTTACACCAAATGAAAGCATTTTCAAACATAAATAATCATACTAGTAAGTTTACATCATGTTCTCAACATATTCTCAATAAAATGTCGAATTAATGTTTCTGATCTCTTGAAGCTTTATTAGCCGAAACTAAGTAGTCTGGCCCATGTAACTTCTTCTGAATGTGTTCTCTGGTCTTGAAGGAACTCTTACAGATTTTGATTTTACTTACTTCAACTTACTGGTCCGCATACTGCCATTGAACTGTTATCGAAGAGTTGTTTTTAGTTTAACAAAAAGCGAACTTTTATTGTTTAAGGGAAATGATTTGACAATTGCTAGATATTATCTGGATACAGAAAAAAATATTGATCGTCTTTCGTGTTATTGCGTATAATTAAATCGACTAAACGGAAAAGACATTCTGCATGCTCCTTTTTCTTCGTTTATGACAATAAATTTATTGATCTGAATGAGATAATGAGTAGCAAGTGGACAAAATACTAGCACCGCTCCTTACATATATATCACGATGCATATTTTAAAAAGCAACTGGCAAAACTAGTGTCTCAAAATGAAAACATATTAGTACGACTTGTTATTAATACAACAAAGGGCATTGATACTGTTACAAAATAAACAAGAGCTGTCGCCTGACAGCATAGCTCGCCTGAATTGGTGCTTGCTCATCACACAGCCGCTATGGTGGTGTGGACTGCTATGCATAAAACTTCATGCAAGCATGTCCATAATGAAAACACATTTATAAACAAAAGCTATCTCAGAAATATATCCTAAAATAAAATTAAAATTAAAAAAATTGAAATGAAATTTCAAAGTCCATGAGCTTGAGGTAAAAAAACAGACGGGTAGGGGGGGGGGGGGGAGGGGGGGTTGGGGGTAATTGGGAATGCTATGCATAAAACTTCATGCAAGCATGTCCATAATGAAAACACATTTATGAACAAAAGCTATCTCAGAAATACATGTAAGTCTTAAAATACAATTAAAATAAAAAAAAATGAAATGAAATTTCAAAGTCCATGAGCTTGAGGTAAAAAAAACTGACGGGCAGGGGGAGGGGAGTGGGGGGGGGGGGGGGGGCTAGGATGTATCAAAACCCTGAACCATTATCTAACATCAGTCCAAGTATTAGTATCAACTGAGTCCATCATCGTGGCACTGTGAAATTATGTCTTCATAAATATTAAACTTTAAAACTTTAACCAAAATCTTTAAGACAAAATTCTAAGTCGATGACCTTGACTTCAAGGTCATCCAGTGTGGTAAGTATAAGGTGTTCTGTAAAAACTCAAAAAAGAGTCTAACATCAGTTCAAGTATAAACAAATCTCTGCAAAGCATTATGAATCAGTTTGCGATTACAAAACTTTAAAAAAGACAAAAATTTCCTAAGTCCCTGACCTTGACTCAAGATCACTGAGCGGGGTTGGGGGAGTACTCTGTAGATCTAACTACAGTGCAAATATAAAAAGAATTCATCTATGGGTTCAGGAGATATGGGTCTTTAAAAAACTTTAACCAAAACATCCAATCAATAAAAAGACAATATTCTAAGTCCATGACCTTGACATCAAGGTCACAGAGGGAGGTGGGGGTAGTACCTTTGAAAACTTTAGACCAATATCTAACTTTCGTGTAAGTATCAAAGAAATCCATCCATGGGTTAAGGAGATATTGGGCTTTATAAAACTTTAACCAAAACATCCAGTCCAAAAAAACTACAAATTTTCTAAGTCCATGACCTTGACATCAAGGTCCGGGAGTGGGGTGGGGGTGGTATTTTGTTAAACCTTAGACCAATATCTAACTACAGTGCAAGTATCAAAAGAATCCATCCATGGGTTAAGGAGATATAGGTCTTTAAAAAACTTTAACCAAAACATCCAATCCGAACGCGGACGCTGACGCTGACGCGAACGCGGACGCGGACGCCGACGCCGTGGTGACAACAATAGCTCCTCCAGAACTTTCGTTCAGGCGAGCTAAAAATGTCTCGAACTGACATATATAAATTTATCAATACGACATATTCAACCATCTGAATGAAATATGTTTTTCTTTTGCTTGATATTTTATATTTTTGAAGGAAATACTACATCATTCTACCCCGAAGACAGAAAGTGATCTCTGAAAACGAAAAACGTTTTCGCGCAAAATGGTAGTTATTAATTAAAGGCAGAAATATTGCCACAACACATATATAGCTATATACTTTTGGATCATGGTGAAATACTTATTTATCGAATTCAGATAATCATTTGCCAAACAAGAAAAAGTTAGACACAGTGTTTTCTTTTATTTGTCCGTCAACATTAAATTGAGACTAACCGTGAAAATAATAATCTAAACGCACTATGTTTTAACATTATCAATATTATCGCAGTCAAGCCACTTATTTCCGGCATTTTCATGAGAAAAGCATATTTTTCTGGCAGTTTTATGTAGCAAGTGGTGGCGTATATGCGCCTCCGTAGACACATCTTTTGGATCATAGTGAAATACGTCTTTATCAAAATCAGATAATCATTTGCCAAACAAGAAAAAGTTAGACACACTGAATCATTTGCCAAACAAGAAAAAGTTAGACACACTGTTTTCTTTTATTTGTCTGCTAACATTAAATTGAGAGTAACCGTGAAAATAATGATCTAAACGCACTATGTTATAACATTATTAATATTATCGCAGTCAAACCACTTAAACTGGTGCTCACATATTTGTACACCAAAAACGCGTTCGTACCGCGTTGCATGCGCGTGCTGCGTGCGTATCACCTAGAACCGCGCATCAGACGCGTCTAGACGCGCCCTGACGCGTCTCGACGCGGGAGACGCGAACAATGATCAAATGAATATTCATGACTTGTTCAATACGCGTACAACCGCAGATTGTACGTTGGCCTATTTAAAATAGTTTTAAGATAGCTTAAAACAATAAAACTCTTCACTGCTAAGTTACTAAGTTAATATTGTGAATGTCTCGATCCCTCTACCGGGAATCTGACCGTTTCGATGCGCAGAAGACGGGAACCATAAAGTAGCCCCACATTATCTGGGTCAATTTTTACATAACATCGTAACGTCTCGATTTCTGAATTCAATGGGACTCATTAAATACTATTTAGACTAACTCTATAATAGAACTTCTACGCTTAGAAACTATACATGACTTCTATTTTTCTTAACTTCCAAGCCCAGAAAAAAAAAAAAAAAAAAAAAGTCACAACTTATTTGGGCCAGAACGGACAAATCCGGGCACACGGTAACCCTCGCTAAGAATTAAACTGACCAGTGAAATTTGGACCCAGACTATTATATTGAGTTGAATGTTCAAACAGAACAATACCACAGGGTATAATCGATTCCGCTAATTTTCGCTTCCTGCAGAGACTGTACATCATATTTAGCTTCCGCCGAGACTGTCCGCGACTTCTTGCTTCCTGCCGAGACTTCTGTACATGATAAATGGCTTCCTGCAGAGACTGTCTGCATGATTCTGCTTCCTGCGAGGCTCTCTTCTTGCTTCCTGCCGGGACTTCTGTACATGATAAATGGCTTCCTGCAGAGACTGTCTGCATGATTCTGCTTCCTGCCGAGGCTCTCGGCAGGAAGCAGTCATGCAGACAGTCGCGGCAGGAAGCCAATTTTCGAGGACAGAAGTCTCTGCAGGAAGCAAGAGATATCGCCGAAGTCTCCGCGGACTGTACATCATATTTGGCTTCTGCCGAGACTGTCCGCGATCTCTTGCTTCCTGCAGAGACTCTCGACAGGAAGCAAGAACTCGCGGATAGTCTCGGCAGAAGCCAAATATGGTGTACAATCTCTGCAGGAAGCGAAAATTAGCGTAATCGATTATACCCTGTGAATACTGGCATATTTTTATAACAAATTATAAGAGTTTCAAAGCCAATTCAAGACTATTTCAAGGGGTCTCCATAGCTCAGTGGTCAGCGCACTCCCATCCCACATTTATTTTGCATCGAAGTACCTTGCATTGAATTGGAAATGGTATAGTCTGAACAGACAAGTGGGTTCTCTTCGGATTACCTTATTGCAGAGCAATCTGTGCTGAATCGAAACAGGTATCCTCTGCACAGAGTAAAAGTAAACAAAATAAAGTTTAAGAATATTTCATTTGTAGCATGTAGTTTTGGCTGAAGGCAGAATATGTACATTCAAAGATAAACCTTGATTTCCAGAAAGCAATTTAATGCTGCAAAAATTTCCAGCATATGGGGCCAGATTTGAATGATCATCAAGGTGACTGAAAACCGGGAACCCCGGCAAGAAAAAAACACATGACTCTCTACAAGAAGAACTTGAATTTCTAACCGATGTTAGACCCAAGCTGGAACAAGCCCCCTGTCCTTGCTAGGTCCAAGGTATTTCTATGGAGAAAAAAGGGGGAGGAGGAGGAGAGAACAAGAAGCAAATTCTTGGGTGGGGAGTGGGGGTGAATAGACTGCCCAGATTCATGTGTTAGTCGGGTTCCACCAAAGTGGACCAGTGCTGGGTCCCGGGCAGGTCTCATAAAAAGGGAGAAGCAAAATCTTTGGTGGGGAGCAAAAACTTCCAGAAACATTAAGTAGCAATGGGATAGAACCCAAATAGACTTGTGCTCAGATTCGCATAAATCACTTCCCATGCACACAGCCCTTGCGACCCACTGTGGGTTGGCTTTAGCAATACAATTCAGGGCTTCTGGAAACGCATAACATGAGAGGCACACTTCCGGCCATAATGCATCTTCCCCGAAATGCAGGCCTCCATCAGACTGCACTTTGCTAGTTCTGCCGGAACAAGCCCCCTGTCCTGGCTGGGCCAGGGCAGGTATAGGGGGAAAATGGGGAGCAAATTCTTAGGTAGGGAGCAAATTCCCTTATTAACTAATGCAATGGGCAGTGGGGGATAAGAGATTGAGGGTGATCTGGAATGCAGTTTCTCATGTTTTTGTGGCCCTCATGAGTAATTGAGACTGCCTGGGTTACATCATGAATTGCGCCTGGATGGATCGTAGCTTAATTCTGTTGGGAGGGAGGTAGATAGGGTAAAAATTCCTTTTGGGACCTAGGACTGTAGCATTTGTTCTAAACCTTAGCTTGGTTTAGTTGGTTCCAAAATATATTCCATATTTAAAGTTTTAGGGGCCTGTATTTTCATGGGATTTTTTTGGTGTTCTAATATTTTGGGAAATGGAGAATATTATTAGTCAACAACAGGACTGTAGCTAATTTCTTATTGTGGATTGTTGGGAGGGGAGGGCAGTTTCTTTTTGCTGTTTCTAGGGAGCAAATGTGCTGAACCTTATAATGGTTCAGTTGGTTTCCAGATAACTAAGCCTGGGTGTGAGATTAAAGAGGTTGGATACACATAATTTTTTGGAGGGGAAATGGTGAATATTATTAATAGAAAAGGGGACTGTAGCTTATTTCTTATTGTGGGTTTTTCGAAAAGGACGACGGTTTCATTTGGCTGTTTCTAGGGAGCAAATGAGTTGAACCTTGTAATGGTTTATTTAGTTTCCAGGTAACTAAGCCTGGGTGTGAGATTAAGGAGGTTGGATACACACTAATTTAGGGATGGGGAAGAAATGGAGAATATTATTAATGGTCATAGGACTGTAGCTTATTTCTTATTGCGGATTGTTGGGAAAAGAGGGCAGTTTCTTTTTGCTGTTTCTAGGGAGCAAATGTGCTGAACATTATAATGGTTTGTTTAGTTTCCAGGTAACTTAGCCTGGGTGTGAGATTAAGGTGGTTAGATACACATTAATTTTAGCCTTTATTGTCAAAAGGACAAAAGTTATTTATACGACCGTAGAGAAAGTCAGATTGTAGTCGTACAGATGGGTTCTGGGGCTTTTACTGGGTAATGGGAGTTTTTGTCACGAGCATTGCACTTAGTAGGGGAGAATGTGGATCCAGGGATTTTGGGAAATGGGTTTGGGGCTCGAATTAGAGAAAATTAGGGGGATTTTTTTCCCTATTGTATTGGAATCTATCTATATCCTGGCAATGATATTGGTTTTGTCCAGGTATTCAAAGACTACCTTCTGTATTGTATTTGCATGTTTCTTTGGGAGAGACAGGAGCAGTCTCAGATCTATTGTGTTATGGCCTAACTTGAATATGGTGGATTCTATGGTCTCGCCTTTGATTGTTATGGGGCCACACAGTCAAAGAAGATATGGTCGAGATCTTCTGCATCACTGCAGTGGGGGCATAGGGCGGACTGGTTACCGTAGTAAAGGCAGCCCTGCACGCAGTGTCCTAGAATTAGTCCGGAATAGGCTATGTCGAAACGTCTATTGAGGCTATATACATCACATTGAAGTTTAACCTTTGGTTTTACGAAATGGAAGGTGTGGTCCTTGTTGCTATTGGTCCATTGGGATTGCCATTTTTCGGTTACTGCTTCATTTCAGTTTTGAGGCTTTGGTATGGTTGTAAGTGCCGGTGGTCAATAATTGACAACTGCCTTTCTTGAATCAGCGGAAGGAAAAACGAAGTATGTGGCCTGACTGGATTTCAAACCTAAGACCTCTGACATGAGTCAGGTGCCCTATCGATTGCGCTACGCGGCCCGGCGCCTTCAGCTGTAGGAGTTTAATTCCACATTCAACTTCTAACGCATTAATAGGGGTGGAGTGGTATGCCCTCAGCAATACGGAGTGCTAAGTTGTTTTGGATGAGGTCTTGAGCTTTGAGAGTAGATGTTTGGGTGCCGAGTTATAAGCTTGCGCAGCATAATCGATTTTACTTAGGATTAGGGCCTTATATGATGTCAATAGGTTTTATCTGCTTCATAGGAGGTGCCTGAAACCATCCTCATGAGGTTTAGGTCTTTACATTTTTCAATCAGATTTGATTTTTAATATGCTGACCCCATGTTAGTTTGCTATCTAGGATAATACCCAGGAAGTTATTATGGTCACTAAATTCTATTTCTGTCCCAAAAAGGGAGAGTGTTTGAAGTGATTCAATATTAAGTCTTTTTTTGTTTAGTGAAAATTATAGCCTTTGTCATAATAGTGGGGATTTTGAAGTCCTAGAGCTTGGACGACCATATCTCGATTGTCTGGAGGGCTGATTGGAGTTTGAGGAGAGCCTGTTCGGGAGAGGAGTGCCAGGTCCAGATGGCACTGTCATCAGCAAACTGAGAAAGGGAGAGGTTTGGGTCCTGCACCCCCCAGGGCATCATCAAGGGTATTTATTATTACATTGAATAGGATAGGGCTGAGGACACTGCCCTGGAGACAGCCATTTCCCAGTCATGTTGATCAGAGTTTTTTTACCCCCCATCCTGACTTGAATTCTTTTGCCGTTTTAGAAGTTGTGAATGCAGCGGAACATATTTGCATTGATGCCGAATTTGTCTAGCTTGATGAGGGTCCCTGAAGTCCATATAAGGTCAAATGCCTTTTTAAGATTCAAAGTGACTGTCGCCTGGCACTTATTTTCCATAAAGGCCATATTAATTTCAGATTCCACGATTTTAATTTCTGATACGAAAGAATTTATGCCTGAAGAGTGCGATATATTTCCACTTCAATGGCGAAGTGTCATGGGACTGTCCCAGTCGCATTTAGTTTTGAGTTGCCGGTCGAGTTTCTAGGCTTCTTTTTTTTCTTTCTTTCCCGTTATAGTTCAAGTAAGACCAAATGAGCATTCGACATCAAGCTTGATGTAGACTAATGGCTCTTTCTTTCACATGATTTCACTAAAATGCGCATTCAATACGCGATTTTGATTGGTTCCCGTACTCGCGCGTTGAGATGCAAAGGACTACGTCACTACCCGTATCATGTGCGCAATTTTGATTGGGTCCATGAAATTTGCATAAAATGCGCGTTGCACGCATCGCTTCGCGGTATACGCAAAATTGAGAACGAATTTTCATTGGCTATTAAAATATTCGCGTCCATAATTACCGCGTATCCCGCGCGCATCAACTGCGTCCCCGACGCGTTTTGAATATGTACAAATACGCGAGCGCCAGTGTATTTCTAGCATTTTCGTGAGAAAAACATATTTTTCTGGCAGTTTTATGTAGCAAGTGGTGGCGTATATACGCTTCCGTAAATATCTTTTCTGTTTTTTTTTAGTTAATTTCATTTCTGGTTTTCTTGTTCTAATTTTCATTCTAATTTATATCGTTTTAAACGACATATTATATATATGTAGTTTGAACGAAGTTATTTGTTGTTTTGATTTCCGTTTTAAAGAACCTCTGACAGTTTCAATGCAAATTTGCCTATTTTTCAACAAATTACTGCAGCTTCCATGGGAAGCCAATGTTGATAATTTTTGCATTAACATGTAGTCCTGTGCATTATGAAGAAGTTTTCATATTGATTTTGAAAAAAATATCATGTCTGCAGACTCACTATGGCTGACTTTCTCAAGAGGGGTAAGTGGAATTTTCGGTCAGCCAAAATACAACAAATTTTCGATTTTTCTTCTTTACTTAATTCTATTTTGTTAAACATGCTTAAAATAAAGTAAACACTACAACTGAATATTGCATGCAATAATATGTAAATAAAAAATAAACTAGCCTGATTTTAAGATGCAATGGGTCTAATTACCCCTCCCACTTTTCAGTTTTTCAGCTGTAGACTATCATTCCTCCCCCCCCCCCCCGTGCCTCAGCTTGCCACTCACATATAATGTGTATATTGACAGTACACACATACATGCAAAGTGGCTAGCTGAGGCACGGGGGGGGGGAAGTATCTTTATAAAAGTTTTCGTATTTTCCATACATTTAATTATAAAAAAACTTGCTTTCTACACCAAAAATCTCAGGCTATGTGTTAAATAGCCGAAAAATTGTTTTTGTACCAATAATGGGAAGTTCCGAGGAAAACATTTCAGTGGAAATTTTGAAGTGTAGCAAAAGTTCATTTTAGACCATTTTTATAAGCAAATTTACATTACAACTGTCAGAGGTACTTTCTTGTTTCAATTTCATTTCTGATAAATATCGGAAATGAAATGTCCTTTTAGGGGTTCCGTAGCTAAGACAGTGAAATTTTTCGTGAGTTGTTATTCAAGTGAACCCAATTATAAGTGCACTTTCTGTTGCTAACTTTTATTTACCAAAGTATTTAATTTCTTAACTTCTTGAATGGCGGCATTATCCACAGGTGTGAGGTAAAAACAAGTGTAGAATTTATTTGAAACGCAGATTGAGCAAATATTTAAACACACACACACACACACACACACACACACACACACACACGCGCGCGCGCGTGCGCGCGCACACACACATACACAGTTTTCCAACGTTTTGGCCGTCAGGCATTTCTCAAGAAAACGGGCTATAATTACTCAGTTCCTTCTCTACGGCGCTTTATTTCCTTTAACTTCTTGAAATAAATATTGTTTAAACCATGAAAAATTACTATATGGCCCTATTTCAAGTCTTTTCTGTACAGCTGCTAAGTCATATTTAGTTTGAATCAAAATTTTAGGAAAGACTGTTTCAAACCCATGTCTATGGAATCTTGGCACATCTGAAATTGGCATGAAAGTGGACAACAAATTCATATTTACTGAATTATATTTTTGGTTTCAGTAGCATCAGTGTCAGTGCCTAGATAAAACATTTGACACTCTGAGAAGAAAATGCATACTGCTATTGTTTGAGATAATAACTTCCTTTACACCATTTGGGAACAACAAAGCACGGAACCCATTGCGTTCATACTTCCATGAACTTCCGAAAAACGAAATTTATCATTTATATATATGCTATGTTTTCACATCAATTTTGTTACTTATTCGTGAAGCTCTGACTAAATTAACGCCAAGAAAAGGACGAAGAATAGCTATTAACCAACATGATTGGTAATGACGTTCAACAGCCATCACTATGACAAACTTTACGTCGGCCAATCAACTATTTGAATTATCCGCTACGTCGCTTACGCGTTATATTGCATGAATGAGTGTTGTTCATGGATGTATCAACATCGTCAGCACAGTATAGGTTCATCTGAGGAAATCTTCGACACGTGTAAATATTTCTCTGTACATTTGTATATTAGGTGAATAAGAGTGTGTTATAAGAAAACATTGATGCAAAGCATCAATACACCGGGAAAGCCCGTCATATTTAGCTTCAGCGCCCAGCAGGCCTAACTGTGCACATATAAAGGAATCTCGACACCAGCAAAGGTAGCCTAATATGAAAACAATAAGCACTGCCTATAGGCGAGCACATCGCTCTTTACAATGTGTGGGTAGTATGATAAAACCTCGCTATGACTGCTACCATCTTAACTCTTAAGTTTCGGACAAAAATGCGTGATCGAAGTGTAGACCCTGATCTGACTACTCATTGTAAAATTCTGGATTCAATTTCACAATTTTTTAAGTCGTATGAAATTTGTAATAAAAGCGTTGAAACTCCACAGCTGCGAACTTCGTCTACATAGTAGTAAGAAAATGTCAGGAAATTGATTTCCCCATAGCAATCTACCACCTCGGTAAACGGGCTATAATTTTTCAGTTCCTTCTGTACGGTGATTTATATCCCTTGAACTTCGCCAAACGGTCAGTCTCCTTGCATTTAGTGTGATCAGAGAAGCGGTTAACGTTGACGCCATCTTGTTTTTCTCAAATGGAACGTTTGACGTCATTACGTAACGTAGCGACAGAAGGACTATGCGCTATATTTCTTATTTTTTCGTTGATTTCTATTCGAACCAATCTAATTATAACTTTCGTTATGAAAGAATTCCATTGAAAGTAATGAATCTTACAGGTATAAATATGCCTTACCAATCCTCTACCATAGAGCTCCCGCTCTTTCAAAGCTCAGAAATGAATGCTCGCAAATATAGAGTTATGCGGTGTTGTCAAGCTGATGATAGTTTATTGGCTTTCTTCTACTATTGTATACATGTTATAAACATGTGAACAGGTTCTTGACAAACATGCATCATAATGATGCATTTCTGAGCTGCTCGGATTTATTTTCTATTCAGATAACATTTTAGTTTCGCCTGCTTCTAGCAGAAACTTGGTAAATCTACATGTGCGTCTGCGGCATTATCACCGTCAGTGGCATATACTTAGCGTTTTTTTGGTTGAGTGGTTTTTGTGACAATGTGCAAATAGGCGAGAAATAGCATGTTTCGGATTTCCTTCCTATTGTATTATTGGAAATAGGATTTAACTCAAGGTTTCGTCTGTCGAAACGAAACATTTTTTTTCTCCATGTAACAGAAGTTAACAAGGTTATTTTTGCCCATAAAATAATGTAGAAAAGTGACGTAGTTTTTCTGTATAGGAGGCAGCTGCTTTACCGTGTGTGTATTCATTCTCTTAACTGTTGATACTTTTTGTGCTCCAATTCTTAAATTTCAGTTCAGTTTATTTCAATTCTCCTAACGACGTTCCCCAAGTGGCTCAGCGGTACGTAAACATAGTTGCACGCACTTGGCGCCGAGTGTCCGTCCAATACAATTGTTAAAGGGTGGGGGGGGGGGGTATCAATAAGGTGGGTTTTCTGCATCCTACCAAAGTTTTATTTTATTAACTGATGGTATACTCCAGTGTGTCTAGCTTATTGAACCATATGTGACTTTGGTCGGAAAGCCCTAGTTACTGAGCTATGGGTCCACAGAAGTGGGTGGGGTAATTCAACATGGTTTTAGCTGATCTTGAAAAAAATGGTCTCATTTAGTAGAAGAGTACAACAGACAGACAGTGCTTAATAAAATGATTAACAGAACATCAAAAATGTATTTCCATATCATTTTATTTGGTTTAATTTGAATATATGTGGTCCAAAAAGACTTCCTTTGGCGTTCAGCATTTTTTGACATTTTTGTCCTCTATTTTCAATATTTCTTGGCATCATAGCTAAATAAACTGACCAGTAATCATCAAACTCATGTCAAGGAAGCACCTTGACCAGTACCATTGGATGATGTGACCAGATGTTTGCAATAACCTAGTTTTCATGGTTGACTGAACACATAAACTTGCTTAGAAGATGTATATATTCAATTTTATGACCTAGAATTACGAAACTTTGGTCAAATTACTATTTTAACTGCTATATTATGCCCTATACCGCCGCCACTAAAGGTGAGAGGATACATATTGGCTTCAGTGCAGATCTCCTAAGCATCTGCATGTGTGTCTATGTCACATATTAAGTCCTTAATTGACCTTGGAACAAGGTCAAGGTCAGAGTTTGATGACCTTGACCTTGTTTCCAAGGTCACAGAAGGAAAATATCAATTCTCTGTAAAAATCAGAAAATTGCCATAGGGGTCCGGCACGCTACGACTCAAGATTTTTTTCATTCTTGGTGTATGAATCAGAAATGACCCCCAAACTACAAAAACGGTAGTGAAATTTCTGTGCGTCATCCTGTTGCCATGGTAACCAAGACAATGTGAGTCAAACAAGAGAGTTCAAAAATTAGGAGGAAAATATGAAAAAATAGCATATTAGTGTGGTCTATCCATCCATAAGTAATACTTAGATCCCTAATAAAGATATTATAACATATAATACCAACTTAGCTCTGTATACAGAAACAAATAAAAAACAAGTATGTCTCACACTTAGGCCACACTGGGGGCTCGAAGGGGACACAAATCAGCAAATTCCAAAAATGTGGATAAACTGGGATTTTGACGTTCTTCGGAACAAGTTTTGGTTAGTTTCGCAGAAGATGTTCAGAAAGCCAGTAGTATATTTATAACCAGTAATATACCAAAGTATATAATATAAAAAAAATGGATGGAGAAATTAATATTTGAAGGTCAAGGTCAATTAAGCAAAGCTCCTATTTCTAGACATGAAAAAACTTGGATTTTCTCATTTTTTGTCCCAATTTCTGTAAAGGTAAACTGAATATGATAAGAAAACCACTGCTACATTTGAAAAGAGCAACATGTCATTTAATGAAGCAAAACATAAAATAGATCAATAAAATCAAATATGAAGGTCAAGGTCACACACAGCAAAGCTCTCATTTCAAAATGTTGAAAAACTCGTAATTTCTCATTTTATGGCCCAATTTTTGTAAAGGTGAACTGAATATCATAAAAAAGCCATTACTATATTTTAAAAAAACAATATATCATTTAATGAAGCAAAACATAAAACAGACCCAGAAATTCAAATATGAAGGTCAAGGTCAGACACAACAGAACTCCAATTTCAAAATGTTGAAAAACTGGTTAGTTCTCATTTTATGTCCCAATTTTTGAAAAGGTTAACTGAATATCATAAAAAAGCCATTACTATATTTTAAAAGAACGATATATCATTTAATGAAGCAAAACATAAAAGAGACCAAAAAATTCAAATATGAAGGTCAAGGTCAGGCACAACAGAACTCCAATTTCAAAGTGTTGAAAAACTGGGAATTTCTCATTTTTTGTCCAAATTTCTGTAAAGGTAAACTGAATATGATAAGAAAACCACTGCTACATTTGAAAAGAGCAACGTGTCATTTAATGAAGCAAAACATAAAACAGATCAATAAAATCAAATACGAAGGTCAAGCTCAACAAAACTCCAATTTCAAAATGTTGAAAAACTAGGAATTTCTCATGTTATGTCCCAATTCTTGTAAAGGTTTACTGAATATGATAAGAAAACCATTGCTATATTTGAAAAGAGCATTATATCATGTAATGAAGCAAATAATATCACATATTGAAAAATTCAAATACAAAGGTCAAGGTCAAAATCAGCAAAACACCTATTTCCAAGCATGTAAGTTTTTGGATTTTCTCATTTTCGTCCCAATTTTTGTTAAGGTTACCTGGATATGATAAGAAAGTCATTGATATATTTTAAACGAACAATATATCATGTAATGAAGCAAAACATAAAACAGATCCCGAAATTCAAATATCAAGGTCAAGGTCAAGCACAACAAAGGCTCCATTCTCAAAATGTTGAAAAAAATGGGAATTTCTCATTTTTTGTCCCAATTTTTGTAAAGGTTAACTGATAATGATAAGAAAACATATTGCACTTGCTATATTTGAAAAGTGCAATATATCATTTAATGAAGCAAAACAATAAATAAAAAAAGGATCAACAAATGCAAATATGAAGGTCAAGGTCAAGCACAACGCTCAAATTTCAAAATGTTGAATAAAAAAGGGAATTTTTTGTCCCAATTTTTGCAAAAGTTTACTGCATATAGAAAAACAACCATTGCTATATCAGAAAAGAGCAACATATTTAATGTGGCAATACATAAAACAGGTCAACAAATTCAAAAATAAAGGTCAAGGTCATGCACATCATAGCTCCAATTTCAAAATGTCGAAAAAGAGGAAATTTCTCATGATTTATTTATACCAATGTTTGTAATGATTAACTGGATATGATAAAACCAATGCTATATTTGAAAATAGTAATATATAATTTAATGAAGCACAAGATAAATCAGATTGAAAAATTCAGATACAAAGGTCAAGGTCAAGAAAATCACAGCTTCCTGTCAAAATTTGGAAAAAGAGGAATTTTCTCATACTTTGTACTAAGTTTGTAAAATTGATTTTTGGAATATATGATGAAACATATGCTGTATCTTAGAAGAGTCACATATCAACTAATGAAATATAAAACAGATGAAAGAGTTTAAATATGGAGGCCAAGGTCAAAATCACTTAAGATTTCTTTTAAAAATGTTTGAAACACCCGGATATCTTATTTAATGTACCAAACTTAGTAAAATTTTATATGTGCAAAGAGTTATATATCCATTAATGCAATAAAACACAAAGTAGATGCAAATATTTAAATTTGACTGTCACGGTCAAGATCATCAAAGCTCCAGTAAAAGTCATATATCATTAAATGAAATAAATCATAACACAGATAGAAAAGCTTAAAATGATGGTCAAGGCCAAGCACAGCAAAACTTCGTTTGAAAGTGTGTGAAAAAAAGCAGGATCTTTTTACACATTGTACCAATTTGTACCAATTTTTTTTTAAGAAATAATATTGCCAAGTTTGAGGAGAGTCATTTATCATTCTAATGCACTTATAAATATGACGTGACGTCTGATTGGATAAGGTCAAAAATTTGCGATAGTATATTCTGCGATATACTGTCGCAAACCCAATGTCATTATAAAACGTCGCTTCTCATTGGCTGACGTTTGGTTTTACACTGCTGAAAGCGTTTGCAATGGGTGCAAAGAAGTACACTTTGAAAGGTGAATAAATGAAAAAGTGCTTTAGAATGGGGGTAGCTATATTAAAAATTGTCATTTGGGGAGGTAAATCGTCGGTTTTATGGTCCGAAATTCCGTTTTACGGCTCCGCTGGCGCGTTGCCGTAAAACGAAATTTCCGACGATAGAACCGAACATTTATCTCCCCAAATGACAATTTTAAATACAGTTATCCCCTAATTTACTAACATAAAACAGATGAAGCAATTTGAATATGAAGGTCCAGGTCAAATCATCAAAGCTCCAATTAAATGATTGTTAAAAACTAGACAATCACTAAAGGTGATGAATGCCCCCGCCATATCCCTTACTAGATGAGTAATGTATTAAGAGGTATTTGTGTGAAATTATATCAAAATCTGTCAATAATAAAGGTGCTAGAAGGATGACAATTTTTTTTTCTAAAAAAAAAGCATCTGTAACTTTGACCTTGGCTCTACAACCCTGGAAGGTGAACTTATCTAAGATATTGTCATACTTAATACTTGTGTGAAGTTATATCGAAATCAGTTAACAAATAAAGGTACTAGAACCTTTACAAAGTTTTACATGTACCTATAATAGCATCTGTGACCTTGACCTTGGACCGACAATGCTGAAACGTAAATTTGTCCCAGATATTGCCATGCTAAATAGTTGTGTACAGTTATGTCAAAATCATTGTGACTTGACCTTGGCCCTAAAAATCTGGATCGCCAAATTTTCCAAGATATTGTCACACTAAACATTTGGGTGACGTTACTTCAAAATCTGTCAATGAACTAGAAATGTTTTGCAGAGAAAAACTGATGTCCCCCCACCAGCCCATTTCCCTTACCCTTTAAAGAAATAAAAAGCCTGTACAAATATCTATGCAAGTTTGGAGAAAATCCATCCACTGGTTCTAAAGATATCCTACATATAAGACTATGTTCTTGAAAAATGGGTCAGGGTCACCAACTGCTAAACATGTCTTAAACCTGTCAAAACGATATATTCATGCAAGCCTGATGAATATCCGTCAATTGGTTCATGGTGTAACTCATTTTAAGAGAGAAAAAAGCATTTGTAAGTTAGCTTTTGACCTTGAAAATGGGGTCAAGGTCATTAGAGCATAGTAGACTCTTGAGGTTGTACCAAAGGTATATATATGAAAGCAAAGTGGAAATCTAGCCAAAGGCTAATGCGACATATCAATTTTAGTGAAATTTAACATATCTAACTCCTCCTGTAATCTAGAAAATGAGTCAAGGTCACCAAAATCTGATCAGCTTTTGAGCTAGTCCCAGTAATGTATCCATGCAAGTTTGGTAAAATTCCATCTACTGGTTCAAGAGATATCATGGGTATAAGAACCTGTCATCTATGTCCTCTAGTGACCTTTGAAATAAGGTCAAGATCACCAAAATCTAACTAGCTTGTAAACTTGTCCCAATGATGTATCCATGAAAGTTTGGTGTTGAAATAAGTTCAAGGTCACCAAAATCTAACTAGCTTGTAAACTTGTCCCAATGATGTATCCATGAGAGTATGGTGAAACTCCATCCATTAGTTAAGGGGACATAATGGGTATAAGAAATTGTCATTTAAGTCTTCCAGTGACCTTGAAAATGAGGTCAAGGTCACCAAAATCTAATCAGCTTAAATGTATTCCAATGATGTATCCATGCAAGTTTTGTGAAATCCCATCTATTAGTTTATGAGATATCATGGGATCAAGATATTGTCATCTGAGTTCTCCAGTGACCTTGAAAATGAGGTCAAGTTCACCAAAATCTAATCAGCTCTTAAACTTGTCCAAATGATGTATCCATGAAAGTTTGGCCAAATTCCATTCATTGGTTCAGGACAAATTGTGGGTTCAAGAAATTGTCATCTTAGTCCTCCAGTGACCTTTAAAATGAGGTCAAGGTCACTAAAATCTAAACAGCTCATAAAATTGTCCCAATCATGCATCCAGGAAAGTTTGGTGAAATTCCATCCATTGAATCAGGAGATATAGTGGGTACAAGAAATTGTCATCTAAGTCTGCCAGTGACCTTGAAAATGAGGTCAAGGTCACCAAGATCAAATCAGCTCTTAAATTTGTCCAAATGATATATCCATGCAAAGTTTGGTGAAATTCTATTCATCGGTTCAAGAGATATTGCGCATACAATAAATTGTCATCTGAGTCATCATGTGACCTTGAAAATGAGGTCAAGATCACCAAAGTCTAATCAGCTGTTAAGTTTGTTCCAATGATATATCTATGCAAGTTTGGTGAAATTCCATCCATTGGTTCAAGAAATATCGCGCTTACAAGAAAATGTCATCTGAGTCCTTCAGTGACCTAGAAAATGAGGTCAAGGTCACCAAAATCTAATCAGCTCTTAAGTTTGTCCCAATGATGTATCCATGCAAGTTTGGTGAAATTCCATCCATTGGTTCAAGAGATATCGCACATACAAGAAACTGTCACGCCGACACCGACGGGATCCGCACTGAAAACAATATGCCCCCCTCACCATTTTTGTGGGGGGGGGGGGGGGGAGACATAATAAAGAGGCTAGAGGGATGATAAAGATTTTTCTAAAATAGTGACTGTGACCTTGACCTTGAACCTGCAGTGCTGATATGGTAATTTATTCAAAATATTGTCATACTTAACATTTGTGTGAAGTTATATCAAAATCAATCAAAATTGTGGGAATTGGGCAAGTTGTGTGATTCACTCTTGTGTGAGTCCTATATACACAGTACCATACCAAATTGAGTCAACTTTTTCTTTCGAATCTGATAAGTAACAATTCTACAAAACACTTTCAGAAAACAGAATACAGGAAAAACTAGTAAAGAATTTCAGCTGCATTTTGGTATCACAAAATTATCTGGTATTTCCATGAAATATCTTGTAGACTATGGTCAGATAAACATATAACCATATTGCATTAATATTTGTGTAACATGCTATTAACAGGCATGTTTTAACAAACACAAACCAATTAACAATGCCCTTCACGTGTTTTAATGAGACATACTGTCATAGGTGATGGCAGCCCACAGCAATCATCAATGGTACATTCCCATACATTTAATGGAACTCTATTTACTGAACATTCTGACAGAAGTTTGATCGAATCATCATAAACAGGAAGTAGGTCACTGTGATCTAATTCCCATATAGTTTGTTTTTGTTTTGGTAGTTTTGAAAACCAAGGTCCCTTATGCTCCATGCAAAATATCAGCCTAAAATACCAAGTGGATCTGGAGAAATAGTTGCTTTATTGTTGAATGTTTTCGCTACTTTTAGTAACAACAGCCATCTCAGACTCAATCATGGCTGAATTTTACTGCTCTGAAGCCCTGCAGGGCAGGGACTGACATTTACAAGTCTAGTTTCTTCTCCCAGACTATTAGGGATTAGAATTGCTTGGAAGATTCCCATATTTCTGCTGCTGAATGTGCAGAGGATTCAGTTACTAAGTTTACTTCTCTTATAAGGGCTAGGGACTAGCTTCCCTGATTCACAGGTCCTGGTGAATGATTGTCCTTGGAAGTATCACCAGTGAACACTTCTAATTCTGATTCTGTCTCATCATGCTGCCTTTAAAGTTTGTGAACTATGGGTGCACTGATTTCAGAGAACAAGTTATGTGAATGGACCTATACAAGGATTATCTATTATAAATTGTGAATGGATGGATGGAGAGTCACACATACAGATGGACAAATGGACAGACAACTAGATGCCTATATCACACCTTGCCAATGCAGGAGTGCAGTGCTGGAAACGGTCAGTGGCCAAATGCGCCTAATTTTTGTCTTGGGCCACCAGAAATCTCCAAAACATGACCTTTAGTGGCCCAAATTAATATTTCTGGCCATACTAAATGAATGCGAACTTTACATGTAGGTAGTAGATAATTTGGGCAACTGAAAGTTAGGCCTGTCAAGCTTTTGGGCCACCACATTAATCTTGTGAGTTTCCAGCACTGGGTGTGACAACAAATACATCCTAACAGATCCACATCATAAAAGCCGTAGATCTACACAATGTAAAGTTTGTGAAACCTTTCCTGGTGTTTGGATGATAATTCTGTTATGATCTGCGGAGTAGAAGCAAAACAATCAATTATCTTTGGCACGATACTATATAGATATACAATGTATGTGTCAAAATCTGGACACGTCCGAAAATAGTGAGGCATATCCCTTGCGTGAATCTTGAGATGTGGTTTTCAGAATCTTTGGAAAGAATGCACATATATTGCAGAAAGCACATTCTTATCTTAAAATAATCATTTCTACGAATAATCACTATTCTACATCTCTTATTTTACTCAAAATCATGATCAGATCCAGACATGGTTGGTTGGTTGGTTGTTACATCACATTTTGGCGCACTGCTTTCTCAAAAACAAGAGCTTTAAGAGGAAACAACTTCAGATTTATTAAGTCATCAACTACCGGCTTTTCAAAAAGTGTATCAGAATGTTTAAAACATGATTTACAGAGATCCTTTAAAGAGTAAATTCCCACAGGTTAGTTCTTTTCTCCTCTAACTGCCATGCTGGATTAGAAAAAAATACCTGCATGTCAACATTTCATTATTTCCAGTCTGACAATTACTAATGCAGCTATCTTATATGAATTGACTTGTAGACACAGAAATCTCTTGATTTCTGATGGCCTTGGCCTCGACAAATCATTCCATATGAATAGTATGAATGGTATAAACTATTCGCAAACATTAAATTAATTGTCTACCCAGCAAACTTAAGCAAACATTGCATAAAGCCTAGAAAATTGCTTATAATCGACAAAAAATCCTAAGTATTGATAGAGAGCTCGGACTGAAAACAAGTGACCTTGACCTTGAATGGTCTCCCTGATTCAGATGATGTATCATAACATTAAATGCAATTTATGCATGACCAATTGAAAATGAAATCAAGAATTGTCAGAGTTTCTAAATGATCATTATACATGATACAGAGTTCATTTGTGCCATAATTTCGTGGATATTTGTGACCTTGACCTTGGCACTGCAATCTCCTTCAACCTGAATTATGTCAGAAATTGAAGCACGGTTACTTTAAATTATATCTAGACTGTTTGCTATAATAACATACCTTATCGAAGGAGGAAAAAAACATAATTTTCGTGTAAAACATGTTATTTATTAAAAATTTCTCGATTTTGGTGACCTTGACCTTGAAAACTTGTTGCTCCTGGATAAACTAGTGTTGCTGCGATGATCAGATTTATAATTCATAATAGTTCTTTGCGCTTTAAAACCGCCTTTAATACATAAAAAATGATATTTATACCAATAAATGTCGAAAAAAGGCTTAAAATAGTATTTTTTAGCTATTTTAACATTGACCTTGACCTTTTGATTTGAATTTCTCCATCCAGTTTTTTTGATATTTTACTTTTTCCCCCTTTTTCGGGCCCTTAGTGTAAGAAACCTATGCAAAATTTTGTCACCGACTTTATATCATTGTGCTATGCCAACTTAGTGTTTTGATGTTAAAAACATTTCTTTTCCAAAAAGTTTCTGTGGAGACAGAAAAATAACAAACAATTTTGCCAATTTTCTAATTTTTTATTTTCAATTTTCCTGCTTTCCTCCCAGAAAAAACATTCTCCGTTTCCATTGCAACGAAACATAAAATGAAGATTTCAACGCCGTTTATGGTGGTTTTGCATCAAATCTGATATGTAGACAAAAAATTACTAAAATCCCAGACATAGCGTGGCCAACGTTTTCTGATTCTTACAGAGAATTGATATTAATATGTGACACATACACAGATGCAGATGCCAACGAGATCCGCACTGAAGCCAATATGTATTCCCCCACCTTTAGTGGCGGGGGCATGGGGCATACTATAGCAGTTAAAATAGCAATTTGACCAAAGTTTCGTAATGCTAGGTCAAAATTGAATGAAAACCATCTTCCAAGCAAGTTTATGTGTTCAGTTAACCATGAAAACTAGGTCATTGTGAAATTCTGGTCACATCATCCGAATGTCCTGGTCAAGGTGCTTCCTTGGCATGAGTTTGATGATAACTGGTCTGTTTATTTAGCAATAATGCCAAGAAATATTGAAAATTTAGGACAAAAATATAAAAAAATACTGAATGTCAAAGGAAGTCTTTTTCGACAACATATGTTCAATTATATCAAATAAAATGATATGGAAATATATTTTAGATGTTCTGTTAATCATTTTGTCAAATCCTGTCTGTCTGTTGTACTCTTCTACCAAATGAGAATGTTTTTACAAGACAGGCTAAAACCACGTTGGATTATCCCACCCACTTCTGTGGACCCATAGCTCAGTAAGTAGGGCTTTCCGACCAAATTCACATATGGTTCAATAAGCTAGACACATTGGAGTATACCATCAGTTAGAAAAAGAAAACTTTGGTAGGATGCAGAAAACCCACCTTATTGATACCCCCCCACCCTTTTATTATTTATTTTTTATAAGTGGAAGGTAACAGTACAGTAATACGTCAAGCTTTAAAAGATATATTTATTCTGCTAGTTATCACTCGGACGTATAATTATTTGCGTTCATTTGTATATTATCATGTTGTTAAAAAAATTATCTTTACCTTTAAAATTAACGAAGACTTGTGGCAAATTATATAAGTATATATAAACTCCCTTGAAACATGCCAATGGAGAATCATAGGAAAATCCTGGTTTGTGCCATATGCGACCAACAAAGGTACCTATCAGACTTCAGTTTTTGCGCAGTTTGATCAGTACCTTGAGGGCGATCGTATACATTTACGTGTTGTCGGATTTGGAAAAAAAATGCATCGAGGCAAAGTAGCAGGCGAAATTGTATGTATTTATGACGTAATGAAGGTACAAAAATCGTTGCAGTACGAACTCTCCTGGTATTTTCCGAATGAGCGTGACGTATCGTTTCTTCCGAAAATAACTCTGTATCACTAAACCACATGAATACTGGATTGACCACAGGCCAAAAATAAATAAAATAAAAATATCGCAAACGACTGCGTGATACCCCGCCACCGTACATTGTATCTGCATTTTCATGATCTATTGTTTTTTTTTTCACATTATTACATGAAGGCAGTTGTAGGTTTCAGAAGAACCTGTTTAAATTATGATTTTTCTATCAACATTTTATGCATGTATATAACCCAAGGGCAGGTGTAGATAATTCCAATTGTGTCAATTTTGAGAAACACTCGAAACTTTTACTATTCTGATCATTTGCTGTAAGTTTCAGACACGCTACTTCAAACTATTGGTTTATATAGATTTTTCATGATTTAATGTATGTGGGGGCAAGGGCAGATAACACCTAATGGGGTAAATTATGAGCATCATGGAAAGCTTTTATTCTACTGATTATTTGCTGTAAATTTCAGAATGACTGCTTTTAACTAAGACTTTTTCCAGATTTTATCATGATTTTATGCATGTATATTTTCCTGGAGCAAGGGCAGATAACTTCTGAGGACCCAATTTCTGCGGTATTGTAAGGCATTTGTTACTTTGGTCATTTCTATAAAGTTTTATTACGATACTCCAAATAAAAAAGGAACTAGAGGCCAAGAAGCACGTGTGATATCACTCTGTCATAAATTATCAAAATTTGCTCTTTACAAATCCCAAGCGAGACATTCTTGACACAAATACAGGTGCAAAATTTGAATGAAATCCGTTGAAGAATACTTAAGTTATCGCCCGGAAACGAAGTGCGGACGGACGTACGTACTACGGACGGACGGACACACGGACGGCCAACGTGAAAACATAATACCCAGCCACTAATGTGTGGCGGAGTTTAAAAATATATAGTACTTAGAACAGTCAATAAAAATACAGTCATGCGCTTTCAAAGGAATCAACTGTGCCATTTGTTTTTTTTTCTCCCTTTTAACAAGGAACAGCTCTTAAAGGAAAGAGCTTGCTCCTCTATGAGCAAATTCTTTCCGTTAAAAGTGGACCCTTTCTGAAAAAAATATTTTTACCAAGGGAAGTAAAAATAGTGTCTCCCTTTGATATAATTTCGACAAAAGGGTGAAGTATCCATACATCTCAGGTGACATTTCTTTGATAGGGGCGTATCTACCTTAATATAGGAGCGAAGACAGCTTCCATATAGATACCGGAACAAATTCATTTTTTCGATGATAAGGTTCACCAGGTAGTCCTCGTCAACAATTATAGTCCAATGACAAATAAGCTCAAACTGAGAGTTTACAAACACAGGACTTATCCAGCCTGTTGGCTTTGTCAATATCTCTCCGCACTTTACCGAAAGGTCTGCAACAAAAGACAAATTAAACTGACAAGCAACATAAGTAAAGGGAAAACCGAATTTTGTTAGGCTATAAGACAGGGGATTTCTCATTAAAACCAGTCCCAAAATCGAGATCCGACTTATAAGAAAGATCTAGATTTTTTGGAGTGTTTTGAAGAAAGAGAAAAAAATCTATAACTGAATTTGAGCCGCAACACGAGAAAACCAACAATGTGGTTGTGCGCCCAGCGCAGACTCAGATCAGCCTGGGCATCCGCCCAGTCTGATCAGAGTCTTCGCTGTCCGCATGAACATAGCTTAGTACCTTAGCTATCCTTTAAGCGCTTAGCGAAGCGTCTGATAAGCCTGGGTGGATGCCCACGCTGATCTGAGTCTGCGCTGGGCGCACAACCACATTGTTGGTTTTCTCGTGTCGCGGCTCATTTATACATACTGAATTATATATTCGGGGTAATTTTGGAAGGACTATCTCTCTTCTTATAACCGAAAAAATATGGTGACTGACTGGTGTCGGGTGAAAGGGAACCAATCTACGTGCAGTTTATACTAAAATCTGTCAGCGCAAAAAGTCAAACTGATCAGAATCTTCAATTTTCGCCCTTCAGATTTCTAAGTATTCATGGACATTACATATATCTTAAATTCTAACACAGTGGGCCTATAGAAGCAATGGAAAGTTTCCGTGTTTTATTCTGCAACAATTCACTGTTTCGGAGCGCGTTAGTCTAATTGCTGACGTCACTGGCAATACTGACGTAATTTTGTGACGTTTTGAGACGCTAGACGGTGTAACGTCTCTTTTTCTTTCTAAAATCGCCATAAAAACGAACATTTATCTTAGATACAGTTCAGAATATTGGCGGGAGCATGAACGCGCTGTCAGGAAGGTTGGGAGAATTTGAATGAAAAGAACTCTTTTTCAGCGTTTTTAAGTGTTAGAATCGAAATAGTTCAGCTCTAGCATTGAATTGTTGAGTAATAATTCACTGGTTGTCGGTCAGTTGTAAGCAGATATATCACTCGCGCTCCGCGCTCGTGATATAATCTACTTTACAACAGACCTCCAAACAGTGAATTATTACTCAACAATTCACTGCTAGAGCTGATCTATTTCTTAAATAAAAGTAAAACACAATGCCTGTCTCTAATTAACATTTCTTTTAATACTTCGTCTCTGGGAATAATTATTTAAACAAAAAATGTCTCCAACGCGTTTCAATGTCTATCATCAGGGAGACGACATTGCTATGTAGTTACGCAACGTAACTAACGTTGACGTATACACAGAATACTCAAAAAAAATACTCTGATTAGAAGCAGGAACTTGGGGACTCTCTCCTTAGTACTGTACATGTAACTGCTCCATTAGACTGATTGCAGTCGAAGATGTCAAGATGTTGAGTCAGATACAAAAGTATCACAAAGGCTACGCAAATGAAATTTAAAAAGCGTGACTTTGTATCATCTTTGGCTGACAAAGGTTCATGGACACTGACTGCCTAACAACGCAGAATCTCTTTCCAAATTGTCCGATTTGTAGTGACTTAGCACACAGGCGCTTGAAGTTTTAAGCTAATTTGCCGCTAAACATCCACGCCATGAGCTATTTTGAAGAAATGACCAGGTGTGCAAGCATGTGTTCAGACTCCATTACGGTCTCCAATTTCCGGTGTATCAACGTCGCACAGCAACGTCATCAGGTTCTATTACGGGAAAAATGACGTGAATCTGCGGATAACGATCCTCTTAAATATGCAGCTTCCTACTCTGTCCAATCTTCAAACAACAAAATCGACGATCAGGCTGTGCGGATGCGCAAGCTAATCTGCATCTTTGTCGTTCGGTCAGTCTGTACATGTAGGGCCTCAACTAACAAATGAAAATTTTACGCCAACGTTACTGCGCAGTTTTGACGTTGTTTACACGAAAATCATGACGTCATTTTCATCATTTTTGCTTCAAGGTTTCACTCGTAAGAAACGTTTTGACCGAAAATAGGACAAACAAAATATTGTAAATGCATGGAACTAGTAATCTAACGACATTGGTCATATCTAAAAGAGTAATTGAATGATTTCGCTGATGTGTGATGTTCAAAGCGTACAAGCACATGCTCAACTTTGGCGCAGCACAGTAAACCGGAAACTGGACACCGTAATGGCGACGAGATTTTGTGGCAAATTTTGAATTCAGGATTACAACACCGTGTAGTGGAAGTTGGGTGACATTCGGTGCATTGGGGTTAGCCAGGTCCGCTGAGTAGAGTGACCTGGTGCAGGGGCTGATGGGAAAAATCATCTGTTTCCTGAGCGCTCGCCATCTTAGTTGGTGTTTGATAGAAGTTCAACGTTCATCAGTAAGCATCTAGTACAAGACTAAGGTATTTGTTAAAGTAAGTTACAATAATTGTTCATGAGTTATTAGTCTTTCAATAGACAGAGTTCAACATTGGTGACAGTGGTGTATTTTTTTTCTTACGCCAATTTCAAAATCGCTACCTGATTCTCAGAGCCGAGCCAGCCGGTTCAGCTCAAATATTTGAACTTGTGTGAAACAATAAACTTACTTCTTTCAGATCTCTAGCATTCAAGATAGTTTTGAGGAATAAATTAAATTATTTAATTTTTCATTTAAACCTGAAAATATTGACTTAGTGACGTAAATTTTCTTGCGCTTTTGCTGCAAAATTGCAACAGCGAAACTTGTAAAATCTTCTTAAAAGTTTTGTAACTATTTAGCCTATATTCTCATAGACTATTAACATGTCTGAGTCTGAGGAGACAACCGTTTTAGCAGAGGCATTTGTCGGTGAGGAGTTGGTGAAGACCGAGCCAACCGGTACGGTCGCCATCAACTTCGCTTCTGAAGAACAACTGACCATGATACCAGGTGTAAAGGCAAAACTTGCCCGGGCTATAGTCGCGGTCAGAGAGAATAGTGGGAACATCACCCCAGATGTACTGCAGACAATTTGTCGGAAAAATTTTTCTGCTGAATTGTTGAACAAAATTGACTTTACAAAAAACAAAAAAACTACCAACTGTAGCAACCAGTGGAGAAGACTCAAAGGCATCTGCCTCTGAAACAGACACTGATGGTGAGTCCCCGTCTATGCCATCCGGTACAGACTGGGCCGAAGTTGCCAAGGTTATTCGTGCGGCAAAACAGGTTATTCAAGGTCAGCAGGGGGTTAAGCAGGAGGAAACGAAGCCAACCGGTATCCTTTCCTCTTCCAAAAAGCAGAGAAAAAAATATGTAAGCCTCTAGTACTAAAATCCCCAGCAGATTTTATGACACCCAAGCAAGCACAACCAGATCAGAAAATTGACACTACACCTGTAGTATCTAAACGCAAATTGAAACAAAAACTGGTATTTAACTTTCAGAAACAGAGTCCAGCGATTCCGAGGGGACCTCCCCTACCAGATCAGTAAAACCTGACAAGGCTTCTATGGAAAAATCTGACAAATCTTCGTCTCAAAAAAGGTCAAGGGCGAGAGAAGTTATAAAATCACTCCCTAAAAACCTTACATATGATGGCACAGGTAATTGGTCAGCATTTAAAATGAAATTCACAAGCTATGCAAAAACATGTGAATGGACAGAGGATGAATGCTTGAATTGCCTATGTTGGTGTTTAGTAGGTAAGGCATTAGACTACTATGCAGTCATTAGTAAGGGTAAGAGAACATTTTCTTACAAATGCTTACTGAAAAGGTTAGGAGAAAGGTTTGCTGAACACGAACTTCCAAAAATGGCGTTAACTAGATTTCAGCAACTTACCCAGAACCCTGGGGAAACGCTTGAAGAGTGGGCTGACAGGTTATTAATCATGGGAAGTAAAGCTTTCAAGGGTCTCCCTGATAGTTATGCTGAAGAACAGGTTATTGATCGTTTCTGTTTAGGGCTGTCAGACAAAGAAGCCGGTGAACATGTCGCATTGAAGGAACCAAGCACTCTTCAACAGATTATCCAGACAGTCAGGAAATATCAGCGGGTACATACGACGGTTAAACCAAAGCGAGAACCGAAAAAGAAAGTAGAGGCGACCGAGGAAGAATATGTTTACGCTGTGGGTAAAACAGATACAAAAACGTCTACATCACCTGATGTAAAGACTTTTTAGATGCACTCAAACAGTTGGAAGAAAGACTGCAGAAGACAATGCGAGAGAGTAAAGGTAATTCTGGGGGTCGAAACAGAAGGTTTGGAGGCGGCTGCTACAATTGTGGCGAGAGTGGACATTTCAGACGTGACTGTCCAAAACCCAAGAAAGAAGCCAAGAAAGATGAGTCGTTAAACGACCAGGGGTCGGCGTAGGTTGTCACTCCCCGACCCTAGACAGTACCTTAGACCAAAACCTAAATTCCTTGGAGTCTCCTCAAAACTCACTCACCCGGGTGGGAAATGCTACTAACAATATGGGTAAGACTGATAAGCAAAAAGCTGCAACCACTATTAAACATGACAAAGGTTTACCTACTGCTATTCCTCATACCCATAAGAATAGTGCACAGCTTGGTAATATTAAGTCTAACAACCAGTCCAGTACAATTCACAGGGAGGAAAGTACTCAGAAAGTTCTGGGATCTGGGGGGCCTGGGTGTAATGAACAAGAGCATTTTGTAGTTTGCCAGATACGGTCCGCATTTCAGTTTACTTTGAATGTTCAGGTGGGTAACAAAATAGTAAAAGCAGTCGTTGATACCGCAGCTCAAGTTACTATAATTTCTGATAAGGTTTTTAATTCTTTAAAAAAGAAGCCCAAAAAAATATCAGATGCAAAGTTACTCAATCCAGGGCGAGAACTATCTATGACTGGTATGGTGGTGGGGCCTGTTAAACTTAAGATCGGGGAGAGGTGGTACAATGAAAATGTATATGTAGCTCCCATAGAACAGGAAATGTTGTTAGGTTTTGATATTTTAAGGAATACAGGTCAGGCTTTATTAGATATGAGTAGTGGAATTCTGTTTTTTGATGGTATGCGCTTAAGTTTAGACGTGGATACTGGAATTACAGACAACTCGCCCCAACGACAACTCGCCCCAAGACAACTCGCCCCACAAAAAACTGGCCCCAAGACAACTCGCCCCACCTTCAGATGACAACTCGCCCCACATCTGAGACAACTCGCCCCATATCTGAGACTCGCCCTATAGACAACTCGCCCCAAGACAACTCGCCCCGCATTCTGAGACCACTCGCCCTTCTAAAGCCGGGACACCTCTTAGGTAAAAACGCTGTACTTAAGCCCCGCTAAGCCCGGTCCCATGGGGGCCGTGGTTACAAATGGCTGGTGCATTACGAGTCTGGATGGCCATATCTATCTATCTATCTATCTATCTATCTATCTATCTATCTATCTATCTATCTATCTATCTACCTATCTATCTATCTATCTATCTATCTATCAGTTTTATTGACATCATAAAAGGTTTTTCTTTCATGTGAACGGGCTCTGGCTTGATGCCCCGAGTATGACAGTTTATTTTCTATCATATATGAATATGTGACTTTTGGATTTAATAGACAGACTAAATGAAAAAATAATAAAAATACATTAATTCGGGAAAGAACCATTCACCTTAAGTGAATTGGGCTCTGGCTTGATGCCCCGAATATGATTGTGTAATAATATTTACGGACTATATGGACTAAAATGTACTGAAAAAAAGGGGAAAAAAAGGCCGGTAAATGGCTGTCAAAAATGGCTAGACTAATATTTGAATATCGGTATGGCCATTTATGATAGCAAGACCTAGTCACTCCTCCTCGTGGCACCGGCTGGAAACTATGAATAGGCTGAAATATAGGCACAATTACCTGAATATTGTGTTGAAAAAACCTTATTCATAGGCTAACGTGGCAGGTCGACTTTCGAGTGTCCAAGTTTAGTTTCAAGACGTAGACTACAAGATTGGGGCGATATGTGTTCTGGATGTAGGATAAGAAGTTGGATATTATAGTATGGTAAGTATTTGAATATGTGGGGCGAGTTGTCTCAGAAAGTGGGGCGAGTTGTCTTCTGAAAGTGGGGCGAGTTGTCTTGGGGCGAGGTTTTTTTGGGCGAGTTGTCTTGGGGCGAGTTGTCTTTGGGGCGAGTTGTCCTGATTCCGGATACTGATGGGGGTACCCCTACAGTTTCCAGAGTTACAGTTGCCAAGCGCAGAGTAATACCACCACACTCAGTAGCAAAGATAAAGTGTAAAATGGATCAAGACCTGACTGATTATGTAATAGAACCTGTTGAACAGTCGAAATTCCTGACTCCAAGAATAGTCCGGGAGGGGGGAACTGAACCAGTTATGTGTTTAATAAGTCCCACTGACCGGTATAAGGTAGTGTCTAAGGGGACTGAACTGGGGAGGGCTTTCCCCGTTCACGATATAGTAGGGGAGGAGCAAGAGACCGTGTCAGTGGGACAAGTTTCAGAGCATCAGGATTGTGATCAAGATCGGGAACCAATATCACCTGATATAGGATCCACACCGCAGAAGGACAGTTGTTCAAATGGTAACCTTGCCATTCCTGAACATCTTCAGCAGCTCTTTGAGACGTCCTGTGAAAACTTAACTAAGGAGCAGGGTGACAGTCTGGCCCAACTCTTGATCGAATATGAAGACGTTTTCGCAAAACATGAATTCGAACTGGGGAACTTTACAGGTATTCAACACGCCATTGATACGGGTACAGCCAAACCGGTGAAATACCGAATGAGACGTACACCTGTTTGCTTCGCTGGGGAAGAAGAGGCTCACCTACAGAAGATGCTTAAGGCTGGAGTGATACAAGAATCTACCTCAGATTGGGCATCAGCTCCTGTCCTTATACGCAAACGAGATGGGTCTGTGCGAGGGTGCATTGACTACAGAGCACTGAATGAAGTAACCGTCAAAGATGTATTTCCATTGCCGCTAATAGATGACTGTTTGGATACTTTATCCGGTAGTGTCTGGTTTTCTAAACTGGATGCTAATTCAGCATATTGGCAGGTGCAGATAAAGGAAGAAGACCGTAAGAAGACAGCCTTTATTACCAAATATGGGCTCTTTGAACACATTCGAATGGGTTTTGGGCTCTGTGGGGCTCCAGCGACTTATGCTAGAGCAATGAATTTGGTCCTCCGGGGTTTGACGTGGAAAACAGTTCTTGCCTTTGTAGATGACGTTGTGGTACTAGGAACCATTTTCAACGACCATCTGATCAATTTAAGAGAAGCCCTAGAGAGATTTAGAAAGTACGGAATCAAACTTAAACCCAAGAAATGTATATTTTTCCAACAGGAAATAGAATTCTTAGGCAGAAAGGTGAGCGGTAACAGTTTGGCAATGACAGAATCAGATATTGAGGTTGTACAGAATTGGCCAGTGCCTACATGCTCCAAACATGTAGAGGTTTTCATGGGATTGGTGAACTATCACAGAGGGTTCATCAAAGACTTTTCAAAGATAGCTACTCCGCTATACGCTGTAACAGGCTAACACCAGTTTGTCTGGAATCAAGAACAAGCAGAAGCATTCGAGACTCTGAAGAAAGCGTTAGTGAAGCCACCAGTATTAGCGCTACCAAATGAGAAAGACGATTGGATCTTAGATACAGATTCTTCAGACTTTGCGATTGGGGGAGAACTCATCCAGATTCAAGGCGGCGAAGGAAAGGTCATTGCATATGCAAGTTTTGCCTTGACCAAGGAACAGAGGAGGTATTGTGTAACCAGAAAAGAGCTCTTGGCAGTGGTGCGCTTTACCAGACAGTTTAGACACTACTTGCTGGGACGACCTTTTGTGGTGAGAACTGATCACTCGAGCTTGAGATGGTTGATGAGATTTCACGAGCCACAGGGACAGTTGGCGAGATGGCTGGAAGAACTGTCTCAGTATAATATGGTGCTGCAGCACCGTGTTGGCCGTATGCATTCGAATGTAGATTCGCTGTCCCATTTGCCGGCAAATGCGGGTCAGTGTATGGCATTTGGTGCGGGGGTGCGGCTGGCGCTGTGGCGGGTGTAAATATTGTGCTAAGGCCCAACAGAGTTGGGGTTCCTTCCTAGAAGATGTGGACGACGCAGTACCGTTGGTGAACAAGACAGTCCAACCGGTGCTCTCTGGAGTTGGCCACTCCACTGGAGCCGGAGATGTTATTGGGATCCACAAGGGTATGAGGACGACTGTCCACGGGAGTCCAGGTGAAATGACATTTGACCGGATCAGTAAGAGTGAAAACAAGGTTCTGGCAGAACAGCAGTATGGTTGCAAAGACCTCCGGGTGGGAGAATTGAGGGTGAGTGACTGCAGTGCAAATTACACTACCCAGTGTGATTCCAATTTAAAGCAAAAATTACATGACCCATCTCACTGGAACCCTGGTGAGGTGATCAGTCCAAAAGATGTCGCTTTGCTGGAAAAAACAGTACAGTGAATCCCATGGGAAGCTAAATGTTGCATTATCGACCAGAATGCAGTAAACATCAACGAAGTAACAACTAGGCAGCAAACGAAGGGTAAGGCAGTTGACAATGAAACTCGCCAAAGCTCGCAGACAGGGAGTGGGGATGCTCAGATTGATAGTTCTACCTCACTGAGTCAAAATACTTCAGCTCCTAAGCCATCCGGCTGTGATGTAGCTGATCAAACACCGTCCACCAGTACTAATACATCTTCGTCAAAAGTGGATACCCTGTGTAGCTGGGGATTTTCATTGAAGGACCTTACTGAAGCTCAACAGAAAGATGAAGATTTAACAATCATCTTAGCCTGGGTACGGAGTTCCATAGAGCCAGATCCTTCTGTTCTCTTTAGGTCAAGCCCAGCAGTAAAATCTTACTGGCTGAATAAAGAGTTATTCTTGGTAATAGATGGAATCTTGTACCAAAATGATGTTCATACTGGGGATAAGAGACTTGTTCTTCCCAAAAGCCTACGGGAATTGGCCATTCAGCTAAACCACAATTTACCATCAGCAGGTCACCAGGGGGATTAAACGTACTAAAGAACGCTTAAAAGAGAAGTATGTCGGGTATGGGTTAGGTAAGGATGTTTCGGCATTTGTTGCTGGTTGTGAAGTATGTAATCAGAACAAAAAGGCTGACCGTCAAGGTCAGTGTCGTATGACTGAATACCAGGCAGGTTCCCCGATGGAGAGAGTACATTTGGACTTCCTTGGCCCAAACCGAAAACTCCAAGAGGTAATGAATATGTCCTTGTTATGGTAGATCAATTTACTAAGTGGGTGGAATGTATTCCTTTGCCAAATCAGTCTGCTTTGGAAACTGCACGTGCAGCAGTGAATAACTTTTTCTCCAGATTTGGTATGCCTTTTCAAGTATTTTCAGACCAGGGTAGAAATTTTGAGTCTAAGCTGTTCACAGAAATATGTAAGCTTCTTGAGATTCATAAGGCAAGGACTACGCCCTATAGACCGAGCAGCAACGGCCAATGCGAAAGGTATAACCGTACCTTAATGGACGCCATCCGGTGTTTCATTGGTAAGTCTCAAAACCAGTGGGATTTATATTTACAGCAAATAGCGGGTGCCCTCAGGTCGTCAGTCAATCGTATGACGGGCTTTACAGCAATCATGCTTATGTTAGGTAGAGAGGTTAATACGCCAGCATATCTTATGTTCCAACAACGGAAACAGGGTAAGTTTTGTACAGAAACGTACATTGCGGAGTTGTTAGCGAACATGCAAAAAGCTCATGAAACTGCGCGAAGGACAATGAAGACTACATCTCGTTTAATGAAGCGTAACTATGATTTACGCCTTCTGGAAAGAAATTACCAGGTAGGAGATGCGGTTTATCTTCTTGACACGGCAGCGTCGAAAGGTAAATGCAAAAAGTTATGTCCACCGTGGAAAGGACCTGGGGTGATAGTCTCGAAACTCTCTTCCTTCATTGTCAGGGTAAAGCTAAGAAATGCCGTATTCGTGGTTAACCATGACCGATTGAAACTGTGTCGCGACCGTGAGGTACCTCAGTGGATAAAACACTGGCGGAACAATCCTGGATCTCCCAGGATACCGCTTCTTCTAAGGGTGATGACCGGGTGTACTGCTTTTGTAGAAAACAGTGGCAGGGCAGGTTTATGATAAAATGTGAAACATGTAAAGAGTGGTATCATGGATCATGTGTTAATGTCACACCGACAGATGCCCTGAATATAGAGGAGTATGACTGTTCCGAGTGCCTCAAACGGGCAAGACGTCTGCAGTGATTTTCTTATATAGCTATACTTGGGCATATAATTGGAAGTGACTTCTGTTGGTTAAAGTGTAATTGGAAAGAAAATCACTGGGGGTCTGTTAATGTGTGAGGCAACTTGGTACAGTTACCTACTCTGAACTTACACTGTGCTTACCTCTTTCAGGTATGTCTATGTCAGCAGACCAAGCCTTAGCCGAGCTACGAAAGATTGATAGGCTGTCATCTCGCCGAAAGAGCAAACCGGCAAAAGAACTGGCTCTGGCTGTATCCAGTAGTCCACTCCACCAGGAAGCTATCAGTACCCTGCTGCGTCAGGTGGAAGTTGCGAAAGGCTACAATAAGCTTGGTTGGCATCATTCCTTGGCCACATGGCTGAATTCTTATCAGTTCCACAGACGGGAATGGATATCTGAGAACGTCTGCCCCTTAACAGCCGCTAAGAAACATACCTGGGAAGAAAAGCCAACTGGTACGAGCAAAGACATCCGTCTCGGTAGTGACTCCACCATCGAGAGGACTGGAGAGCATCTTTCACCAGACGTCGATCTTCTTTTAGAAGAGGAAGAAAGTGGTATGGAAGTAGACCTGGAGGAAGATGAGAAACTCATTTCTTTGATTCCTTTGAAACCAGTGAGTCCAGTGAAGCCTCAGAGACGAGAGCAGTCTGATCCTGCTCGGCAACAAACTGCTACAGTCACATTCGGGGAATCTGTGGAAGCCATCCGGCATCCACCAGTATCTACAACTGTGACTGTGTCTCCAACCATTTCGCCGGCTGTTGCTTCAACAGACGTATCAGTGGAAGCCATCCGGTATCCAACTGATGTTCTTCCTGTTCTTCCTGTCACTACAGTAGCTCGGTCCGCAACAGTATCATCAGTTGCTATTGTGCCATCTAAGACTCACCAGAGTCAACCTAAAGGTCAGGGTGTCGATCAACGTTCCCAGCAGGATCAGTGGAAAACAAGAGAACCACGGCACCAAGAAAAACGATCAGATCCACCACGTGGCAGAGGTCAACGAAGAGATCCACCACGTGATAGAGACCTTGATCTGGATAGAGGGAGGCCAAGGTACCAGGAACATGAAAGACCTAGTCGCCCAAGACGACCATATGTTCCTAGCCGGGAAAGATCAGATGATCGGTACTCTCGTCCAGAGAAACGCTCACGGACGACCGTGGAAGACATTAGAGTACAGGTGCCTGCTGTGCCTGCTGTTCTTGCTGTGCGCGCACCCAGATGTCCAGTTGCAGGATGTGGAGCATAACTTCGTCAAAAACATGCTATGTCTGCTCACATACCTGGAGTGTTTCACCCGGAAATCAAGGGTGAAGATATTTCGTGTAGAAGAATGGGGGCCTTGAAGCTGATCACCCGATGGCTTCTTGGTGCATCTCGGACCTTGCAAGACCTTGTCACCTATCTGGACAGTATGGGCCTTCAGACAGATCCCGAAGCTCCCACCCATAATCTCGTTTCGGCAATGACAGATTTGTTTGCTGTGATGAAAATTCCAGTCCCAGATGATCTGACTTTGAAGCCATCCGGTAATAAAGTCGATTCTTTGCTACACCGGAAAGCCTTAGTGACCCTTATCTCTATGCTGGAAAGACATCAAGAAGAAAGTCTTCGTCAGCAGTATGACTTGTCTTCTGAAGAAAGGTCACATTTGCCAGAATTTCCCAAGGGATTCGACAGTCACTGCCACCTGGACAGGACTATGAGAGACTTGGGCATCAAAGCACCGTCGCTAGAAGTCATCTGTCAGCACTTGCCTGCAGCAGAGCCATATGAGATTCAGCTTACAGGAGCTGTTGGTTTTTTCTGTGACCCTGAAACCTACCCATCACCTGATGAGTTGAATAACTGGGTCCATCAAGGGGTTGTTCCTGTGCTTGGACTTCGTCCAAAGCGAGCGCTTACTGAGGATGGTTATAAACGCCTTAGGACGCTACTTGACCTGAAGGAAGTGGCGGGGCTGGGTGAAGTTGGCATCGACAGAACTGAACCAGCAACAACATGGGCAGACCAGATGCAAAAGTTGGAGAGACTTCTATATCTTCTTCAACGACGACATATCCTGGTTTTGCATTGCCGAAGTGTTGGGGATGTTGCAGAGTAGGCTATACTTTCAGTTATGTATATGCTTCAAGGTCATCCAGCAGTTCACCGAGACCAGCTCATCCACTTGCATTGTTACACAGGAACATGGCCTATACTGAAGAGGTGGTTGGAATCCTTTCCAAACACCTATTTTGGATTCACTGCTGTAGTTGCCAAGTACGACAAGGTGGAAGATTCGCAACAGGTGGAGGCTGTCGTCAAACTTGACGAATCCAGGCTCCTGGCTGAAACAGATGCCCCGTACTTCAGTCATCGAGGATACAGGCGGACAACTCCAGGGTTACTTGGAATGACAGTTGCCAAGATCGCGGAAATTCGTCGACAGCCCTGGAAGGAACTCCTTCTCATAACCTCGACCAATGCGAAACGGCTGTATGTCAGCAGAAAGCCTCCAGCTGTGGGCGATCACCACTAGGACAGCTATGGTGGAGGGCAGTAGGTGGGTAGCATAGAAGACATGGTGAGTTATACCTAACACCTGTTAGAATATAAAATTTTGGGATAGCCATCTGGTTTCCCCAAAACAAAGGTCTGATTAGCAAACTGTATAAGAAAGGTCCGATTAGCAAGCTGTTAGATTTTGAGTTAGCCAACCGGTTTCTCAAAAGGTCTGATTAATCTTGGGACAGCCAACTGGTTTCCCATTGATGTTCAAAAGCAAAAAGAATGTAAGGGTTTTGGGACAGCCAACCGGTTTTCCATTAGATTTTAATGTTTTAAGGGTTTTGGGATAGCCAACTGGTTTCCCATTAGTTTTTAATGTTTTAAAGTTTTGGGACAGCCAACTTGTTTCCCATTAGTTTTTATGCCCAAATGCTGACTAGGATGGCATGAAAGTTCAACAACAGCCTGTGGGTGTCACGGTTAACTACAAGACCTACTACTTCAAAATATGGTGGGGAGGAGTGTAGTGGAAGTTGGGTGACATTCGGTGCATTGGGGTTAGCCAGGTCCGCTGAGTAGAGTGACCTAGTGCAGGGGCTGATGGGAAAAATCATCTGTTTCCTGAGCGCTCGCCATCTTAGTTGGTGTTTGATAGAAGTTCAACGTTCATCAGTAAACATCTAGTACAAGACTAAGGTATTTGTTAAAGTAAGTTATAATAATTGTTCATGAGTTATTAGTCTTTCAATAGACAGAGTTCAACAACCGCATAGACCATAACTGAACAAATTTATCATGTTTATAGACACATTTTGAAACGATGCTTGCAGGTAAGAAGTTTGCTTTTGTTGGGGTGTTTCTAACTGGCAGTTTTAACAGTCCAAAAGATCGGGCCATGTTTGCTTGCATACCTGGTCATTTCTTACGAAATGGTCTATAGTGTTTTCAAGTTTAAAGAGTTTTGAGGTTTTTAAGCATAGAACTTCAAGCGCCTGTGCTTAGCATAACTGCACTCAAAATTGTCACTTGGGGAGGTACATCGTCGGTTTTATGATCGCAAATTGCTTTGTACGGCTTCGCGCCGTAAAATGCAATTTGCGACCAGAAAAAAAAAACAAAAACAACGATTTACCTCCCCGAATGACAATCCCGATTCTAATGCACTTAACACATTTTCATCTTTAAAAGTGTGCAGCTTTGCACCCATAACAACATCTTTAAAAGTGTGCAGCTTTGCACCCATAACAAATGCTTTCAGCGACATAAAACCAGACGTCAGCCAAAGAAAAGCGACGTTACGTAACGACGTCGGGTTTCCGACAGTATGCCGCAGAAGATACTGTCGTAAATTTTTGACGTTATCCAATCAGGCGTCGCGTTACATACGTAATGCATTAGAATGGAATGTAATTGATATGTCGGCGTCTGTGGCTGTTGGATCTCTCGCGTATTTCGTCAATGAATGTGAGCTCACAGGAATAGGTTTAGGTACATTGTCTGTTGAGCGTTGCACATCATCTACAGATGCGTTCATAAGCCACATCACAATTGATGTGGATAATTTTATAGACAGATTGCAAGTATAAAAGACAATTCTTTCTGAACACACAAATAGACTTAAAATCTATTTATAAGTTTGTCTCATACGTATTATACGAGCATGTGATCAAGATATTCCATTAAAGTCCCAATCGTTCTTGCGATAGTTCCGACTTTCCCACCCATTGCAAGCAAATCAATTTCACGGCTAACTGCAGAATGTAATGTAAGTTTATAATCTTCGAATCGACTGCCCAATTGAAATTAAGAAATTTCAGTATTCTTTTCCATGGTTTCGTCTCCAGATATTGCCAGGGTCACTAATGAGGCTTTATTAGCCGAAAAAACGTAGTCTGTCCCATGTTCCTTCTCCTGAATGTATTCTCTGCTCTTGAAGGAACTCTTTAAGATTTGAATTTTACTTCACTGCAGCTGGTGCTGTGCCGTGTGGCGGCCGTAAAACGTCTTCCCGTGCATCATTCATAGTGCAGATTCTATTTTATTTTCGTCCTTTGAGATCAGAGGATATGTTTTGTGAAATCTAAAATTTTATATAGGTTCAGACTCTTATTCTAGATCATCGTCTTTTGTATTATATGGACCCTTTTTGATACGAATCAGTCTTTGAATCGACTGCCCAATTAAAATTAAGAAATTTCAGTATTCGTTTCTATGGTTTCGTCACCAGATATTGATAGGGTCGCTGATGAGGCTTTATCAGCCGAAACTACGTAGTCTGACCTTTCGTTTCTCATTCCGCTGATTCAAGACGGGCAGTTGTCAGTTACTGGCGAAAGAATGTGCACTTAGTACTGGTTAACCGCTTAGGAGGTCTAAGCCTGCCCAGGAATAGTGTGGTTAGGTTAACTGACCGTCCCGACATGACCTTAGTTGTTTACCGTGGACGTTAAGCATCAAATGAACCAACCAACCAACCCATATTCCTTCTTCTGAATGTATTCTCTGCTCTTGAAGGACCTCTTTATATCCGAGTCTTGATTAATATTGTATATCTTTCGGTGGCAGTGCAGAGGAAAAGGACCTCTGACAGTATCAATGCATATTTGCCTATTTTTGACAAATTATTGCACCTTCCTCGGGCAGCAAAAGTTGACATATTTGGCATTAATATGTAAACATGTGTACTTTTAAGACATTTTAACAGTAATTTTGAAAAATTATCATGTCTCTAGACTAACTTAAACCGATTTTATCAAGAGGGGTGGGTGAATTTTTCAGTCTCTGAAAATAAGTACATTTTTTCGGTTTTCTAATATATCGAAATTTTAATTAATAACTATGCTAAAACTGACGTACACACTACTGTTACTGATATCATGCAATATTTTTTTTCAATAATAAGGACTTTAGCCTATTTTAGATATAAAGGGTGTAAGTACCCCACCCACTTTTTCAGTTTTTCAGCTGTAGACTATCTTTTCCCCCCGTGCCTCAGCAAGCCACTCACATATAATGTGTATTATGATAGTACACACATACATGCAAAGTGGCTAGCTGAGGCACGGAGGGAAAAGTATTTTTAAAAAACTTTTCCTGTTTCCACTATGTTTAATTATAAAATTCAGCTTTTTCCACCAAAAATTGAAGTCTATGTGCTAAAAAATCAGAAATCAAATTCATAGCCAGTAAGGGGAAGTCGAGAACAACAAATTTCAAGAGAAATTCTTGGGTATATCAAAAATTTAATTTTGACTGATTTTATAGGCAAATTAACATTACAACCGTCAGAGGTCCTTCTCTGCCTCAACACTTTCCAAGATTAGCGGCCAGAACAAAATTAAAGCAGAAAGAAGTGCTTACTCATCCGGCAAACAAATTGCTTTAACGATGTTCAATTCAAGTTGATTCAGCATTGTGTCATGAATGCTTGTACGTTATAGGGTAAAGTTAGCTAAATTCGGACAGCAGGAAAATTCGGACAGTGATATTGTTTATTTCATATGTCAGTTGTTTGGAATTAAAACAAAAATAACTGGGCAAACGGTGACAGTCCTGATGAGACGACTCATTTGAGCCGTCTCAACTGGATTTTCATCATTTGCAATGGTATGTCCGAATTTACCTGTTGTCCGAACTTACCTGACTTGACCCCCAAAAGCAATTAGTTCATACATGTACTTACTGTTACATTTTGGCATCTCACAAATATCTCTGTTATAGTATTCAAAGGCGGTGTAACACCATAAAACGCCGGATTTATCCGGGTCACGGCAATAGTTCTGAGCCGCTACCACAGATCCGTCCTGAGGAAACAGACTATCGTTGCTATAGTGATATTGAAATGACGTTTGATTCCCCCAGGGCTGACATACTTGTCCGCTACGTGTCACTGCCAATTTTCCAGCAAAGACTGCTGTGGTGGAATGCTGTATGCAACATGTATCTATATAGGATAAAAAAGAAATGAGCCGCGACACGACAAAAGCAACAATGTGGTTGTGCGCCCAGCGCAGACTTTGATCAGTCTGGGCAAAGTCTTCGCTGCCCGCATGGAGCTACTTAGATCCTTAGCTACCCTTTAAGTGCATAGCGAAGAGTCTGATCAGACTTGGCGGATGCCTAGGGTGATCTGAGTCTGCGCTGGGCGCACAACCACATTGTTGGTTTTGTCGTGTCCCGGCTTAAATCAGGAATAAAAGTTGCTTGAATGTGTCCGACAGCAAGTGTTTTCACTTTTAACGAACCTCTGTCAGATTCTAAAACAAGTTTTCAGTCAGCCAGCACATAGATTAAACTGATAGCTTCATCTGAGATCATGAAAACTGCCCATACCCTGTTGGAGGCGCAACAAGAGATAGAACTAAATCAGACAACGTAGGGTAAATCTAATGTTTACACCGGTTCAGATTTCTCAACAGCTATGAAGATTGTTTATGATATACAAAACAAAACAAAAATAATAATAATAAAGTAATAAAAATAAAAATGGTAATCATAATAATAATTAAAACGAAAAAGAACAAATGACAGAATGAACAAATCGAACAAAATAAATAAATAAAGGTCCAAAAGTTACATAGCTGTTTCACAAAGATGAAATTGTGCATGGACATATTTTGAAACGTCGAGTGCACCATGATATTAAAAAGTTTAAAATGTGATATTTTTCCATCTCTGTCTAAACTACCTTGTTCTTTTTTAAATGAATTGGTTAGAGTGAGGATAAATTTAAGAATGATCAACTAAAAATGGATATTTCGTACCTATTTTTAGAAAAAGGCATGCTGTTTGCATTTCAGAGCAAACTGGCCATACGTCAAATTAACCGATGCCCGGTATTCAAGGTGAACGTCAGATTCTTTTCTCAATAGGATCGATTCCCTTTGAAACAAATTATGCTATTTTTACGAGTAGACCCCGTTTTGGAGGGCTTCGTTCTTCAGAGAAGCAAGCAAGAAGTCACAACAGACGTTTCCCTTTGTTAAATATTGGAGAAAGATACCGGTGTGCCCATACATCTAAAGTCGGAACTGTTTGCAACATACCCTCAGTCTGTTTTTTCTCGTGATCTGGCTCAACTTACATTCACATATAGGCACATCGCAGAACTCATAAGGGACTAAAGGATCTGTAGTAAAACATCCTGGTTGCCCGTCCCCGCGAGGATCCCGACAATAGTTCACTGCTGCAGCCGCTGAACCGTCGTAAGGAAACAACTCGTCTTTGTCTAAGGTATGATTGTGTGGTGTTTTCGCTGACCAGGCCTGGCATATCTTGCTGTTCACTGTAACGGACAATGTTCCAGAATAAACTGACCCAGGGCAAGCATCCCAGCATTCTTTATTGCATAAGCCTGAAACAATAAACGTACATTCTAATGCACTTACAAATATAACGCGACATCTGATTGGATAACGTCAAAAATTTGCGACAGTATATTCTGCGATATACTGTCGCAAACCCGACGTCATTAAGTAACTCCGCATCTCATTAGCTGGCGTTTGGTTTTATGTTGCTGACAGCGTATGAAATGGGTGCGAACTAGTACATTATGAAAGGTGAAAATGTGGAAAAGTGCATTAAAATGGGGATAACTGTCTTGAAAACTGTCATTTGGGGGGGGGGGGGGGGTAAATCATCGGTTTTATGGTCGCAAATTGCGTTTTACGGCTCCACTAGCGCGTCGCCGTAAAACGAAATTTCCGACCATAAAACCGATGATTTACCTCCCCAAATGACAATTTTCAAGACAGTTATCACCTAAGTCAGCTCTAGATATCTCAAAGTCCAAGTTCATTTTAAACTACTGATAACTCAAAGTTAATTTTCCGGTCGCAGAAAATTTACTCGGCAATAACAGTAGTTTGATATATCCGGAGTTTTAAAAATAGTTAGAAAATAGAAAATGTGTCCAAACTTTTTTGTTTGATTAAGGGGTATTGTGAGATATCGGTGTTTGAGATACTGACAGTCAACTGTATGTCCCATATATTGAGTCAGAAGTGCCTTGGCATACAGAATAAACGCAGACCAGACCGCTACTAATGGAGCAGTCTGATCACGATATGCACTATTTCATAAAGATAAAACAAGAAAGGCATAAAGATTTTTGACAATTAGTCGAGTGGTCATTTCGGCGAGTTTCATATGATATTCCCACGAGTGTAAGATTCTGTTTTTATTATGAGCCTTTAAAATGGAATTTTATCGTCTTCAAAATTAACAATATCTCTATAAGAAAACATATTGTTGACATGGACATTGTCAATGACGTAACGTGTACGCGCCAAGATGATATTACACGTGTGGTCATACGATTTTTATGACTCGATGTTATCAACTGAATAACAGCGACGTCATATGATAATTAAGAATTGAAATTTGATTTTTCAGCGTTCATCGTGTGATGAAGCCAGAGGGCGGAGCTAAAATTCAATGAAGCGCAAATCTTGTAGAATTTTAGCGACGACCACTGGCTTCTTCACACGATGAACGCTGAAAAATCAAATTTTTATTCTTATATTAACACTTTATTTTTAGACCCTTCCTGTGTTGTTTTCGTGGTAATTTAATGCAGAATATGCAAAATATGCGTCGAAGAAAAGACAGAAACGACGTATTCGGTCGTTACGTCAAACTGCCGTCGCCATAACGTGGCGTCAGGCGAACGTTACGTGGATCAATCAAGACGTCTGTTTACCTTGGACGTCGCTTGACGACAATATCACATGATCAACTGTCGTTCATCGGTGTTAGAAGCCAGTTGCTGTATACGGTTTACCTATGGGAAGTCAGTGGCAAGTGTAAATATAAGTAATTTTAAAATATGTTTTAAATAGCAAAGCGTGGCACAATAATTTACAGAGAGGTTCAATACGTTTTCTTACCTAAACCATTCCACAGTGAAATAGCTAACAAAAGAACAGATACAGACATAGTTTTGTCTGTAAGTCTGTATCTCAGTCCGACACTTACGTTATTTAAGAACCAAAATCTATTTTTCATCAGTGATTAAGACAGAGGGCGGAGCTAAACTTCATTATGAGGCACGAAATATGGTGTAGATAGCGTCTGGAGCCATAGATCTTTATGACCTGTGAATCATGATGAAGACAAATGGAAAAGCAATTTCACGAAGTATTCTAACGACGATCACTGTCCTCATCAGAACCAAGAAGGTTGAAAAAAATAGGTTCTCATATTTACATTTATTAATATTTCCTATCATAAATGGTTCTTGTTTTATAGTACAAAGAGGAAATATAAATGGAAAAGAAAAGTCATTAACTACGTTGTCCATTTGTTTATGTTTTAACAGCCATTAATATAACTGAATGTCTTTCAAACATCCAGGGTCCGGTTGTTCAAAAGTAACCACGCCATTAGTTGACGAGACGTTAATTTTCAAACGTATTACGAGGGGTGATTATCAAATAATGGAAACAAGCCTTTATCTCATTGGGTATGTGTTAGAACAGTTTTCTAGATATATAATAGCTAAGAGGCATGCATATGACGTATAATCAAATTCTACAGTGCTGTTTTGGAATAATGTTGCCATGGCTACGCTGCCTTAAACTTATGAGAAGGGTTCTGTCTCTAAATATTTTGCAAATTTCCATTTATATATGCTGCTGCTAAGCACAAAAAATGAATAAAAATTTGTGGTAGGGTGATGGCTTGATTTAAGTCTCAGAAACTTAAAAAAAATCAGTTATTCATGACTTGCTCTCAAACCTAGCAGAAATACAGGTCGTGAACGGCTTTCGTACGTGAAAATGTGACGTTTGTCGGTGATTTTAGAACAGAGGGTTCAAAATCTTGACTTCAGTGCACAAGCAGAGTCTTGGACGAATTGTATAGCAGAAAGAACCAAAATTATCCTGTATTTGACAACTGATCAATTAACTTCAGCAAAATACTAAACATTACGAAATAAAATGTGAAAAAAACAACAACAAAAAAAAAACCCCTAAAAATCTATTATTTTAACCCATGTTCTTGCTTTAATTCATACCAGATTTCAGAACATTTTTATAAACAACCATTATATGTGTGTTTGTACAGCTAAAACCTTACTTAAACGGAAGGCGTTCATAAATTATCAGTTACACGATTAAATTTCAATTTCAAACATGAATTTGAAAGCTCAAAAGACACTCTTTGGTGTTACAGGAAGGATATTCTTTATGAATAAATTCGACTTATCTACACAGGAGTTTCCATTATTCAATGATCACCCCTCGTACAAGTAAAAAACTGCCATTTTCTACTGAAAAATAAAAAAAAAAATAAAAAATAAATAATAATTATTCAGAAGCGTTTGCAAACAGCTCCTTATATTATTTCTAGGAATATATGGGCTCACTTGATTTAAAGCATGCTAGAAGACTTAACAAATCACTGACTAACGACTTCGTTGAGCTTACGATGCTTTGAACACCTGGGCCCTGGCTGGGCCCTGGTGGCCGGTCGATGCGTTTGTTTGCATTCAACCTAATATATTTACCACACTTGCCTCCGAATTACCTGCTAAACTGAATCAATATTGCAGCAACTATCCAAATCTGCCAATAAAGGGTAACCGCTCGAGTATCGCAACGTCAACCTGATAGTGCGGCTAGATTGGACGTCATAACGTTCGAATGACGTCTAATTATGGTTATTGATGTTGACGTAAAGACTAAAAACAAAACAGAACCTTTTTTCTGTACTAATACATGTACTCTACTTCACAGAGTATTTTTCATGGTCAACTTGATTTACACCCGCCCCCTCCCGTCCCAGTCATATTTATTTTGCAAACTTTTGGGTTTAGCGACACTGAAGAACGCGCTGTGTACAGTAACACTGAATTTGGTAAAATTATGTTTATATGTAAAACCACTTGGCTGATATCCCTGCTGGTAGACAATTTGTCATCAAAGATATCATCAACCCGAAGTCATAGTTTCAGTGTTGGTTTTCGTTCTCTAGCACTGGAGACAGTACTTAAATATTGATTTAATGTAAATTTTCTGACGTTCTAAAACTAAGACTAAAACTAAGGAATGAATTTCATTTTTCTGAGGTTTATCGAAGTGTAAACTACATTGGGTCACGTGCAAAGTGAATGAACCCCGAAGGGGTTCATGTAAACTTTGCTAGTGACCCAATGTAGTTTACACTTCGATAAACATCAGAAAAATTAAATTCATTGCTTATATACTGGACAAAAAAAGTTAGGGATCAAATATTTGACTGAAGCTTAAATAGTGAAAAATAATTTATCCAAAAAACATTTTCTTCTGTTCAATACAGCTATCAAAGCGGTGCAGAACTGCATGAAAAATATTGGAATCGGATCACGTGACACACCAGTAGAAACAAATAAGCAGATATACCCCTATAACTGAAGTGAAAATTGGCATCCCCACAAAATTGAATGCCCGTGATTCTTGGCTTTATTCATGCAAAACCATTGCCAATGCTCGTCGATATCTCTGGGGTCTGAATAACTGCATGAAAGCTTCCCGGTGTTCTTTTGGTAAAGTGCTAGAGGCTCATTTGGGGACTTTTTTACCATTTTTCATGAAGGGCCCGAATTAGCCCTCCAGGAGTTTCCTGATTAGAATTTGTGTTTTGTAACATCTGTCATGCATTTTCAATCAGATTTAAAACTTGCGATTACCTAGACTTGTCCATACGGACGATGGCCTCTGTCCCAAGCCACTGGTTTATCACAATAACACTGTGAGGACGCGCATTGTTTATTCATTAAATTCTTTAATCGGCCAATTTCAGCGAAAACGATTAGAAACAGACTTGACACAGCTAATTTCCGCACTTGCATGCTGGTAATGAGGCCAAGATTGATGCAATTCCAAACAAATGCGAGGCGACAGTCGTCAAAAAGTGACACAAATTGGCAGCAGGGTCACTGGACCCATGTTCTTTTCACAGATGAGTCCAGATTTGTATGTAGATATCCACGGTGATGGGAGAAGGGTGTGACGGATGCCAGGTACACATCGTGTAGCCTATGAATTAAATCCTCTTGCAGAATATGACATGTATCGAGGAGGGTTGGTGATGGTATGGTAAGGCATCTGGATTGGCAGCTGTGTGGACTTGCGCATGCCAGACAGAGGCGCTCTGATTGGTGTTCGAGCTAGGAATGACAAGCTTTATCCAATTACGAGACCGTTTGCTGAAGTTTTTGGCGATGACATCATCGAATCACAGGGCAAATGTGGTGAACCAATACCTAGCGAAAGAAACAATCGCCCGCACTGACATGTCAATCTGATCACAAGTTTCAAATCCGATTGAGCACTCTTTGGACATGTTACACCGTCAATCCTGATCACGAGAGGCTTCCTGAAACTCAAGGAGAGCTCATGCAGGCCTTTCGTGAAAAATGGCAAACGAGTCCCTAAATGGGCCTCTCGTAATTTACCAGAAGCATACCGAGTGGCTGTTATGCAGTTATTCAGGCCCTTGGAGGTCACACTGAGAACTGAAAATGATTTTGCATGCATAAAGCCAAAAGTAATGGACATTCAGTCTTGCGTTAATGCCAGTTTTCACTTTGATTTTAGGGGTATGCCTGTTTATTCATTTATGCTGGTGTGTCACGTGATCAGATTCCAATATGTGTCATGCAATCTTGTGCAGCATTGTAAGATGTATTCAACGGAAGAATATGATTTAATGAAAATTGCTTTTTTCGATATAAAAATTTCAGTCTAATGTTTGATCCCTAACTTTTTTTGTCCAGTATATTTACATTCGTTTCAATCAAATCTTTTATGAAAAAGTCTTATATAAGCTCTAAAATTGAAGCAATAAAAATGTACACGCAGTATTTTCTGCTAACAGCAGAACGGCGCGCATGACGTCATGACGTTACTGACGTCCAATCAGGTTGTAGAGAGCCATTGTTTATTTTTACGTCATTGACGTCGCGTGTCTCAATGTTATTATTGGAATGTAAACTACATTACGTTCCAATGGTTTACTATAGGGCTTTTCAGTAAATACACCAAGAATGTAAATATTAGTGGAAGTTTAGCTTCTATTTTTTGGCCTGTTGCAGGTGCTCGCTTCATCGTACATCTCCTTCCTGATGCCCTTGTGTGTCATCTTTCACTGGCCAGAGAGACTGAAGTGCCTCGGTGAGGATGTCTTCGCTCGTGCATATCTTGCTGCTGTATCTAGCGGTGTGGATCAGAGAGGGATGTTCGCTGTCTGGCGAGACCTACCCACTGTTTTTTTCTTTTTTTTTTAGTGACGCCGAAGAAGTTATATACAGAATCACGGCGTGTAACAGTTGCACAAACTATGATCTAAATTGATAAAGGTCTGTTTATTTAAATAATAAACAAATATGGATTAAATAAAGCGTAAATTTCAACATTCATGGGCTGATGAAGCTAGAAGTATGAGCTACAAAACTTTATTAGGCGCTTCATGCTTCACGGAATCAAAGCTCCTATCACTAGGTTCCTCGCTCGATGTGAACGTCGGAATGTAAAATTTTAAATATCTTAAATGACGTATAGCTCTTATACAAATTTTAAGAATTGGTCTGATGCGGAACCGACAAGTCCACTTTTTGCTAAGGTTGACTGCCCATTTTAGCACACTTTAAACCTATTCTGCTACAGCTGACTGCTTATGTCTGATATAATACCTTATCATAGCAGCTTTGATATTGACAGAAGCCATCTCTGCAGCAGATGCCATTGTAAACCTAAATTAAGTTGATTTTACCAGAAGCTTCACTGATTTGCTATCATCAATTTGGCACAAAGGTGCTGGCAGACTGGGAAATACTACTGCTGTCCCTGAACAGTCTGGTCTTGGTCTACAGTGTTTGCCCAGACATTCCTGTCCCAATATTTAGTGAGGTGGTGCAAGTTTTACAGATCATTTTGGAACTTTATTTGCTTGTAAGACCACATTGCACATGTGTTACTTTATCACTTTGAGTAAAAATCCAAGTATATGTATGTACATGGTAAACAGTAAAATGAATAAGATGAAGAGGGAAAGATATTAGAATCCAATGATGTCTATGCAAAGAGATATATTTATAAGCATCAGTTCTGCAAAGCCTAAACTGCCATGGCGAAAGCCAGTCAACAAGTTCTTATACATAGTTTGAAAACTGTTTCACAAGACCTTCAGTATGGCATATGTCCTTTATTCAAGGTCTTCTGAATAGTTGCTTTTAGGTCCAGTTTCCACAAATATATAGGTTTAGTTAAGAAACCAGTTCAAATATTTCAACAATAGAGTATTAGCATTCGAATCATGAAGTTCAGAATTTGGCCTTTTTTAAGGAGTCATAGGATGCATGGCTTCTAAGCATGTATTTACGCACAATTAGCCAGGTAAGGGATTTTGAATAGTGCACTGATTGCACATGCATAGTATGCTAAATCAGACAGGTGTGACATCCCTTATTCATTGAATAAACCTTACCACCACTGAACTAGAAAGTGTAAACAGTTTTAAAAATTCGTAGAAGATCTATAGTTGACCTTAAAAACACATGTCCGCCCTTAACTTAACCGCCATGAAAACGGTTTGACCACAGTTATCTAAAATATTTAACATCTACTCAAGCTTAAGGCGATCAAACGACTAAATTTACGGCTCCAAACTTTGTAACAATGTATTGCCCAATCTGTATCGTATTGAGAAATCAAAGACTACAGGACAAGCACTGTAGCTACTGTGAAGATACAGAAGAGAGGCCTCACTTTTGACTGTGTGGTTTGGATCACTTCCATAGGTGGCTAATGTGACAAGCAAAGTCTCTGGTCAGACTGCACTCGGCAGTCCTTAGCAGTGGGCTGCGCTTTAACTCCATGAATAGTAGGGAGAGTCGTGTAACTTCGGACAGGCGGGTAAATTCGGACATACAATTGCAAACAGTGAAAATCCATAATGAGCCGTCTGATCAGGATTTTCTCTGTTTGGCCAGTTAATTTTTGTTTTAGTTCCCAACAACTGACATATCAAGGAAACAATGTCAGTGTCCGAATTTTCCCGCCGTCTGAAGTTACCTGACTCTCCCCTAGCAGTTAAAATTTCATGATGCGATTCATGAAAGCCGAACGACTTTAACTTTCCTTTTTCCTTCATACATGTACATGTGTAGGGTATTTTGCCATTGACAAATATAGATATGCAAAAACCCGTAAAATCACCAATTATTGAATATGTTAAAATGTACTCGGAATACGCATCCGCATAATACGTATTTGTAAACGCATCAGCTAATGTGTTTGTCGGCAGCTAAGGTTATGGGCTTGTTAGTGTAGTGTAAAGATTTCTATCTGTTGTCTAAGACGCAATTTCGTGTCATTTTGTCTCAAAGATTGTTTTCCATATACATGATTTCAAGAAAGCATACGTTTTATTTAGGGGCACTTGCGTCACTAAAATTTAAATCTGTATTTGTAAATAGGTTTTTACGCACGTAACAAATAAGATATGGCCAGACATTCAAGTTATAAACATCCTCGACTTTATCACTCACAACAACAATCAGTTAGGTCGAAGAATCATGTCAAATATATTCTTATAAAACGCAAGTCATGATGTTTTATAACTTATATTGTTGTTTTTATTTTAATGATGTTAGTTTATGAGTGACGTTTCAATTGTAATAGATACATTTCCTTACTGTTATTTAAATTGCATGGCTTTTTATAATTGAGCCGCGACACGAGAAAACCAACAAATTGTTTGGGCGCCCAGCCAAGACTCAGATCAGCTTGGGCATCCGCCCAGACTGATCAGAGTCTTCACTGTCTGCGAGGAGACAGCTTAGACCTTCAGCTACCCTTTAAGCGCTTAGCGAAGTGTTTAATCGGACTGGGCTGAAGCTCAGGCTGATCTGAGTCTGCGCTGTGCGCACAACCACTTTGTTGGTTTTCTCGTGTCGCGGTTTATATGATTATGCTCCTTTGTGATATACGCGTTTTCTACGACAAGGCAGAGATCGTAAATTTTGGGATAACCGTGACAGTATAACGGTGTAGTATTTAATCCTGATGGCTGCTGTTTTGATCCATTGGTGGGTTAAAAGACTTCACCGCCCGAATAACCTATGATTATGAACCACAACAGATTCCAGGGCGAGGGTTATGCGCATGTAACACAAGAATGGTTTAAGCCCTCGCTCCCCCTTCCCCTCCCACACCCACACCAATAAGAAGATAAAACATGCTTTTCTGTGTTTTAACCTTTTACCAAGCCCAATAGTAATAACGTGCCCGAACCGCGCAGTTAGATCACAGGAAAATAATGTTTTATAGTCATTGTTCTATACCTTCTTTGACGAGAGAAATGAAAAACAACTTTGAACGTTACCGTTACGGACGCCATCTTGATTCCATAGCTCTGCAGACGACAAGAAAGCGGGCTTTAATAAGAGGATAAAACCTTTTTTCCCTGTTTTAACGTTTGCCAAGCCCGAGTGTATTAACGTGTTGCAGCCCGAACCGCTGCCGCTGCGCGGTTCGGGCTGCAACATGTTAGTCACGAGGGCTTGGGCAAACGTTAAAACACAGGAAAAGAATGTTTTATCGTAATTGTTATATACCTTTTAACGGACGCCATCTTGATTCCAGAGCTCTACAGACGGCACGAAAGCGGGCTTTAATGGTGTTTAAACCCTGGCGCACACGTGTGTGAACTGTGACGCATCTAAAAATGTTAAAAATACCTATGTACACTCAAGGGAAATAAATAAAAAAATGAAGGAAACCAACGTAAAATGCTGTCCATTGCAGTTGGCGTTTTTTTCTGTAGTAAAGTCTCATTAGGTACATGTATATAACAATGGTGTTTAAACCCTGGCGCACCCGTGTTTTAACAGTGTTGAAACCCTGTGTCAGCGATTTTGACGCATTGCCACAATTAAAAATAGAAGGAAACCAACGTAATATGCTGTCGATTACAACACGGCTGTTTTCTATAGTAAAGTCTCATTAGGTATATAACAATGAACAGCCACCGTTTTTTTTGTTTTTTTTTTTTGCAACACCGGTTTTTTTTTTTGCAAGCTTCACTTGTCTTTCTACTCTTTCTAGACACTTTAAACCACTTAAAAACATAAATGTAGGTCATAGACGTTAATTTTTATATGTTTTGCGCCAAAAAATATTTAGCCTTAGGGTTGAAATAACGACTCAAACTTAAAAATCCCATGGGAATTTTGAAAATCTCATGGGAACAAAATTTTCCCGTGGGAATTTTTATAATTCCCGCGGGAAAATTTTCCCATATTATCAAATGGGATTTTTTCCCACGGGAAAAATGAGACAAAAAAGAATGTTTGTTTTATGTATTCAATCTTCATATTAAGTCATAAATATTGCCGAAAAAAAATTCTACGGCTTAATTCAAAAGTTTAGTTTTTCCCGTGGGATTTTTTCACATTTTGCCATGTGAGAAAACAATCCCATGGGATTTTCCGATTTTTAAAAAAAAAAAAAAATATTTATGAAAAACCGTCTACTAAGCAAATCAATATACATATATCTGTATTATAATTCTGAAATAATGCCTATATTTAAATATTTATATTTTCCCGTGGGATTTTTTTTTCCATTTTAGGAAATGGGAAAAAATCCCACAGGAAAATATATTTTTTCATCTGACATTAATTTGACACCAGTACTGTATAAAAATGATGTCGCTGATTATGTATAAGTGTCATAATACTCCATTTTCGACTAAATAGGTTTTTAATTTTTCCCACGGGAATTTTTCCCGCAGTTCAATTTGGATTTTTCAAATATTGTCTCCATTTGTCGAATTTTGTGCAGTTGTGTTTTAGAAAGGATTACATATATTTATTTTTTTTATTTTTTATCTTAACTAAACCATATGTATCCTATTGACGGTGCCATATGCATGTAATTAAGATGAGCAAAGCGGACAACAGAAAAAAAACATGAGGCAAATATTGAAGGCAGAAGTGAAAAATATTATCATGGAGTAGCTGATGATGTTTAAAACTGAGCTGGGCATTTAAGCATCCTTGAAGAAATTTCGCTCAACTGCCTTCTCGTCCGAATCGCCGAATCGCCTTGTCAGTGCGGTTCAGATAAGGATACTGAATATGATTTTATGCCGATTTAACAGATATAAATGTTAACTATCACAAATGTGACTCTTTTTTATCCAGAGATTTGGTGAGCATTTGCTGCAACCTTCTTTCCATGTATTTGCTATATCTATTTCTTAACAGTACTATGAGCTATCACGTATTAATGTGGGTTAAGATCCTGTGCGTTAGAGGGTTTGCACCTCGTTTGTAGAAATATCTGTACAAGACCAAAAATTTACAATTTGCCATTTTCTTCTGCTGACTACAGCTCCTATTTCACCCGTTTACAAGAGGATATGATATATAAAATAGTATCCTCATCTGAGTTCTGACTAAGTGCCTGGTTTTAAGATGGCTGATTCAATAAGTTTGTTTATACGAAAAGCAATGCAGTTACAGATGTACTTTAAAGAACAGACGCGAAGAGTTGTCCAAGACAGTAAACCTGCTTTCTGTGTTGGAGCAATTTGGGGTAATATAATCCGTTTCCAAATATGGTCCTTCGGGAATAAACCAAATGTTTGATATTTATGGCAAAATAGGCTACAGGCAAGCCATATTTGAACTAAATCACGTTCGCGGACGAAGACATGTTTTCGCGGATTCACTTGTACTGGCAGCTCACCTTCTTCCTGGGCTTTCTACAACTGCTGGCAGCATAAAGAGTTCTCGAATGCGTCCTAGTCTTTGAGTTATGTTGTTTTTTTTTCTTTCCGAAGGCAGAAGAAGAAGTGGGAAGACAATATTAAAGAGTGGACCAGGATAGACTTTGCCAGCTCAGCTAGGGCAGCAAAGATAGGGCTCTGCAGAGGAGATTGTTATAAAGTCATCAGTTCGCTGTACTTGCAAGCTTATGGGATGCACTAGACCATTTCCGAATATACCTTATGACACAACATTACACAACGTGCAAACAGTGAAGACTCAGCCCAGACTGCGCATTCGTGTATTAAGTTAGAGTCTTCCGCCGTTTGCTATTTGAAGTGCAACGTTATGATCATTTGGTATTTGAAGTGCAACGGTTAGATTCTGGTTGGCTTGTGCAGATGCTTACTTGCTGTGCGTACACGGCAATGTGACTTTCCATGCGCCTTCGCTGCTCGAATATGAGAACACCTCCATGTTTTCAGCCATATTAGCAAAGATTTATTATTGACCATTCCAAGGCGGCACTACTGTTATCGTTTACTTTAAATTAATTGAGCCGCGACGCGACAAAACCAACAATGTGGTTGTGCGCCCAGCGCAGACTCAGATCAGCCTTGGCATCCGCCCAGTCTGATCAGAGTCTTCACTGTCTGCATGGAGGTAGCTTAGAGCCTCAGCTACCCTTTAAGCGGCGCTTAGCAAAGGCTCTGATCAGACTGGATGGATGTCCAAACTGATCTGAGACTGCGCTGGTCGCACAACCACAATGTTGGTTTTGTCGTGTCGCGGCTCTTCTATTTGCGCCGTTTGTCGGTTTTCTATTAGTCTTTAACTGTTTGTACTTTATTTAGGATAACCTCGCGGCTATCTGCAGGAGAAAGGGCTGACTTGTTGGCTTTTCTTTCGTTTTGTTTGGCTATACACTGTAAAAAATGTGTTTAGAATCAATGCAAAAAATGCAGTCCGATTTTTTGTGTTTGAATCGTAACATGTTCAATTTGCAACATATTTAGGTTTATGCTTAGAAATTAAACATGTACAAAACTGGTTATATCTACCTTTTATTTTGAAAATTTCCTCTGTTAACATTTTCGTCTCTTTTTTTTCGTTCTTCAACGGAGAAAAGAGAGAATGGATTCATCCGAAACGCGTAACAGAATAAAACGTGTTTAGCAGACTTTGTCCGGGGAAATAATAGAAAAGGCATACATGTTTAGCTATATGACATATTCCTAAACATAATTACACCTAAACATGTAACCACTTGTGTTTTATAGCTAAGCGCGATTTTTACAGTGTAAGTGTCGCTTTTATTGTTTTCCTTTCCCAGGATGTGAAAATCGACTGTATCGGTTCCTAGTCATTGTCTTCGCCTCTTCTTTAGACCTAGAATAGACTAGGATCTGGGGCCGTATCTATAAAACAACTTAAGTGGTTTCTATGCTGTTGCTAAGGCTTAATTTCAATAAAGGAGATTCCCTACAACTATGAAATTTGCTCTGGAGGAACAGTCGGAAAAAGACTGTTCCTCCTGAGCAAATTTCATAGTTGTAGGAAATCTCCTTATAGAAATTGAGCCTTAGCAACAGCATAGCAACGACTTAAGGTGTTTTATAAATACGGCCCCTGAACTACAGTCGACGCTCGATATCTCAAACACTGATAAGTATGAATTAATGTTGCTCTTACACCAAAACATATATTTTGAGATAATTTCCTATTTTTATTTACATTTGAACTCCTGTTATCTCAAACGACCGCTATCTTAAAGTAAATTTTCTGGTCCCAGAAAATTTACTTTGAGCATGTTGAGATATCAGTAGTTTAGACTGAACATTGACTTTTAGATATCGGGAGTTGACTGTAGTTTAGGCTCTACCAAAATGTTTACACATCGCATGAGGGCAAATTATATGCTAATTGGAACATTTGGTAGGGTAAAACCGTGTTCTCACATCCCTCAGAGAAAAAGCATGGTTTTGAAATGCGAGACCTCGGCACGGTATTTATAGGATTACGTCAGTGGTATATGCCCACATCGTTTTATGGTAATTTTAGATAAGTAAAGGTCACAAAGAGAATCTGTATGACAATTTGAGACACTTAGCTGTGTCAGTGATCCGAATGCAAGCAAATTACGAATGGCAAAACCAACAAAGTGACATGGGTGGACAGCGAAGAATCTGATTAGATTGGGCGGGTGGCGGACAGCGAAGACCCAGATCAGCCTGGGCATCCGCCCAGTCTGATCAGATTCTTTGCTGTCCGCAGGGAGCTATCTGAGACCCTTAGCTTCCTTTTAAAGGGTTACGTAAAGTAAGCCAAAAAGTGGTACCACTCTTCAATGCTTTTGTGACCCTGATATGTCTTTACCTATGTAAGATGGGGTATTTTCTTTAATGAAATAGCAGTGTCACTGGACTGTTGCGTAATAGGATTATAACATCTAATAAACAAGAAATGTGTTTTAAGCGCAAAACGAAGACTTTGATCAGACTGGAGGGCTACCCAAGTTGATCTTAGTCGTCGCTTGGCACAGTTCCCACTTTGTTCGTTTTGTCGTGTCGCGGTAGATATAGAAAATATTCCCCCCTATACGCTTTCGAATCGCAGCCGATGATTTGTGACACATGAGATGTGACTAGCGACTATTAAAGCTATTAAGTTTAAAAGTTAATGGCAAATCTTTGATTTAGAGTTACAAATACGAAACCAAACACATACTTAAAAGTTTATGTTCGTGTGTGCCGTAGTTTCTGTGCAGACATAAGACAGGATCAGGCACGAATGATGATAGAAATACAGGGTCATATATATAAAAAAATAGATTATATGAGAATGAATAATAGGTTAAAGAAGATCACACTTTTTAGTTGAATGAGTATCAGGTTGCATTTTACTTATAATTCGAGAGGAACATGGCACAGGGCATACTCTGTATGCCAAGCACCTATCGAATCATAAGAGAAATGACGACATAGATCTTTTAAAATGGTAATGCGGAATTAACAACTGTTCAGGATGAACTGTTAGTTTTAATGATAACAGATCATTCAAATTTTCTCAAATAAATAATTATTCTCATTTAATTCTGTGGTTTACAGCATTTGGAAAAATTATGAATCTAGAAAGACCGCAAACACAAAGCACAACTCACCAAAGCAATCGAAAAAAAAAAAAGAAAAAAAGAAAAAGGAAAAAAAAAATAGAGAAAGCAAACACGAAAGTACATCTTCGATACCAAACACATCCCAGCAGGCACACAACGTCGAAATGACGTCGTTCTGACATCGATGCGACGTCATGACGTCGCATAGACGTCAGTACGACGTCATTTTGACGTGATGTGCCTGCTGGGATCAACTTTCATAGTCTACGTCGGTACCGCTATTGTTTCAACGCTATTGCACGGCCCGCGCGTAAAACGGCCATTTTTGCTGCTTTAGATGGGGTTTTCTGTGCAAAGCATTTGCTATTTCATATTCATTAAATAAGTAATAAATATCTTTTACCCACAATTATGAAGTTCAAACTATAGTGGGTATCTTCGTGCTTCATATACTATGTACTATGTATATATCAGACTCTCGTTCATCAAACAGAGAAAGTCGAAATTTATTTTTCAGATAACATGAACAAGATATACATCTTGATGAACTTTGGTAATATATGATGTTACATGTGTGTAACAGAGATTGAAAACAATCGAAAAAATAATTTGCCACTGGAGGATACTATGACACAGCAAATCAGGCGTAGACGTAAATAAATCTGTTGCTAATGATATGATGTCAGTTTATAACAATTGTGCGTGTGCAAATATGCCAGGATAACACATGTCTCAAAGAAGGAGCGAGCAATGAAGCCGCAAATCAGTCTGCGCATACGCGCAGTCTGACCAAAATCTTCCCTGTCCGTTAGAATGAACATTCTAAGGAAACTGGAGATTCTATATATAGGGGAAAACGACAAAACCAGCAAACTGGCATGTGCGCCCAGCGAAGAATCAGATCAGCCTGGACATCCGCTCAGAATGATCAGAGTTTTTGCTATCCCCATGGAGCTAGCTTAGACTCTTAGGTACTTTTTAAGCTCAAAGGAAAGACTCTGAGCAGACTGAGCGTCTGCTCAGGTTTATCTGAGTCTCCGTTGGCGCACATACCACTTTGTCATGTCGCAGCACAATATAAAGACGCGAGAAAACCAACAAAGTGGTTGTACGCCCAGCGCAGACTCAGATCAGCCGGGGCATCCGTTCAGTTTGATCAGACTCTTTGTTAGGTGCTCAAAGCTTCATGTAGACAGTGAAAACTCTGATCAGACAAGGCGGATGCCCAGGTTAATTTGAGTCTTTGTTGGGCGCACATGCCACTTTGTTGGTTTTGTCATGTTGTGGCTCATATATTACATGTATTACTAGAGTTCATCCTCTATGGCACTATTTTCCAAAGCTGTTAGGTATACATGCTATTACAGTTACCGGGTTCCACTATCAAGAAAGCTACAGACTGTGTCTCACTGTGTCGTATTAAGATGTAAAACAGAAGCTGTAAGGAGAGGCATAAACTATGGAAATAAAATTAGTATTGTACTTATTCCAGTTCCTTTGGAGAAGCACAGGTACATGTGTAACTCGTATTTTGTTAGTTTTTTTTTTACTTTTTCACACTTAGTCTAGTACTATAGACTCTAGTTGCACTTGGATTTTGAACGAAGCCTTTCATTTTATGTATCTACTTTTTATCTATTTATTTAGCTTTCAAATTGCATTTATCCAGATGCTTTCCAATGAAATACTGTGAGGTAATCCAACAGCAGCTAGTAAAATGTGTGATTCCTTTTAGCATTGAAGCAGTTGTAAAAACCCACGTTTGGAAAAAAATGCATCGGGTCATCTGAAATAAACAAAAGTATTTTATCAGATGGTGAGTGAGCAAACCCATTTTAATAAATAGGTTAGATTTTGATTTCCATAACCATTGATCAAAGTATTCCATTGTCTGTACTGCAAATCATGACTAATATGCGTTCAACTTGCTTAAACCGAAAACTAATCATTATATGCAAAACTGACATAAATTTTCTATCTTGTTCGAAGACGGTACATCCTACTGACCAAATGACATCGTAATGACCTCGCACTGATGTCGCATCGACATCATTACATCGCATCGACGCCAGTAAAAATCATTACAACGTCATCATGTGCCCGCTCGGACTGTATGAAATCCCTGAAAATTCTACTGTTGAATTCAGGACAACTGAACTGTCGCACTTTAAAATAGCTTTGACTTTTTATTATCGACTTGTATCATACTAGACGTGTATCATACTTGGTGTGATGGTACTTTCAAATTTAGTTATTGACCTCAAATTACAAATAGGTTACTGCGACTATATTTCACAGTTCAGTGATATTGTCAAATCTCTGAAAATTAAGGGTTTTGAATAAGCCTTAGGATAACTGTTCATTCTGAAACTGCAGCTGATATCATTTCACTGGTCCGTGTTTTCCATACCAAAAAATGCCATTGTTAAAGGCAAGCTCCCATAAAGCACAGGAGTCCCGGTAGCTGAGTGGGTTAAGCGCTGGGCTACTAATCTAGCTGACCGGGGCTAAGGTCCCGCTTGAAACGAGACTCTTTCCTACCGCAAACGGTGTTCCATTGCAAAAAGCCTTTCATTATCAACTTCCCATCGTCCTGATATGACTAAAATACTGTTGGAAAGAACGTAAACTCACGTTATCCATAATTAATCCATCCATCCCATAAAGCGCACTCCATTGTCTTCGGACAATGCTCACTTAATACACTCTAAATTTTTGTAGATCTATAACGAAATGAAATGCCGAGTTAAGACTTTCCTATGTTATAGAACTGTCATTTTTCTTATTCAAAAGTTATGGCACTGGCGTCGGCAGCCATTTGCCATGCATTTTACAGTAAAAAGTATTGGATTATTTACGATGCATATAATTATTTTTTTTTAATTCAATGACTCACCTATCTACTGATAGTAAATATCCTTCAGGTGCAGAAGATGACTGTTGGGATGGGTGCTATTCGGAACTGTATTCTGGGAATATATCTGTCACATCATCAGGGCTCACTTGTCAGCCATGGGCCTCATTCACACCGCATGACCACCATTTTGATTATGTCTTATGGGGGAAATTATCTGAGTGGATACCTTCGGAGAATTCTAATTACTGCCGGGATCCATTAGGTTACGACGGACACCCATTTTGTTATACAATGGAGCCTCTGGTCATAAAGCAGCAATGTGATGTACCAGTATGTGAATGTATGTATACCTTTCCTGTATATTTTAATACGATTTGAGCAAGACAGAACCAACGAAATGGCATCCGCACACTCTGATCAGTGTCTCCGCTGTGCGCTCAAAGGGTAGCCAAGGGTCTAATAAGCTAGCTCCATGCGGACAGTGCAGACTCTGATAAGAATGGGAGGATGCCCAGGCTGATCTGAGTCTGCGCTGGGATTGTCAAAACCTTGTTGGCTACCAAATAATACAGACACTACCCATTACATATATAACTTAAAAAACTATACCCAAGAAATAAATTGTACCCAACAGAGAAGTTCGGGGTATAAAAAGTATCAGGATATGCCCGTCCGGTCCGGTCCGTCCGTCCGTCCGAAGCGCCCGTCCGTCCATCCATCCATCCATTCTTAAGTTCTCAAGGTTGAAACTTAGTTGGGTGGTATATCAAAATCGTATTGTCCTTCCGTCCGTCAGTCTGTCCAAGCGTCCGTCCGTGACAATAAACTCGCACTCTCCTTCCGTCTGTCAGTCTGTCCGTGCGTCTGCCTGTAACAAATCGTGTCTCAGCGATAGCTAAAAAACTACTGAAGCAAATGTAATGAAACTTCACAGAAATAATAAGTATATTAAGAAGGTGTGTCGCGCACAAGATTTATTTTCCTACGCATGAGGTTAAGGTCACAATTGGGCGAAACTCGCCCAGACACAACTTAAGGCATGAACTGACCTTTTGAAAAGGCCAATTCATGCCTTAAATTGTGTCTCGGCTGTTATTTATAAACTACTGTACATGTAGCATATTTAACGAAACTGTACAGAAAGATAAAATCCTAAAGTAAATGACAAAGTCGAAAAAAGGGACATAAAGTCCTGAACGACAAACCGGCGGAGGAAAAAATACGGGTCCGCTTATTTTTCATGTACATGCCATATATTTCATATCCATAGCATAAACAGTTCTTGAGTTTCTCAGCTGCCAAAAAGCGTTACGAACGGACGGAAGGACAGACGTACGGGTCCAAACCAATATGCCCCTCAGCATTTTCGAAGTTGGGGCATAATAACCTTTCTCCGGGCATCACATGTTCAAAATGGATTTCAAGAATGTACTAGACATTTTCCGAGTTTGCCATCATGGAGCTTTAATAATAAAATAAAAGAAGACCGACCTTTTCTTGTCAAATGTTAGAATGTATGAGCTAAAGGTTTAGAATCAAGTAAAACATATTTCTCAGAAATTGGCAGCTTAACAGTAGGCCTGAATAGTGGCCCAGCGCAGGAAATCTAAAAACATTTTTCTCGAGAAAACGTTCTAACGCACTACTTTTTTAAATGGCTAGCAACCGCCACTACCCATCTTTGCACTCTATTTCTGCCGTTATTTGATGGAGAAAATGTCAAATACTGCATAAAAATCAAAGATCATAAAGATTTCTGTCAAAAATACTGCAGACAAACAGCGAACGGCGCAACGGAGGATCGTATCTGCATGCGAAAGATAGCGAAAATTTAACAACTTGAGAGGGTTCAGAAAACTACAAAATACATAAAATAAGCGACAAGGTCACTTTTTCTCACTAGTTCCATCAAATCCGGCATAGATTTTTCTTTCGTTATGTCAATTTTGGGCAAAATCTGTTTATGGCCATTTTTTTGTGCCAAAATTAACTAACTACTTCCGGTTGCAGTTTCTCTCGGAGAGATCAAAGATGGCAGTGTTTTCTGAGTCATCAAACTGCAGTGTCTTACCAGTTTCGCCTTCAGTTCTCAGTATCTGCTGTTATACCACTCAAACCTCGTGTGAAACAACTATAGATCAACCATAGAAGCGGATGATAAAAGTTTTTATTTATTTTATCATGCTAAAAAGCATCTAATGTGAACTAGAATCAACGCAAATTCTCCAGGCAAAATCCTTCACAGCTGACCTTTTGTGTATTACACATTTCAACATAAACATAAAATTAAATGACGTCAAAATATGCTGACACGATTTAAATAGTTAAAGTCTGTTTCACATACTGAAGTTATTTCGGATAAAATCGATATGTAAGTTGTAAGGCCTACTTAATTTTCAACGAATGTTCAGTTAGGGCGCGTGCCAAAGTTCACGGCATAATTGCATTTTTCACTTAAAGTCGACTCTGCAAAGTTTACCGGTTACATTCATTCACACATCTACGACACCCCACCAACTTTTAGCGACCCCAACTCCCTCCGTCCCGAGGTGCCGGCTGTCAATGTTAGAGTCCCATATCCGTACGGATGGTACTAATTCTAAATTTTAGCACGTGCTGAAGTGCATGCAATTAAAAAAGCAAACAAGGTTGTTGTTTTATTTTTGGACAAAAAAAAAGCGCTGGATCTATCACTGCCCTCTGCTTAGAACTAGAGCTCCCTCTCTGTAATCGGTGGTTGTTGCGAGAACTTTCGATGACATCATTGGATTGTTGGTTTGCCTTTTCAAAATCAAAACGGGCACCTGCTGGAAAACTTTGTAACAAATTCGTTAAAATTTCAGCCATTTTTTCGACTGACAGAGTTTAAGATATTTCCCTGCCAGTTTTACATGTCAAGAGAGAGAAAACTAACGATGCCTATATAAGGGGCAAGTGCCACGAAAAAAAAAAGAGGAAGAACACGATTCTCACATAGGCTGACTTCCTTTTTACTATATGACTGCATTTTTTCAGCAATCTCTCTCTCTCTCACCTCTCGTCAGGAGAATGCACTTGATCACCAACCCGGGTGCTGCAGGTTCCATTCCACGCTTCTCCGTCTTTTGAAGGAGACTTTATGTTGTTGGGTTATTATACAAAAAAGGAAAGAAAACACAAAAAATCGCACTCTCCTCCCCCCCCCCCCACCCCCCTGTATTTTCATGTCTGACGCCATTTTTCCTTCTCACACCTGCTCCAATAGGCTAACTTCAAGTGTCAACCCCAGCCTCCCCCACCCCCACCTTTTGCCATATGTTGCAATAAGCTAAACTTCCAGTGGTTGTTATGATTTAAAGTGTGAGAAAGTGGTCACCCGTGTTTTAAGAAAAATCCTGACACTGCTGATCCGCATCAGTCTGCTCCTCTTACAGGAGAAGTGCCATCTCATCAGTGTCTGCGCTGTTTGTCGGTTCTGTATTGTAATATACAGGCGTTCCGACCTTGTGGACACATAACGTTGAATCGACGATGACTCGGCGTCGTTTCAACGTTGTATGACGTTAATTCCACGTCGATTGAACATTGTGTGGCCTCGTTTAATCACGCCGATCGTTCGAGTAATTGATGAGCCGTTAATTAAGCGAAGTAGCGGCTTCAAATTATACCGGAAACTGAAAATATAAATCAGAAATATATCATTTTTCACGTGCGTATGGATAGATACGTACACTGTAAAAAATACTGTAGAATTTACGGTAGAATAACTGGAAACCGGCTGCCAGTCCTTTCCCCGTTATTTTTACGGGTTTTTGCCTGTAAGACATTGTTGGAAGTCACGAAATGGAAGTTTTAAGTTAATTTGGCACACTCGAAAATAACCTTGTATTGTTGAGGGGCTATCAAACCAAAACGACATCTGCTCTTTTCTGTCCCACTCTGCTTGGTGATTCCTGCAGTTTTTACGGGCGCCCGTAAAAATAACGGTAAAAGGACTGGCAGCGGGTTGCCAGTTATTTTACCGTAAAATCTACCGTTTATTTTTGCAGTGTAAACACGTGAAAGTGAGTGAGATAGCGGTTATAGATGGATGACTTGCGATTTTACGTCCTTTTCAAAGGTATTTCAGTCATATCAGGACGATGTTAGGATGATAATGAAAGGCTGTATGCAATGGAACCCCGTTTACGGTAGGGAAGATTCTCGCCTCAACCGGGGCTCGAACCCGGTCCGCTAGAACAGTAACCCCACTCAATCTCTCTATGTCTCTCCAATTGGTGTTTATTGCAAAATGTTTCCTTGATATATCTGAATTGATTCTTGGCCAAGACGGGTACACTGTAAAAAAAAGAAGATTTTACGGTAGAATACCTGGCAACCAGCTGCCAGTCCATTTCCCGTTATTATTACGGACGCCAGTAAACATTGGCGGAATCATCATGCAGAGTAGAGTAGAATAAGACAGGTATTGTTTTGGTCATGTAGCCCTTCAACAGTATAAATGTAATTTTGAGTGTGGTCAGTAAGCATAATTCTAACGTATCGGGATTTCAAAAAATGTTTTACAGGCAAACGCCCGTAAAAATAACGGAAAATGGACTGGCAGCTGGTTTTCTACCGTAAAATCTACGGAATTTTTACATTGTACCTGTCAGAAAAGATTTTGCACGAATTTGTTAATATAAAACAGTCACATGCTCACATTCCGGCCAGTTTTCGTGAGGTAGAAATAAGTAGAAATAGAAATACTTCTTCTCCATTTCCAATCGGCCTGATTGTCTACACACACACACACATCCCCCGCAGCCTTGGTCTTGTAAATTTTAAAATGGAAAAAAATAACCGCAATACACCGTACCTAATAACAAACAACACGGTTCCAAAACAACTACCAGTTTTAACGGTTTAACACACGACAAACTCTCCCTTCTTCTTTGGCCATTGAGTGTGATAATGAAAGGCTGTGAGCATTGGCTCTCCGTTTACGGGAATCGAACCCGGGAGCTCTACATCAACAGAGGCCAGTGCTCAACACTGCGCTACCAGGTTTTCTTACCCCCCCCCCCCCTTCCCCCCCCCCACCTCTCGTAAATTCCCTTAACACGCACACACCCACACTCACACACACACACAATGCCCGCCCTCCCCAAAGAACTTTACACTGTAAAAAAATACTGTAGAATATACGGTAGAATAACTGGAAACCGGCTGCCAGTCCTTTTACCGTTATTTTTACGGGCGTTTGCCTGTAAGACATTGTTAGAAATCACGAAATGGAAGTTTTATGTTAACTGGGCGCACTCGAAAATAACTTTGTATTGTTGAAGGGCTATCAGACCAAAACGACACCTACTCTATTCTGTCCCAATCTGCTTGATGATTCCTGCAATTTTTACGGGCGCCCGTAAAAATAACGGTAAAAGGACTGGCAGCTGGTTGCCAGTTATTTTACCGTAAAATCTACCGTTTTTTTTTTTGCAGTGTACTTGTTAATCTCTCCCTGCTAATATCTCATTCGAGTATATAATACAACATACTCAACTGGTACCCGTTTGTCATTTGAGCCGCGACGCGAGAAAACCAACAATGTGGTTGTGCGCCAAGAGCACTTACATCAGCCTGGGCAACCGCCCAGTCGTATCAGCGACTTCGCTGTCCGCATGGAGATAGCTTAGACCCTTAGCCACCCTTTAAGCGCACTGCAACTCTTATCAGACTGGGCGGATGCCCAGGCTGATCTGAGTCTGCGCTGGGCGCGCAACCACTTTGTTTTCTCGTGTCGCGGCTCATTTATACGTCTACACTAACTTACAGTGGCTCTCGGGACTCCAATAAGGCAGAATCTTAGATGGGAAATAAACCTTTCTTATACATTTAAACTGCACGGGGGTAGTCACCCTTGTTTTGAGAGAGAAAAAAGCGTTTGCAGATGCGTCCCTACACTGTGGTCAATACCATACACCGTTGAATCTCGATACACACCGTTGAATCACCGTTGTTCCAATCTTGTCTGGCATTGATTCAACGTCGCGTGTCCAAAGTAAGGTACATTCCTGTTTTCCTGTATCACGCGGATCATCCGAGTTTTGAACTCGAACATTTACGAAGCAGCAGCTCTAATTTTTTATGCTCACGTGACGATCTGTCTCTCTGTATGTTCGTCACATTTTACGTTTCAGAATTTGTGTAATCAATAACTCCTCCAGTTTTTCATGGATTTTTCTTCAAACCCTGAATAATTTTTGTTGACCTAATGAAGAAGTGAATGTGAATTTCTGATGGAAATAAATTGACAGAATTACGGCTTTTAGAACTCAGTTATAGTGGGCAACTTTTCAAATTAAATGCAATCAACTCCTCTACGTTTTAAATGGATCTGTTTCAGATATTGCACACTTGTTGTGTTGAAGCAGAAAACCAGTCCGCTAATGTTCGCTTCCTGCAGAGACTGTTCGTCATATTTGGCTTCCGACGAGACTTCCGCGATCTATTGCTTCCTGCTGGGACTACCGTCCTCGAGAAATGGCTTCCTGCCGAGGCTGTCCGCGTGACTGATTCCTGCCGAGAGCCTCGGCAGGAAGCAGAATCACGCGGACAGTCTCTGCAGAAGCCATTTATCATTTACAAGTCTTAACAAGAAGCAAGAGATCGCGGACAATCTCGGTGGAAGCCAAATATAACGGACGGTCTCTGCAAGAAGCGAAAATTGGCTGACTGGTTTATACCCTGTGATAATTCTAACGGAACTATGGTCTTATTATTGGATTCTTTTTCACACTTGGCACACATGTTTGGTGCATGATGAAGATGTGCATATGGCATTTCGATGTGTAACCGAAGCACGAGCGTTATTTTATTTTTTTTTTTTTTCGAATTATAGGATATGGAGTTTTAAACTTTGTACACATGTTGAGAAAATAATGAAGATGCGCGTGTGGCTTTTGGTAAATAATTTTGACAGAATTACAGATTTTTTAACCGACTTGATTTAACTTCACACAAATGTAATCTACAAGAGTATCTTGGGCAAGTACGCGTTTCAGTATTCTAGGGCTGCGGTCAAGGGCGCAACTGCAATTTTCAAAAAAAATTGAGATTGCTCTGACCCTCTCTTCTGTAGACTAATTTATATATAACTTAACACAAATATTAAGTATGAAGGTATATTGGACAAGCTCACGTTTTAATGGTCAGTGTTGAAGGTCAAGGTCACAGTTGCTAGTTTTTGAGATCTAACTTGGGACATAATAATCAGCAAATGAGTACCCTTCCAGCTATGAAACCAGTATGATGAATGGTCCAGTGCGAGGGGATTGAATCACTTGTGATGCCTTGTTTTTTTAATGATTCAACTTGTTGCTTTTAAAGTGATCCATACACAATAACTCGTGCATAACTCGAGTGATTCCAGCCAAACTGGTCAATTACCGTACATTGGTGATACATATTTATTTAAGTTTCACAGAATTCCATTATGGCTGAACTTGTCAATTTTACACCGATTCAAGGGCTATAAGTCACACCACTGATACCATTCTGATGAAACTTCAAATGCACAGCTGTTAGGGTTATACATGTTCATTTTAAGTTTCATGAAATTCCAAGCTCATTTCTGTCCGTCCGTCAGTCATTCCGTCCGTCCATAATTACCTTTATCCTAGTGTTTTAAGTCCATTTCTCTCAAACTGTGATGCCTACAATCATCAAACCTAGTATAAAGTTTCTTCTTAGAATGTTCTCGAGGTATGTTGCACTAATTATTCTACCCTTGGCTTGCTGAATTCGTAAAATTTAATGTCCTGAATAACCTCGACCCTAGTATTAAAGTCCATTTTTCTCAAACTATGACACCTTCAATCATTAAACCTGGTATCAAGTTTTTTCATAGACTGTTCTCAAGGTATGTTGCACTTTTTTCTACCCTTAACCTATTTGACATGCTGTGCTGACTTCGTAAAATTTCATTTCCAAAATTACCTAGACCCTAGTGTTTGAGTCCATTTCTCTCCAACTATGACACCTACAATCATTAAACCTGGCATTTTCCTAGAATGCTCCCGAGCCATGTTGCACTTTTTCTACCTTTGGCGTATATTTTACCCTCAGCTGAATTCGTAAAAGATCGTCAAAAATTACATTGACCCTAGCTGTCAAGTCCATTTCTCTGAAAGTATGATACCTACCCAGCGGACACATCACGTCGAAATAACGTCGTACTGACGTCGATGCGACGTCATAACGTCAGTACGACGTCATTTCAACGTCATGTGCCTGCTGGGTAGAGTCATCAGACCCGACAAAATATGTCTTCATAGTAAGGCCTTAAATTGTGACGCCAACGCCGACGTCCAACTGACATCAAAAGCTCTGTACTTTCGTACACAGTGGAGCTAAAAAGGTCTCAAAGGATGTTGCACTTCCTTCTGCGCATGAACTTTATTTCAAGGGCTGCTGACTTTGTAACATTTTATGTCCACGTCCATTTTTGCTCCATGTGAACGCAAAATGTTTGACAGTTTCTGAGAATCAACTTTGGCCGTGTGAAGGAGGCTCAACTTGCTTGCGTAACATTAGTGTATTCATGTAAAACTTACAAAACCGCTAATTTGGTGTTGATATTTGTACACTAGATTCATCTGTTATCAACTTGTCACTCATAAGATAAAAGAAGACCAAGAAAGTCCTTATCGTTCACCTGAGATTTTGTGATTGCAGTTATATCAGTTATAAGTTTTGTTGGACGGCCATCGTCGTCAGGTGATTTACAGGCCAGAAGGAGGCCACCATCAACGGCATTCCTTCAAGCTGCAGAAATAACATAAACATGGGAACTATAAAATTCCTCAGTTATCGGCTGCTCATGTCTGATAAAGGGCTACCTCTGTAAAAGAGTGAAGCGCTGGCCTGCTGATCTAACGCACCCGCGTTCGAGCCCCGCTGTAGGGGTGGATCTTTTCAATCGTAAACGGAGTCTCATTGCACACAGCCTTTCATTATCATCCAACCAACGTCCTGATATGACTGAAAAACTGTTAAAAGGACGTAAAATCGCAAGTCATCCATCTATCTAATGAATCTTATAAAAGAGTGATTGTTGCATCTTCAATGCTAAAGCAGTTAAAGCTATAATCATTTAATTTTCATACAGAAAGTCAATGAAAACTTTAAGTTGCCATAACAACCAAAGATTTAGAGCAATTGACATAAAAAAGGTAGCCTTTACTGCTACATAATATGAAATTTGGCTACAATAGGCCGTGTAGTTTCAGAGACAATATGTTTGAAAATTGTTTACGACGGACGAGGGACTTCCAACCAACTGCCTATTCTATAAGCTCCTCTAAAGCCAATAGCTGATGGAAGCTACTACAAAATTTGCTTTTAGGCATTGAACCCACGGCGTCAGACAATAATGGGCGATGTCAGGTACAATCTCCCACATCGCCCTCTGGCTTATTTCCTGCAAGATGAAGTCAGTCACCATTTTCTTCTTTGCTATTATGGACATCAACCTATACTCACAGCAGAGGGCCACCATTATAACCCTATGTCTTTGGGCACTATTATTAATTTGTTCATTTCTGTAATAGATTCATCCATTTACAAAGATCGTTTATTCATAAATAGGTACTTTGTTATATGATTAAGGATGACTGAATGACAAAACTTTTAGGCCCTGATAAGTCTGCTCCATGTCTGAACTGCCTGCATAGGCCGCGTGACTGCCCAAATACTTAAGAGTTTATGGTACTTTTATAAAAGAAACTAAAGCCTTCTGGAAAATTAGGGTATTTATTTTTTTCATTCTCAAATTCACATTGAATAACAAACTATGACCAAATCTGGTTATTTATATTCTTCTGATTCCACTGTTTCACCATAGCCCACGCTGAAAAAGAAGAAATCAAACTCAGCTAAGGTAAGTGTAAAGAAACAGATAAAAACATTTGGTTTAATAAACACTATCTTATTCGTATAATAATCACATACAGTACAACAAACACAGTACAAAGAATACCAAATTCATACAAAGTGAGAAGACAGTTCAGGGACTTATTTAAATCAGTATCCCAGACTGCAATAACATAAATTTTCTACATAAACGTGATTGTCGTATATGATTTATATACCATGATAACAAAAACAGAAGGTAATGAAAACAAGAGGGCCATGATGTAACCTAATTACCTGGTCTTTGACCCCACATGACATAGTTTCTAATCTGGTCTAGATTTCTTGGATATTAACATTCTGACAAAGTTTCATGAATATCAGATCAAAACTGTGCTCTCTATAGTATACATAATGTTTTTCTCAGGTTTGACCTGCTGATCTAGTTTTTGATCCAACATGACCAGGTTGCACCCTTGGTCTAGATTTGTTGGAGATAAACATTTTGACAAAGTTTCATGAAGATTGGAACAAAACTGTGCCCTCAAGATCGTTCACATGTTTTTTTCTAAGATCTGACCTAGTGACCTAGTTTTTGACCTCACATGGCCCAGTTTCAAATTTGATCTAGATTGTATAAAAATAAACATTCTGACAAAGTTTCATGAAGATTGGATAATAACTGTGCCCTCTAGAGTGTACACAAGGTTTTTTTATAAGATTCGACCTAGTGACCTACTTTTTGACCCCACATAACTCAGTTTCCGTCTTGGCCTAAATTGTATAAGGATAAACATTCTGACAAAATTTGATGAAGATTGGATCATAACTGTGTCCTCTAGAGCGTACACAAGGTTTTTCTAAGATCTGACCTAGTGACCTAGTTTTTGACCCCACATGACCCAGTTTCATACTTGGTCTAGATTTTAAGATATACATTCTGACAAAGTTTCATAATGATTGGATCAAAACTGTGCCCTCTGTGTCATTCTAAGATTTATTTCTATTTTTAGCTCTGGTGGCAATTTTGTTCAGCAGAGTGGAACCGTTTTAGCAATTTTGGTTTAGAACCATGAGCCAAACATTTCTGTGAAATTATTTTGAAATCGAGCTATTGGCTTCAGAGGAGATGTCATTTAAAGGTTTTTCTATTTTTAGATTTCTACTTTTAGCTCTGGCGGCCATTTTGTTCAGCGGAGCGAAACCGTTTTAACAATTTTGGTTCAGGGCCATAAGTCAAACATTTCTGTGAAATTATTTTGAAATTGAGCCATTGGTTTCAGAGAAGATGTCGTTCAAAGGTTTTTCTATTTTTAGCTCTGGCAGCCATTTTGTTCAGCGGAGGGGAATTATTTAGCAAGTTTGATTCAGGGCTATAACAGAAACATCTGTGAGAAATTATTTTGAAATTGGCTTACTGGTCTAGGAGGAGACATCGTTTGAAGACATTGTTGACGACGGACAAATATCTAGCACAATAGCTGACCCCGACCACTTCGTGCTCAGGTCAGCTAACAAGAGGGCCATGAGGCCCTGAATCGCTCACCTGAGCAATTGGCAAAGTGGCCTTTTCATATGTCTGATATTGTCAAAATATGAGTCTTGGTCAAACATCAAAGAATGACCATGACCTTTTGTACTCATAAATCTTCATGTACTCATTAAGACAACCATATATACCAGTTTTAGGCCAAAATCTTCAAAACTTTCCATGAAATCTTATGTCCTAGCATTTATTCATATTTGACAATGCCGCAAAAAAGGTCAAGGCAAACCCAAGGTCATCATTTGAACAGTCTTGCAGTCTGGTCATGCTCCATATGAAATTTGAGAACCATGGGTGCAGTGGTTTGGGAGAAATTCATATTTAACCCCAGGGCTAACGTAAATGTGAACGGACTGACGGACGGACAGACGGAATGACGGACGGAAAACCGGACGCCTATATCGCACCTTGCTAAAGCAGGTGCGACAAAAATGGAGGTGCATGCTGCTTAAAAGGGTGTTTTTTTATAAGGAAAGATCAAAGGGTAATTTTCTGCACGAAATTCTAAAAATCTAACATGTTATTGAAAATTTACTTAGGGCTGAAGGTATGTTACTGCATTATGAAGAGCATCCTAGCAATTATTTGTTCCAACTCTTTCTCAAAATTCTAACAAGAGGGTCAAGAGGCCCTGAATCGCTCACCTAAACAAAAGGTTAAAAGTCAAACTAGGGTCATAATTTGAACAAACCTGATATTTTGCAACCATTTCCAAATGGTTCTGAAGAAGAAGAAGATTTTTGAATATTTTTCTATGCATTGCTATGGTTCAAACCCTGAGCTCCCTGGGCCAGGCAGGCCATTTTGGCCCCTGGGGCCATCATTTGAATAATCTTGGTAAAACACCACTAGGCAAAGCTTAAAGCTAAATTTCAAGCCTCTGAGCCAAGTGGTTCTGAAGAAGAAGATTTTTTAATATTTTTCTATGTATTTCTATGGTTCAAACCCAGGACTCCCTGGGGGGGCATTTTGACCCTGTCACCATCATTTGAACAAACTTGGTAAGGGACCACTAGGCAATGCATCATACAAAATTTCAAGCATCTGCACTAAGGGGTTCTGGAGAAGAAGGTTTTAAATTTCGAACCCAAGACTCCCTGCCCCAGGACCATTTTTGATCCCAGGGCCACCATTTACACAAACATTGTAAGAGTCCACCAGGCAATGCATCATACCAAATTTCAAGCATCTGAGCCAAGTGGTTCTGAAGAAGAAGATTTTTTAATAGTTTCCTATTTACTTCTAAGGCTCAAACTCAGAGCTCCCTGCCACAGGGCCATTTTGCTCCTGGGGCCATTATCTGAACAAACTTGATAAAGGACAAGGCAATGCATCATACCAATTTTCAAGCATCTGAGCCAAGTGATATTGAAGAAGAAGATTTTTGAATTTTTCTATGTAGTTCTATGGTTCAAACCCAGGACCCCCTGGGGGGCCATTTAGACCCTAGGGTCATCATTTGAACAAACTTGTTAAAAGACTACTAGGCAAAGCTACATACCAAATTTCAAGCATCTGAGCCAAGTTGTTCTGCAGAAGAAGATTTTTCTATATATTTTTATAGTTCAAACATAGGACTCCCTGTCGCAGGGCCATTTTGAACCCTGGGGCCACCATTTGCACAAACTTGGTAAAGGACTACTAGGCAATGCTACATACCAAATTTCAAGCATCTGAGCCTTGCGGTTCTGAAGTAGAAGATTTTTTATTATTTTTCCATGTATTTCTATGGTTCAAACATGGAACTCCCTGCCCCAAGGCCATTTTTGACTCTGGGGCCACCGTTTGAACAAACTTGGTAGAGGACCACTACTTAGTCTAGGCAATGCTACATATCAAATTTCAAGCATCTGAGGCAAGCAGTTCTGGTGAAGAAGATATATAAGTATTTTTTAGTTTCGAACCAAAGACCCCCTGCCCCAGGGCCATTTTGGATCCTGGGGCCACCATTTGAACAAACTTGGTAGAGGACCACTGGGCAATACTACAAACCAAATTTCAAGCATCTGAGCCAAGCAGTTCTGGAGAAGAAGATTTTAAAGTATTTTTAGGTTCAAACCCAAGACCCCCTGCCCCAGGGCCATTTTGGACCCTGGGGCCACCATTTGAACAAATTTGGTAGAGGACTATTAGGCAATGCTTCATACCAAATTTCAAGCATCTGAGCCAAGCAGTTCTGGAGAAGAAGATTTTTAAGTATTTTTTAGTTTCGAACCAAAAGACCCCCTGCCCCAGGGCCGTTTTGGACCCTGGGACCACCATTTTAACAAACTTGGTAGCGGACCACTAGACAATGTTACATACCAAATTTCAAGCATCTGAGCCAAGTAGTTCTGGAGAAGAAGATTTTTAAGTATTTTTTAGTTTCGAACCCAAGCCCCACTGCCCCAGGGCAATTTTGGGACCTGGGGCCACCATTTGAACAAACTTGGTAGCGGACCACTAGACAATGTTACATACCAAATTTCAAGCATCTGAGCCAAGTAGTTCTGGAGAAGAAGATGTTTAAGTATTTTTTAGTTTCGAACCCAAGCCCCGCTGCCCCAGGGCAATTTTGGGACCTGGGGCCACCATTTGAACAAACTTGGTATAGAGGACCACTAGGCAATGCTACATACCAAATTTCAAGTATCTGAGCCAAGCTATTCTGGAGAAGAAAATTTTAAAGTATTTTTTAGTTTATAACCCAAGGCCCCCTGCCCCAGGGCCATGTTGGACCCTCGGGCCACCATTTGAACAAACTTGGTAGAAGACTACTAGGCAATGCTACATACCAAATTTCAAGCATCTGAGCCAAGTAGTTCTGGAGAAGAAGATTTTTAAGTATTTTTTAGTTTCATACCCAAGATCCCTGCCCCAGGGCCATTTTGGACCCTGGGGCCACCATTTGTTCAAACTTGGTAGAGGACCACTAGGCAATGCTACATACCAAATTTCAAGCATCTGAGCCAAGCAGTTCTGGAGAAGAAGATTTTTAAATATTTTTTAGTTTCGAACCCAAGACACCCTGTCCCAGGGCCATTTTGGGACCTGGGGCAACCATTTAACAAAACTTGGTAGAGGACCACTAGACAATGCTTCATACCAAAATATCAAAGCCCTAGGCCTAGCAGTTTCAGAGAAGAAGGTGGGTGATCACAACAGCTCACCCTAATCCTATGGCTCAGGTGAGCTAAAAGCAGTAGCTTATTCTCAAATATGGTGCATGTACACTGAATGCATTCACTAAATATAGGGTAGGCAAGCATACCTATATACATGTAACGCCTACAATATAAATAATACATTACTGATACTAAGACAGGTGTGTAAATGAGATTGTTCAACCTTGTTATACCCCCGACACATGAAGTATGTCAGGGGGTATATAGTTTTTGTCATTCCGTCCATTTGTTGTCTGTTTGTTTGTTCGTCCGTTTCATCAACTTTACGTCAAAGTTTTGCGTTAAACCTTTTTTGCTTGCTCATATCTCTGTAACTACAAATCACATTCTTTTCATATTTGCTTTATGATATCTCTATAGCATTGCCTTTGGTGTAAACTATTTTAGCCCCTGGGTCAGGCCCCAGTGTGGGGCCAAGGGTCAGTATTTAGGACTTAGGCATTTTCACTATGTCAAAGTTCTGGGTTAAACCTTTTTGTACACATCAGATTCTTTTCATATTTGGTTTATGACATCTCTAGAGCATTGCCTTTGGTGTAAACTATTTTAGTCCGACTTTGGTGTAAACTATTTTAGCCCGCCTTTGGTGTAAACTATTTTAGCCCCTGGGTCAGGCCCCGGGGTGGGGCCAAGGGTCAGTAATTAGGACTTAGGCATTTTCATTATGTAAAAGTTTTGCCTTAAACTTTTTTGATTGCTCATATCTCTGTAACTGCATTGAAGATTTCTTCTATATTTGTTCATGATATCTCTATAGCATTCTATCTACATTGCAGGGTCAGGCTCATGGGTGGGGCCAGGGATCAATAACTAGGACTTTGCCATTTGTTTAATAGTTTTGGGTTATAGTTCTTATGTTCATGTACATGAATGGAGCCTAATGATACATGACTAGGTTTATTTCATACTAGTTTACACATGGATGCTGCTGCTGACATAAGGTCAAGGCCACAGACTTTGAAGTTTGTACATGTATTTGCAGTGTAGCTTTGTGGTAAAGTATGCTTTCATTAGGCAGTGGCACTGGTCGGGGGTATATGTGAGGCCCTGCTCACTTGCTCTAGTTAAAGTAGTCTCACCAGTGTGTTTTGACCAAAAATGGGACATAGGTTATGTCTTTTTTATCTACTCACTCTAATAATGTGCAAAAGAATTGAAAAAAATTGCTAGGATTCTCTTTGTGATGCAATAAGGTACCTTCAGCACTAAGTACAGTTTCATTAAGGATGTTACTTTTTGAGATTTCTGTGCAGTAAATTACCCTTTGATCTTTCTTTATATAAATACAATTTTACATCAACAAATCCTGCATTTTGGATTCTGAATTAAGAAAAAACAACATAAAGAAGGCATCTGCTAAGTTTTGGGAAGATCTGTTCTATTATCAGCATTTTGCAGAATTTCATCTTTGCCTCAAATCAAAGATTATCACCACCTTAATTATTCCCAATGCCCCTACTTATCTGGAGCTCTGAATTCTAACTAAAGCAATAGTCTATGACACCGGTGTAATTTGCAAAATCATACCTTCAGATGTCTCAAGACTGAAGAAGGAAATTCCTGCATGACAGCAAATATCATCTAGCTGTTTCGCTCTCTTCTTTTTAGCATGTTTGATCAGCGTTGAATGTTTTTTCCTTAGATTTATACAGTAATAAATGTCTGGTGGGTTCTTTTCTATAAAAAAAAGCACACCCAAGTTGCCAACAGCCAGCCTGAAAACAGAGTGTATGATTGGTTAAAACAAGCCTGTGGAAACAGCAAAAATTTTACTTGCACAGGGACAAGTAAAAAGTCAAACTCATCTTGTCCAGCAAAAAACACAAATTATGATGTTTGCATTATTTTAAGATTGATATTCAGTCATAAACATTCATCTCAAATAATTAGTATTTTGACAATCTCATCTCTCATTCTAAATAGCCTCAAAGCCTTAAAATTGAATACAGGCATCTTTTCTATGATTAATGTCCCAAAAAATCAAGCATCTTTTCCCTTACTTTTCACATATAAAACTTTTTCCAGGTACATGTAACTACACACAAATTGGAATGGCAAACACTGTGGACCCTGATCAGACTGCTGCTGCAGTCTAATCTGGGTCCACATTGTTTGCATTAGTATTTTTCTAAAACAAAAATTTTGTTGTTATAACTGAAATAAGTTGTCCCAGTGATGGTAAATTAAAATTTTTCACTTGTCCTGAGTTAAATGGGACAAGTAGGACAAGTCAGGCATGGCATTTCCACAGCCCATGGTTAAAAGGAACATTCTCAGTGATGGGCTGCACATGTACTGATGTACTATCTATATGAAGCACAAGTGCCACCTTAAGTTTTGTGCATTTATACCCCGCCATACATTAGTGATGGGATAATATGTTTTTCTGCTAGCTGTTTGTGTGTTTTTATCTTCATCACATATCTATCCATTGTCCATCTGTCTGTCCATCCATGAGCACTTGATAAGTATTCTTCACACTCAAAATTGTGTGTGTATTGGTCTGGGGAAGATCTCGCTTGCAATTATATTGTCAATGGGCTTATTTCAGTATCTTCTGACTGATTTATAGCCCTTTTTCATTTCTTAAGGTGAAGTTTGTCAGTAATTCCTTAACACTTTGACATATCTGGATGAAATTTCATGGAAAAATTGAAATAATACATGTATAAGCTTTGTGTTGCAAGCAGAACTTTGCCCCCAGTGTCATATATGTGCCCCTGCCTCACTCAGTAATATCTATATGCATGAATAATATTATGTTTAAAAACCTATATACAAGAGTTCAGACTGATTTTCCTGAAACCTGCAACAAATTATTAGATCACTATATTTGTTCCACTGGTTTATTTGCCCCTGACACATGGTTAACATATACATGTATAAAATCTGGGGGAAAATTTATATATAAAATAAGAGCTTTGATTTATGGAGATGAAATTTTACAGAAATAATAAAAATATTATATTAATTACCCATATTACATACCAAAATAACAGTATCCTACAGATAAACAAACCTAATTTACCCACAAATGGAGTACATATGATGTGCTAGTGGAAAGGCAACCAGTGTAGACCAAGATCAGTAGGAGCAGTCTGATCTGGGTCTGCAATGTTTTCCCAGGCCTATTTGTCTTCATTACAGTAAATTTTCCATTTTCAAAAAAAAAAAAAAAATATGCTGCCTCAAATGGCCAAAGTATGTTTTTGGGTAGGGAGGTTTTAGGTGGGTAGGTAGGCAATTGCAAACAAACAAAATTTTATTTTTGACCTAAGATCAAGTTTTGGTTTATCTTGAAGACATTTGAGGAAATGAAAATTAGCAAAATCCTCACTCTGAGACAATAGGAATTTTGGGGTTGGGGGTAAATAATTTGGTACAATCTAGGGAATGGCAAACCTAATTTTTATAATTTTAGGCCAAGTTTCTCACTTTCTAGGTTAGTAAATTTACTGAATTATAAACTTTTCAAAATGGGATTCATCATGATGATGGAAGGGTTGGCTGTATGTGGGAGCTCAAAATAATTATGTTTTGGGGAGGGTAGGGCATGATAACTTCAATAACAATTAAACCAATAGCCTATATAATGTGTATAACCCATAATCAACAATAAAAAGAAGAAAGAAATAAACACAACAATGAAAAGAAAAAAAAATCTTAATGCAGTATATTTCTGCTATTGAAATAAAAAGACTCCCAAATGCCATTGGCAAAAGTAATACAAAATAAAATAAATGAAAAAGCCATTACATGTGCACAGGCATGATAAGAACATGGGGACTTCATTATGATATTAAAAGAAATAGATCTACTGCTACAAGCACTTTGAATAGGCGCTTTTAAACATGTAAAATTTAAATAAAAAGTAAAACAAACATAAAAAGGTTCTACAGACCTTTGGCATGCCCCCCTTCCCCCACCCGAACAAGGTCCTACAGACCTTCAGCATTCCCCCCCCCCCCCCCCCCCCCCCCCCCTGCTTTTAAATCATCCAAGGTTCACAGCCAAAGTCTAAGCCTTTCAGTTTGAGATAGAGGAAGGGAGAAACAGAGATGTAAAAATAACATACAGGACGTGCGCGTGTGTGTGTGTTGGATGGAGCGGCGGGGGCGGGGGGGGGGGGGGGGGGGTCCTGGAGGGCGACAAACAGACATCAATAGATCATCCAGTTATGAGACAATGATCTGGCTCACAGCCTACAGGCACTAAAAATAACGCATCTTTGTCTGGCCTATTCACAGGGCCTGGTGAATGATTGTCCTTGGACGGAACACCAGTAAACATATCTGTTTCTGATTCGCTTCTTCGTATGCTTACGCAAATAAATAAGGTTTACATACCGTAAATGTTGTGTCCACATTTATAAACTTTCACACAGGTTTACAACATTTTGCATAAATCTCTATACAACTGATTGTATACGTCACTCGAGACTGATCAACGTGAGTGTTACGTAGTAGGGTATAGTCTGTTTCACGGCTAACAACTCTACACCCCGGACATCCCATTATCTTTAAACGGTCCATATCGACAGCCCAATCGTAGTTCGAAGCCTAAAGCTTCTTTTTTACTGAATGAGCCGATGAAAGCAAATGCTGTTCGTTGAAAACAGCTTGGCATTTCTTCGGACACATGCCGCTTACACATGTGGCAAAAACTTCAACTGCGCAGGCGCAAAAGCACATCAGCGTCTAAAATACATGCCATTTCAAATTTGATTTTCTTCATAAATAGATTTAGTCACCTTTCGCTATTCAGCCGTAAGATAGACTGATATTTAATTGTTAAATTAGTGAATTATTGGCGGTTATTTTTAATGGCCATTTTTTTGTGCCAAAATTAACGAAACAAGGGTTCACCGGAAGAGGAAAAGAAACTGTGACGCGTTCTTTTGATAGAGTCGATAAGAGTTCATTTTCAATTTATAGCCCCATTACTCCAGCTTGTTTCGTACAGAAAAGGCTGCTCTCTATCTCTAAATCTTTAAATTTGCCCGTAGTGTAAGCAGAAAGCAGAACTACTGCGGTTAAAATGCCGGAAGTTGTGACATTTTTTTTTCGAACTTTTTTTAACAAAAAATAATCCCTTCGGCGGATGCTTACTGTTTTTAAAATTAACTGAAAAGCCTTAGTTACCGACCTACTGTAAGTTGTCAATGATCTATCTCGGTTGAAAGTCACTGCTGCGTACAACAACTACATTTGAAGCCAGTAAAAGCCCGACTTTCTGGTTTTGGCCAACGTAGGAATTTATGACAGTAACGCTTATTTATCAATGAAATTAGGGTGTTTGTCACATTAGTGTTTAATCGCAGTATTGTCGGTATGCTAAGAATGGTCCAATAAATGAGGACTGCATTTGTATATCAAACATGTCAAAGGACGTAACTCCGACTTTTAATGAGCTAAGGGCGAAATTGAGTTTTATTAACTTTTACTCTGGCTCGTTTCGGTTACATTTTGCGATGTTTAAAATACGGTTCAAAATGGGTCAACGCATTTTGTTTTCTTTAAAATTCCAGGACTACCACCCGCATAAATTTCGATCAAAAGTTGTGCCTTCAAACCGGAAGTGCTTGCAAATCATGCGATTTTTGGACAATTACTGATACCAATGTAAAGTGTTTGGCAAGATGTTATGTTGTTTTTTTCTCAACGGCCTATTGTTTGGACCTCAGATGAAATTTTACAAGATTCTCAAAATGTGTGAACATTTACGAAAACTGATTTAATGTCAAACTCTTTAAAAACGCACCCGCAGTATAATTTTATTGTTTGCGTTGTTTTTCAATTTCAGGCATCATACTGCAATACTTTTCAATACAATTAGACGGAACCTTAATTTCCTGAATACATCTTCTCACTATTTTTTTTTAGACAAATCAAACTAAGATAAACTATCTAAAACCTTGCCGGACGCAGCCCTGGCTCCAGGGGGTTGGCTTTGGGGTTTCAGTCCCGCCATCTGGGCCGTTGTGTTATGTATCATATGTAGGCCTCCAGATTATAAAGAGTATCTGATGACAATTTGAGATTGTTTACCCATGAGATAAGATAAAAATATGTATTGTGACATCTCATTAGAATCGCCTCTGTGAGGCGATTCTAATGAGATATCACAACATATATTTAAAGGAAGGAAAAAAAATGATAAAAACTTTTATGGAGCTGATTCCTTATTATGTCAAATATTTTCAAGCCCTCTAAACCGCCCCGACCCCGCCCCACCTCCTCCAAATACATGCATCTCGGTACCTTGCAGCCCCACCAGTTATCCAGAGCCTCACCTGAACATGTTGGTCTGGACCCGGACCTGGGACGAAAGGCAAATTGCATGAAGTACAGTATTCCTCAAAATTATTGAGAATTGCATTTTGGCACACAGATGCTAGCCATACATGTTCAACAATATTTTAAACGTGTAAAATACAATAATAGAACCTCTTTTTCAAGTTTGATATATAAAAATGACAATATGATGCATTTTCTTTCGTCAGTGGTAGGTAAGGATGGGCTAGGGTACAACCCCATAAAAATATGTCCCTTGATTTCGACTATGTTTTCCTATACTACCTTTGCTAGAAATAGACTATCTCATATAAACTAGTTTATTTTCTCCATTGTTCATCATCACCTACATTATTAATGGTGCCTTAAATATTTTGCATAATTTAAAGTTACTAATTCCAGTTTCTGAGTCAGGGACTGGCTGTTATATTATAGGAAGAATATTGAAGGCATCAGAAACAGCAAAAAATCTGATCTGTTAGTGATCTGAACGGAATATTTTTGGCAAGGTATAGATAATCATGTCAAAACTCATATCCCTTAAAGCATGTCTACTAAGCCTTACACAAAATGGAGTTTTGTGCCATTTCCGTTGTGATGTATAGAATAAGAATTGATCAGAGCAACATACCCTCTGTTAAAATTGCAATTTTCCCAAATTTTGGGCACTTCTTTGAAATGAAGTCATGTGTTTGAACGCCAGTAGCATCTACAGCTGACGAGCTCACACAAAATTCTGTTTTCAGTTCGCCAACAACTTATCACTAGATGAGAAAACCATTCAAAAACCAACTGATTTGTCATTATCTTTTTCACAAATATCGATTTTATTTGGTAAGGGTACATATTTTTCCAGTCGGACAAAAAATCTCTGGGTGGCACAATTCAAGGGGAGATAACATTTGTGACTCAGTGATATGAGAATTATCGGTATGCTAAAAAGTCCACGGAGGGATGTTGTTAACTAAGTAAACAAAGATATTAAGTATATACATGACCTGTCAACTATCAGTGCTTAATTTTCACTTTGCAAAAAATTCTCAATAATTTTGAGGAATACTATATATCACGGCCTTTTGGCACTTTTTTTAACCGGAATATATGACAAGTAAATATTTGCGTTTTTAATATTTTCAAGTATACATATACACAATGTTTAAAAACGTGGACCTTTTTTTTAAAAAAAATTGTATCTCTTTTATAGGAGCTTTATCAAATTTTATGTGGTCGTATCAATAAGATACCCCAATGCACTAATGGTGTACTACATGGTGGCGCTGCCAGCAGAAAGTGACGTCATAATGACATTAAATTGTATTCATGCCATTTTTTGTCCTTTGCCCTGGTGAAACCTCATGATAGCTAGTTTCAGAGCACTCTCAGGCTTACATGGGAAAAAAGAATGCCCCAAATAATGTAAAAGAGTCTAAAAAAGTGGTGTAATGGGCTATTCATTGTTTACTTGGAGAGTTAAGCAGGGAAAGGGAAAGGGGAATGACCAGCATAGATATCTTCAAAAAACATTTTTAAGAACTGGAAAGGTCAAAGTAATAAAAAGGCTGTGCTATTTTCTTATGTTTCTAACATATTTCCTTAATAGTTGAATTACCTCATACTTTGACATATTTGTGTTTATTTATTATTTTTATGATTTTGAAGATAACCTTTAGCTGGAATGCAACTTAGCTGCAGAGCTCTACATTTTCACTTTGAACAAAGCAAACGTACCCCAATTCGTTCAACTATTCATTATAACATATGAGCCGCGACGCGAGAAAACCAACAAAGTGGTTGTCTGATCAGAGTCTTCGCTGTCCGCATGAAGGTAGCTTAGACCCATAGCTACCCTTTAAGCACTTAGTGAATACTCTGCTCAGACTAGGCGGATGCCCAGGCTGATCTGAGTCTGCGCTGGGCACACAACCACTTTGTTGGTTTTCTCGTGTCGCGGCTCATATCAATTATCTGAGATAATATATATCCTTATTTTCTCAGAACAGAAGCCTGGGAACCTCCGAAACTAAGTTAGTTTGCAGCTTCAACAGTGCTGGCAGCAGGAAATGATGTCATAAGCTTACAAAACTATGATGTCACTTCCTCTTTCATTATTAGTGCATAAGGATATCACATTGCTATAACCACATAAACTTTTGAAAAGTTTCCTTGATAGATAAAGGAGATACAGCAATTTAAAAAAGGTCCACGTTTTTTTTTTTTTTTTTTTTTATTTCTTATTTTTTCTTGGAGAAATGTAATCTTATGTTGCAAGACAAATGTTGTTGGGAACGAGGTAAATCAAGCCAGTATATTGGAACACAAAACGTTTCCAGAGGTGGTCAAATATGTCAGTCCTGGTCGGAACAATCCCCTAATCATCATCGCTTCACCGAAGATAGTATGTTTCCTGGCAACGAAACAGTGGTAGATGCAGCCAACTACTGTCGTGATCCTGATGGTTCGGGACAGCCATGGTGTTATGTTTTACTAGGAAGAAGACACAGAGATATTTGTGAAATTCCAGTTTGCAACGGTAACAAAGAGGGACTTACGCGAGTGGCTATTACATATGAAATTTATAAAACGAGCCTTCGGCGAATTTCATAAAGTTCATATGAAATTACCAGGAGTGTAAAATATATTTATTATATGACCATATGAAATAGGATGTTATCGCCTTCGAAATAAACAGTATTTCCATATGCCCAGGTAATAAACATGAAAAACATGCAATGCTAAGAGAAATTGAATGGGGGCCCAAAAAGGTCCTTATCATACAAGGCATAGCAATGCATGCCTTGCCAGTTTACACTTCTGTTTTCAAATATTCTGTAAAATTGTTTTGTACCACATTTGTTATTAAAGCTCTTTCATAAAGCTCTTTTAAAGCTCTTTTATACTACTTGGGCTCTAATAACAATAGTAGACGTTGTATATTTGTCAAGAGAAAATAAAATAAGTTGCATTCATAACTTGGTAAGTATCTTTAAAGCATCAGAACTAGGGTATGGTTACAGCACCATATGTTTTCTGCCAGTTTTTACTAGCAGGACCCCCCCCCCCCCCCCCAAATTTTTGCGGTTTCCTTTTTGCATTCATAGATGACGTAGCTCTTCCGAAATGAAATATGATTTAAGAAAGAGTTTGTTCTTACTAGAGCATGTTTATTCCTTTAAGAATTGAATGCAAGGGGGGAGGATGGCAAAAATGAAAATGACATTGGTGCTACCCCTGAACGTGTTTCCATTAAAGATCCGCGACACGAGAAAACCAACAAAGTGGTTGTGCGCACAGAGCAAACTCAATTAGCCTGGGCAACCGTCCAGTCTTATGAACGTCTTCGCAGTGCACTTAAAGGGTAACAAAGCGTCTAAGCTACCTCCATGAAGACAGCGAAGACTCTGATGAGACTCGGCGGATGAAAAACCACTTTTTAGGGTTTTTTCATATCACGGCTCATTATTGTATCGTGACAATGCTTTGGAATAACACGCATGGTTAGAATGAAATTCGCAATCGGAAAGGTTATCTCCTAACACAATATTGCACACTATCTACGCACTTATTAGGTAGAATAAGGATGTGCTTACACTGAGTGTTTCGTTGTTCTTTTTTATACAGATGAAGTCAACTTTTGCGGCGGTGTATATCGAGAACAGTCGGGCTGGTTCAGTCCAGATTTTAGAGATTACACAGCCTACGACCAGACAGACTGTCTCTGGACTATTATAGCAGACCAGGACAAAGTTGTGGGATTATTTTTTCATGATGTGGCAGATTCGATGCTCTCTTCTGCATATACGGAATGCAGGTGGTCAATTGAGTTAGTGGTAAGCCAGGAAATACACTGCGGAACTGTCTTAGGCAAGAGAATATAAGTATCTTTCATGGGTATGAGGTATGGATAGACAAATTGGTAACGAGGGTCACTGTTTGGCAATACGAGGCTTGCCAAGTGATGCCAAAATAGTGATCCCGAGTGACGGATATTTCTATCCGCACCTCAATACCCATGATAGATCCTAATATTCTTGCACACTACATTTTGTTTTAGTAACTTTAGAACTTGTTAAAATGCGTGATTTTAGTGCTTGAGAGATTTCTATTTGATTTTGAAAGAAGGCACCGCTTTCAACGACTGCCATTCGGATCTTTACGTCATCGTCTGACGTGCATAAACCGACGTCATTTTAACCTTGTTCGTGACGTCATCATCTAAAAATCAAACGTTACTTCACGACGCAGATACGTGACCTCCAATACAACCAGTGCATTGAAATGTGTGATTTTTATCCGGTCCTTGGCGAGATAACATGGGTAAGATAAGATTTTCTATCCCAGGTGAAAAGAATGGCATTTTCCATCCGGTGTGCAAGAATTAACTGACAGAGACTTTGGCTCATAGTTAAGTCGGTTCCAGACCAAATCAGTCTAAGCAGGTCAGGTGGTTTGGCAATCCTGTTTCTTCTCTCTATACATATATTTTTTATGCGTAGTTACACTTCTGACCGTCTTTATCTCAAGCACTGATCTCTCAAGGCACATTCTCATATCAAAGAATAAAGGTTGGGCACATTTCCTGTTTCGCGTTATGTCTCAGCTCCTGTTATCGCAAACTACTGTTATCTCAAAGTAAGTTTTCTGAACAAGAGATTAACATTGACTTTGGGGTATCGAGAGCTGACTGTATAGTATTATAAATCTATAAATACAGTTCATTTTATTGGTGCAGAGGCTGATCACTCGCAAGGCCGCACCATGTTTTTTCCCGAAAAAGAAAAAAAACAACATGAAGCACGGTCATTCCCAATGCAGCATGGTTTGCTCGCAAACAGTGACACAATGCGAATACTCTTAAAAGTCACTCCCAAAATGTAGTCCGTTTAGATTAAGGTATTGGCTATATATACACTCAGTGTCAATGAAAACGCACCAGTTTGGAACTTATGGCACATTATGTTCTTTTAATGTTTGGTTTTATGTAATAGACAATTTGGTTAAGCTTTATTTTCTTGTATTGAGAAAGAATGTTTGCAAATTAAATTTCGTTCATCAGTGGGTGCTATCAAGCGTGACGTCAATACTGACGTATTTGAAAACAGTGGATATCAAATGACACATTTAAAGCGTAATAAATCCATATTTCGTGCTCTGCCAGACTCTTGATTGCAAATGAATCGTTTATTGGAAGGTCTCTCCACATAAAATCCACTTTTCCTCCATTGAATTATGACGCGGTTCGGCGAATAAGGGTAACGTTATCCATGTAACGTCATGCTCTGGCTGGGTAGCGGTTGATGTTTGCCCCACAGAACTTCTGGAATTTTGTTTCTACTACTTATCTCAGCATTTTGGGTTGCAAAAAGTATCAAATTTACCTTTAGTTACTTTTGTCTGCCCTTGTTTGATGAACGTGACAATAAAGTGACGTTCGAATCCAAATCACTTTGTTGCATTTGGTGGTCTGGATTTCTTTTCTATGGCGTTTTGACAATATATCTATACTCTAGCAAAATCCATCATTGAGGAATTGCCGCCATGTGAAATTATGGTAGAATTCCGTTTTTCTTGATTTCAGAGCTTATGTTACGTCACACACTCATAGCGTACCTTCAGGCAGAATGACATCATGGGCGTAATAAGATGATCCGATATGATAGCTATACCCTGTTGATATAGTATGATCATTGAATTTAAGCAAAAATTTTACATTTTAAGACGGGTGCGTTTTCATTGACGCTGAGTATATATCCTATTTATGAAATAAAAAAATTGTCGACGTATGTTTTGGTGAACATGATGTATTATTGAATAGTAAATCTCCAATTCACCTTCGCCTTGCGTCGGTCAAGTGAAAAACACTTCATATTCGCGTCAGCAAAGGTCAAAGCCTGTAAAAATTACTTAACCAACTATATGCACAACAAAACATCGTTAGGACTGTCTACGTTCAGTAGAAGGCGATATTTAGACTGTGCCCCGGTCACGCGCTAAGTGGAAGTTTCTGACATAATGCGAAAAATTGGGCAGTAAAACAACTACTTCGTGCATTCTAGATACAACTGTCAAAGCCATCGCCCCTTGGTGTTTTGGACGACTGGAAGCATATTCACTCTGTGCCTGGTGCACTATCACCCTCGGCCTGGCAGCCTCAGACAATAGTGCATAAGACCGTCCACATCATCTCAAAGCTATAGTTTTGACTGTTGCCCATTAACACATGATACAGTCGTGTAGTGTCAACTGTTGTTTCACGTTCATCGTACGTGACTGGTAGCTATTTTTCCGCTAAGTGACGTCACCCATTTATACGTAACGCAGAGGTACCGGGTAATATTTCAATCGAATAACCGCTCGGCTAATTCCGTAAATCAATCGTAAAATCCCTTTTTAAATCATCATTACTTATTAGTTCGTGTAGGATACAAGTTCCTATATCTTATTGTCTTGCATTTCCTATTACCCCTGCTATATTTACTAATCACCTTGATCGTCGAAAAGGTTGAAATACTGAACTTCAGTACTTCCGATTAATTTTCATTTTTATTTTATTTGTTTATTTCTTTTTAAGTCGAAGTTATAAGAGAAACAGTCCGGTTCCGGAGCGAGTCAATGTATGACCAGACCCTGTAATTAAATGAATCTAAGTGATTAAATATCTCTTTTTTTCGCGCGACAGACGATTAAGACAATATTCGCAATAATTTTATCGGTGCTATTATTTCGAAGCCATCTAAAGGACATTTTATGCACTTCAGCGGTTAATTTTCAGAAACAAGTGTCTGTGGCTATCCTTTTGCCAAGCAATCTACCCACGTGATCATCCAATGACGGTTATCTCCAATAGAAAAAAAGTGTTTCACTCTACGAATGTGAAGCACAAAAACACCATGTCGAATACGCCCACTGACAATACTAAAGCACACAACGCCAAGTCGAATACGCCATCTGACAATACTAAAGCACAAAACGCCAAGTCGAATACGCCCACTGGCAATACTAAATACTCAGATCGTGTCAATCTTCAGGTTTATGATGGCCCAAGAGTCGATGAGAATTTGATAGACGAGTTCATATGTGGTCAAGTTCAAATGAGACGAATAGTTTCATCATCTTCAACATTATCGATATATTTCAAAATGTTTGTCGAGGGCCCCGGGTTTTTCAATGCTACGTTTTCTCAAATTAAAGGTAAGGTTTTTACGTTTACTATCCTTGTCGGCCTTTGTTGAACACCCTTTAAAGCAATCTATTTGCATGTTTCTCCGCCCGGAATTCTGTTCCTGTCTGTCATATACATTTCCAGTGCTCCAGTAAAGAAAGGGTAACAGGGATTCTAAAGAGATAAGGTTGCATATTTCTCCTTAAAAACCTATTTTGTGACCATTAAAACCATCTATCCGAGGCCGTTATCATAATGTCAGTACATAGGTTTTCGATGAGACGGTTCATTTGAGTGATCACATCTTAGGTTTTCGTTGATAAATAAAAATGAGCCGCAACACGACAAAACCACCAAAGTGGCATATGCGACCAGCGATGACGCAGATCAGCCTGGGCATCCGCCCAGTCTGATCACACTCTTCGCAGTTCGCATGGAGCTAGCTTGGACCCTTAGCTACCCTTTAAGCGTACAGCGAAGACTCTTATCAGATTGGGACGCTTCCCAAACTTATCTGAGTCTTCACTGGGTGAACATGCCACTTTGTTGATTTTCTCGTGTCGCGGCTCATTAATATTATCCCAGAATTATCACCAAAACTCCACCTTATTTGGAAATCTGATTTTTATTGGACATGGGGAGTCGGGTAACTTCGGACAGAGGGTAAATTCGGACAGTAGCATTGTATCTTTTATTTGTCAGTTGTTTGGAACTAAAACAAAAATAACTGGCCAAACGGTGAAAATCCTGATGAGACGGCTGTTTATGAGCCGTCTTATCTGGATTTTCACTGTATGCAATGGTATGTCCGAATTTACCCCCCCCCCCTGTCCGAAGTTATCCGACTCTAACCTGTTGAAGCTTTTAAGATAGTTCCAAGCATTGTGTGCGAGAACTACACCTCTCTTTACCATATGAGCCGCGACACGACAAAACCAACTATGTGGTTGTGCGCCCAGCGCAGACTCAGATCAGCCTGGGCATCCGCCCAGTCTGATCAGAGTCTTCGCTGTCCGCATGGAGGTAGCTTAGACCCTTAGTTACCCTTTGAGCACTTTACACAGAGTCTGATGAAAGTGGGCAGATGCCCAGACTGATCTGAGTCTGCGCTGGGCGTACAACCACATTGTTGGTTTTGTCGTGTCGTGGCTCAATTATTTTTAAGTTGCTTTCCCATATTAATTTTATTTTGTATTAATTTTTTATGTTTTTAACGCCACGGTTTGACAACAATGAAAGTATTTTTTGAGATTTTACACACGGCAAAAACACAATACTCTGGCTTAAATGCACACGTATTTGAAAAGGTAAAAAATTAAAAATTTCCCGTAGCCCAGTGACCTTTGGTGCACTCGGAGTTAGATGGCCCTTGTTTCTGGGGCACAGCATATGAAAGAAGGACCCCACCCCGCTTCTTTCGCTGTCAGAATATCTCTACTCATTTACTGCTGGGTTGGTAGAGAGTTTTCCTGCAACGGAGTGGCCGAATCCGGGGCCGAGTGCACGAAGGAGGCGTAAACTACGGTGGCGTAGCTTGCAAACGTCGGCGCAACTAAGTCTGTACTACGACTGTATTTTAATCCAAATGCACGAAGGGATTTATGAGTTTTGAAGTTATTTTACTACTTACAGTGGGAACGCGTATCCATGGCGGAGTGATATTTTTATACAGATAGCAACGAAATGACGTTCGAAATTTCTCATACTCAGATTCAATCGACGAACGTGTCGCAATTTCAGTGATGCTTTGTCGGCGAATCAAACTACACAATGCCGAAAATAAGATATGTTTCATTCCTTACATCTTAATTTAATTCTCTATGCCTTTAAGAGCAGAGCTAAACACCGAGATATTCGGCAATCGAACGTTTTACGTGATCATGTAAAGACGACTCTTATCCGCCAACTTCAACAGCAATTTTCAAAATAAATCGACTTTCTCCCGTCGGCGGACATATGCCATGAAAACCCATGGTGTCTGCCCTTTCTCCATTATAAAAATTAAGTAATTCGGTTTGTGGGACAATTTCCTTTGCAAAATAATGCTTAGGTACTCTATTTCATTTTCTAAAAAAATGGCGGATTTTTTACCTGATCGATAGACAGCAAAATAATCTGTAATAAATTCAAACATTACGGAAAGATTCTTGAATCCTGAAATCCGACACACAAAGAGGAACGCATCTTGTAATTCAACATACAACAATATTTTTTTCTGTACTTTCTTCAGACTGATTGGGAAAAGAATTCTGATCAGTAGCCTACACCATACTGTAAACAAATCGATCGATTTGTGACAGTTGTGACGCAATTACATAACTGCGTCAACTATTTCAGCCTTCGCATTTACTTGCTTATAAGTTATTAAGACCGGTACATTGTGGTCAAAATCAGAGGGACTGCTAGAAAAAGTAATTTTGCCATCCAATTAATCCTGCACGTGCCAATATTTCAAAGCCTCACCTGCAACTCACACGATCACCCTACCCAACTTAAGGCAGGCCCCTCTACCCCTCCCCCCCTTCCTCCACCCTTCCTCCCCCCCCAACCCCTACACACACACAACTTTTAACCTTTCTTTTACATAAAAAACTAAGCAAATGATTAGCCATAACAAATACTTGCAAAACTTCAATGACTAAATCCTTGAATAAAAAGTGCAGTGTAGACCTGGGTTAGACTACTTCCAAACCAGCAGTCTCTATTTGATTTTCCCAGCAATTTCGACACACTGTCAGATGGTGAAAGTGGTAGGACAATTGCAGTAATGAAGATTTTGTTTCAACTTTAAGCTTAGAAAATGACTTGGCAATACATACTTATACACTCCTTTACACTCCATATAATTTCAGCCAACACTGAGAAGCAGCATATGTACTGTTAAATGAGCTTTCAAGCATTAAAATTGCAGTATGCATTTTTATTACATATGTTTTGGCCCTCTGTAGAACTACCTTAATGAGGAGTTCTAATGAGGGGTTACAACATACATATTTACTTGTTAGTTGTTTACCCCCCTTTTTAAGAGTGTAAACAAATATAAACAAGCATTTATTGATTCTTCCTAAGAAGAAACCAGAGATTTAATAAAATACATATTTATTATGAAATGCCAGGTTTGTCAAATAGTCTAGCTCATCAGGTGGGGTGGGGGCTGTCAGCTCTGCAATGCCTTTGGTTCATAAATTAAAATGCCACAGTGTGTTTATATACTCAGTGATCTTTTGAGGGATTTGCTCTAAACTGTTGCCAAAAATCTCATGGAAATCTATCAGTAAGGGCAATCTCATGCAAAAATTATATAATTTATAATGAATGGTACCTTAACTTTTCATTGAGAATGGAGAATTTCTCAAAATTTTAGTCCAATGAGATGTGTTCTCTAATATGATTCTGAGTCACACTCACAAAAAACAAAACAAATAAAAAGCACAGCAGTCCAGCAAACCAGAAAACTTGATTAATTATGTGGCAAAGGCTCAGGACTTGGTAATCCACCCTCTAAAGTTGAATAATGGTAAGATATAAACATGATTAAACAAGAAAAATAATAGGCCAATATTTAGTGAGCCAAAGAGGAGTTATTCTTTGTCATTTCTCTTCAAGTATAATGTACATTTGTATGTTGTGGTGTCTCATCACAGTTGCTTTTGATCAAAAATTAAAATTTAACACAAATTTCAAATGAACAAATTACTACTATATAGGTATTCTAAATGTACATGTATAAAGCTCTAATCAAATTATTATATTCACGATTTCACATGCAGTCTGACACTGTCCTTCAGTGTTTTCCCTATTAGTATAAATAAATAAATATTTTAAATAAATTATAACATGTACATAATAAGAAAAAAAAATCTGGAGACATTTCCACAAGTGATGGTTTTATGAAAATGATTTTACAAAGACTCAGCTGGAGCATGATAGCAATTCTGGGAATTCTGTCTTATTCAGCCATAAAAAACATTTGTTGTGATCCATTAATAGAACCATCTATGCTCTTGCTGAAGTGCTTCTAATGAGAGGGCACAACAGGTGTTAATATGAAGCTCATTGATGCTGGTGCAACATTTATGGTGGAACTGTGTAATTGTTTATTCTAACATAGTCTTGACATGTAGAAGGACAAACAGCATTATGCAACATTCCACATAAAGTGCAGGGTCCAGCAGTTAGCAGGGTATGCCCCATTCATTATTTTGTGTACTTATAATGATATAAAAAAGCTTGCTAGCATAATAAAGTCCTTAATATTTGGCCAGTAAAATCCTCTGTGAAAATGCTTTTTAATAGGTTTGTGTGTGTGTGTGTGGGGGGGGCGGTTGACAGGAAGGGGCTACCTCTCATTCAACTGCACTAAACTGCATCCATTTACAGTCATGACTCATCATTTAATGTCTGTCACCAAGCTTTTCTCTCTAGTAACTTAATAACTGATTAGTAATTACAAGTTTCTTTGCTTTGGTCAGAAGCTGCAAACATTTAAGTTGGATTAAATTAATCAGGAAATATAAAAATGTTTTTTATTTTTCAGTTTATGGTATCATTTCTATTGATATAACTTCAATATGAGCCTTTTAATTTTCTTTATGAGATTTAAGCTAAAACATATTTTTTGGCATTTACTTCTATAGAATATATATTTCTTCATGCCCCTCTCCCATCTCAGCAACAGGCATAAAAAGTATTTTGTTTGCAGTTGCCTATTAACAAGGAATTTTTGGAGAGTACGTAGGTAGGCTTTCTTTTTAATCCCTGCAAACTATGAAAACAACAAAAACAAATAATAGTTCTACATAAAATGTCACACACAGTTACAGTATTTACCCATAATACTTAGACAACAGCATCCTACATTTTGAACGTATCTATGTCACCCACAAATGGTGTACCCACAATGTGCAGGTATAAGGGAAAAATTGCTGACCAAGATCAGACTGCTCCTGGGTCTACACTGATTGCTCAGACTTGTTTGTATTACTATGCAGGTTGTGTCCTTAAATGAAAAAAAAAAAAAATAGATCTAGGGTGTCCCAAGTGGCCATCTTTTTTTTTTTTTTTTTTTTTGGAGGGGGTGGCTTTTTTTTTAAAATTTTGGGTGGAGCCAGGTTATTTTTTTTTTCACTGATTTTTGAGACCAGATTATTTTTTGAAATGCCCCCCCCCCCCCCACAGAATATCAAATGGTCGGTCCCTTAGCGCCTAGCAGGACAGGATTTTGACAGATTTGTGAGGAAGGGCAAGCTGTCTCTTGTACTTTTTGTGGGATGCCTTCTGAAAGGGTACGTGTGTGTTGTGGGGGGGGGAGTCGTCCGGGACATCTTTAGAAAGACGAGTGGTCTCAGAATGTGGGGCGCGCTGTCTTGGGGGAAGCTGTCTGGGGAGTTGTCGCAGAATCTGGGGCGAGTTGTCACCTGAAGGTGGGGCGGTTTTTCGTTTGTCAAACTTTGTGGTTGACCAGTGTGTAAAATGTTTTGCTTTCTCTCGTTCTCGGCGTGTAGCCTAAATTCAGAAGCCCAAAAAATCGCATGCAGACAGACTAACGCAAAATCTTAATAAATTCACAGTATGCTAAATAATTACAAGCTTTACTATACCATAAATGAAGAAACAGTTGGTCTCCTCAAGTCGATCCCGCTGAAAAAATGTCTGTGTGTTGACAAACGCACGTGCCATGTATACGTAAAAATGACCAACTTCATTATCGATTTTCAAAGTAAATAGACTTTCTCCCGAAGATATACCACGCTAAAAGACGGTCGAATGTATGAACTACGGTTCAGTTATAATGGCATCTAATTTGGTTTGTGGGACAATTTTCTTTGCAAAATAACTTTGGGGTACTGTCGTAGGGTTTTACTTTTCTGAAAAACGGTTGTCAAACTGTGATCGTTGTTTTGGGTGTGCAAACTGCATTGAGGTACCGATATGCGTCTGATTTCAATAACAAAACATCAAATTTCATTCTGATCTGGTCCGTTGGAAAATTATGACTGCATATCTTATCAAACGAGCATTATTTTGGGACTGTTTCTGTTCAGAATTTCCCGCCATTTTTTTTCCGGCGAAAAAAAAAGGATTATTTCTTTGTGCGTAGATGACCGCTCAGAAAATGATTTACTCAAATGTGATGAGTCTGCGTTCCAACTGTTAGTTTACGGCACGCCTCGGATTTGCACACGTACAATTCTGCGACATCTTTACGACGGACGTATGTCGGGCGTAGGCTTACGTTTGCTTTGTGCACTCGGCCCCCGGATTCGAACCAGTACCCTAACCGGCGCCTCTCTAAGTAGTTTTATAAACTCATAAAACGAATCACTGTATAAGGCGGCGGTTCATCTGTTTTTTGTGTTTTTTTTATGTTATTGTTTGTTGTTCCAGCGTATCTGTCTTTGGCGAATTGGTTTTATTTTTTTAAATTTGTATTTTATTTTATTCTAATAAGTCTTTTGCTTATAGAGAAATAATAATAATAAAAGGTCGAAAATTGATAATTTATGTGCTTAGCCAGAGCATCGGATGAGAAGCGTGAATGGGATAAATCATGATTTTTCTTATTTCTCAATGAAAACATGGCGATACGGTTCTATAGAGGGGTCACAATATAAGTTTTCATGCAAATAAAAAAAATATATCCCTAAATTATCCCTGTACCCCCTTCTTATCTGGAGCACTGCTCGGCATGTTTTATTTTGGGAAGGCAATCTTTGTATAGTCCGTTTGCTTCCAAGTGCAAATGGGGTTTTGCTTATTTTCTCGAAAACGACGAAAGTTCCATCAAATGCTCTAATGCCCTAATGATTCCTATAACTATACATAACAGAATACGAAAAATCCAAATTTTCGGATGCTTTTGTAAAATATTTTCCATTAACAGTAATGCAGAAAGTGAGCAGTTTCACTGAAGGGCGTCGTATGCTTGTTAGAACAGCCAAAATAACGTAAACTGGTTGTTTACTACAGGTGTGGGCGTATATGAATGAAATAGTAAACTGTATTCACATGTCCGCACGCGTAACGCATGGTGCCACTGGTCAGGTGATACTATATTGTAAATAAACATTGAAGTATTATACAGTTTTGCGAGTAAAAAGTGTGTGTTCAAACTTTGACAATATATGGGTGAAACAAAAAGTAGAAAAAAATGGATTCAGAATAAAATTTCAATTATTTATGCAAATTTTGCTCTAGGGATTGCATACATTGGGCACATGCTCTTATACGTCAGACTAAACGGGAATTCCAACAGCCAACTTTTACTCCCTTGTAATTAAGTGGTGAAAGAGACATATTTTAGGTCCTTTTTTGTATAGAAACTTTTTTATACAACACGTCACATTTCTACAAAATTATGATTTTGTTATGTATAGGATGAAAATTAAGAATGAGCAATTCGAAAATCTTCTACCTCTCACCAATTTTGAGAAAATATTGGGAATGCCGTTTGCAGTTGGGAGCAAACGGACTGTAACCAACTACCTGGGAAAGAGCTGGTCACTTCCTTCCTTTCGTATTGTCTTATGACTTGAGCCGCGACACGAGAAAACCAACAAAGTGGTTGTGCGCTCATCGAAGACTCAGATCAGCCTGGGCATCCGCTGTGTCAAACCAGAGTCTTCGCTAAGAGCGTAAAAGTTAGCTCAGGGTCTAAGCTACCTCCCATGCGGACAGCTAAACTCTGATCAGACTGGGCGGACTGATCTAAGTCTGCACTGGGCGCACAGCCACGTTGTTTGTTTTCTCGTGTCGTGCCTCACTTGTGTTTTACATCAGAAATATTTTCCTTACCCGTGTTTTATCGCTGATTAACACATGTTATTGGAGGGCAGATCACGAAATACTAATTCACGACGGCCGCAGGCTGGAGTGAGTTTATACTCGTATCTGCCCGACAATACATGTGTTATTCAGCAATAATTCACGGATATGGAAAAAATATTTCGATTCTAACATTATACAGAATGAAAACGCAGGCATATTACAACGTTCTCTAAAGGACTAATTTGAGGCGGACATCAACAGAAGCAAATGTTTAACATTTGACGTCATCAAGGCGCGAAATTGACATGCCTCGACCTTAGTACCGTGAATTATCACAAATTTTCACACGCTGCCGCTTTCTATGCGTTCAATAAGGAAAACGCGAACGTCATTTTAGAATTCACGTTATTGGTGCTCGTTAGATGTCGTGGATGGGATGTGAACTTTGACTGTATTAATTCCCCAATTTTACATTTTAAATAATACTGAAGATTTCATACATGATAAACGGTGATAGTACTGAAATTTAAATGATAGAAGTGTAAAAAGGCATTCTGATGCACTTACGTATGTAACGCGACGTCTGATTGGATAACGTCAAAGATTTGCGACAGTATATCCTGCGACTAACTGTCAGTAATCCGACGTCATTACGTGACGTTGCTTCTCATTGGTTGACGGCTGGTTTTACGTCGCTGAAAGCATTTGCTATGGGTTCAAAGTAGCACACTTTTACAGGTGAAAATGTAAAAAAGTGCATTAGAATGGGAATAACTGTGTTAAAAATTGTCATTTGGGGAGGTAAATCGTCGGTTTTATAGTCGAAAATTTCGTTTTACGGCTCCGCCAGCGCGTCGCCGCAAAACGAAATTTCCGGCAATAAAACCGACGATTTACCTCCCCAAATGACAATTTTGATTACAGTTATCCCCTGATTTTTTACAATACTATCGTTTAATTTTCTACCACCATGTAAGACATAATCCACAGTATTATTCAAACAGAGAAATGACGTCGCTTTGGATAATGTCGTTTCTTTTATACTTTTCAATGAATTATAGAGATTTCTCGGTGAAATCAAAACTGATAATATCACTGTTTCAAACAGTGAAATTATAACTTTCGATTTCACTGTTTCAGAAATAGAATTTTTGTGAAATAGCCTCAAGTTTTTTGTTGATTAATTGGCTAAATCTTATCTGGTTTGACAAAAATCACGTCACGCATGTTTGCACGTCAAAACGACGTTAATGACGTCACTTAAAGCGCCAACGTAGCCTTGTTACTGCACGCGACGTCAGGCCGCCTAAGTCTCATGTAGACATTCTTTCTGGGCAAATGTTTTGAGATCTGTTTATCGAAATGTTATTTGGAGCTATTTTTCAGTTGCAAACTTTGATTACAACCAAAATCATACCCAATAAATACGCTGGAAGCATCACATTTGATGCAAAACGGCTAGAAAAAAGTTGTTTTTCTGTCGTGATGGCTGACGCTCTTGAATAAACAGAATTATTGCGATTTTCAAGCATAAAAGAAATAGAAAATTTGACATTTTCAGTGTAAGATGAATTTTTATTTCGCTCTTGAACACCAAAAGTGGTATTTTCACTCGTGGCTTCGCCACTCGTGAAAATACTGCTTTGTTGTTCATTAGGTGAAATAAAAATCGATCTTACACTAAAAAAGTCAAATAATTATCATCTATGTAATAAAAATCGTATGACAACATTTTGCCCGTACAGTATGTAACTTCATTGACAACGACGGTGTCAACAATGCGTTTTTTTACTGAAATAATGTTCATTTTGTTGGCGATAAAATCCCATTTTAAAGGATCATTATGATGAACAGAATCTTACACTAGTGGTCATTTCATATGAAATTTATGAAACTTACCGAAGGCTCGTTTCATAAGTTTCAAAATAATTGACCACTCATGTAAGCTTCTCTATGTAAGACATAACGATAGCCATACCAAAATAGCACCGGCAGCAACCAAATTGTTTTTAAAGGCGTTAGAGATGGGATGCTACCGAAGTTAGGACCAAGTAAGTAATGTGGGTGTCAAAAAAAAATCCAAGTTGCCATTGGTCAACATCTCCATGTCATGGTGATTTGGCCACAGTCCAATGTATTGTGACTTAGCAAAGACAAGCCTACATGAGACACTGAAAAAGAAGATAGAGGCAGGGGTCGTATTCATAAAACGACTTAAGTGGTTGCTATGCTGTTGCTAAGGCTAAATTTCTTTGAAGGAGATTCCCTACAACTATGAAATTTGCTCTGGAGGAACAGTCTTACAAAGACTGTTCCTCCAGACCAAATTTCGTAGTTGTAGGGAATCTCATTTATAAATATTTAGCCTTAGCAACCGCATAGCAACAACTTAAGTGGCTTTATGAATACGGCCCCTGAAAAAGAAGATAGAGGCAGGACGGAAGCGACGACAAAAGAGTATTAACTGATGGGCAGTGATCACTTGGTCAGCTCGACAAGGACAGCAAACAAATGAAAATAACTAGGTGAAAAGAAATTGTTGCAATCATAATTGGTGCCCCCAACGACCTTGCAAAATTATGGATAAGACTTGACAACACTACGTTGGCCAGTAACACAAGGCAAGCTGCACACAAGAAATTGCGTTTGGATGGAATAAACTAATCAAATGAAACCTAAAACTTTGTTTTCCTCATTTTTAGGCTTTGGCTCATGTGGAAGTATTCTAAACAGTGCTAGAAATAACGTTAGCCCGGGTGGAGTAAACAAATTAAATGAAACCTAAAATGTTTTTGCCTCATTTTTAGGCGTTGGATCATGTGGGAGTACTCTAAACAGGCCAACTGGCTGGATCAGTCCCGAGCATGTTGACAGTAATGGTCATTACGAGAATAACCTTGACTGTTGGTGGAAAATCATCGCTAATGACGGCTATACAGTACAGCTTTATATCGTCGAGATGGATATTGCTGAAAGTAGTGATTGTAAAGGCGATTATCTTGAAGTACGTATTTAATAAATAGGACTGGAGAAATCCGATCTAGGAGGCTGATTTTGAAAAGTTTGAAAGAGCTGTTTGTTAACTCCCTTTGGGAAGAAATATTGAAGAAATTCTACAAACTAATGAACTATTTGAGCTCGGTAACTTATTAGGACATTGTGCTAATAAAATGTTCGAAGCAAATTTGCAGGTCATTGCACCGTTTGTACAAAGAAATGCATATGACCATCACCTCTGCATCAGTGATGTTAAAGACTGGCCCCTCAAAGCCACTGTGCTTCCTTGATGCTTTGCGCCAGAGTTACGAATGATCAACTAAGAAATGCATCCAAGTATAGTATATCATGTACAAACTATAACAAATAGCCGTGACACGACAAAACAAACAAAGTGGTTGTGCGCCCAGTGCAGACTCAGATCTGCCTGGGCATCCGTCATGTCTGAGCAGAGTATTCAACGTCCGCATGGAGGTAGGCGAGAGCGCTTAGCGCTTAGCGAAGACTGATCAGATTGGGCGAATGTCCATAGGATCTACATGTAAGTCTACGCTGGGCGCACAGCCACTTTGTTGGTTTTCTCGCATCGCGACACAAATTTTCTGAATGGTGTGCCTTGAGATGCCAAAGAGCATGAAGCTTATACTCCGCGCAAGCTCAAAATACTCTTTTTTGTTTTTATTTTTCCGGTAGGGGAGAGTCGGGAAACTTCAGACAGCGGGAAAATTCGGACAGTCGGACATTTTTTACTTTATATGTCAGTTGTCTGGAACTAAAACAAAACAATAATTGGCCAAACAGTGAAAATCCTGATAAGACGGCTCATGATGAGATGTCCCATCTGGATTTTCACTGTTTGCAATAGTATGTCCGAATTTACCCGCCTGTCCGAAGTTACCCGACTCTCACCTACAATTGCAGATATTCTTACTGCAAGATGACACTGACCTTGGAAGATTTTGTGGAAGTTATAGACCAAGTATCGACACTCAACTATCCACGATGGTAACAGTGCATTTCCACTCAAACCAGTTAAGGACGGGCGAAGGGTTTCTAGCTCTCTATTCGACTACGCACCGAAGTCAAAGTGAGAAAAAATACATGTATGAGCCGCGACACGACAAAACCAACAAAGTCGCATTTGCGCCTAGCGAGGACTCCGATCAGTCTGGACATCCACCCAATCTGGTTAGAGTCTTCGCTGTCGGCACTAAGGCAACTTAAACCCTTAGCTACTCTATAAGCGCACAAGAAACACTCTGATCAGACTGGGAGGATGCCCAGGCTTATTTGAGACTTCGCTGGGTGCACAAGCCACGTTTTTGGTTTTGTCGTGTCACGGCTCAATTATGTCTTATGGTAGTGTACTGCTTTATTTCTGCAACAGCTTGTTGTCAAGAATAAGAGTTAATCAGACAGATATCATGTCCCGATGACATTTAAATCGTGTATACTATTATTTTATTTTGTTTGCGTTGAAAAAGTCTATTAACAATGAAAAGAATCGTTTCATAATGCATATAAAGCCCAGTAAAACCTAACTGTAGGCCACACTGTAAAAACAAGCCGTAGACTGTACGGTAGAATACCTGGAAATCAGCTGCTGGACCATTTCCCGTTATTTTTACGGGCGCCCGTAAACATTGGCGGAATCACCATGCAGAGAAGAGTATAAAAAGACATGTGAGCCGCGACACGAGAAAACCATCAAAGTGGTTGTGCGGCCAGCGCAGACTCGGATCAGCCTGGGCATCCGCCCAGTCTGATCAGAGTCTTCGCTGTCCGCATGGAGGTAGCTCAGTCCCTTAGCTACCATTAAAGCACTTAGCAAAGAGTCTGACCAGACTGGGCGAATGCCCATGCTGATCTGAGTCTGTGCAGGGCGCACAACCACATTGTTGGTTTTCTCGTGTCGCGGCTCATGTATTGTTTTGGTCATGAGCCCTTAAACACTTTTAAGATATTTTCGAGTGCAGTCAGATAGCGTAATTCTACCATATCGAGATTTCTAAAAAATAGTCTACAGGCAGACGCTCGTAAAATATGGGAAATAGACTGGCAGCTGGTTTTCATGCATTCTACCGTAAAATCTACGGAGACATTTTGCATTGCAGGAATGATTCCACTCCTCTAAGGATAAAAAAAAATGTTAAGAAATGTAAAAAAAAAAAGAGAAAAAGATACTCTATCAAAACCTTTTACCTAACATGTATGTACGAAGGAAAAAAAAGATAACGTACGTTATAGCCCCACCACTACCAACAATATTTTGATTATCAACTGATGAAGTCTTAGCAGATGCATGACAAGTTTTGGGACTTTTGTCGATGCGTGATCTCCGGCGAATTTCTCACAAACTGAACAAAGCCACTGGGCTTTATGTTAACTTTGTAGGGATTCAATGGCTTTTACACATCGATAAAATACGGGGGATAATAATAATAAAAACAAAAAAGCAATAAAACGGTTATTCATTCATTATAATTGAAAACTGATCTGTTTCTGCGTTTAAAAGTAGAAACAAAACCCAAAATAGAATCTGATCACTGTTACACAAATATACACAGTCCAAATCCGCTATTTTGAGGAACACATGATCAGCCACTACTGTTGAGCCCCTGTTGTTGTTTTTTTCATCTTTTTCTAGGATCTTGTAATGAGTCTTTGAATCAAGTGAGCGGCTATATCACTGGTTATCTCGAAGCGAGTAACCCGACCGACGACAACTGCCAGTGGACTATCCTAGCAGATGGTGACAGTCGCGTGATACTTATATTTATAGAAATGGATTATTCGACCGAATGCGATTTCTATACTCTTCAGGTTTGGTTGTTATTGTTGTTGATGCATATTGTTTGAATCGTTGCTTCAGTAAGGTAGCTATTGTGGGATTTAGGATCGTCTCAGAAAAAAACCCGTTGATTCTATAGAATCAGGAACATCGGAAAATGTGAGCCTGAAAATTTCTGCACTTATATTGTCAGTAACCTGTGAGAATGTCCACCGAATCGCAAGACATGTTATGATAAGTGTCACAATAATTTACGCCGTGCATCAGCCAGGCGCACTATTTAACATTGTTTTTCTAAAGAGTTAATGTATTGGATCGCCTTGGCTTTTCCCCTTGTTTTGTGGATACCAGTGGGGTTATCTAAATATTGACTTTTACCCTTGTTTTGAGGTCTACCGCTGGGGTTATCTTTGCACAGCTGGTTTCTAGTCACGAAACCTTAAGTTTAAATGTATTTCCAATCAAGTATTTTAACTCCGTTAATTAATTCTAAAACTTTTTTTTTCGTTGCTCATACTTTTATGTTCTAATCAATCCACGTAAGATTGTGCATAGTGATAAAGCTCGACTTCCGCCGATTTCTCATAAATATCTCATACATTTTAGCCTGGCGTCTAAAGCTGCAGTCATATGCTCGAAACAGCAGATTTGAAAGAAAATGTCCGCAAACGAAAACAATTTGGTGAAAATTGACAGGGGTCTGGTTTTCAATCCTAAATCCAGAGTTTTAAAAAAAAAAAAAATGTAGCTCATGCTGTAACTTGCTATTTTTTTTCTGTATAAGAAAGTAGCCGAACTTCAAAACGTTTTTTATTCTTCTTCCCATGTCTTTGTTGGAGGACCAACAGTTATTATCGAAATGACAGCGTGATATCCACGTAGAATTTATGTGAATATGTATGACTTTATGAGGTTCTTTACCATATTATGAACACTTGTATTTGTTAGTGTCATATTTTCTCTGGAAAATATCAAAGGTACAATAATCTTGTTTATCATATGACGTCGCATCTGAAAGTGTAATAAAGCCATGCATTAAAAACGAAAATCCACTAGTTGATTAAATATGCAAATTACGTCGTAACGTTATACGTTGACGTCCATTAAAACGTTGCGTTTTCTAATGGCGAAATCGTGACGTTTTAGTTCAAATTTTGCTAAAAATGCGATTTTAGTGTCACATGATAAATAGAGTCTTGCATTCATGCTCCTGTATTATTGAATTTATTTAACTCGTTGGGGAAAACCGATAAGATGCTTGGCAAAGCCTCGCATCTTATCTTTTTCCCCAACTCGTTTAATAACTTCAGTAATACATGAGCACCCATGTAAGATCCTCTATAACAATAGGACAGTTGTTTCATCCGACTCAGAAGCTTACATGTCCCTTCATTTATCTCTTTCCTCCTTTCTATTATTTGTCTTATGGTAACGTTTCGCGCAAATATGTTCAAAATGTATTTGCGAACAGCAAAATCTCAAACCAGTCAGCTAGAAACATTGTTATGTGCCTCTGTGTCCACAAAGACAAACACCAGATGTGCGAAAAGCATAAGCTCAGATCAGTTGCGCGTATATACGGAGGGAAATATCGCAGTCATGCATGCATGCTTGCGGGTTCACCTTTGTACGCCAATGTCTATGACTACAGTGTCTTGCAAATAAAAGAATGCACGCTTGTGAACATGTATTCAGATCGTGTAGTAATATCAGTCTACAGTTTTGCATAAATATGCTTCCTGTTGAGTATAACCAGTATGCACATGACATAAAATGAGCCGTGATACGACAAAACCAACAATGTGGTTGTGCGCCCAGCACAGACTCAGATCAGCCTGGGCATCCGCCCAGTCTGATCAGAGTTTTCGCTGTCCGCATGAAGGTAGCTTAGTCCCTTGGCTACCCTTTAAGCGCTTAGCAAAGGGTCTGATCAGACTGGGCAAATGCCCAGGCTGATCGGAGTCTGCGCTGGGCGCATGACCACATTGTTGGTTTTCCCGTGTCGCGGCTCATATCCCTTTCAAATGACACAAATCAAATAGCATGTGAATCGCGAAGAGGAAACCTCTGAGCTTTCATTTGAACTCGGATGTTGTTTGTGTTTTGTAGCTTTATGTCAACGGTAAACAACTATGTTCATGTTAAATGACACAACTCAAATAGTACGTGAATCGTGAAAAAGGAGCCTCTGAGCAGTCATTTAAACTCGGTTGTTGTTGTTGTGGTGGCTTTTTAGCTCACCTGAGCCGTAGGCTCACAAGGTGAGCTTATAGTATAGGGAGGCTCTGTCGTCCGTCGTCCGTCGTCCGTCGTCGTCCGTTCACATTTTCAAACAAGAATATTTCCATAACCACTTGGCCAATCATGGTCAAATTTTATGTGTAGCATTGTTGGGGTGTGGGATTGCCTGCATAAGGTTTAAGGGCAGATTGAGTTGGAACTCTGGTTGCCATGGCAACATATAGCTCCCATAGACTTATAATGGGAAAAACTTAAAAATATCTTCTTCTCTGAAACCATGAGGCCCACAGCTTATATATTTAGTATGTAGCAATGGTTAGTGGTCCCCAACATAAATCCTGCCAATCAAGCCCCTGGGGTCCAAACTGGCCACGCCCCGGGGGTCATTAACTCCCATAGACTTACAATGGGAAAATCTTAAAAAATCTTCTTCTCTGAAACCATGAGGCCCAGAGCTTATGTATTTAGTATGTAGCAATGGTTAGTGGTCCCCAACATAAATCCTGCCAATCAAGCCCCTGGGGTCAAAACTGGCCACACCCCAGGGGGGTCTTTTGTTTATATAGAGCTATACAGCTAAATAACCTTCAAAAATCTTCTTCTTTGAAACCATGAGGCAGAGAGCAATGACATTTTGTGTGTAGCGATGTTTAGTAGTTCTCTACATAAATCCTGCCAACCATGCCCCTGGGGTCCAAACTGGCCACGCCCCGGGGGTCATTAGCTCCCATAGACTTACAATGGAAAAATCTTAAAAAAATCTTCTCCTCTGAAACCATGAGGCCCAGAGCTTATGTATTTAGTATGTAGCAATGGTTAGTGGTCCCCAACATAAATCCTGCCAATCAAGCCCCTGGGGTCAAAACTGGCCACACCCCAGGGGGTCTTTTGATTATATAGAGCTATACAGCTAAATAACCTTCAAAAATCTTCTTCTTTGAAACCATGAAGCTGAGAGCTAAGACATTTAGTGTGTAGCAATGTTTAGTAGTCCTCTACATAAATCCTGCCAACCATGCCCCTGGGGTCCAAACTGGCCACTCCCCGGGGGTCAATAGCTCCCATAGACTTACGATGGAAAAATCTTAAAAAATCTTCTTCTCTGAAAGCATGAGGCCCAGAGCTTATGTATTTAGTATGTAACAATGGTTAGTAGTCCCCAATATAAATCCTGCCAATCAAGCCCCTGGGGTCCAAACTGGCCACACGTCAGGGGGTCTTTTGTTTATATAGAGCTATATAGCTAAAGAACATTCAAAAATCTTCTTCTCTGAAACCATGAGGCAGAGAGCAAAGACATTTAGTATGTAGCAATGTTTAGTAGTCCTCTACATAAATCCTGCGAACCATGCCCCTGGGGTCCAAACTGGCCACGTCCCGGTGTCATTATCTCCCATAGACTTACAATGAGAAAATCTTAAAAAAATTTCTTCTCTGAAACCATGAGGCCCAGAGCTTTTATATTTAGTATGTAGCAATGGTTAGAGGTTCCCCACAAAAATCATGCCAATCAAGCCCCTGGGGTCCAAACTGGCCACGCCTCAGGGGTCCTTAGCTCTCATAGACTTACAATAGGAAAATCTTAAAAAATCTTCTTCTCTGAAACCATGAGGCCCAGAGCTTTTATATTTAGTATGTAGCAATGGTTAGTGGTCCCTAATATAAATCCTGCCAATCAAGTCCCAGGGGTCCAAACTGGCCACACCTCAGGGGGTCTTTTGTTTATATAGAGCTGTATAGCTAGAGAACATTCAAAAATCTTCTTCTCTGAAACCATGAGGCAGAGAGCAAAGACGTTTAGTATGTAGCAATGTTTAGTAGTCCTCTACATAAATCCTGCCAACCATGCCCATGGGGTCCAAACTGGCCACGCCCCAGGGTCATTATCTCCCATAGACTTACAATGAGAAAATCTTAAAAAATCTTCTTTTTTGAAACCATGAGGCCCAGAGCTTATTTATTTAGTATGTAGCAATGGTTAGTGGTCCCCCACTTAAATCCTGCCAATCAAACCCTTCGGGTCCAAACTGGCCACACCCCAGGGGGTCTTTTGTTAAAATAGAGCTATTTAGCTAAAGAACCTTCAAAATCTTCTTCTCTGAAACCATGAGGCAGAGAGCAAAGACATTTAGTATGTAGCAATGTTTAGTAGTCCTCTACATAAATCCTGCCAACGATGCTCCTGGGGTCCAAACTGGCCACGCCTCGGGGGCATTTGCTCCCATAGACTTACAATAGGAAAAACTTAAAAAATCTTCTTCTCTGAAAGCATGAGGCCCAGAGCTTATATTTTTAGTATGTAGCAACATTTAGTGGTCCCCTATATAAATCCTGCCAATCAAGCCCATGGGGTCCAAACTGGCCACACCCTAGGGCATCATAGAGCCTGTATAGCTAATTTAAGAACCTTCAAAAATCTTCTCCTCTGAAACCACTAGGCAGAGAGCTAAGATATTTAGTATGTAGCAATGTTTAATGGTCCTCTACATAAATCCTGCCAACCATGCCCCTGGGATCCAAATTGGCCACACCCCAGGGGGTCATTAGCTTTCATAGACTTATAATGGGAAAAAAAAAAATAAAAAAATATTAATCCTGCCAACCAAGTCCCTCGGGTCAAAACTTACCATACCGAGAGGGGGTCGGGGGTTGGGTCAGATTGTTACTCAGGTGAGCGATTCAGGGCCTCATGGCCCTCTTGTGTTGTTTTACGTGGACCGTAAACAACTATGGTCATGTCGGGATGGTCAGTTACCCTAACCACACTATTCCTGGCAGGATTAGACCTTCTAAGTAGTTAACAATCACTAAGTCCACATACTTCCGCCAGTAACAGAGTATATGGCCGGACCGGGTATCGAACCCGGGACCTCTGGCTCTAGAGTCGGACGCGCTACTGACAGCACCACGCGGCCCGGCTTTAAACTCGTTACAGTGAAGTTGACTTCGACTTCGGATTGACTCTGATCAGACGACATCCTGTTTGCGCAAGCCGTAAAGTTTGACGAGGTAGTATTTAATTTGCCGGGCCGGGTAGCGCAATCGGTAGGGCATCTGACTCATAAGTCAGAGGTCCTGGGTTCGAATCCCAGTCTGGCCACATACTTTCGTTTCTCCTTCCGCTGATTCAAGAAGGGCAGTTGTCAGTTACTGGCGAAAGTATGTGCACTTAGTACTGGTTAACCGCTTAGGAGGTCTAAGCCTGCCCAGGAATAGTGTGGTTAGGTTAACTGACCGTCCCGACATGACCATAGTTGTTTATCGTGGACGTTAAGCATCAAATCAACCAACCAACCAAAAGTATTTAATTTAAGGTCTTGTATGTATATATGTGCTAAGCGGAGTTGCCGAGGTCGCGAGTTCGAATCCCACACGGGGCATAAAAAATACTTTTCAGCATTTACCGGCAAAGTTCATTTATTATATCTTTCTATATCAATCTTTATTTCAAATCTGTATCAGATTCGATCCTATTTAGCTCGAAGGTACTGTTGTGTGAAATTATTTTTCTCTAACACCTAATATTTATCTGATTTGTCTTGTATCCTGTGGATCTGGCAGGCTTCTATTGACGAACGTTATAGATGCGACACATTGAGAAGAACTCATATACTACGCGTACTGCATTAACCGTTACCTATATCAGTGTTACTCGAACAATCTTTTTTGGGGTTGTCTCGGTGGCGCAGTGGTAGACTTGACGGATAGTGCAGTGCTAGGCAGAATTGCCGAGATCGTGTGTTCGAATCCCACATGGGGCATACCGGCATAGTTAATTTATTATATACACCTGGAAAAAAGTTAAGCACCCCAAGTAAAATTTCATTCTTTTCCATCGAGCATCAGAGAAAGAACAAGTAGCCCAAAGGGCAACAATTGCTCACCTGAGACACATTGTAAACCTATAGGGATATTTAAGATGCTCAAGGGCAGCTAACTCCACAGTCAGTGGTCCAATCAGGCTGAAAATTAAACTCATCCAAAACATTATGTATGCCCTCATTTAATATATGCAAGTTTAAAAAGTATCCGATCAAGAGCACAATAGACAGAGCTGTCAAGGGCAGCTATCTTCGCAGTGGTTGGCCTGATCTGGCCAAAAATTTGAACTTGTTTAAGATATTATGCATTTCCTCATTATCTGCAAGTTTGAAAAGGATCAGATCAGTAGAAACCAAGAAAAAATGGCGACATTGATTTTTTGGATGCTCAGGGCAGGTACTCCATAGTCAGTGGTGGGATCTAGCCGAAATGCTAACTAATCCAAGCTTTTATGCATATCTTCATGACCTGCAAGTATGAAGAGGATCCGATGAAAAATGAAAATGTGACGAGTTGTTTTCTCCATTATAAGACTATGGGATTTTTTTCAAACGCTCAAGGGCAGCTAACTCCGTAGTCTGTGCTCGAATCCAGCCAAATTTTGAACTCATCCAAGCTCTTATGTATGTCATCATTACCTGCAAGTATGATAAGGATCTAATCAAAAACCTTGATTGCAGCTTCCTAAAAGTCAAACTTGCTCGAGATATTGTCATCCCCTACATTTGTGTGAATTTATTTTAAAATCCGTTGAGAAATGTAGGTGCTAGAGCCATGACAAAGTTTTTCTAAAAATAGCCACAGTGACCTTGACCTTAGGCACAGCATCCTGAAAGTCGAACTTGCTTGAGATATTGTCATACCCTACATTTGTGTGAAGTTATTTCAAAATCCATGGAGAAATGAAGGTGCTAGGGCGAAGACAAAGTTTTTCTAAAAATAACCACAGTGACCTTGACCTTGGGCACAGCACCCTGAAGGCGAACTTGCTCGAGATATTGTCATGCCCTACATTTGTGTGAATTTATTTTAAAATCCATTGAGAAATGTAGGTGCTAGAGCGCTGACAAAGTTTTTCTAAAAATAGCCACAGTGACCTTGACCTTTGGCGCAGCACCCTGGAAGTCAAACTTGTTTGAGATATTGTCATGCCCTATATTTGTGTGAAGTTGATTTAAAATCCGTTGAGAAATGTAGGCGCTAGAGCGATGACCAAGTTTTTACTAAAAATAGCCACAGTGACCTTGACCTTGGGTGCAGCACCCTGAATGTCAAACTAGCTCGAGATATTGTCATGCCCTACATTTGTGTGAATTTATTTTAAAATCTGCTTAGAAATGTAGGTGCTACAGCGTTGACAAAGTTTTTCTAAAAATAGCCACAGAGACCTTGACCTTGGGCGCAGCATCGAGAAAGTCGAACTTGCTCAAGCTATTGTCGTGCCCCACATTTGTGTGAAGTTATTTTAAAATCTGCTGAGAAATGTAAGTGCTAGAGCGCTGACAAAGTTTTTCTAAAAATAGCCACAGTGACCTTGACCTTGGGCGCAGCATCTTGAAAGTCGAACTTGCTCGTGATATTGTCATGCCCTACATTTGTGTGAAGTTATCTTAAAATCTGCTGAGAAATGTAGGTGCTAGAGCGCTGACAAAGTTTTTCTAAAAATAGCCACAGTGACCTTGACGTTGGGCGCAGCATCTTGAAAGTCGAACTTGCTCGAGATATTGTCATGCCCTACATTTGTGTGAATTTATTTTAAAATCTGCTGAGAAATGTAGGTGCTAGAGCGCTGACAAAGTTTTTCTAAAAATAGCCACAGTGACCTTGACCTTGGGCGCAGCATCCTGAAAGTCGAACTTGCTCGAGATATTGTCATGCCCTACATTTGTGTGAAGTTATTTTAAAATCTGCTGAGAGCGCTGACAAAGTTTTTCTAAAAATAGCCACAGTGACCTTGCCCTTGGGCGCAGCATCCTGAAAGTCGAACTTGCTCGAGATATTGTCACGCCCTACATTTATGTGAAGTTATTTTAAAATCTGTTGAGAAATGTAGGCAATAGAGCGATGACAAAGTTTTTCTAAAAATATGTGATGACGTTGTTTTCTCCATTATAACACTATGGGATTTTTTTCAAACGCTCATGGGCAGCTAACTCCGTAGTCTGTGCTCGAATCCGGCCAAATTTCGAACTCATCCAAGCTCTTATGTATGTCATCATTACCTGCAAGTATGATAAGGATCTAAGCAAAAACAGTTGAGAAAACGTGATGACGCCATTTTCCCCATTATAACCCTATGGGATTTTTTTCAAACGCTCAAGGGCAGCTAACTCCGTAGTCTGTGCTCGAATCCGGCCGAATTTCGAACTCATCCAAGCTCTTGTTTATGTCATCATTACCTGCAAGTATGATAAGAATCTAATTAAAAACAGTCGAGAAAACGTGATGACGCCGTTTTCCCCATTATAACCCTATGGGGGCTATCTGTTGCCATCGAAACCAGAGTTCTGAGCTGATCGGCACCAAAACCTAATGCAGCCTTTCCCCCACCCAAATGATGCTTCAGATAAAATTTGATTGCGATCGGCCCACTGGTCTCTGAGATATTTATGTTTGAAAGTGTTGACGCACCCACGCACCCACGGACGGACGGACGACGGCTCGACTCCCATCCTATAAGCTCACCTCTGAGCCTTCGGCTCAGGTGAGCTAACAACAAAGTAAAAGTGGAGACACTATTTTACCCATTTAAAGTCTATGGGGTATTTCTTAGATGCTCAAGGGCAGCTAACTTCGTAGCTGTAGCCTTTGGGCGATCTGGCCAAAATTTGAACTCACCGAATTATATCATGCATGCCCTTGTTACCTGCAAGTTTGAAAAGGATCAGATCAATATCAACCTGGATTACTTGGTGACATCAATTTCTACAAGCTCAAGGGCAGATAACTCCATAGTCGGAGTTGGGTTCTTAAAATCTATGGAGAAATGTATGCGCTTGAGCGATGACAAAGTTTTTCAAAAAAAATGGCCACAGGGACCTTGACTTTAAGCCCAGCACCCTGAAAGTTGAACTTGCTCGAGATATTGTCATACCTTACATTTGTGTGAAGTTATTTCAAAATCCATGGAGAAATGTAGATGCTAGAGCGATGACAAAGTTTTTCTAAAAATAGCCACAGTGACCTTGACCTTGGGCGCAGCACCCTGAAAGTCAAACTTGCTCGAGATATTGTCATGCTCTACATTTGTGTGAAGTTATTTTAAAATCCATCGAGAAATGTAGGTGCTAGAGCCCTGACACAGTTTTTCTAAAAATAGCTATAGTGACATTGACCTTGGGCGCAGCACCCTGAAAGTCAAACTTGTTCAAGATATTGTTATGCCCTACATTTGTGTGAAGTTGATTTAAAATCTGTTGACAAATGTAGGCCCTAGAGGGATGACAAAAATTTTCTAAAAATAGCCACAGTGACCTTGACCTTGGGTGCAGCACCCTGAGTCAAACTTGCTCAAGATATTGTCATGCCCTACATTTGTGTGAAGTTATTTCAAAATCCATGGAGAAATGTAGGTGCTAGAGCGATGACAAAGTTTTTCTAAAAAAAAGCCACAGTGACCTTGACCTTGGGCGCACCACCCTGAAAGTCGAACTTGCTCGAGATATTGTCATACCCTACATTTGTGTGAAGTTATTTCAAAATCCATGGAGAAATGTAGGTGCTAGAGCCATGACAAAGTTTTTCTAAAATTAGCCACAGTGACCTTGACCTTGGGTGCAGCACCTTGAAAGTCAAACTTGCTCGAGATATTGTCATGCCCTACATTTGTGTGAAGTTATTTTAAAATCTATTGAGAATTGTAGGCCCTAGAGCGATGACAAAGTTTTTCTAAAAATAGCCACAGTGACCTTGACCTTGAGCGCAGCACCCTGAAAGTCAAACTTGCTCGAGATGTTGTCATGCCCTACATTTGTGTGAAGTTATTTAAAAAATCTATTGAGAAATGTAGGTGCTAGAGCGATGACAAAGTTTTTCTAAAAATAGCCACAGTGACCTTGACCTTGGGCGCAGCACCCTGAAAGTTAAACTTGCTCGAGATATTGTCATGCCCTACATTTGTGTGACTTTGATTTAAAATCTGTTGAAAAATGTAGGCGCTAGAGTGATGACAAAGATTTTCTAAAAATAGCTACAGTGACCTTGACCTTGCGCGCAGCACCCTGAAAGTCAAATTTGCTCGAGATATTGTCATGCCCTACATTTGTGTGAAGCTATTATAAAATCCATGGAGAAATGTAGGTGCTAGAGCGATGACAAAGATTTTCTAAAAATAGCCACAGTGACCTTGACCTTGGGCACAGCACCCTGAAAGTCAAACTTGCTCGAGATATTGTCATGCCCTACATTTGTGTGAAGTTATTTCAAAATCCATTGAGAAATGTAGGTGCTAGAGCGCTGAGAAAGTTTTTCTAAAAATAGCCACAGTGTCCTTGACCTTGGGCGCAGCATCCTGAAAGTCGAACTTGCTCGAGATATTGTCATGCCCTACATTTGTGTGAAGTTATTTCAAAATCCGTTGAGAAATGTAGGCAATAGAGCGATGACAAAGTTTTTCTAAAAGTATGTGATGACGTTGTTTTCTCCATTATAACCCTATGGGATTTTTTTCAAACGCTCAATGGCAGCTAACTCAGTAGTCTGAGCTCGAATCCGGCCAAATTTCGAACTCATCCAAGCTCTTATGTATGTCATCATTACCTGCAAGTATGATAAGGATCTAAGCAAAAACAGTTGAGAAAACGTGATGACGCCATTTTCCCCATTATAACCCTATGGGATTTTTTTCAAACGCTCAAGGGCAGCTAACTCCGTAGTCTGTGCTCGAATCCAACCAAATTTCGAACTCATCCAAGCTCTTATGTATGTCATCATTACCTGCAAGTATGATAAGGATCTAAGCAAAAACAGTTGAGAAAACGTGATGACGCCATTTTCCCCATTATAACCCTATGGGATTTTTTTCAAACGCTCAAGGGCAGCTAACTCCGTAGTCTGTGCTCGAATCCAACCAAATTTCGAACTCATCCAAGCTCTTGTGTATGTCATCATTACCTGCAAGTATGATGAGGATCTAATCAAAAACAGTGGAGAAAACGTGATGACGCCGTTTTCCCCATTATAACCCTATGGGGGCTATCTGTTGCCGTGGAAACCAGAGTTCTGAGCTGATCGGCACCAAAACCTAATGCAGCCTTTCCCCCACCCAAATGATGCTTCAGATAAAATTTGATTGCGATCGGCCCACTGGTCTCTGAGATATTTATGTTTGAAAGTGTTGACGCACCCACGCACCCACCCACGCACCCACGGACGACGGCTCGACTCCCATCCTATAAGCTCACCTCTGAGCCTTCGGCTCAGGTGAGCTAAAAAACAGATATTGAAATTGATTTTGAATGCAATTAAAAAATCGGTCCATCTAACATGTTCTGGCTGAATTTGGGGCCATCATTTATGAAAATTATGATACTTTTTTCTAGAATAGCAAGGCGGTCCTATTTTCTGTAGGGGTTGAATCTGACACTCTTATTCACGGACGCATTGAGTTACACAACTTTTACATGCTTTAGACTTCATAAGCTTGTCAAGTCAGTCACTTCTGGATATAAACACCCAATGAAACACGGAGTTAATTGACGGCAGCCCCAAAGCTATACAGGCCACTTTTCTGTTCAGAACATAGCCCGCGATTTCAATGAAAATTTTTGACTGATTCACTTCCAACTGAATCCCTGTTACACAGATATCAAGAAACAGTATATCAAGGCTCAATAATTACGAAAAGAAATGGTTTGGACTACTATCAGTGAAAAGTTGTGAAAAATTTAGATTTTACTTCTGCAACAATAATTGGGGGTGCTTAACTTTTGTTCAGGTGTATATCTTTCTATATTCGATAAATGCGAGGCAGAGGCCGGGAGTAGCAGACTTATTGAGGGAATAGTTTGTTGAAAAGACGTGGGGTGAGGTAGGGTGGCGGTTTGGGTGGTAGATTGAGTAAGGAGGTGTGTGTCTGGAAGGTGTCGGGGTCATGTCGATGGGTGGGAGTTTGGATAGTCGACTTATTGAGGGGAGTGGATCGTATGTAGTTGGTGGAGATTATCTTATTTCATTTATTTATTTATTTTTATTTTTTAGTGTTGGGATGGGTTTGGGTGGGGCTGTCAAAAGAAGGAAAAGACTGAATATTCGGAGATGTAATAAATCTGAGAGGTGCACGGTTTGGTCCTGTGGCCCGTGTATTTAAATTTGCGGTTTTAACCCAACATTGAGGAACTAATGAACGTTTCTTTATGTATACTTTGGAAAACTGTATTATTTGCGTTAAAATAGCGCCAGTGAACATCTTTACGTTGCTCTGACGCTTATATAACGTCGTTTATTCTTTGTTTGCCGGCGGCGATACTATGATGAATCACTGAAAACCTTGTCCAGTGTGAATTTATGCAATTGAGACGAAATTATCTGGATGGCAAGCTTGTATAAACATAGATGTAATGCGACAGTCTGCATGCTTAGTGGTTTACCCAATCGCGGTTGACAACTTTGCTGTCCTCTTTAATTGCACGCCGGTGGGTCGGGGTTCAGACTCTATGATAGCCCTTACATAAAGCTATATATTAGCTGGTTGGGGCCGGATGTTTGTCTGTTTCTTGGCCCACCGGGATTCAACTGGTGATCTTCTTTTGCTCCAGTGTTCCAGTGGGGTTGCTGATGCCCCAGTGATCTCCAGGTGTCTCAACACGTTTTGGCTGTCGAGTCCTCATCCTTGCTTCATAACGGTCTTTTCTTGATTTTAATTGTTGCCCGTGATGACTCTCTGATGAGTTAGGGGACCTCCATACGAACCGAACTACCAACTAATAAATCTTCTTTTTCAGAACCAATAGGCCGATGGCCTTGAAACTTGGTATGTAGCATTGAGTACGCGAGTACTACTAAGATTGTTCAAATTATGACCTTGGGTTGACCTTGACCTTTTTTACGGTAAGGTCAAATTTGCTTTCTTGTTGTTTTATATGGCAAAATTCTAGAACATAAGATATCTTGGAAACTGTTGAAGATTTTGGGCTACAATTGTTATCTACAGTCATTTTAATGAGTACTTGAAGATATATGAGTACAAGAGGTCAAGGTCATTCTTTGACATCTGACCCAGAACTCCGATATTTTGACAGTTTCAAACAATCTCCTCAAAAGTCACTTGGCCAATTGAAATCAAATTCCATATAGAGCCTACAGGGGTTGAGGGTACGAAAATTTATTCATACTGTCCAGGCCACATGACTAACATGGCCGCCACGCCCATATATATAAAAACCTTTAAAAATTTCTTCTCCAGAATCAATTGACCGATGGCCTTGAAACTTGGTATGTAGCATCGGGTACTGGAGTACTATCAAGATGGTTCAAATTCTGACCTTGGGTTGGCCTTGACCTTTTTTACGGCAAGGTTCAATATGGGAAAATGCTATAACATAAGTTTTCATGGAAATTTTTGAAGATTAAGGCCTAAGAATTGGTAAATGCAGTCATTTCTATGAGTACTTAAAGATTTGTGGGTACCAGAGGTCAATGTCATTCTTTGACCTTTGATCCAGAACTCTCATATTTTGAAATTTCAAATGACCTCAAAAACCACTTGGCCAGTTGTAACCAAATTTCATCTAGAGCCTCCAGGGGTTGAGGGAATGAAAATTTGTTCAAAAGGTCCAGGTCACATGACCAACATGGCTGCCATGCCCATATATGGTAAAATCCTTTAAAAAAACTTCTTCTCAAGAACCGATTGACTGATTGCCTTGAAAATTGGTATGTGGCATTAGGTACTCGAGTACTAGCCAGTTTTTTTTTCAAATGATGGCCTTGGGTTGACCTTGATTATTTTTTACGGCAAGGTCAAATATGAAAAAATGCTAGAACATAAGATTTCCGTGAAAGTTTTGAATATGAAGGCCTAAAAATTGATAAATACAGTCAGCTTAATGAATACATGAAGAGTCATGAATACAAGGTCGTTCTTTGACCTTTGACCCTGAATTCTTATAGTTTGAAAATTTCAAACCTCCTCTTAAAAGCTACTGAGCCAATTGTAACAAAATATCATATAGACCCTTAAGGGGTTGAGGGAATGAAAATTTCTTCAAATGGTCTGGATCGCATGATCAAGATGGCCGCCATGTCCGTCTATGGTAAAAACTTTTAAAAATCTTCTTCTTCAGAACCAATTGACCGATGGCCTTGAAACTTGGTATGTAGCATTGTGTGCTCCAGTTCTATTATTATTATTCAAATTTTGACCTTGAATTGACCGTGAACCTTTTACAGCAAAGTCAAAATGGGAAAATGCTATAACATAAGATTGCATGGGAAATTTTGAAGATTTTGGCCTTAAAATTGGTATATACAGTCGTCTTAATGAGTTTATGAGGAAGTATGAGTACAAGAAGTCAAGGTCATTATTTGACCTTTGAGCTAGATTTCTCATATTTTGACACTTTCGAACATTTCCTCAAAGGACAAAGTACTAATTGTAAACACATTTCATACAGAGCCTCTAGGGTCTGAATGAACAAAAATTGTTGAAACGGTCTAGGTCACATGACCTGTATGGCCGCCATACCCATTTATGGTATAAACCTTTAATATTTTTCTTTTCCAGAACCAATACACCTATGACCTTGAAAGCTGGTAAGTCGCATGGAGCATGGAGCACTAGAATACAACTAAGACTGTTCAAATGATAGCCTTGGGTTTACATTGATCTTTTTTTGCGGCATGGTCAAATATGGGAAAATGCTAGAACATACGATTCATCGAAAATTTTGAAGAATTTGGCCTAAAATGGTAAATATGGTTGTCTATAAGAGTACATGAAGATTTATGAGTACAAGAGGTCATGGTCATTCTTTGACATTTGACCCAAGACTAATACTTTGACAATTTCAGATATAAGAAAAAGTCACTTTGCCAGTTGTTCAGGTGAGCGATTCAGGGCGTCATGGCCCTCTTGTTTGTATAATTCGCTTAGTCTGTTGTAACCCTTTTGTTGGTCTAAATTATTTAGTTCAGTAAAGGTAGCTGAGTTGCCACCTATTTGGGAAAGAGCTGCTGACTCGGCTTATCACTTGTAATTTATTGTTTGTTGGGATGTCTTTGTCAATCTTTCCCTTTGATGTTGGGGATAGGGTTTGGGATCTGATTCAGTCAGTTCCTGGAGTGTAGTTACTCTTTAAATTTGGTGTCACGCTGACTGATCTTGCATGCTCAGAGAATGTGTTAGTATACAAACCGCAACCGTACACAAAATTGTTTACAACGACCACTAAATATGGTATTAAAAGGCGTTACCAACCTGTCACATGGAATTAGTCTCGGGTTGGAAATCTGTAATTTGCATTTTTGTACAGGTAAGCCCAGAATCCTACAAAGTCGTAGGACAAATTGATGAGAAATCGGAGGAAGTCTAGCAATACAATACCACTATGCCCAGTCTTACCTGGATTGATTAGGTGATGAAAGAATAAAGAGCAAAACTCCCAGTTTCAGAATAAATGAACGGAGTTTAGGAAGGAAATCAAACAGCTGGCCTGTTTGCGCATTGTCACAAACCATTACACCAGATAACACAAAGGATACGCCATCGATGGCGACAAGTAATATACATATACCTAGTCTCTGCTAGTAGCAGACGAAACAAAAAAAAAACTGTTAGTACTAAAATTTTATTTGTAGAAAAAATAATATGAGCATCTCTGAAATGAATCATTATGATGCATGTTTGTCAAGAACCTGCCCACATGTTTATGACATTACAATAGTGAAGGAAAGTTTATGTTTAAACCAGTTACTAGAAGAAAGGCAGTAAAATCTAATCAGCTGGAGAACACCACATAACCCTGTATTGTATTTGCTAGTATCAAAATTCCTTAATACGTGCACAGTTTCTGGTCGCAGCAGATTAATGTGAAAGAGTTTTCCTGCATATTGACGCTTTGTATCAATGTTTTCTTGTCTTTTACTGTGGCCCTTGGTTTAGTTTGTATCTAAGGTTTTTCCAAATAGAACCTATTTATTATAAGATATTCCAATCTGCCGACTTCTGTCGAAAATCTGAAGGTACTTGTTGTTTAAGTTAGATCGTATAGATTTTATATCTACAACTGTTGAATTTGGTTGTGTTTGTTTGCAAGACACACTACATCAACTGCTTGAGAGAGGAGCTTGGTTTGAAAACTTCGGAAGGAAACCCTACATATACATGCACTTCGTTGTCCAATTTGAAAGAGGAAATTCTAAGAAACCACAAGACGGTTCTACTTTCCTTTGGTATATCCACAGCTGAGGAAGATCTTGATCTTCCAAAACTGTATTGGATCCCTAAGTTACATAAAGATCCATATAAGCAACGATATATTGCGGCTTCAGCTAAGTGCTCAACTAAGTCTCTCTCTCAGATTCTTACAAGAATCCTAACGGCAGTTAAGGATGGTCTTCAGAAATATTGTGATCTATCTTACGCAAGAAGTGGCGTAAATCAGATGTGGATCCTAAAAAATTCTAAAGAACTTTTGGAAAGTTTAAAAGCCCAAACACTTTTTGAAGTAGATAGCATAAAAACCTTCGATTTCTCTACGCTTTATACAACAATACCACATGACAAATTAAAATCTAAATTAAAAGAAATTGTTAACAATTGTTTCTTTCACAAAAACGGAAATCGTCGGTACAAATACATTGTTCTTGGGTATATGGATACATATTTTGTTAAGGACCACTCTGAGGTTCATACAAAATATTCAGAAGATGATGTCATTAAAATGCTGGAATTTCTTATCGACAATATTTACATGGAGTTTAGCGGACAGATATTTCAACAGACAGTTGGCATTCCAATGGGCACTAACTGCGCCCCCTTACTTGCCGACTTGTTTCTTTACGGGTATGAGGCGGAGTTTGTACAAGGGCTCTTAAAAGAAGGTAATAAACACCTTGCACAGAAATTCAACTTCACCTACAGGTACATAGATGATGTTCTGTCTCTGAATAATCCAAACATTTCAGAGTATATTGACCTCATCTATCCATGTGAACTTGAAATTAAAGATACCACAGAGTCCACTTCATCTGCTTCATACTTAGATTGCTATCTCTATATTGACAATGGAAAGCTTGTTACTAGGCTTTATGACAAGAGGGACGACTTCAACTTTCCAATAGTTAACTTTCCATTTCTGAGTAGTAATATCCCTTCGGCACCTGCATACGGAGTTTATGTTTCTCAACTAGTCCGCTATGCTAGGGCCTGTTTCAAATATCAAGACTTTGTTGAAAGAGGGAAGCTACTCACTCAGAAACTGTTGAAGCAGGGTTATCATAAAGCAAAGCTTGTGTCGACAGTTAAAAAGTTTTATGGGAGACACCATGACCTTGTTGATCCCTACAATGTGGCCGTTTCTAAACTAATCTCCGCTTTGATGGCCTCAGCCGAAGCTTAGTTAAGCTTTCAAATACCGGACTTTCATTTTCACTGACTTTTTCTACAGATACATAGATATGGCGGGTGTATTTTAATAGGCAGGTAATGCTTACTATCCCGCGGGAACCTGATCACACCTCAGTTTTGGGGTCCATGTCTGTGTATCTAAAATATTCCGGAATTGTCTATGTTTAAATGACCTACGAGTTCGGACTTATGATTTGGGTACCTTGACCACTATCATTTGTCCTCTAAAGTCTAACAAAGTAATATTCTAAAATATTCAAATCGCAGACAAAGTTATCTGAACGAAATAAATCATTATGCAGTAATAATTGAGTACCGTTGCCTGTTAAATGCATTATGCATATTTATGAATAAACTGGTTGAGGTATAACATTATTCACAGTATCAAAACTCCTGTATTGAAAAGCGGAAATACACAAAATGATGCTATACAATGAACCTCTAAGCCTTTAAAAACCTTTAAAAATCTTCTTCTTAACAACCATGAAATTATATGTTCTAGTATTTTCCCATAATTGATCATGTCGCAAAAAAGGTCAAGGTAAACCCAAGGTCATTGTATGAACAGTCTTGGTAGTACTCTAGTACTCCATCATACTTACCAAGTTTCAAGGCCATATGTGCATTGATTCTGGAGAAGAAAAATAGTAAAGGTTTATACCATAAATGGGTATGGCAGCCACGTTGGTCATGTGACCTGGACCGGCTGAACGAATTTTTGTTCAATCAACACCTGGAATGTGTTTAAATAATTATTGGCCCTTTGGCTTTCGAAAAATGTCTGAAAATGTCAAAATATGGGAGACATCGGTCAAAGGTCAAAGAATGACCTTGACCGCTTGTACTCATAATTCTTCTTGACCTCATTAAGACAACTGTATATACCAATTTTTAAGCCGAAACTTTCAAACTTCCCATGAAATCTTTTTTTCTAGCATTTTCAAATATTTGACCTTGCCGTAAAAAAAGTCAAGGTCAATTCAAGGTCATCATTTGAACAATCTTGGAAGAACTTGAGCACCTGATGCTTCTTACGAAGTTTCAAGGCCATTGGTCAACTGGTTCGTAAGAAGAAGATTTTAAAAGGTTTTCACCATATTGGCATTGTGGTCATGTCATTAAGTTAACTGTATATACCAATCTTTAAGCCTAAATGTTCAAAATTTCCCAGGAAATCTTATGTTCCAGCATTTTCCAAGTTTTAACCTTACCGTAAAAAAGGTCAATGTCAATCTAAGGTCATCATTTGAACAACCTTGGAAGAACTTGAGTACCTAATGCTACTTATCAAGTCTCAAGACCATTGGCCAACTGGTTCTTATATAGAAGATTTTTAAAGGTTTTTACCATATTTGGGCATTGTAGCCATGTTGATCATGTGACCTGAAGCCAGTATGTATTCTCTCACCTTTAGTGGCGGAGGTGTGGGGCATAATATAGCAGTTAAGATATTAATTTGACCAAAGTTTCATAATTGTAGGTCATAAAATGGAATATAACCATCTTCTAAGCAAGTTTATGTGTTCAGTCAACCATGAAAACTAGATCACTGGAGAATTCAGGTCACATTATCTAATGGTACTGGTCAAGGTGCTTCCTTGACATGAGTTTGATGATTACTGGTCAGTTAATTTAGCAATGATGCCAAGAAATATTGAAAATAGAGGACAAAAATATGAAAAATGCTGTATGTTAAAGGAAGTCATTTTTGACAACATATTTTCAAAATAAACCAAATAAAATGATATGGAAATACATTTTAGATGTTTTGTTAAGCATTTTATCAAACACTGTCTGCCTGTTATACTCTTCTAACAAATGAGAATATTTTTACAAGACCAGCTAAAACCATGTTGAATTACCCCACCCAATTTTGTGGACCCATAGCTCAGTAACTAGGGCTTTCCGATCAAAGTCACATATGCTTCAATAAACTAGACACACTGGAGTATACCATCAGTTGAAAAAATAAAACTTTGGTAGGATACAGAAAACCCACCTTATTAATACCCCCCCTGTATAAATATGTCACATCAAAATGTCTGACAAATTGGGATAGTCAAATCCGTAACAAACTTCATCAAATCAAACCAGAATTTTATAGTAAAGACAATGTTATATCAAATAGAAAGAACAAACTGTAAGTTGAATTACCCCACCCAATTTTGTGGACCCATAGCTCAGTAACTAGGGCTTTCCGATCAAAGTCACATATGCTTCAATAAACTAGACTCACTGGAGTATACCATCAGTTAAAAAAAATAAAACTTTGGTAGGATACAGAAAACCCACCTTATTGATACCCCCCGCCCCCCCCCCCCCCCCTCTCCACCTGTATAAATATGTCACATCAAAATGTCTGACAAATTGGGATAGTCAAATCCATAACAAACTTCATCAAATCAAACCAGAATTTTATAGTAAAGACAATGTTATATCAAATAGAAAGAACAAACTGTAAGTACTAGGCGCAGAATAGGGCATACAGGAATTTCTCATTTTCGTTTATCTTAAATAATGTTGTTACACCCTTTTGCATACCATGCAACGAAACAATCATAGTTAAACATCTTTTTGTATCTTGAATTGATTTTAATCACATCCGTACAAAATATCATAACGATAAATATGAACGAGCTTTTTAACAAAGTATCATCTTTTCAATTTATAAATTTCCTAAAGGAAACTGGACTTTTTAACCAAACATAGTTGATTATTTTTCATATTTTTTATAACTTTTCGACGTATTTAAACCTGTTTTGTATATAGAAATGTTTTAATTCTTGACGCAGTTAAGAGGTTATATGCCCTAATCAGGGTTGAGCGTCTATAAATAATTTAATCATTCGTCATATTGACACATTACTCCGTCGTAGAGCAAACTGTTTCGGCTTTATAACAATTGCAGTAATTATTGCGGAAGTGCCATCCCTGCAGGCACATCAGGATGAATCAACATTGAATCAACATTGATGCATTGATTCAACATCTTGGTGCCTGGTGGGATTTTTAAGTTTTAGTTTAAACAATATTTATTTTCAACTCAATTACACACATAGCATATAGAAGAAATATACTGGAAAGCAGGATCTGATAACAAGCGTTAACCACTTCACAATAATCTGTAAAATAATCATCTCTTGAAGTAATCAAAAAAGTTTATGAGTTTATGAAGGTGGGTGGTCTTGAACAAAAAATGTACTCTGAAAAAAGCCACTTAATATTTAGTTACATATATTGAGCAAAAAAAGCTTCCTCACTAAAGACATATATTTACACATTTTGAAATTGTTAATGCTTTCAGATATTTGACGGTTTAAATGCAGATGTATTGTTGTTTGAGAGTTCTTGCCTAGTTATAGCTCCTCCTGTCACTGTTTCGTCAACCAATGCGCTTCTAGTAAAGAAGTATGATATCGATCCAAGCTATTCAAGACTACTAGTTTTTGTTGCATTGTATATAACAGAGACGAAAGAAAACGGTAAGACTGATCAACGTGCTTACTTCTAATTTACTTCAAATGCGATGTAGCACTTCAGGTTTATAGGCTTTTTGCTGTCTATAAAACATGACATTTTTTAGATTTTCTCAATTGTTACTGGAGATGAAAATGATTTTCTTTCTACACTGGTATTTTCTAAATTAAACATAACTGGGAACTGTTTTTCAGACTATTATCTTGTCATTTTCTTGCTTTTGTCGATTAAACCTAAAAATTTTAAGCTTGAGTGAAGGGAAGTACAGTAGTTTTAATGAAATAGCCATAATTATGCCCATTAATGCAAACACCACAATCAAGAAGATTGAAAAGTATTCAGGTGTCACTGAATGCAACTATGCCTTTATTTGTATGCAAATTACCTAACACTAGAGACAAGACATAGTTAAATGATGACTTTTCTAGGGCTGTTACATAGATAAATTTACTCCCTTGTAAAATATAGTTTTTTTGTTATTGTGTTATTGTCCACGCTAAACAGCTATGGTCATGTTGGGACGGTCAGTTGACCTAACCACACTATTCCTGGGCAGGTTTAGACCTCCTAAGCTGTTAACAAGTACTAAGTGCACTCACTTTCACCAGCAACTGACAACTGCCCTTCTTGAATCATCGGAAGGAGAAATGAAGTAAGTGGCCGGACCGGCTATCGAACCTAGGATATCTGGCTTATAAGTCAGGCGCCCTACCGATTGCGCCACGCGGTGATGCTGTAAAATATAGTCAAAAATATAAAAAGTGGGTGAGTGAGCTCGGGTTTAACATACCACTAACAACGAGGTCATATGGAGACAGGACCTCGGTTCAAAGCCTCATCTGAAAGACCGGAGAAGCGGGGAATCGATCTTGAGACACCTGGATTGGTAGTCCTATAAATAAAATTGGGATTATTTCAAAAGAAACTTTGTTGTTTCTAAATATATGTTTCAAGAAAATTATAGATTAGTTATGTATTATAAATACATCAAAGATGCACTTGACTTCAAAGTGATATGTGTGGTAGTTTCACAGATACTTGGCAAAATGGCCTGTTTTATAGATAGCAAATAGCCTATAATTTACTCGGCCGTATGTTCGTCGCCTCTTCCGCCTATATTCATATTAATCGAAACTCTTTCTCAAGTTCTGATGAACTTACTCTAAAACAACGCCCATCAGCTTTGCGTATGTCTTCTAATGGAAAAGGTAACCGAAAGCCTAATAGCCGTAAGGGAGTTGGGGTAGAGGCCTGCTTTGTCTTGGGCACAACGTATGACAGGCGGAGCGAATCCCTCTTCTTTAGCCACCTTTTTCTTCCCTGATTTGAAGCAGGTACCTATTTACTGCTTGGTTGACTGAGTTTTTCAAACAAGATGCTTGTTGTTTGAGATAACAAGACTTGAAATGTATAGAAAAAACAGGAACTATGTCCAGTCTATATTCTTCTATATAAGAAGGTACTTCGAGATACCAGTATTTGAGACAATAAGAATCAACCGCTCAAACAAAAAAAAAAAAAAAAAAAAAAAAACTCATGTTTTAATTGTATCTCCAGGAACTGCATCACCTCCGTGGCCCGAAGGCAATTATGCAATACCAGTATCGGTATACGGCTGCAGTGACCCACAGACGAACGAGTGGAACACAGGATATATCAACATTACTTTCAAACAACAAATCAATTTGTTCACGAGAAACCAAGTACAAGACGACGCGAATAAAACTTTCTTACTTGGACCTTATGGTGAACACAGTATTCAGTTAAACTTCTGCTCCAAACAGTCAGGACACTATACACCGAATGACATAGACGAAACTGGTGCCAGTTGGCCTCCGGGAAAATACTCAGTTTACGGAATGAATAGTACATGTCCAACTGGTAAGTTGCTCCTTCCTATTTCTGAAATGAAAAATCTTTAAGGTCTAACTTCACTTCTGAAACAACTTACGGTAACCTGGCCCCGAGGTTATAAAACTTTTTTGATGCTCAACTGAGCTGAGCATGAAATTTTCTCTGCTGATATATATGTAAATGCCAACTAATGTTGGCATTCTCATAATCATAAGCAGGGAAAATTTCATACTCTGCTAAATTGAGCAAGAAATCAACTGTATTTATCAGTAATTTGATATTTATTACCAGGTAAAATTTCAGGGTCAGCTGAGTTGAGCATGAAACAAGTTTTATAACTTCGGGGCCAGGTTTATATAAAAAAAATTAAGTTGGTAACTTTTGAACCTTGGTAGTAATTTCGTTACAAAATGGTATGAAACAACTTGGAAAGTCTAACCCTCAGCGGACAATGACGCAGTTCTGTACAAACAGCACGGAACTCCCTGCCATATACCTACACCCCTCGTGATATGTCCAAAACTATGTTGATAAAGTGATTACAATTAACCAAATACATCTGACAACTATCCTACCACAACATGATTTTTGCGTATTTTTTCAGTCATTTTTTGGGAGATTACTTTCTAATGTTGTTATGACTTGTGTCCTATCCATTTTTTGAATTCAATAAAAGAGTGTATTCTGATAGTACGTGAGTTGACCTTACGACATCCTCAAATAGGGCGAGTTCACACAACCCTGTGCATTTGTGCAGTCTGCTCAGAGTCTTCTCTGTTAAACTACAAAATTACAGTCAACTCGTGATATCTCAAAGCCGATGTTAATTCCAAACTACAGATGTCTCAATGTAAATATTCTGATCTCCGACAGTTACCTCGAGATATCAGTGGTTTTAGATAATGAGCAGAAGCTGATTAATTTTTTTTTGTAAATTAAAATAGGAAAAGTGCCACGCTATATCTTTTTAACAAAGTGGGTACTTTGAGATATCAGTGTTGGAGAAATTGACAGTTGACTGTATTTACAGGTTTCGAGTCGGAGTATGTGAGCAGAGACATCCCAGAAGTTCAGCATGTAAATAAAGATGGAGTATTACCCATGATAGAGATTTATACAACGGAAAATGGAAGTAGAGTGGATTTGTTGCTGTGCCATAGAAGAGAAGTAACAACAAACAGTGTTTTTACTGATGCAACTTCACCTTTTGTTGTTCTTTCAAATAACGAGGTAATTATAGTCTGCTTCTTAATTTAGCAGTATTATTCGTTTACGAAACCTATTAAAGCAAAAAATTAGCGCTATATGAATTATCCATATGCATGGTTCAAATTATTGTACTTTTTCCTAGGCTACACATAAAGTAGCCGGTGATCTTTTCAGCGTGTAATGGTTTATTTTACATAGATTGATAAAAATCAGTATAAGTAACACCTTTTTGTGAAAATAATTATACGTTTTGATGCTCAATATTTCACAAGTTGTCTTAGAGCTTTCTGTTTTCTTATGCTATAAGAAGCTGTAACTTCAAAATATGCCCATGCATTTTCTTTTCTCTTGAAGGACTTTATTTTGATCAATTTGTTGTGTTCACTTATCTGCGGTCTTCTAATAATGTGGCTACTGTCATAGCTGCCTAATTTGCTTTCGGTTATGTTTGTAATTGAAAAAATAGGGTAGGTAAACTGAACTTACACACAAGTTGCATTTTTAACCAATGTAGAAGATAAGGACAACTGTTGGGATCCCATTAAAAAGGATTTAACACTCAATATCTTTTTATCATTTTCGCAAGGCGGTACGTTTGTTGTGGTTCCTCAGTGGTTCATGTTCTTGTTGACCATATCGATACTTTTGTTCATATATTAAGTGAGTGGCAATATTTTAGTAATTTCAAAGTAGCCGAATGTCCACCTGATTGAAAAGAGCTGTTCGCTTCGATTACTATGCATGCTTTTCTTAACAGGCCGTAAATTTACCGATATACTTCTTTCCCTTTGGTTTTGAAAGCGGGGTATGGGATCTGATAGTTCATATTCTTATCACTGCGAATAATTCTACTTTTAGCATATATAGTTAAACAATTGAAATACTGCTTTAATTTAGGAACATTTTAATTGTCTATTCTGTTATAAATCTCTGTATGACAGTTGGAAATTCAATAAATCAAATAGACATTACCTCAATTTATACAATATATCTAAATGCAGTCCCAACTAGGACTGATATTAGCCCTTTCACCTATCATTTCTTTGTTGTATTTAGAATTTGGATGAAACACCTGATTCCGATTACGTTACTGAGAGGATGTTTTTAACAGGGATGGATCAGCAAGGAAATTTACAGTCTTATGACTGGTTTGATTACCAAATATACGTTCCAAAAGGTAAAGTGACAATTCCTTATCGATTCGAAATCCATCCAATCATCATTAACATAGAGATACTGATACTCTGTGACAAAGCAAAATGCACAAAAGTGTCATTTTTTTCTCTATCATAAATGTCTTATTTTCAACAATTTTATAATGCATGTGGTCAAATTTGTCAAAACGTGCACAGTGAGGCTGTAACATAACGTAAGCTCGAAAATCGAGAAACATAAAAAAGGTACATTACTATCGATATATCTATATAACTATTGTAGCGTTGCGTAATGAAAATCTATATAACTCTTGTACCGTTGAGTAACATCTCTCAACTGTTATAATAAATCGGTCCTGGAAACTTTTCTTTTGTAGACCCCGATTTCTTTACAACAACGAAATCAACTGGTGAGTACATCCTTAATTGTCAGTTTTAGTCGTTCTATCGTATGTGGGAATACACTATTTAGTTTATTTCAGAATTGTTACGTCAAATTTAGTCGAACAGTAGCAAACTGTTTTGGCAAATATGCTAGGTTCAGCGTGGTTTAGCAAATGCGAAAAGATAATTTAATCATCATGAGGGATTATATGTTTATTACACATCGTGAGATCGAGATTTTCAATCATTCTTTGGTTTTCCTTGATTCATTTACATGTTTAGGATATTTAACCTGCTTCCTCTGTATTTTCGCTTATCGAAATAATAAATGCTTTACGAACTGTGAGATAAAACTATTACGTTGTTGAAATTTGTCAATAATTACATGAATTTACTTTTATAGGATTGATATCGTTATGTACCTTTCAGTTGTCATTAACATGTTGTTCACAGATACACAGAGACTGGCACAATAAAATACCATGGACCAATTATTTCTCGTGATTTCAAGAGGAACAGTGCACCATTATACCTTTACGGCTCTTATGAAATTAAAACAAAACGCAAGGCCAACATCTTTATCTTCACTAATTAGATGGATGCTAGAGATTCAGCTAGAGCGTAATAGTAAGGAACCCAATACCTGTGTGAACAAAAATGATACAAAGACTGACTAACATAAAAGGGAGCCTTGCGTCCTATCAGCCTGTGTTTTTGTGCAAACTGAACATAGTCTTTGGCTTAGCTTATATATTCCCTAACATTGATAAATTACTTGCAAAAAGGAAATACTCTGATCAGACTGCGAGGATGCACCGGATGATCTGAGGTTTTTTTTCGTTTTCGCACATTCATTTAAGGTGCTTTTAATTCAAAGCCAGTTAGTTGTTTGTTATCTGAATAGAGCAGTCCATGCCATGTTTCCCTCAACAAGCAATGTATCCTATTGTATTGATATTGATAACAGCGTAAGTTCTGTTCAGACTATAAAGTCTTAAAGCTGGTATAATTCTGCGTTTTCGAACGTTTGTATAAAATACCGTTTACCATGGTATATCTTATTTTCCTTCTTCAGACAAAAATGAAAAATATGTGCCTTGGGAGCTGGGACTGCCAGAACGCTATTCTGTAGGTGGCCAATGGAAGTCTATTAGAGGTATACTGCCTCTCATACTGGTTCATTGCATTGATAATTGGCATAGTTTTTGCGATAGCCTATGTTCGCGTTATTTCACTTCCGCGAAATTATTTAAGCAGTAAAACGTCCTGGAGGATTTCTCTCATAACAGTTCACAACTCCAATGTTACAGGTACACAGCCCTGGTTTTGCGTCATATTTTTACGCATGTACATTTTATTTTTACCATTTAATTGTTTGTTTATTAAATCGAAAGAAGGTCGGTTTAGTTTTCGACTAAAATGACCCAAATCAATTTTTATAAGGTTATGAAACTCAATGTATTTGTTCAAAGTTTGCTAGTCGCTGTCATTCACAAAGAACAAAGCTTGACAAGAGTTGGCAGCGATATCCAACGTTCACATTTTCATACTGATCGTGCAGTTGGCCATTGAGGTCGATAAATCAGTCGATATATAAACGCCAGTTAGATAGTCAATAATTATTTAACTTCTTGTAAATTTGTTGACGACAAACTTGTGTGGTATAATTGTTAATATTCAATGATTATTCAGTTTGTTTGTGCTGACAACCTTAATATTTTTACAAACCAATAAATATTGTAATGTCAAATAATGAATACTTTTTATTACAGAAAATGGACTACCAATATTCTCACACAAAGTAGAACAGCTGATGTATGACTTAGGTCAAAGTGTATCCATTTCAACCCTTCGAATTGAAAAAGCCAAAACACCATCATGTAAGTTGTTTGTTGATAAAATGCTGATGTTATTTTGATTCTTTTTCAAAGTAAGAAACTATATTAAGTTTTTTGTTCTATCAATCATTGCTAAGACCTGATTAATATTTACCAAACGTGGTTTAAGTATTAACCATAAAAACAATTATGACGATACTGATAATAATTAAAATGACAATGACAATTATCATTTATATTCACAGACCAATACTGTTGACCCATATAAATGAGAAAAACAATTGTTACCAATGACTACAAATATTATATCAGCTTCCAAAATCATCATTGACATGGCCGTACTAAAGGCTAATGTTTTGCGTCTATTTAATAAGTTCTAAATAGTAAGGTCCTTTGGAAGCAAGGAATACACGTTTGAAACGAAAACTACCGACTTGGTAAGATTTCGAATATCGTTTATTCCTTTTTATTGGCTCCCTAACCGTACTTTAGTAGGCAATTTAAAGTAGGTTTACAGCAGTACATGCTTAAAATCTAGGATATGTTACAAGGAAGGCCACAATAAGTTGTTTAATCGAATAAAAAGAATTTCCAAATTTGTGAAATGTCTAATGACAAGCTCCCAATAAAGACACCATTACAAAGAGAGAGCTTGACCTACAATAAAAATGCCCTTACGCGCATGGTTGTAAGATAAATGAGATCTTGAAATTTGTTTATTCGTTCCATTCACTCACACCAATAATTTGACATTTAACCTGATTAGATGGAAAGTGTGAATTTGCCCTGCATAGGCGTTACCTACCCCATCAATTTATAGGTGAGGAGAACGCGAAAGTCATGTGGAGACGCAGATAAGTATTGGAATACTTTAAAAAACACGATGAACTATGCCAGAACCCAAGGTAACGTTTGATACATCAAAAGCTGGTTTGAACCTAACACGTAAACAGTAAATTTATAATTGCATATCCATGTCAAAGATTCTGTTTAATTGATTCTTGTATTGACCGCAGGTAAAATTAAAGAAACAAGATAATGTTAAATGTAGTCGTTTTCTGTATGAAGAGCATAGGGCGAGGGTTAATACATCAAATATTTGGTTATGCTCCGCGGTAAAATCATTTGACCGTCTCATGGCGATGCTTCTTCGGTTCGTCTTTTAAAGCTTTTATTTATGGTGTCTTACTTTCATTTAGTTTGCGACTGTTTGATGGCTATGTTTAGACCCGCTTAATGAATAATGATAAAAGTTTAGATCCTTTAAGAGCAAAGAAAACATTCATAGGTAAGAAGTTGGGCCATACCGCGGTTTCGGCTATTCAAGCCTCATCAGTGACCCTTTAAATCTGGCACAAGGAGCCAGAGGAAAAAAACAGTAAATTTGCAGGTTTAACATGGCAGTCGTCTCAAAGCCTGATATAAGTCGAAAAATACCAAAATATTTCAAATTTGTTTAGAAAATGAATCTAAACGTATGATCATTTCTGACTTCTCAGAATATATTCCATGAGTTCAAAGGACCAAAAGGAAAATATAATCTGCACTATAGAAAAGTGCGGGGAGACCTACCAGTAAAAATAATGGCCACGTAGACTCGGGCATTTGATGTCTAACTTTTATTACGGTCGCAATCTGTCTCTATTATTTTCATTTCTGTGGTTGTGGACTGACCTGCTGTAAATCACATTGTATCAGATCCTAGACATTTTATATTTACTTTTCAGTAAGGTGATAATAGGCATGGAACTATGCCACACACAATTTCATTACTGTTAAATGTAGACTCCATAGGGAAAACAAACATTATTATAATCCATAATTGCCTAAGATACTGCTACTAAATAAGCCTCCAAGATTACATCTTTCCCCAAACGATGCCAAAACATCATGGTTTATCTGCTGCCCTAAATATTTTCATAAGCGTTCAAATTGCATAAGGCGCCAGACTGCCAGTAATTGGGCTATATAACTTTATAATTGTTTGACTATTTAAAAATAGTATATGCGCTTATAAGTGTTAACAGGAATTTTACTTATTTTTGCTTCTCCAACTTTACGAAAAAACACAATTTTTCATTATTTGTCCTGATATAAAATGGAAACATTGTTATTATATTGATATAATAGTGTGCATTGCAGAATTATGAGAAAACTATCCTAGGCATATCAAAACCTGAATTATCAGCCCTTGATTCAAGAAAATATAAGTAATTAAGTTGAAAATGTAAGATCGAAATTCTACACTGAAAGGTATATTTTTGATGACTCTTTTGCTCATGTTTATAATATTATACTGATTCTTGAGCTTTCAATTCCATATAAAGCCCGTGATATTACACAAGAACTGTAACTGAACAGCCGAGCTCGTCCTGTTATATGCCACATAATTACATCACATTCAAGATATTACTTTCCGGCACAAAGTTGGACTTACGGATTTTAGTTACAGAATATCAAATGTTATTGAATATCTTTGTTCGGAATTTAAAAGTTTCACTGAAAACTAACTAGAGCAAGTGAGCATAGTCCAGATTTATATTTCATTTACATCCTTTGAGATCAGAGGATAGATTCTGATAAATCTAAAATTTGAGATCGATTTAGACTATTATTCTAGATCATCGTCTTTTACATTATTTGGATCCTTTTGAAACTAATAAGTCTTTGAATCGACTGCCCAATTAAAATCAAGAAATTACAGTTTGGTTTTTTCTGGTTTCTTACCAGATATTGTCAGGGTCACTGACGAGGCTTTATTAGCCGAAACTGCATAGTCTGGCCCATGTTCCTATTTCTGTATGTATTCTCTGCTCTTGAGGGAACTTTTTAAGATTTTAATTTTACGTATACCCCCGACTAGTGTCGACACCAAATGACACTTAGCTTCAAACACAAAACTTTCACATATATAAGCTGCAAATTCTTAAGTCTGTCTTTCGGTCAGCAGCAGAAAAAAGAGAATGTCAACTAATCTGCTGCAGCCTAGAAGTATCAAAAGGTTTCACTGAAGGATATCTGAATTATAAGAAACATTATTCTACCCCCGGTATACGAAGTATATAGGGGGTATATAGTTTTTGGTTTATATGTTTGTGTGTATGTTAACAATTTTTCTGTCACAGATTTCTCAGGAACCACAACAGCTAGGATTTTGAAATTTGGTACAAACGTTGGGTATGACTTGTTGTACCGTGTAAGAGAGAATCAGCCTCCTGCTGCTTATCATTCCCTTTATTTGTCCATTTTTTCTTTCTCTCCAATTAATTTTCTGTCAAAGATATCTCAAAAACTTCTACAGTAAGGGTATCTGAAATTTGGCAGAAACGTTTGGTATGACTAGTTGTATCGAGAGTTGTAAGAGAGAATCGGCCTGATCCAGCTTATCATTCCCTTTGTTTGTCCAGTTTTACAAATTCAAAAAGATTAAGGGTAGGACTGATTTTTCTGATCAATTCCGAAAAATAATAATACGTCACAAACGTATTGGCTATAATTTAAATGTTATGCGACAGTCTGCATGCTTAGTGATTAACCCAATCACGGTTGATAACTTTGCTGCACTCTTTAATTGCACACCGGGGGATCGGTCGTCAGACTCTATGATGGCCCCGACCTAAAGCTATATATTTTAGTTGGTTGGGACCGGAGCCTTTTTGTCTGTTGCTTTGTCCACCGGGGCTCAACTGGTGACCTTCTTTTGCTTCAGATTTCCAGTGGGGTTGTTTGGCAGGACAGGGATCTCCACCTGTCAGACGGCCCATTGTATCTGTTGAGTCCTCGTCTTTGCTTCTTCATGGTGTTGAAATTTGATTTATGTGTTTACCGTGATGATTCATTGACGTGTTAGAGGGTTATCATGCGAACCGAACAACCAACTAAATGTTTTGTACCACTTCAGAAACTGAGGGTGAGGTTGGGCCTGTAAAATCGATTTAAGCCCCCCAGTAATTCATTACTGACCGTTCCAAGGCGGTAGTTCTGTTGTGGTTCTCTGTTGCCTGTTTTTGGTGTCAGAGTTTCTGTGATGTTTTACCTTATGTATGTTCTTATTATTTTTGGTTCGGTTTGGGTTGCTGAGTGGCCACCTTTTGGGAACAAGCTGCTCACTGGGTTGGCAATATGTTATCTGTATCTTGATTATTTGTAATCTTAGTTGTTTCCAACTATGGTTTGAGGGCTGGATTTGGATTTTGATTGTTTCAGTTCCTGGTCTTTGCATACTTTTTACTTTTCTTTCTCTCAAATTTCTCTCCAGTTAAACTTCTGTCAAAGATTTCTCAGGAACCACTACAGCTAAAATTTTGAAATTTGGTACAAACATTGAGTATGACTCGTTGTATAATGTAAGAGGGAATCAGCCTTCTGCTGCGTATTATTCCCTTTATTTGTCAATTTTTTCTTTCTCTCCAATTAATTTTCTGTCAAAGATATTTCAAAAACTTCTACAGGAAGGGTATCTGAAATTTGATAGAAACGTTGGGTATGACAAGTTGTAATGTGTAAGAGAGTATCAGCCTACTCCAGCTTGTCATTCCCTTTGTTTTTCCAGTTTTTCTTTCTCTCTAATTTCTCTCCAATTAATTTTTTGTCAAAGATTTCTCAGGAACCACTACAGCTAGAATATTGAAATTTGGTACAAACATTAAGTATGACTAGTTGCACAGTGTAAGAGAGAATCAGCCTTCTGCTGCTTATCATTCCCTTCATTTTTGTTCATTTTTTTTTCTCTCCAATTAAATTTCTGTCAGAGATTTCTCAGGAATTACTACTGTAAGGGTATTCGAAATTTAGTACAAACCTTGGTAATGACTAGTTGTAATTTGTATGAAAACATCAGCCTCTTCCTGCTTATTATTCCCTTTGTTTGTCCATTTTTTCTTTCTATCCAATTAAATTAACGTTTTTTTTTCTGTCACAGATTTCTCAGGAACCACTACAGCTAGGATTTTGAAATTTTGTACAAATGTTTGGTATAACTAGTTGTACAGTGTAAGAGAACTTCAGCCTCCTTCTCTTATTGTTGCCTTTGTTTGTTCATTTTTTCTTCTCTCCAATTTTTTTTTGGTCAAAGACTTCTCAGGAACCACTTTACCTAGGTTTTTGAAATTTGTTACAAAGTTGGGTATGACTAGTTGTATCATATAAGAGACCATCAGCCTCTATCTTCTTATCATTCCCTCTTTTTTTTTGGTTTCTCTCAAATTTAATTTCTGTTGAAGACTTCTCAGGAGCCATTACAGCTAGGATTTTGAAATTTGGTACAAATATTGCGTGTGACTAGTTGTATTGTGTAAGAGAGTATCAGCCTCCATATATGTATCATTCCCTCTTTTGTTCATTTTTTCTTTCTTTCCAATTTAATTTTTGTCACAGATGTCTCAGGAATCACTATTGCTAGTATTTTGATATTTAGGCCAAACATTGGGTATGACAAGTTGTATCAAGTAAGAGAGTATCTGAGCCTCCTTCTGCTTATCATTCATTAATATCATTTATTTTAAAGTTTTGTATTAAGTGTGGCAGTGTTTCTTTTAGGCGGTGGTGCTGGCCGGGGGTATACGTGAGCCCCTGCTCACATGCTCTAGTAAAGCAGTGCATTGATGCAACTGTTGAGGTGTATAACCTCGACCTTATGTCTACAGCAGCATCCAGATGATGTAAGCTGTTGCAAATTTGAGGTAAATGACTTAACATATCAAAGGTTCTATTAAAGAAGATGGGAAAAATGAGTAAAGAATATATATTTAACACATAACTTTAATACAGAAAAGCATAAGCTTGTGACCTTGACCTTAAAGTCAAGGCATGTGTGGGGATGGTCAAGAATAAAGTTTTAGACTTACATGTATCATCATACTAAATATAAACCAAACCAAAAAAAGGATTTGGCTGATATGAGATCTCAAAACCTTTAACACAAAACACATATGAATATGTCTAGGTCTGTGATCTTGAGCCCTAGGTGACAGGCATCTGTACAGACGGTACGAAAATAAAACCTTAGACACATATAAATCAGACCAAAAAAGTTCTTGGATGATATAGCATCTCAAAAACTGTAATACAAATCTTTTAACATGAAAAGTCAAAAGTCTGTGACCTTGACCTTTAGGTATTAGGCATGCAAAATGAACCTTTGAACCAACGTCAATCACTGTTCCGAACATTAACCCACCCCAACATAGGGTTTGAATTATACAGAGATCATAATTTAAGCTTTAATGCAAAACTTTAAAATAAAAGTCAAAGTCCATGACCTTCACCTCTAGGTCACAGGCATGAATGGGGATGGTACAAACTAAAATTTTTTACCAACATCTATCATCATGCCAAACATAAAGCCAATGGAACAAAAGGTTTGAATTATATAGAGATCTTAAAAATTTTAACGCAAAACTGTAACATGAAAAGACTATGTCCATCACCTTGACCTCTAGATCACAGGCATGAGTGGGGCTAGTATAGAATAGCACTTTGGACCATTATCTATCACCATGCCAAATATAAACTCGATCCATCAAATGGTTTGGATAATATGAGATCTCAAAAAAATTTAACTCAAAACTTTAACGCATATGTTAACTTACGGCTGGAAGGACGGACCGACGAACGAACAGACATGGGACGACAGCTCGAGGGTTCAACGCAACACTGTCGTATCTTGTTTTCAAGAAACTTTTCAGGAACAAGAAAAAACTTTTATTTTTCAAAACCCTTATACCATTTTTTTCAACATAATGTTTAATAACTTCCAAAAAACAGTTAGTTTAGCTGACTATTGCTAGTTTGAAGATGCATTTGTTATAAAAGAAGATATTTGTAATTATTTGACTTACGACAGTTTTCCCACTGTATGTCACAATTTTGGTTTAAAGATTTTAACGCAACACTGTCGTAACTTAAGTTACGACACTGTTGCATTGACTCTTAGTGTTTAAGTCCCTTTAGATTCAGTGCAATACTGTTGTAACTCACTTGATCTGAGTTACTGCAGTGTTGCTTTAAAGTCAGTGAAAATATTTTCCATGACAGAAAGTGCAAAACTGTCGTATCTTACACTAAATACTCAAATACTATGTCAGTTTATATTAATAATGACAACAGAATGAGTTTTTATCATCAGAAATGTGTAGATTCATACCAAACTTAAATAACTGTTATGCTTTACATTCCATATTTCTTGTAAGAGATGCCCCCTCTCTAATTTTAAATATCCCTTGTTTTCTTTATTAAAAAATGGCCCAGCTCCACCACAATTGGCTTTAAACCACCCATATTTGCTATTTATTGCCTAGATTTTGTCTTGAGAAGGCCGTTTTAGGACTTGCAAATTGCAAGGGTATTTATTTGAAGGAATACCATACTTAAACACAGGGATGTTCAAGAAATGTCATAAAACAATGACCACCTTTTATACTATTTTGGACCTAATAAAACTTATATGAAAGATGTTGAGACAGAATAACATATTAAACTTTATTGCGTCAGTATGCAGGTTAAAAAATACTGTAAATCTTAAGTATGTGCCATTTACTTTTGCATATTGTATGTGCAGAAAAATTTGATTACCGTCAATTTTGTTATGTAAATAAACACACAAAATTTAAATTTTGATCATCTTGTTCAGTTGTATCAAATGGATACATTTTATGGATAACTTAGTATTTCTAAACCCCTGGCTCTCCTCGCCACCCCAACCCCCTTCTCAAGAATTACCATCTTGCTCTTGCCCCTTCTGGTACTATCTGGGAATAGGGGGAAATAGGATTGTATAAAAATAGGATTGGAAATATTGTACTCCTAAACACAGCTGGACTATATAGATGATGGAAAGCTTGTTTCTAGGCTTTATGACGAGGGATAGGTGACTTCAATTTTCCCATAGTTTACTTTCCATTTTTGAGTAGCAATATTCCTTCAGCACCTGCATATGGAGCTTAGGTCTCTCAGCTAGTCCGCTATGCTAGAGCCTGTTTTCAGATATCAAGACTTTGTTGATAGAGGGAGGCTGCTACCCAGTATATTGTTGTCACAGGGTTAGAGTCAAGCTTGTGTCAACACGGGTATTATGGGAGTAACCATGACCTCGTTATTCCCTACAATGTGGCCGTTTCTAAACTTACCCATTCCTTATTTCCGATTTGATTGCCTCAGCCCAAGCATAGAAAGGCTTTCAAATACTGGACTTTCATTTTCACTGACTTTTTCCACAGTTACATAGATCACACTGGTATGGCAGTCAACACAGGCAAAGAAAGCAACGTTCATGCCAACTAACATTTCTGACTATAAAACTTGAATTGTTTCGCATACTTCTTAATTTAGTTTCAAATTATTATTCTAACGGACCAGGCAGTTTGTTAGACCTCTTCATCAGATCAGTTTTTCGCATATATGCCATCTGATATAAAGACAGTGCAAAAAAAAAATGTTTTTCACCAATTCATTGGCATGGTTGTTGTAGCCCAAAAATAGCTTTTAAGCCTTTTTTGAATATGCATATGAATTCGGTAAAACTTTTGATTCCAATTTCAAGAATCCAGGATCGGAAGGACTGTAAGATTATACTTCTGAAACAAACTCAAACTGATTAAAAGAAAAGGCAAGTTTCCTGTATGTTGTCTACGTTGCCTGTGTCAAATCAGACCAGTGTGTAGATATGGCGGGTGTTTTATAAAAGGCAGGTGATGCTTACTACTCACAAGCACCTGATCACACCTCCCAAAATTGGGTATCATGTCTGTGTATCTAAAATATTTCAGAATCGTCAATGTTTATATGATGTTTATATGATTTACGAGTTTGGACTTATGATTTGGGTACTTTGACCATTTTAACTCTAAACCTCTCAAAGACGAACAGTAATTTTTGTGATAATATATTGGAGGGGTGCTTTGAGAAGCCAAAAATTCTGGCCTTTGCTTTTAATATTTCAAAGGCAGACAAAAATTATATACCTATATTTATTATGATGTAGACACATAATCTGATCTATCAACCTCCCAAAATATTTGTGAAACTAGGAAAAATATTTAATTATTAAAGATGTATTAGTCTTTTAATATGGTATTTGACTTAATTATTGCACATAATCTAACAAGCCCACATTATCATGATTGTGGGAACTTCTGAGGCATATGATGGTAATCACATTGTTTTTACTGTTCTGACCCTTTACTTGTTTAAAAGAGCTGAAATACTAAAATAAAATTCAGATGTCAGTTAAGAAGCTTTTCGATGCTTCTATGACTTTAAGCATCTTTCCTCTGATGCTTTTGCCATTAAATATTGGTTTGATCTTTCCGTATATAAATCCTTTGGATTTATGCGCTTATCAGGATGAAAAGTTACTACAAGTATTTGCAGACATTTTCAAAAAGTTAAGTGTACAGTCCACTAAAAAGGATGAAGATGGTATACTACATTGTATAATCTTTGCAATTTTTTTTTTCAACGGGAACTTCCCCATTTTTATTCTAAATTTACAACATATTCCACTTTAAAAAAAAAAAGAAAAGTAAAAAAGTTAAAAATTAACAATAAAGCAAGTGCATTTATTATTCCCCGCCAAAGGCGGAGGGATATAGTTTTCTCCATGTCCGTCCGTCCGTCCGTCCTTCTGTCTGTCCGTCCGTCCTTCCGTCCGTCCGTCCGGAGCCATAACTACGTAACCACTGGATGGAATTTCATGAAACTTAAAAATAAATATATATCACTATAACGCGCTGATGCACATGAAGTTTCATCAGACTGGCTTCAGTAATGCATGAGTTATTGCCCTTTAATGGACTTAAAATTAATAAAATGAGTCATAACTAAGTAACCAAATATCAAAACTTCATGAAACTTAAACTGAATATGTATCATTATAACACGGTTATGCACATAAAGTTTCATCAGAAGGGCATCAGTAGTGCATGAGTTATTGCCCTTTAATGGACTTCAAATTAATAAAATGAGTCATAACTGAGTAACCAAATATCAAAACTTCATGAAACTTAAACTGAATATGTATCACCATAACACGGTTATGCCCATAAAGTTTCATCAGAAGGGCGTCAGTAGTGCATGAGTTATTGCCCTTTAATGGATTTAAAATTAATAAAATGAGTCATAACTAAGTAACCATTTATCAAAACTTCATGAAACTTAAACTGAATATGTCCGTCCTTCTGTCTGTCCGTCCGTCCTTCCGTCCGGAGCCATAACTACGTAACCACTGGATGGAATTTCATGAAACTTAAAATAAATATATATCACTATTACCCGCTGATGCACATGAAGTTTCATCAGACTGGCTTCAGTAATGCATGAGTTATTGCCCTTTAATGGACTTCAAATTAATAAAATGAGTCATAACTAAGTAACCAAATATCAAAACTTCATGAAACTTAAACTGAATATGTATCATTATAACACGGTTATGCACATAAAGTTTCATCAGAAGGGCATCAGTAGTGCATGAGTTATTGCCCTTTAATGGACTTCAAATTAATAAAATGAGTCATAACTGAGTAACCAAATATCAAAACTTCATGAAACTTAAACTGAATATGTATCACCATAACACGGTTATGCACATAAAGTTTCATCAGAAGGGCGTCAGTAGTGCATGAGTTATTGCCCTTTAATGGATTTAAAATTAATAAAATGAGTCATAACTAAGTAACCATTTATCAAAACTTCATGAAACTTAAACTGAATATGTATCACCATAATGTGGTAATGCACATAAAATTTCCTCAGAAGGGCATCAGTAGTGCATGATATTTTGCCCTTGAATCAATTTATGGTTGACAAATTTAGCCGTAACTAAGTAATCAATGAATAGAATTCTATGAAACTTACACTAAATATGTATCACCATATCACATTGGTGCATCTTATGTTTTGTCGGAATTGCTTGAGTAAGCAATGAGTTATTGCCCTTGAATTGGTTTAAAATAAACAAATTGAGTCATAACTAAGTAACCAATAAATGGAATTTCATGAAACTTAAAATAATTAGGTACTGTCATGACACAGCAGTGCACATTAAGTTTTGTCATAATTGCTGCATTAATGCATGATTTAATGCCCCTGAATGGATTTAAAATCCACAAATTAGCCATAACTTAGGTATCGGTGAACAAAATTTCTTGAAAATGAATAAAAATTGTATCATCATTGTGCAGTGATGCTGAGACAAGTGTAACAGCTTCATATCTCACTTATCCCAGGGTTATTGCCCTTGATTTTATTTACAATCCACAAGTTCAGCCGTAACTAAGTAATCAGTGAATGAAATTTTATGTAACTTAAAATAAACCATAAACAAATCAGGGCCACTTCGGCGGGGGATATAAATTCACCGAATTTGCTTGTTTATATTCTTACTCTTCTTGAAATTGAAACCATAAATTTTTAACATCAAAAGCCTTCTGTTATGCACCAGTCATTTGCAACCACGACCCCCATGGGGCCGGGGATAGCGGGGGCATAGCGGGGCTTAAGTACCGTGTTTTTACCTAAGCGGTGTCCCGGCAGTGCCGTGGATATGCCGGGCTTTTGATTTCCGCCAAAACAGTGGGGAAAATGGTGGAGTGTTTTTAACGAAATTTACAGTGACACATTGTCAGAATATGGATTTTTAGCTCGCCTGTACGAATTAATGTACAGGAAGAGCTATTGCACTCCCCCCGGCGTTGGCGTTAGCAAAATGTTAAAATTTTATGTTAACGTTTTTAGGTGATGGGCAAGGCGCTGTCAGGTGAGCTATCCTGTCTCCCTGACAGGTTTTGTTTTATTTCATGATCCCCTGGGGGCGGAGACCTTTACCAGGGATTTGACTCGAAAGATGTCCCCACAGTGCAGGGCATATACCAGGGCTTTGCAGAGTGAAAAGTCAATATCCCCGCTATTCCCCGGCCCCAGGGGGGCCGTGGTTGCAAATGACGGGTGCATTACATACAGCTCTAAATCTACTGTGTAGGCAGGGTTAATTACATGTGACCAGTCTGTGCTGTAGTAATTGTCAACAGAGTGGGTAGGGGAGATCTGAGCTGGATGTATTAGGGGCACGTTGTAAATGCATGGGCAATTGCTGCTAGCACCCACAGGTTTTTGATCATGTTAGTGATGCTGTCACATTGTTGGCCAGAAGGAAAGCCGTATTTTAATAATGACTAACAATAAATTTGTCAGATATATTTTCAAAGCATAATTAGCTTGCCTGTACGAATGAACAGGAAGAGCTTTTGCACTACTCCCGGCATTGGGGGCGTTATCAAAAAAAATTAAATGTTAAAGTTTTACATTAAAGTTTTTTAGGTGATGGGCAAGGCACTGTCAGGCGAGCTATCCTGACCCGCTGACAGGTCTTGTTTTATTAAAGTTGTTTCAACAATCCCAAACAAGATTAATTTAACAAACATGAGCTGAAATAATGTTTCCTTTGCTTTTCCATGATGCAAGTTAAAAGTCAATCTTTTTGGGCACTTTTACAAAAAAAAAGAAGAATATTATCCTGAAAAACTTGCTAGCACCTGGGGTATCCACAAAATAATTGCCAATCGTTCATAGGGCAGAGACCCAGTGGCATACGGTACATAACTGATGCCAGATATTTTGAGAGCTTAGTTCAATTTGTGCTGCTATGAAAGGAATATTAATGTGACAATGAATGCCTGATGCATAACACGTTTTGAGTAGTATATGATTTTAGAAACTTTTTATACTAACAGTATAATCTAGCATACAACCTCTTGCATATGGCTATTAAATGCCATTCATTAACAAAGCTCAAACCATGCATTAACATTGGCATTCACGTGCAGTTCAAACATCATGTTAGGCCTGCCTAATATAATCACAGTGCTGGCGGTAATTTGTTTACATTATGTTACCTAACATAACATACCCTCCCTGGGATAAGCATTTTTGTTTTCTTTTTTTTGTTAGTGTCAAAGCCATTCTGTTATTTGCAGATTGAAGTTACGATATACATGGCACTACGAATGACAATGTTTTTGATATTCCAGACATTTTCACCAAGATTTGCAACTGAATCCTACTCTAAAATGCAAGAATAGAGATCATACATGTTAATACATTTGCCAGGTCCCTCTGAAGAAGTTTGAACACTAGACTAAGAGGTCATGCTCAAACAACTTTTCCAGGACCTGGCAAATGTTAATGCATGAAACTATATGTATGATCCCTATAAGCAACTAAATTAACGTGACATAAGAACTTAATGGAAAAGCTGGCTAAAAATTATCAGGAAGTCACTTGTCTTCTTAGGAAATGATTTAGCAGGAGCAAGTTGAGATAAAAGGTAAAAGTGCCATAGCGTAGTGACCATAGGGGCAGTGGTAGTAAGAGGCCCACTGTATTTTGGGCACATCAAATTAAAGGTGGAGCCCATCCCCCTCTTTCACTGTCTTATCCTTCCCTGATTCGAAACAGAGATACCCATTTACTGCTGGGTTGACTCTTATCCTTCCCTGATTCGAAACAGAGATACCCATTTACTGCTGGGTTGACAGACAGAGTTCTCCAGTGACGGGATCGCCCAACCTGGATATACTAGAGACCCTCTGCACCATAACCGAGTCAGTCAAACCATTTGACCATGACACCTCTCTGAGATACTGAACTGAATTTAATGGGAGTAGAGTTGATTGGTAGGATGATTCTCTCTAGACTTGAGCGCCAAGTCAGCAATACTGCAGTCATGTTGAGCCATCTCCCCCCTGGGAGGTGGAGAGAGAGGAAAAAACAATGTTAGGATCCACTGGCTAGTACATGTTAAGGTACTTTCAGATGGTAGCTAACCACAGATGAACCTAATGTGCATTTATGTATGTCAAGTCTCATGTTTTAGAGTCACATTAAACTGTCTCCACCACTAAATAAAGTAAAACAAGTCTTGAAACTTTTTTGATTGTAGAACTGAGCTTTGATGACAGGATTATGTGTTCTGCATCTGAAATATTTGTTGAGAAATGTACAGCACAGGTTATGCATGTAAGATAAAATATGTTATTTTGCCATGTCCCTATATATGATGGACACCAGAGGATCAGAAAAAGTTAATTGACATTTTTTTATGTCCAATAGTCACAGAAAACTGTTGGAAAACTGAGTTGGGCCCTGTAAGACAGATTTATGAGCAAAGAGACATCATCTTTGTTCAGAATGGTCACCCCAAGTCAGAAAATATTCAGCATTTTATCACAAAAAGGTTGCTGCAAATAAAGAACTTCTCAAATATTTTTGGACTAAAATTATGGAATTTCTTAAGTTTCTGTTATTCAAATTTCCCTGACCAACTTTCATAATTCCCTGAACTTGAAAAATTGTATTTTCCTTGACCAGGGGCCATCCAGTGTTAAATGTTTCGTCCCAGTGATTTGACTTACATGCTTTTCTGTGGTGTCCCCCTGTCAGGGAGTGGGAAGCATTTTGCTTTTGGTAAGGCAAGTATCAGGTAAGAAAAAGCGAGTATTGAGTTAGAAAAGGCGAGAATCTCGTTAGAATAGGCCAGTATCCAGTTAACAAAAGCCAGTAATGCGTTAACAAAAGCAAGTACCGAGCTCAAGAAAGTGAGCATCATGTTAGGTAACAACACCTTAAGACATTAACTCGATACTTGCTTTTGTTAAGTCAATACTCACTTTTGTTGACTAAATACATGCTTTTTTAAACTGGATACTTGATTTTTCTAACTGGATACTCAAGTTGAATAAAGTGAGTATCGAGTTAGGTAATTACACTTTAAGACAAACTCGGTAATCATTTTGTTAACTCACTTTTGTCGACTCAATACTCACTTTTTTACTTGATACTTGCTTTTTTTTAACTCAATAATCACATTTTTAAACTTGATACTCGCTTTTGTTAACTTGATACTTGCTTTTCTGAGATTTAGCCAACGTGACACCCGCAATAATAGGGACACACCGGTCGCTAATCATTTTAACCTAACAACTACTCCCTACAACATATGAAATTTCAGATTATTGAAATTTTAGCTTCAGACCCTGACAGTGAAAAAAGCACTGCCGTCCATCGGAGAAAGGAGCTCCACTGGGTCTATCAGCTCCACACACTACGAATGTCCGAATAGGATCAATGTTCAAGGGTAAAGCCGGGGTTTTCCAGTCACTCCGAATTATACTTAGTTTTTACTCCATACTGTCCATGTCCTGAAGCCCATGCAGCTCAGTTTTCGCAAAAAAAAAATACTGCCCATCTGCGATGAGGTTGCTAAGTTGGCTGCCCCAATTCAGGCATACCTTAAAGATATCCTTTTAATATTTATGATGTCATATAAACAAACAAATTGCTGTATAAAGACAGTTTTGCATTGATGAATTAATAAGATCAGGTATTGATTTTTAATGCAACACTGTTGTAACTGACATTATTGCAGTTACATCAGTGTTGCACTGAGAGAAGTCATCATACTTTATCATTATCTTTAACGCAACAGTGTCGTAACTTAAGTTACGACACTGTTGCGTTGACAGAATTAGCCTTTGTGAGATACTGCAAAATGCCAAATCTCCTTTTGCTAGACAAATATTTACAACTCATGTGGGATATTTTTACTGATTATGTAGATCTGTTTTGAAATGTCAAAACTGCAGAAAAGTCTATTTCAGAAAAATATGAGGTTACGACAGTGTTGCGTTCAACCCACGAGCTGTATACCCCTCGTCATATTTTGTATGCCTAATCATTGCCTATCTTTTTTGTACGCATTCAGTAACTAAATTCAATAACTCAAACTTTGGGTCGGAAAATGATGTTTTGAATGTGATGTAATTAAATTGCATATAACAGGACGAGCTCTGCTGTTCAGTTACAGTTCTTGTGTAATACCATTGGCGCTATACAAAATTGAAAGCTAAAGAATCAGTATAATATTTTAAGCATGAGCAAAAGCGTCATAAAAATATACCTTCCAGTGTAGAATTTCGATCTTACATTTTCAACTAAATTACTTATATTTCTTGAATCAAGGGCAGTTAATTCAGGTTCTGATATGTCTAGGATAGTTTTCTCATAATTCTGCAATGCACACTATCATATCAAAATAATAACAAAGCTTCCATTATATGTCAGGACAAATATAGTCCTATGCATAATGACAAAATCAGGAACGATTTCACAAAATTTCTAACTGTTTATCTTAAGCATTTATCATGATTTATTTTGACAGCTAACAGCTCTGCTATTTTCAAAACAAATATTATGGCCAGCCACTTTCCACAACAGCTGATTTTTTGTTTATACGAGCTTAGGAGTTTCAACCAGTGGTATGTACATTCATTGTACATGCAAATCCACTGGATCTAATGAAATTTACAAAGTGTGACTATGTATGTTTTTGTTCAGTTCTATAATGTATTGTATAGGGTGCCCTTTTACTACTTATTCCCTATTTTTGCATATCCATCATTCAATTTATGGCTATTAATAATTTTTTTTTGATATCACAAAATAATATTGGATTTTGGATATCCATAATTATCTATGGACATCTAAAATCGATTTATGAATATCCAAAAATCAAATTATGGATATCCAAAAATGGAATTATAGGTATCGAAATTTAAGAAATATTTTTGGATTTCACTTATTCAAATGGATGGATATCCAAAGGGATGGATATCCATAATTCGATTTATGGATACCAATAATTCAAATTATGGGTATCCAAAATAGACAGCATAATATTGGATATCCATAATTCGGCTTATTAAAATCCATTTCGATTTATTGATATCCATAATTCAATTTATGGATATCCATAAATTAAATTATGGATATCGAATATTTTGCTGTATTTTTGGATATCCATTAATGGAATTATGATTATCAAAAATCAGTTTCTGATATTCATAAATAGTGCATGGGGTTTGTTTAAATACTTATTTCCTAGGTATATATGGATATCCATTAATCCATATTTTGATATCCATAACTCGATTTATGGATATCCAAAAATGAAGCAGATTTTTGGATATCCATAAACTGAACTATGGATATCCATATATCAATTATGGATATCCTTAAATCGAATAAAGGATATCCAATATTGTCCTGTATTTTAGGATGTCCATAAATCGAACTACGGATAGCCATAAATCGCATTTTGGATATCCATAATTAGGAAATAAATAGTAAAACGGCACCCCTAGTAATGATAAGAACTATTAAAAATATCATTATCATCATCGTCTCATACTACTACCGGTAAAGGTAAAGGTCTTCCATAGCTTTAGTGGCCGTAGGGGCAGTGGGCGCTAGAGAACCACTGTATCTTAGACGCAGCATATGAAAGGCGGAGCCCATCCCTTTCTCATTTCGTTGCCTTATCCATGCCTAAAAGGTACGGGGTAACCCATTTACAGCTCGATCGACAGAGTTTTCCAGTCGACGGCTGGCTTAACCCGAATTCAAACCCGGGACCTTCTGCACCACAATCGAGTGTCTCTAACCTTTTTTACCACGGCGCCTGTCTTATAAGGAAGCATATTTTTTCACTCTTCAACTTTTTGTCGCACATCCAGTTTTACGTCCGTCATTCTGTTCGTCTATCAGTCTGTTCACAATTACCTTGACCCTAACATTAAGGCTTATTCAAGCGACTACTCTTAAACCACTGCACCCATGGTTTTCAAAGTTCACACAGAGCCAGGGCTTTGGAATGGTAAAAAAAAATTCGACCATATCGCGAATTTAAGATGGTCGCGTTACTTACTGGATTTTTCTCCAGAACCGCATGGTATATGTGGCTTAAATTTTGCATCGCCCACAGGTGGAATTTAAATAATGGTTGTTTCAACTAGTGTGCCCGCTTTAACTTAAGATATTTTACTTATTATAACACTTGGAGACCAAAATGAGGGACAATGGCCAATTGTGTAGACCCAGATCGGACACCATTATATATAGTGCTGATCAGGGTCTTAACTGTTGCCATTCATACTGAAATGTTTTTTTTTAAGATAAATTGGTAGAAATGTAATAAACCTAACACCCCGTCAACTGGAAATGGACTTGTCAAAGGAGTCAGGTAGAAGAATCCATCCACCACTTTATAATAAATATTAAAACAGGAATTTTAGAAGTGTGTAGGCGATCGGTAATATGATATAGTCTACCTCTCCAGTAATCAGATTTTGTGCTGGTTGTTTAGTTTAAAATAACATATCTGTCAGGAATCTTTCAGACTCTATTACTGATGGGAGATAACAGACGCGGCTAGAAAGTAGCAGATATTTTGTCATTATGCATAGGACTAAATAATGAAAAATAGTGGTTTTTCGTAAAGTTGGAGAAGCAAAAATAAGTAAAATTACTGTTACCACTTATAAGCGCATGTGCCATTATTAAATAAGCAAACAATCATAAAATTATTTAACCCAATTAATACGTCTGTGAAGTTAGCAGTATAGCAGTACAGCAGTATGAAGTTAGCAGTAACAGTACAGCAGTAGAGCAGTATGAAGTTAGCAGTACGACAGTACAGCAGTATAGCAGCAGTAAAGCAGTACAATAGTGAAGCAGTACAGCAGCATAGCGGTTACCTCGAACAACGTCGGTGCACCTAGTAGGCAGTGTACAGCTCTGGCGCTTGTACGTGGCCACAGCCTCGTTTACCTCCAACAACGTCGAAAATTCCAGAGGCGGAGCCTCGAAGTCGGGGTCGGGAGCACTCGCTATGACGATATGGACCTAACTTTGACCCATATTTTCACCCCTTCAAACCGATTGCCACCGGGGTGCACCTAGTGGGCCTTGTAGAGCTTTTATGTGCACGTCTTGTGTATGGCTCGGTTACCTCGAACAACGTCGAAAATTCCAGAGGCTGAGCCCCGAATTAGGTACCCCACGCGCACAATAGTCCTATGACCACAATTTTGACCGCCATTTTCACCCCTCCAAACCCATTGCATCGGGGTGCATCTAGTAGGCAGTGTACAGCTCTGGCGCAAGTACGTGGCCACAACCTCGGTTACCTCCAACAACGTCGAAAATTCCAGAGGCGGAGCCTCGAATTTTGGGTCGGAAGCACTCGCTATGACGATATGGACCTAACTTTGACCAATATTTTCACCCCTCCAAACCGATTGCCACCGGGGTGCACCTAGTTGGCCTTGTAGAACGCTTATGTGCACGTGTTGTGCAAGGCTCGGTTACCTCGAACAACGTCGAAAATTCCAGAGGCGGAGCCCCGAAGTAGGTACCCCACGCGTACAATAGCCCTATGACCACAACTTTGACCGGCATTTTCACCCCTCCAAACCCATTGCCACTGGGGTGCACCTAGTAGGCAGTGTACAGCTTTGGTGCATGTACGTAGCCACAACCTCGGTTACCTCCAACAACGTCGAAAATTCCAGAGGCGGAGCCTCGAAGTTGGGGTCGGGAGCACTCGCTATGACGATATGGACCTTACTTTGACCCATATTTTCACCCCTCCAAACCGATTGCCACCGGGGTGCACCTAGTGGGCCTTATAGAGCCCTTATGTGCACGTGTTGTGCAAGGCCCGGTTACCTCGAACAACGTCGAAAATTCCAGAGGCGGAGCCCCGAAGTAGATACCCCACGCGTACAATAGCCCTATGACCACAACTTTGACCGCCATTTTCACCCCTCCAAACCCATTGCCACGGACGTGGACCTAGTAGTTAGTGTACAGCTCTGGTGCATGTACGTGGCCACAACCTCGGTTACCTCCAACAACGTCGAAAATTCAAGAGGCGGAGCCTCGAAGTTGGGGTCGGGAGCACTCCCAATTCCTCTCTCACATGCTTCTGAAAAGATTTTATAATTTCAAGACCGCCAACATTTAGCAGGTCCCGGAATTTAGGTATTATTTGCCCTGTTTTCGTAAATATTTCTCAATTTATAATCACTGAATAGATGCTTTTTAGACTCTTACAAATTATATAATATTGCATGACATATAAACATCTGAGTCAGGGGTCATTTTGTCCAATTTTAAGGATGCCAGTCTTTGGAAACCCCCTAGGTTGTTGCCTCTTCTTGGCACACAAAATAGGTCCACTTTTATTAGGTTAAAACGTCATAGATTGTAGTCTCTGAGCTCCAGCTCTACCTGAAAGAGGCAGAACATTCATATATCTTATAACTCTCACATGCCATACACTTTAAAAATCAGGATCTTTCGTGTTTCTTATGAACTATTTTACACCGTACCAAAACACTGTGACGTCAATGGTAGTGCGCCACCAATTGTTGAAATAACACGCACAGCTTCATCGTCTATATTTACAAATACAAGCACAGGCTTTCGGAAAGTAGCAAGCATGGTAGTAGAAATACGTGTCGGAAAGCATATATATATATATATATATATATAGGGTAGGATACCAAATACGTATAGGGAAGCATACATATATAGGGTTTGATACCATAGCTTCTTAGTGCAATATGTAGCACATGAAAGCAGCCAATTATATGTATGTACTTGAGGAATAAGGCTAATAATGTTGGGGATAGGGTTTGGGATCTGATTCAGTCAGTTCCTGAAGTGTAGTTACTCTTTAAATTAGTGTAGGTTATATTGTAAAGCAGGCTGTATAACAGAATGAAGATACTAGGATGGAAATAGAATAATGCAGGTGTATGCGTCTCAGTGTTAACTAATGTAGGTAGGTAGGTAGAGTTAGTGTCTTTCTTCTCAAGAAAAATGAATACCAAATTAAGATCAGTGGGCGTATCTTTAAAATTCATCAACTCCGCCAATTTCATTTTGTCTCCCTTCTCAAATCGTCCAACTCTTGACAGGAGCCAATTCTGTCCCTTTAGAGTAGGGACTGATGAAAAACTGCGTACTTAAATATATATGAATATGAAATAGGCGCCACTTAATATGTCACTTATATTGTGTTGTATAAAACTACGATTTTGACATATTTTGCAAGGTATGAGGCAAAATATGGTGATTTTATATATTTCCAAAGTCAAGGTCATCGGAAAGGTCATGTATCATATACATGTATGATACATTTGGCAGTTGAGCATCATTATCACATAAAACTTGATGATACCAGTTTTTGCCCGAACACCATTACATTTTGCATAATTTTCAAAGCTGAAACTATAAAATTCAAATCCCAGATACGCCATGTCTCATGTGATACATGTCCGACTTTGACTTTGAGGCTAAGGGTTGCATTCTTTCGTGTTTTATAGTATGAGCATGTTAGGCCTGCTACATGATTGCAAAGGCTTTTAAATCTCATAATGCAATATCAGAATAGTTTTACAAGATAGAAATTTATATGAACAGGTTACCCAGCCATCGGCACCATTTCACACAATGTATCATGTATGATACGTAGGGTGCTAGATGGTTATACTCATTATCCCGATAAAGGCGTTAAAATTTCGGTGTCCTAATCACTTCAGTGATTTATCATTTGCAGGGATGTATATATGCAACTTCTGCTATGTACTGTTTCCTTGCACTGCCTATTTATAAATGCATTATTGCATGCACACATACTGGCTGTATACTGTTTGCCTGTTTCCTTTATACCCTAAACTGTGTACTGTTTAAGTCTACTGTGTATTGTGTAAACTGTGTATTGTTTACTTTGCTCTGTTTACTTTGCCCCATTTTTTGTCTTCTGCGTACTGCAAAATAGTTTTCCCAAGGAAAGTTCCTGGGGCCGCAGTTGGGGTCGGGAACGTTCACTGGGACGATATGGACATAGCTTTTAACCCCATTCCCAATGTCATTCAGAAAAGTTTTTCATTAGCTCACATATGGTTTTACGTGGGATGATCATTAAATAATGGAAACACCTTCGTAGATTGGTTGATTATATACAGAAATAAGTAAACTTAATGTGTACAGAAATAAGTATACCACCAAAGACTGTCTTTTGAGCTTTCGAAGCCATGTTTGAAATTGAAATTTTAACGTGTTACCATAGCAATATATGACGTCATATTCATGTCAGGTAACGCGTGTGATTTTTTCATTATTTAATAATCACCCCTCGTACCCTTGAGAAACCGCTCGCTTTGGGTGTAAAGAAGTAGACTTTGAAAGGCGAAATATAATAGAATGCAACAGAATGGAATTAACTTTACAGAAAATTGTCATTTCAGGGATAAATCCTCGGTTTTGTGATCGCAAAATGTCCGCCCATGAAATCGACGATTTAACTCCCCTAACGACAATTTTGAGTACAGTTATCCCCTAAATATATACACAGCATCAACGATACAGCATCAGAACTGGACGTGTTTTTTCAAACTTACAAAGTCGAAGTCAGAAGTTTTTAAAAATTTGCCTGCCTGTGCTGTCTGCTCCTGCACTGAGACTATATGTATATGTACAAAATCATGAGAAAAAGTGTACACTTGGAATTTAAAGGGATTGATTCGTCTTAAACTTACAGTAAATGATCCAACGTAGACCTCGCTTATAATAGTAATAATAATAAATAATTAATAATAATAATTAGAATAATAATAATAACAATAATAAACACGTTTTTAAACTGGCACTGTCTGATATCGAATTTGTGATATCATAAAATCGAATATGTGATATCAAAAAATCTATTTTGTGATATCAAAAAATAGTGATGATTTTTTATATCACAAATTCAATTTTGTGACATCACAAATTTAATTTTGTGATATCACAAATTCTATTTTGTGATATCATAGAATATTTTGTGATATCACAAAATATTTTGTGACATCACAAAATTGAATTTGTGATGTCACAAAATAGGGATTTAATAATAAAACGGCGCCTCATACAGACACACAACTGCATGATGTTAAAGTATTTATTTGTTGTATATCTTTAATGTCGCTCTTCCATTTCCTGGTGAAATGAATGTCCTTAGACCAGTAAACAATTCTGATTCTGATTCAGCCTTTGTGTCTGTTCCTTCTGCTAAGGGCTCCTGACAGTAGCACATTATTCCAAAGTGGCTGGAATAGGGAAACGTATATATGCAGCAATTTTCACCTCTTCATGACTAGGTTAATGCGCAAATTTTGGCGAATGTAGTACTGTAAAACACTTATATTTGGCGGTCACTAAATTTTTGCGATATTGGCGGAAAGAAAACAAATCGCTGAATTTAAGTGTCGCCAATATAAACGGATCATGAAAGAAAAACTACCGTTAAGCATAGTCTATAAAATTTATTGCCTCGTCCATATTATCAAAGCCAGTTCACTTCATAAATATGAGTATAAAAGAAGAGCCAAAGCATCCAACAAGCGGGAGGAAACGGAGTGTGAAATGTTTTTAAACATTCTTTCCAACTTTGTATCTGCATGTAAGCTAAGTCTATTTAATCAAGAGGAACACTTAAATCTATTTACTATAAACAGTTTTATTGGAAAATAGAAATGATTGCATTAACTGTATTCACCGTAATAGTCTAGACCTCGAACTCAAATGGATACGCAATGTCAACAGAAAGTACTATTTTATCAGAAATCAGAAAACCGACAAAATAAAAATCCGCCAATAGGTCCCTCTATTGAAACCGCCAAATTTTGCTGCCGCCAAATATAAGTGTTTTACAGTTTGCCTTTCTTTACGTTTTTGCTTGTCAAAATGTAGGTCCAATGATATGTTCCCAGGACATATATTTGCTAGCCCAACCCAATGTATTTGGTTATTTCGTTAATTCTTCATATTAATAAACATAGCTTCAGAGGGATATCTGAGCAGGAGCGCAGTTCGCTTCCTTATTTTACGTTAACGCGTTACTGCTCTGCGTGACTGCTGTACTACGTTCATCCTTTGACACATTACTCCTGTGCTGCTAGCCTGCTACATCGCTGTAGTGTTACGCTACTGATCTACTGTACTCCTTTCATGACAGCAACACCAGTTACTGCTCTATTACAACGTCTACAATACTGCTGTACTACAACGTCTTCAATACTGCTGTACTATTGTACTGCTATACTGCTGTACTATTACACTGCGGTACTGTTGTACTGCTATACTGCTGTAATGTTGTATTGCTGTACTGTTGTACTGCTATACTGCTGTACTGTTGTACTGCTGCACTGTTGTATTGCTATACTGCTGTACTGTTGTACTGCTGTACTGTTATACTGCTATACTGCTGCACTGTTGTACTGCTGTACTGTTGTACTGCTGTACTGTTGTACTGCTGTACTGCTAACTTCATACTGCTGTACTGCTGTACTGTTACTGCTAACTTCATACTGCTGTACTGTTACTGCTAACTTCATACTGCTGTACTGCTGCACTGCTAACTTCACTCACATTATATTAATAAGCATATATGTTTGTATTATTTCAAATCATAATAGTAAATCAGTCACCATTACTTATAGAGATAATTGAAACTAGAAAATTGTGTCTGTAAGACACTAATGATGCCCCCGTGCAGCGCCTGTCACATGATATGTATATCCATAAAGCACCTACAAAGAATCCATTGAAAACATACCCTAACATGTAAAAAATTGCCCAAACTGACTAAGTTAAAAAGGCTGTGATTCTGTCAAAATGAATTTTAGATCTATCAAAATGCCTCATGCATAACTTCAAATGTGTCCACAATATGTAGACAAGGTTTGAAAAAGACCCATTGAAAACTGTGGAGCAGTACTCTACATACTCTACAATGCAAACATTTCCCTAGAATGACTAAGTTCAAAAGGCCGTAATTCTTTTAAAATTAACTCTAGGTCCAACAAAACCCCACATGCACATCTTCAATACACTCCCAGCATGTATGCAAGGTTTGAAAAAGATACATTGAAAACTGTGAGAGGAGTTGATTACACAAACTGTATAGATACCCTACAATGCAAAAATTTGCCTAAAATGACTAAGTTCAAAAGGCCATAATTTTGTCAAAATTAATTCTAGGGCCAACAAAAACCCACATGCACATTTTCAATACATTTACAGCATGTATGCAAGGTTTGAAAATGATACATTGAAAACTGTGAGAGGAGTTGATTACACAAACTCTATACCCTCCAATGCAAAAATTTGTCTAAAACGACTAAGTTCAAAATGCCTTAATTCCGGCAAAATTGATTCTAGGGCCAATAAAAACCCACATGCACATTTTCAATATGGCCCAAACATGTATGCAAGGTTTAAAAATGATCCATTGAAAACTGTGGGAGGAGTTGATTACACAAACTCTATACCCTACAATACAAGAATTTGCCTAAAATGACTAAGTTTGAAAGGCCGTAATTCTGTCAAAATTAATTTTAGCTCCATCAAAAATCCACATGCACATCTTCAATATGTCCACAACATGTACGCAAAGTTTGAAAAAGATCCATCGAAAACTGTGGGATGAGTTGATTACACAAACTCTATACAATAAAGCGTGACAAACAGACAGACGGACGGACGGACGGACGGACAGACAGACAGGGGCAAATCTTAATGCCCCCTGACTATCGTCACGGGGGCATAAAAATGATACATGATAAGGTATGGGGTGGATTTACCCCACCAACTTTGACACTGCGCTCCACTCAAAACACACTTTCGATGAGATCAATATTTCAGCATATGAAAGCCAACACTTACCTGTGGATATTGGTGAGGTTTGGTTAAAATCCATTTATAACCAGAAAATGGCCCTTATGGAGCCCCCCCCCCTTTCTGAGAAAACAAGCTTATTGCAGCTAGAGACAGGTAAAATACTGATTATTTTAACGGATTTCTTGTATTGCAGTTTTTCTGCAAGAACGGTTGTGACTAGCCAAACAAAATCTTGCCTTTACCTTATAGGTTTAAAGCGGTATATGCGATCTGTTTTTTTTTTTCCTGATGTTGCCATATTTTAACGTCAAAAAATATTGTAAACATCAGGTAGACCTGTGAAAAATGTAAATGTCTTAAATTTGTACACCTCAGATATCAGGAAAAAAAATCATCGGATATGCAAAAATTGTTGACGTTGATCAGACTGGCACGAGACCACAATTAGTTAAACTATACAGTTTAATTATCCATCCTTTCATGAAACTTTTTTCACAACACCCCAGGCATTTTGAACTCTCTTTTCCTATAGTCTCTGAGGCATGACAAACCATTTTCAAACAGTTTCAACAGGAAAAAACCGGCTTCTATTTTCGCTGTTCCTTTGGTAAACAAAGACCCGTCAACTTATGAGGCAATCTGCCGTTGTAGGGTGTGATTCGGTTCCTCTAGTTACCTCCAGTGCTGGGGATTCTGAACTAATTATACATTTTCAAAAAGCATATCCAAGGTTCTTTTCAGTTTGCTATAGAAAGGAGGATATTCAGTCAAACTGGCCTTTTTAGAAACCAATAAAGCAGGGAACTATTTGTGCGAAAGTATATCCTGAAAGTGTTCAACCAATCAAGGGAAATAATTGTGGACTGATTCCAGACTGCTCCTGCAGGCGTTTCTGATCTGAGTCCAAATTGTTTGCCTAGTCATATTTAAAAGAGGCACTGGCGATTGTAGAAGATTTTCAATACGTTGTATGCTCTGCTTATTCAAATAGATTATGACGGTCGGACTACAGAAGTTCCAAATATTCTTCTAAGTGACATACAATGGTACGTTATTTCTGATGGAGCGCTTAAGTGTCTGCAGTCATTATTCAGGCTCAAGTACAGGATAGATATTCGTTGTCATAACAGTGGAACAACCTTCGCTGGGCGATATCTCGTGCTAAAGTTCAGACATTCTTCGGACTCAAGGCTGCTTAATTTTATTTTGGAACGAACATGGAAGGTTCAGATGATTTTAGCAGAGAGTATGTATGTTTATGTTTTAATGTGGGTGTTTGTGGTAGCTAAAATTAACCTGAATTAAACTGTAAATACAATGTCTTACCCCGAAACCATTCTGACATCTTCCGTTTGTTATTCGCTGTAGTATTAAAGACATAAATAAATGACATGCTGATGAAACAGGACTTTATATAGGAGATGAACAAATAGTAATTGTTGGCACAAAATGAACAGATAACATTCTCATTGAAAATACACTTAGTTCTGAAGGTACGTCGATGCATTAGAATCATGTCCTGTCAGTTACTTGTTCCAGTTCTTTTACAGATAAAAAGTAGCTTGTTTGCGAATGTTCAGTCATGTATAAGGTCAGTGAATAGTGTTGATAAATCGATGACTTCTCAAAACAGGTTACCAGACAGCTGTGTTCGTGAAATAACTCAACGTCGATAAATGAGATTCCTTTGTGTTTTGCCGTAATGTGGTCTGCAGATAATTTGCGAGAACTTGAAAAAAAAAAATAATTCATAGGACATTACTCTCTATGCATTTAAGTTCTTTCTTGCATTTTCAATAGTGATGGTTACTTTTCAGATTTGTTGCCAGAATTTACCCATAAATCTTTTTCATATAAGCCTTTTTTTACAACAATAAGTCAGAAATTTATTTCGGAATTCTAAAGAAAGAAATACAACTTAAAAAGGCAGCTGTTGGGTTTGTGGAAGATCTGTCGCACATTCAGTGATTACGTGTACCACTACCTTAAGAAATATGCGTTGTTAGAATGTCTTTTCACTCTAAGTAAATTGTTTGGCGACAAGAACTGCATAACGTACAGAGTTTCCCGACCGTGTAATCAAAGTATGAATCGGCTCAATTAAAAATAAGCAACTATTTCAGGATCATTTTTGTCTTGGTATACATTGTGTTCGTTGTGCGCAATTCTTTCATATCTATTTGCTATATCTCAAGAATCTGGAAGATGTATGCACTACTTAGGCGTGACAGACAGCTCAATCTCCGATATCCAACTAAGCAGTTCTTCTGAGCAACACGGCCACTTAGCAAAGAATGCCAGACGATTTAACTCAGGATGGTGTGCTACTCCAGATGACACAAGTCCTTTCTTACAGGTTGGTAAATGTTCTCGTTCCTAGTTTCAACACCTAAAGGTAAAACAAAATAATGTCTCTGTTCCGAATAAGACAGGAATAAAGTTCAATACGTCAAGAAATGATAAATATTGCGGTGTAAATGGTTGCTGGATTACACTACATTGATTTCAAGTGTGCTCGTCTTTTTGGGTTGTAAAACTCTTTCTCCCCATTTTCATTTCTTTATGTCAGCCTTTGACATTAGCAGTTGTTAGCATTTTTTAGCTGTAGCGTCTTGTAAATCTTTATACATATATGTTGTTTCAGGTTGATCTTCTTCTGCAAACCTATATCGAGGGAATCAAAATATTTAACTGGCGAGACTTTCAAGACAGAGGGGAAGGAACATTTGGCCGAGGAATGGGCGTCTATCATTTTGCCATTGAACTAAGGTCAAATGTATCAGGATCAGATTTTCATAAAACGAAAAAGGTGGTACATTTAGGTAGTAATTGTACTCAAAAGAGTTATTTAGGGAGATATATCGACAAATTTAATCGTAGCAAATTTCGTTTTACGGTGACGCGTCGGCGAAGCCGTAAAATGTAATTTGCCACACAAAAAAAACACAAAACAAAACGGACGATATATCTCCCTAAATCAAAACTTCACCTCTCAAAGCAAGCGCTCTCAGCAACGTGAAAACAGACGTTAACCAAAAATCTTAAGCAACGCTTCGTACTAAAGTCTCAAACAGCATATCACAGGATACACCATCAAAATATTTTGAAGATATTCGGCCAGACGTTGTAGACGTGCGTTGTGAGAATATCTATATAAGCAGTATTTTAGTATTCAACATATATGGTATACAAATAGCATAATAGCATACTAGATGTAAATATCAAATCATTAATACGTCTTTCATGGAACTTCATCGGATGATGAACAAAGACAGTAAATCAGCGCATAAAATTCTATGTAATAACACATAATATTGATTCAACTTTGTGTGGCCTTTTAGGATGAAGTTCTATCTTAAATGTAAACAATACAGGTTCAAAAAGCCTTTTTGTGTAGATCAGGTATACGAAAATTGTACTTAAACGCATTTTATGAATATGTTTACTTAGCTTTTACAATAAATATAAGATATTGATGACTTGCGTATTATACAAATTGCACAGACACTCAGCTGGCGTAGCCACAGAGTAGTCAATGCAGAAGCCGGGTTTTGATGAATGGCTATGATATTAAGACCAAGGTGTGTAGCTTCACCTCCAGATTTTCTACCGCTTTCAAAAGAACCAGATTCTGCTTCCATTGGTGACACAGTCCTCCCAAAATAACATCTATTGTTAAAGGAAAGAAATTGCACATTGGAAGCAAATTCTGTTGTCTAAAAGTTTAACACAAATGAAAGGGAGGCGGAATAGAAACTCGCAGAGTAGTAAAAAATATATACGCTCCTCATAGCCTACTGACCGCAGGGGCAGTGGGGGCTACAGGCCCATTGTTCATGATCTAGGGCACAACATATTAACAAAGCGGAGCCCACTCTTCTCCTTTATTTGCCGTATCCTTCTCTAATTCGAAAAAGGTATCCATTTACTACTGGGTCCACAGAAAGAGTTTTCCTGAAACTAGTTGACCCAAACCGGCATCGAACCCGCGATCTTCTGCACCATATCTGAATCGCTCTGGCCACTCGACCATGGCCTTTCTCTAGAGTGGGTTCCCTTAAAATGCTCCTATACAACGAAATTAACAATTTCTGAATCAAAAGAGAAATTGGACAACTACTATACACCTCGTCAAAAGTTTGGCATATTTCAGCTTTACAGTACCTTGAATATAAATTCTGCAGATATTTTGCAAACTATTAAACAACGATATAATTAATGGATCTGGAGAGACAGAATATTCAGCGTATAACTGATGACATTTTTTGTCCCAAATTATCAGATTGAAGAATTTCAGCGGGTTGACTTTTTCATGTAAACAGTTTTTATCTTTTATTTCCTGCAAATAAAATTGCCGTGCCAGTAAAAAATGTCTAACGTCAGACAGAAGATTACGAACCAAGTGAGTCACAGATAAAATCTGAAGTACCAATATCAAAGACAGATATTTTTAGTAGGACAAAACAAAAATAAGAATTCAAAGGAAAAAATATTATAAATGAATAAAAAGACAGGTATTGACAAGAGTTTCTTTTATATCTGACTAAGAAATGACTGGACCACAATCAATATGGCAAATTACGATAGAACATGTCGTCTATAGAATATGGTAATTTGGTATGTAAAGACATAAAATTGAAGATGTTTTGGACAAAGTTTTAAAAAGTGTCAAAAATTGTACTTTATTAATCACAGTGGTTTTAGATAGTAACGTTTGTCTCTGCGTATCAAAACATCTGCAGGTTTTCAAAAATCCAGGGTGTATGTGTTTTTAATGTACAGACTCATATTTTACTTGCAAGAAGTCCCCCATTATCAGTTATTTCATCTGCTTACTTGCTTAATAATTATGCTGAACGTTTGGCGTGGAGAATACATTGAAAATGAGCTTGTTCAACAGAGAGGTATGTCTGAAGAAGGGTTTTTATGTAACGATCCTGCATTTTTATTTATTATTATTTTATTTCAGTACTTTTATTTAGACCCTACGATACCAATAGACCACGAACAAGTGTTTCTGTTTACGACACCAGTTGCAGCTAGATATATTACAATTTACCCAATCAAGAAAATAGATAAACGAGGGTTACACTGTCTGAAGATTGAACTGATAGGATGTTTAAGATCGGGTAATGACATATGTGTACTTTACAGTGCATATTTTCCCAACCAATGGAGTTTAATTAGACATTAAAGCCGCGACAAGAGAAAAACAACAATATGGTTATGCGCCCAGCGCAGACTCAGATCAGCCTGGGCATCCGCCCAGTCTGATCAGAGTCTTCGCTGTTCACATGAAGGTAGCCTAGACCTTTATGTTCTCTTTGAGCATTTAATAAAGAGTCTGATCAAATTGTCACGATATCTCTGGCGACAAGCGGCGATTTACGGCGAGAGTGAACTCGCAGTCGATCGGCTGGGATGACCACGAGTTACAAAATGAATTTCTGTCAAAACTTTTGTACGAGTAGAGCACGAGATCTCTTCGATATTTCTGACCAAAACGTACGAAACTAGTACGAGTTTGCACGAGTACCTTCGACATTCCTACGATAATGTTTCGATACTTGTTCGATATCATTACGAGTTTGTACGAGTTATTACGAGTTTTGTACGACAAGGTACGAGTTCGCACGATATGGTAGGATTTATTGCGATATTAGTACGGTCTTTGTTCGACGTAGTACGATATCATCCGAACCTTGTTCGACTTTGTGCGACATAATACGATTTCTGTACGAGTTCTCCAGCAATTTGGGTGAATATAAGTTGGTGTATACTGCAGACCAATGGTCATAGTCTCATTGGCTACCGAATGTGAAACATGACTCTTCAACTTCCACAAAGGCTTCTTAGACTTCGTTACTGTTGGAACTGGAGGAAGATGATGCCGAAATGGATCTTGGCCTCGCCCAGCTGCTCCATCAGAGAAGGAGAAAGAGGAGGAGGGGTCCTAGAAGATTTGGGATCAGACCATGATTCATGCGGCGAAAAGACTTTGGACACTATGATCGTCTGATGCATGAACTGCAAACTGAAGACCATGAAGTGCCCACAAGACTGTAAAAATTTTCCATACATTTTACGGTAGAATACCTGGCAACCAGCTGCCACTCCATTTCCCGTTATTTTTACGGGCGTTATTTGTACGGGCGCCCGTAAACGCAGGCGGAATCATCACGCAGAGCAGGATAGAAGAAAACAGATATGGTTTTGGTCATATAGTCATTTTCGAGTGCGGTCAGGTAACATAATTCTACCATATCGAGATTTCAAAATATGTTCTACAGGCAGACACCGTAGATATAACGGAAATGATTTGGCAGCTGGTTGCCACTTATTCTAACGTAAAATCTACGGATATTTTTACAGTGACTTTCTGAGAGTACCGCCTGAAATGTTCAGAGAGCTTGAGCAGATACTTACTCCTAGGCTGCTGAAACAGAACACGTAGTACCGAGAGTCCCTGAAACCGGGATTGAAGATTGCTATCGCCCTGAGGTACTTGGCAACAGGAGAAAGCTACAAGAGCCTCATGTATGGATTCCGAGTGCCATACCATGCGTCCTCACGGGGATGCGTGTCTTGGGGCTGCTCCATATCCCCTGGAGGTACCTCATCCACATTAGACACATCTTCCCTAGGAAGTGGCGTTGGGGTATCTCTGGGAGGTTAGCCAGCTCCTTTTTTATCGTTGCAACTTTTCCCCTTTTCTTGGGAGCCATTATCATGCACTGATAAAATGAACGTATGATGAATACTGAGACGTTTACATTTAAACTGCTGGACAGCTAATATTTATTGGTTATCCCCGAGGGGATAACCATATTAAGATAGGAATTCGTACTCGTTTTGTACGCCGTTTCCTTCGGCTAAAATACAGGTCCCACTATTTCCCAGTACTTCTACATTTGGCACACCCTGCTATAGGGTTCTCGCCAGCATCGCTAAGGCTTATATCTTAAAACACTTTATATCACCCTATACAAACAGAGTTACCTGAAAGTTCAGTTATCACTTAACAGTACAGATCAATAACAAGTTCTGCTTGAATAACGCTAAATACAGGTTCCACTATTTACCGGTATTTGCTCCCATAGTTTGGCGCACCCAGCTGCAGGGTCCCTTCCAGCATTGTTAAGACATGAGCTGTAAAACTTATCCTGAACACTTCATCTCGCCTAATACAAGAATCTCACCTAATACAAGCACTGACCAGAGAGTACAGTCCACTTACAAAGAGCCATTACTAAGCAGTACAGGTCATCTAACAAAAGTTAATAGCACTGAAGCTCACTTGATACAAGCAATCACTAGACAAAAAGAAAAAAGCTGTCAAACTCGCCACCTACCTACAGCTTCAACAAATCTAAGATTACAATAAAATAAATTTGTATTGCTGCCAATTTTCTGCTTTACCACTTGCATCCTATAGATTCATTTGCTAAGGGATAACCTCTCAAGCTTTTCAAAAGCTAAACTTGTAGAAGATTATCATGACTCAAACAGAACTCGTAAAGCACTCGCCAACTGTCGTATAGTTGTCGACAGTACTCGAAGGGATCTCGTGGAGAATCCCCCGTATTCGGCACAGTATCGTACTGTGTGTCGCAGCTACTCGTACCCAGCTCGCCTTAAATCGCACTATATCGACAAAACTCGCTTGTTGCTTTGGGACGGCGAGAACACACGAGAATGTGCCACAACAGGCGACAATGTATACGATAGTTGTACGACAATTTACGAGTGAGCTGCGAGTTCGCTACGAGAATACTTTGAACGGCGAGAATTTTAAACAGTTTAAAATTCTCGTAGGCACCTCCCGACAATATGCGAGTTATGACGATACTTGTTCGACTTAAGACGAGATATGGCGACATCTCCTCCACTCCCCCTCGACATGTGGCGAGTTATAAACTAGTAGTACGTTTCATATATAAGTAAGTCCCTTGCCGCAGTCCACACAAAGGTACCCTCATTTCAAAAGGTCACATATTTTGCTACAGTATAAATGATTTCAAATGTCGTAATTCTTGCGGACAAATTTTATCCTAAAGAAGTATCCAAATATCTTCATTAAAGATTCAAAAGTACTGAAAGTTTTGATGCGATCGGACTTGCCGTTAGGTTTACGCAATAACGAGAAGATATACACTGTCGCTAGTTAAATCCCAGAAGTTCAACTGTAAGCACATAGCTCAGATGCAAAGTTCGCGCTTCTCTGTAGACGTAATAATCAGCCGTACGACATTGAAAATTCTGGCGATAAGAAATTCCGTTTAATTGAAATTTTGAATTTCATCCAGAAACCGGAAGTGTTCGAATAGGGTTACAATTTCCGGTTGCCATATGGACTCAGCAGGCTCTTTAGGGTATGGTTTTGTAGGTCATGATCTAAAAAGGTACATACATTGATTTCATTTTTATGTTTTCAACCAATTTCAAAATCTGTTTTCACTTCTCGGAAAATGCATTTTTGAAATTGCATAAAAACTACGTCACTTAAAAAATCTCGACTTTTTAGTGTTCATTGGTTTGATAGACCACACTTTTCACACTGGCTCTAAAACCTGCATGAAAATAGCGTTTAAGCAACATTTTCTCTCAAAAATTGCATTTTTGGATTTTTCTTCCCAAAACTGTGCAAAAGCATTGCAGATATTGCGAAACATCACTGAACTAAAGTCCATAACTGTGCATATGATTTCTGATGTTATGTATTTTGATACTATTACGTTTACACAGACAGATAAAATTTGAAAAGTGGATGGTTATAATATTCGTTCAGTGTACAAACTTATTTTAATTTCACACCAATATAGGTTTGAACATCAGACGCATCCAAACTTCGGTCCTCTTAATAATATCTGAAACGCGTGTGCAAAACAGAAATCAAATAATTCATTGCACCACTAACAATTTTTAACTGTTTATTCGGTGACTTTATTGTTCATAAGTTGAGAAGCAATTCCAACTAGGTCTCACATTCTTGCATATATATTTTTTAGAAGAAGAACTCCAGTTTAACATGTTTAAACAATACAGAACAGACATATATCTATGCCCGTGAAAACGCCTCAGATCTGAGCCCCCTAAATTTTGATTTTTATTAGGCTGCTCACAGCTGTTCTCCAGGGAAACCACAAGTGCAGAAACACACTTAAAAGATGTGCAGTATTTTATTTGTTTTGTAGCTGCAGTCAGCTTGTTTTATCAGTCATGTAGGTGCGTGTACACTGGTAGTCTTTCCCTCTCATGGAATTCGAGAGCTTATGAAAACATTAAAGGGAGCAGATAAACTATGAATTTTTGGTGGCATTTTGGGATAGATGTAAGTCCGAGAAGGGAAGAAATTGTCAAAATTTGAAAAATAGGCCTTAATCATAGCAAAATGTATTTAATGATGAGTAATATTATACGCAACATTTATATCAAATTTTTAAGCAAAATATTAATACAAAAATGTCAGTTTTATTCATACAAAAATGTTCCATGGTCAAAACCTTGAAGATATTGGCAAAAAATCAACCTTAACCAAACAGTTGCAAGAGAAGCTAACATATTTAATTGATTTAATTTACTCGAAACTCGAGAAGGATTCTAACTTTGAATGATTGATACTTGGATAAATTAACAGGTAACTCAAAATTACTCATTTGATACTTGATTGTTCGTAGTCAAGACTCAATAGTAAGTGCATAAAACTCTAAAGGATACCAGCTGAGTTTTGATTTGTTTCACGTGTTGGAGTTAAGTTCGTCCAATTCTCATAGCCAAGGGGATATTTATCTTTCCCTTAAACTCTTTCAATACTACACTTGAGTCTGTATCTGCTCTACGTATGCATACAAGCTGAGTTATCATACCTTGATTACTTACTTTTGAAGCTAGAATAGGTAATATATAATTACTGTTAAGTTGTTAACCGCTAAAAGCCTTGTTATACCGTCATCCAAGTTGAATTGTAAACCTATGTAGTGCTAGTCGGGGACGACTCAGCCTAGTAAACCTCGGTGTCATGAAATATTAGGGTTGACATCGGTGTTAATCATACAAAGTGGTGCGGTAATTTAAGAATTGAACTTTGATTTTTCAGCGTTCATTGTGTGATGAAGCCAGTGGGCGGAGCTAAATTCCATGAAAGTTGTAGAATTTTAGCGACGACCACTGGCTTCTTCACATGATGAACGCTGAAAAATCAAATTTTTATTCTTATATTTACACTTTATTTTTAAACCCTTCCTGTGCTGTTTTCGTGGTAATATAATGTAGAATATACACAATATGCACCGACGAAAAGACAGAAACGACGTATTCGGCCGTTACGTTAAACAGCCGTCGCCATAACGTGGCGCCATTCAAACGTTACGTGGACCAATCAAGACGTTTGTTTACCTTAGACGTCGCTTGTCGACAACGCCACATGATCAACTGTCGTTCATCGGTGTATGAAGCCAGTTGCTTTATACGGTTTATCTATGGGAAGTCATTGGCAAGTGTAAATATATGGCATTAGCATTACCCGTCACACTACATGTACTTACTTGTATGTAACATCATACTGCTGAAACAAGATGACTAGCGTATAAAGGGTATATAACCTTGAACTTATATTCTAGGTCAACGCTTTTTTATTCATAACCACATAACCACATTGTTGTTTTTCTCATGTCGCGGCCTGTTTTGATACTTATCAGTCTGTGAATCGACAGCTTTATCAAAAGTTGAAATAAATACAAACTGTTTTTGCTCTGGCTTTCGTTGCCAGATCAGTGCATTGCCACTGATGCGACTTAAAAATCCGAAACTTTGAATTATGGCCCATGTTGCTTCGTTTGAACGTGCTCACTGTTTTGAAGGAACTCCTTGAAATTTTAATTCGACTTCACTGCAGCTGGTGTTGTGCTGTGTGGCTGCCGCGAAACATCTCCCCGTACATCATCGATAGTGCAGAAAATATTTTCTTTTTGTCCTTTGAGATCAGAGGATAAATTCTGAGAAATGAAATCAAAAATTTTAATTGGATTAGACTTGTATTCTAGATCAACGCATTTTATTAATTTGGGAATGCTTTGATACAAATAAGTCTTTGCCTCGACTGCTTTATCAAAAGTAAAAAACAGAAAGAAGAAACAATTTTTTTTCTCTGGCTTTCGTTGGCAGATCAGGTCAAGGTCACTGATGAGGCTTAAATAACCGAAACTTCGAAGTATGACCAAAGTTGCTTCTTTGCAATGTTCTTTCTGCTTTTGAAGGAACTCTTATAGATGTTAATTAGTGTGTATACGCTAAAGAATTATTTTCTTTTAGCTAGACATTATAATATTAAGATATACAGGTTTGGGTTACAATTATAATACGTAAATGTGCAATATGAATAAATAAGTACATATAGAAGCTCTGGATTTGTTTCTAATTGATTTACACCATCGCTACGTTATGAATAAGGAACATATCATACAGATCCTAGGTAGCTGTTGCTTGGCTCTTTTTCCTAGGTCATCTGGGCTGCGAGACGTAATATAATAATTGCCATATCACTGACAAACGCATGCCCCTTTATTCAGCGAGGAGATGTGATGTCATAACACTGAATGTCGCATACGTACTACATGTATTTACCATATGACGTCGCATCTGAGAGTGTAATAAAGTCATGCATTAAAAACGATAATCCACTAGAGCATGCATTTTCTCGTATTATGGTCTCGCTAGTCAGTGTAGTAAACTGTTTTTCAGTTCGTGATGAACTGAAAATAGATGTTATAATAGACATAGAGGATCTTACATGAGTGCTCCTGTATTATAGAATTTATTGAACTCATTTGGGAGAAAACGATAAAATGCTCGGCAGACCCTCGCATCTTATCTTTTACCCCAACTCGAGACCATAATACGAGAAAATGCATGCTCTTCTGACAATCTAACGCTATAACGAGTTGTATCTTTTCGTGACAGACTACCTTACGAGATTTTGCCCTACAGAGGACCCTTCAAGACAACAAGAATGGATCACAGCTGATAATATACACATTTCAGTGTTAGATAGAGATGACATGAGTAAAATGTCTAGAAAGGCCAAGTCTCCAGAACAGTGTATAATGCTATGTCAAGACTGGAATAGATATTGCAGCGCAGTGATATTCAACAGAACTGATGATAGCTGTTTTTGGCCTCTTGGTAGTTCCTGGAAAATGAAAATCTTAACAACTGTCTATTCTGATAATAACACGATAATTCTCATTAATATTTGTGCTTCAGGTAATAATATATAGACTAATTTATCTGTGATTTATATTAATATATTGTTATACATATGCATAGGGTATATTTTAGGAATACTGGCGAGACAGTTCTTGTTATTTACAAAATTGAATGAAAGCTATTTGAAGTTAAGATGCATTATAAGATAAGTCCTGTCACACTTTGCACGTTAGTCCATCGAAAGTCTTCCGTTATTGTTTCTCATTTTATGTTTGTTTGCAGCGGGGCATTTTTACGGCCACTGTTTTCTACTTCCTTTACATATGGAATTAACGTCAGATTTCAGCCCGTGAAATTTGTAGGCTTTGGCAAAAGGGCGCGGAAGCGTCACGTAAAATTTGATTTGATTTTGACTTTGGGAACATGTCTTTTTTGCTCTGTAAAGGCACCTATATATGTGGCGAAATTCAAAATTTGCCCACTCAATGTTGCCATGGTGACTGTGGATTGTGCATCAGAGCAATTTGTATCATTTTTGCTTTTGGATTATGTGCACTGGATATCAAAGTATCACTTGTGAAAATTTTATCCTAATATTCGCATTTTAATAAATAAGTGATTCGAACACCCCTCATTCTCTCGAAAACTTACTTATCACTTATCAACACAACCTTAAGCGGAGAGTGATATTTACCTTATATGCGCTACGCGGCTCGGCGCATTTAAGGTCTTAATGGATATGTTGTAAAAGAATGAGATAAAGTTTTACTGACTGGAGTATATTAGAGTCGTAGAGTCATTAACTTGTTCTAAACATTTTAAGAAAAACGATATCAGACAATTGTTTTAGAATTTCAAAATACAGTAATGGTTTGCAAACTTACAAATATTGTAAAATGAAGGAAATGAGTGCTACCTCAGAAAAAAAACTTGGAGCGCACTTCTTTACACCCTCTTACAGTGTTGGTCACTCTTTTCCCTATTGTAATCAAATAATCAACGTTTTCAGGTACAGATATAGACTCCTACATTACATCAGTATATCCATCCAGGGAGATGAATTGGAGGTCTATTGAAACGATTTCCATTGTTGGGCTCAATATTGCTAATCTTAACTTTCCATATTATTATAAAAGAGGCGGCTTATGGTACTGGCGAATAATAAATTTTGATAATATGTTTATCAACATGGTCTTTACGAACGTATCATTCAACATTTATGAGGTAAGAATTTCCAAGTGTTTTGCCATAGCTGGCCCGTGCGTGTAGAGAGAAGTAATCGATATCGACTGACTCCGAAGTGTTCATCCAGTGGAAAACCTATACGTGCGGATCGAAACAGCGTGTGAGATATTTTGATATGTATGCACAGATAGTTCCACTCGACGATCATCTCGAATAAGATCGAAATATGACTTAAAGAACGAATAACAACTTTGAAAGTACAATGATAGAGAAAATAGAGTCCACAGATCGGATGTCCTACCCTATCACGTAAACTGATTTGAGCAACGACACGACAAAACCAACAAAGTGACATGTGCGCTAAGCCAACACTCAGATCAGCATAGGCATCCGCCAGTCTGAACAGTCTTCGCTATCGGCATGGAGCTACTTTACACCCTAAACTACTCTTTAAGCGTGCAGCGCAGACTCTGATAAGTCTGGGCGGATGCCCAGGCTGATCCGAGTCTTCGCGTGGAGCACATGACACTTTGTTGGTTTTGTCGTGTCGCGGCTCAAATGATTTTTTTCTGGTATTCGTAGATTATCTGATAAAAAGATTGACAGTAGACAAAATACCCCTGTCCTGTAGTAGCGACTGCGTTTAAGCATACATGTGCTTCACAAGAAATTCGTGTTCAATTCGCGTTTGAAACGCATATTTTTTCAATAACGATTTTGCGATTTAGAGACGCGTTTATAAAAGAACCAATCTAATTGCTATATAAAATCGCGAATAATGACGTTTCCACTCGAAATTTGTTTTAGCCAATCAGAACCGCGGTTCCAATTAGCGTTTCCCGTCGCTTCGCATTCGCACGAGTTTGCTGTTCGGACCAATCAAAATTACGTTTGCCAAACGCGTTTCGGTCTCGTACAGACTGGGTCTCAGCTTCATTCACAATGCTGTTCAAAAACTGAAAGCCAACTAAATTTGGTATGTACTAAAAGGAGGATTTTTTGTTTACCAAATGATTATTTGACGAAATATATGTACGTAATAAGTTTCGATACTTGCACACACCAATGGTCATGAAGGAAAATAAATAAATAAATATGTACTAATGAAATTCAACAGCATGGTGCAAGGATCAGCGGCTGAAAACAACATATTTTTCTAGAACGTGAAGAAATATTAAATTTAAACAGTTGGTGTCTCTCCTATTCTCCCAGATTATTGAAAAAGCCTGAGAGAATAAATTTTTTCAGAATCAACGGATGCCGCAAGTTACAACAGAAACAGAAAATCGAACATAGTCATAAACTTCACATGGGATCATAGTCGTAGGAGTCGGATGGTTGGGGTGTGAGGCAGCAAAATCCTTCCAAGAATATTTAAGAGGGAAGGAAACATCATACTTCTTGGTTCCATAACCGCCCCCTCCCCACGCGCCCCCTTCCAGACACACAAAACTATCACACACCACTCTCTCTCTTCCCGCCCGTTCCCATTGATTACACTTTGAACGAAAATATATTATACAACTTCCTGGAAACATAATATGATTTAAAACAAAATCGAACTAAAATATATCTATAAGAACAAAATGACTCTATGTATAAATCCAATCACTGTTACAACGCTGCAAAACAACTGATAAAAGGTGATGAATGAGCGACCGCGATATGGCTGCTTCACACGCGATTTTGGAGAATCGCTTGCGATTGGCTTAATATGTTGAACCGCGATTTTCGCGTTATTTACGTCACAGGCAAACGCAAATGAAATGTTCTGATTGGTTTACGTATGCTACGCTATATGTAAAATCTCGAATAAAACGCGTGTCACATGGGTTTCCCGGGAAGCGATGTCATTGGCTATTTTGAAACCGAGATAAACGCGAGTTAGAACGTTTTACAAAAGCGGTTCATACAAACGCACGAGGAACACGTTAACACGCGTTCAGAACGCGACAACCGTACGCTTAAACGCAGTTACTACTGTAGTAGATGTCTCTAACATATAAAAGAAAAAAATCGTTTGCATAAATTTAACAAATACATTCATATATGAGGCATAGAAATAAGAAAAGTTTATCTACGTCTCTTCTCTACAAGTAATGCAAAATGAAATGAAATAAATAAATAAATAAATAAATAAATAGATAAAAACCGTCAATGATTTCTCAGTAACAGTTTAAAAAAGAGGATTCACGTTAATACGAATGTTGTCACCGACTTGTCTTAGGTTTTCTGCTAGTTCTTCAATGTAATATTTTTGCACCACTCTTCTATTTTCTTATTATTATTTCTTTCCATACAGGCTAACGTTGCATTTTGATGTACTATTTTTAAAGAGCTGTGCTAGCTCAAGGCAATGTGATGTAGTATTGGCTAGCTGTATTACGTCTACTAGCAGAGAAAAGAATATTTCCTTGCATATTTGTTTATGCCACATTCATTTTTATTCTTTCACTCCAAATACGCCAATGCTTATTTTTGTCAAATATTTCTCATAGATATATGTACTAGAAGCTCCAAACTTTTTATGCATATGACCAGGGTATGTATATGTCGTAAGACCTTAATGCATTTTCCCTCTTTTTTTCGTTCATTTATTCTATTTTCCTTCTGTCCATGTAAATTCATCAACGATTTCGAAGACATTATTCAGTTAATAGTTTCCGAATTGATAAACGATTCTACTAGTTTTATTTGAAAGGCAGTTCATTTTCCAAGATTATTTGATCTTATTGTGCGCCTTTGCTCTACCTCACCGCATTTATAAGCCTTCGAAAGACTTTGTAAAACTTTTAGAGGCAGGGGCCGTATTCACAAAACGACTTAAGTGGTTGCTATGCTGTTGCTAAGGCTAAATGTCTTTGAAGGAGATTCCCTACAACTATGAAATTTGCTCTGGAGGAACAGTCTTACAAAGACTGTTCCTCCAGACCAAATTTCATAGTTGTAGGGAATCTCCTTTATAGATATTTAGCCATAGCAACCGCATAGCAACGACTTAAGTGGCTTTATGAATACCGCCCCGCAAGCTATAAATAAAAGAATACTCTCCTGAGTATGCATAAAGAGACAACGGATTTTTATCTCGCCTGTACGAAAGTACAGGGAGCTATTGTTGTAACTCTGATGTCGGCGTCGGCCTGGGCGTTGGTGTTGGCGTGGGCGTGGATGTTGGCGTTGGTGTGGGTGTCACACTTTAAAGTTTTACGTCAAAGTTTATTTAAAGTTTCAAAGCTCAACAACCACTGGCCAGAACCTTTTGATATTCGGAAAATAATCATATTATAGCATCTCCTTCTAGTCTACGACACCATACCCCTGGGTGAGGTCTTAGGGTAGGGCATAACGGTCAAAATATAGGTCACACTCACTTTGAAGTTTTACGACAAAGTTTTTTAAACATTCATATCACAGCAACCACTGGAAAGAACCCTTCCATATTTGGAACATAATCATATCATAGCATAACCTTGCATTACATAACACTATATTTCATGGTCGGACCGTAGGGTAGGGCTTAGGGGTCAAAAATTAGGTCTCACTCACTTAAAACTTTTGCGACAAAATTTTTCAAACTTTTATATCTCAGCAACCACTGGCGGAAAGCCTTCCATATTTGGAACATAATTCTATCATAGCATAACCCTTCATTACATAATAATATATCTCAGGGTCAGACCCTGGGTGGGGCTTAGAGTTCAAAAGTTAGGTGACACTCACTTTAAAGGTTTTAGTTATATATATCTCCTTTACTCATGATAAGATTCTTTTGGTATTTGCACTGTAGTTAGATAGTGATTCACAGTTTTACAGAGTACCACCTCCACCCCACTCAGTGACCTTGAGTTCAGGTCCATGGACTTAGAAATTTTGGGGTTGGTTAAAGTATTCTGATAGCATACTGTTCCATAGAGCTTGGGATGGATTTAATTTATACTTGTACTGATGTTAGATATTGGCTTGAGTTTTCACAAAATACTATCCCCCCCCCCCACAGGGTGACTCTTAAGCCAACGTGATTGATTTTATAAATATGTTGATGATACTTGGACATGCTTGCATGAAGTTTTATGTAGAACAAGCCATGCCGACAAATGCCTGTGAGATGGGCAAGCACCAGTTCAGGCGAGCTATGCTGTCAGGCGACAGCTCTTGTTCAGTTTATATTACATATTTAGCAAAGAAATACGATGATTACTTGTCAAAATACGTATGCTATTTCCCAGTTCTCTACGAAGATTTATTTCCTCTTGGGAAATAAATCCCTGTCCTGTAGATTGGTTATCTTCCCCGTAATCGGAGTTTGGTTATTAATGTGCGACCGGGTATCGGCTTTTAAAACTACTTTTTCGAGTTCAGCTTTCCACTGCAGTTGAAGCTATAAAACACAGTTAGAGTTGCCCTTTATGGTCTCGAAACAACTACAGAAGGTGAATTACAGAATGTCAGACCTATAACAACTTTATGTGTGCATTTCCGTTTGAACAGCTGAATGATTCTGCGAATCCGTCAGTTTTATAAAGGAGTGCAATGCCTTATATCACATACGCTTCGCAATGTGCTATAATAAAAGTATTATTCAGCTCATAGCCGCAAGTCTTTTCTAGCCTTAGATCGTCAAGATCAGTAGCCGTACTGACAATGATTGTAAAGACATGATGCAGGTTCCATAGGAAAGTAAACTATTCTAATTTTGACAAATCTTGGCCCTTTCAGAAAACAAAAAAATGGCGGTCAAACCATTTCAATTTCCATGTATTCTTTCGCACTATTATGTACAGGATCTCGGAAAGACTTTTTGAAAAATATAAAAACAGATGGAAATATTCTTTAAATGTTGGACATACGAATGTAATGTACAGTTTATTGAATCAACCCATCAAAACATGGGATTTATAAACCTCGGGAGTTTAAAGATTCGATGAAAAAAAAAAAAAAAAAAAAAAAAAACAAAGAAAAAACTGGTCCTTCAGGCTCGTTTCTTTATCGGATCTTTAAACCTTATAAATACCATATTTTAAATAAGACGATTGATAAACTCTATGTATATTCTTTTTTCATATTTATTTGATAAGATTGATAGCACAGCAGTCAGATTCGTTTGCAGTTTTAAAGTTAAAGTTTCCTGAAGCACAGTTGACTGTCGATTTCTTAGACACTGATATCTCTAAGTACCCTTATATATATCAAAATATATAGTTTGGACACATTTCCTATTTTTATTGTTCATTTCAACTCCTGTTATCTCAAACTGTTGGTATCTCAAAATAAATTTTCTGGGATCAGAAAATTTTACCTTGAAATATCAGTAATTTGAGATGAACTTCGACTTTAAGATATGGAGAGTTGACTATGTTTTATATTAGGGACAGAGAAAAACAGCCTACTCTGAAAAGAGGTATTCGGATAAAGTGGATAGAATATACGTTCTGGACACTTATACAGTAGACTATACCTATAACCATTGCCTTTCGACCGACAACCTGTTAGCTTTTTGCGACAGGAGAGTCGAGACCATAGACAGTGACTCAAATGGAAAACTAGTGTATCTTAGAGCTAGCATGGGTTTCGAATATAGATTGGTATTACGTACGTGGACCGAGGAGCTACCAATCGAAGTTCATGGGAAAGGTATCAGAAGCTATGCATTTTCTTCTGGTAAGTCATTGTCCGGGCTTGGAATTATCTACATCAACTGTACAAATGTTGGATTTTTTCAGCTCAAATATTTTGCTTCTTCTTTTGGACATACGTACACTCACAAAATATATATGACTTTATATATAAGCATTTTTGCTAAGGGCCGAGTCATGTATTATCAGGTGGAAAGCGGGGGCGGGTGGGGGTTGGGGGTGGACGTGGGGGGGAGGGGCTCCGTTTTTATATGATTCACATTTTTACATTTTCTTTTACGACCCTCCCAGTCCCGCTATTTTTTTCCGACCCTTCCGGATAGGTGACAAAAAAAAAACACGTTAATGATCCCCAACCCGCAACAACCCCCCTACATTCACACGATAATTATCATTTTATCTATTTCATGTCAGACTGACCACAGTCAAACCAAACAAAACGCAATGAAAATTTTCTTATTTTAACAGGGTATTTATTTATACAGATTCATGGTCCATTAATTGATTTTCTTTTCTTTTCTTTTTGCCAATGGCCATTCACAATCTGATACAAAGCAGTTTTGCTGAGGACAGCAACCTGAGATTTGATGTCACAAACGCAGGCAATAAAGGACTTCTATGCTTAAAGCATGAATTTTCCCCATGATTAAAAAGTTATACGGATCACTGCCTTTTGCTTTGCATTTTGTCTATGACATGTAACTTGCACGATAAATGAATTTTCAAGTGATTGTGGCTATGCTAAGAACGTTAAACATATGCTGATGTTGACTTCGTTGTTGAGATTATTTGTAAATTATCCTCAAACTAATCGTTGAAATAATGATTTATTGTATACATTTCACACTGCTTTTACTTACATTACTTACAAAACAGACAGCACTTGATAGTTTTGATTATATGTATGTGACATTGACCACATTTCAAGGTCATGGTACACCATTAAATCCTTCAAGATCGCATTGCTACTATTGAGCATTCTTCTTTTTTGGCTTACTGAGTATCGTGCCCCCCCCCCCCCCCGTGACCCAGCTTCCCACTCATACATATTGCGTACTTGCCATATATACGTCTGCTGCATTAACAGAAAATGCTGGGTCACGGGGTGGGGGTGGAAGAACTTATATTTTAATTATAGTGAAGCGTTCCCTTTTGGCCGTTTTGACCGGAAGTGTAACTATGGTTTTGCAAGTTTGAATGCCATTCAGGCGTAACAAGAAGAAAAGCATTGCTCTGTATTGTGATATGCATTTATTTAGCCTGCACTTATGAATTTTTAGAATGATTGACTGATTTCAATATTTTTATTACCTCAAACAATGAGGTTTAAGAAAACCTTGAATTTATGGTAGGTAAGGTCAGCCTGAATTATCTCCCCATGTATTCGAATCTGAATCGCAAATGATACGATTTCATACGGTTTACATATTTGTGAAAGCTCTGCTGAGGAAAGTTTATACACTATATACTTTTGAAAATTCGAGCCTCTGAAAAAGTAGAAGTAATGTGGGGGCTTGGTCTGGGGCGCTTAGCCCTCAAGAAGCTGAGACATTGTTTTTTAAACGAAGACTGATGAAAGAATTTTGACTCCGCCTCCCCTCATATGCCTTACAAAATATATACCCCCACCCCCTGCTCCCTGGCTTAATGATTATCGACCCTGCCCTCATCCCCCGCCCCAAAACATGTAGATCACCAAAACAACTCCGTGAGAGTACACGATCGATATTAAACGCAAAATCTGTTTCGATAAATAATTACTAAATGCTGGTTTTCGAGACATAACATTACTTCCCGTTAAGTAAAAGCGACTATAAGGAATGACTGTACATAGTCCGGGGCAAAGATCTCTAGATAACTGTCGTCACAAAACTGTTCCAGGAAGCTTGTATCGCTATATCCCATTTTGGTCACGTGAAACGTCATTCAGCCACATACGTACTTACTCAAATCAATCTGCGTATAGTAAAGTCGTTACTCTTCACAAGTTAGTTTTCTCAAAATTCAAAGATTTTATAATTATGCAAATACGGAAGGTTCTGATCAGACTGCATGGATGTGTAGGTTTATCCGTGTCTGTTCTGTTCACACATACTGTACGGTATCTTGTCATACCGCAGCCCCGGTAGCTCAGTAGGTTAAGCGCTGGCATGCTCATCTAGCGGTCCTGGGTTCGAGCCCTCTGTAGGCGGGAATCTTTTCAATCGTAAACTGGGTTCCATTGCACACATCATTTCATTATCACCCTCCAATCGTCCTTATATGACTGAAATACTGTTGAAAATGACGTAAATCGCAAGTCTTCCATCCATCCGTTCATACGGCGGCAATCAGTCCTGGCCCCAGGTTATAAAACTTTTACCATGCTCAACTCAGCTAAGCATGAAATTTTTTCTGCTGATAAATATAAATGTTGGCATTTGAAAATTCACAAGCAGAGAAAATTTCACACTCAGCTAAACTGAGCAAGAAAACGACTATACTTATCAGTAATTTGTATGTATTAGCAGGAAGAATTTAATGCTCAGCTGATTTAGAGCATGGGAAAAGTTTTATCACCCAGGGACCTGTTTCAGTAAACACTGTGAGGCAATATATCTATCAATATCAAGGTTTTATTATTACTTTTGCAGAATACGCTATGTGTGATAAAGTATGTTTGGATCGTAAAGGGGAGATAATATCACCGTCATTCCTCGGACAGGAAGCTACTGATACTTGGGTTGAATGGAGACTGCAAGTGGAAGAGTATTTTGGATATACTAAACTTACATTCCTTGATTACGATATCGGTTGTGAAAGCGGATCTCTCTTCGAAATTACCACTTTCTCCGCTGCCCAAACATATTGCAACCTTAATAAACCGATTGTTGATTGGAGGTCGAGCAGCAGAGAAATTAACCTAAGATACTTTCATAAACGTAATAAGGACAATCTCTTCGAAGGGTTCAAAGCTTTGTATGAAATGGTACCTATCCTACCTCAGTCTGACGAGCCTGTAGATAAAATCACGATTCGTCGTAAGTTTACGTTAATTAACATTTCAGTGTAACCGCCTGTCTTTCTTCAAATTTACTTTAAATATTCCTTATGACAGGTTTGGGGGCCATTCATGTCAACAAGAAACATAAATAAATAGATAGATAAATATGGAAAGAAAGAAAAATATCAAAGTTGACTTCTATGAATATTTAGGAAGCATTTAGGCACTGTATCAATGTCTTAGAAGGTTCATGACCTTGTTTTTTTTCAACATTTACTATCAATCATCTGCTTATTGTTTCAGTTATAAGAAATTGCTTAGTGATCTTGCCGTTTTACCCATGCCTTTTCATAATTTTACCATTTATTCTCTTAAGCTTTGCTTTTCAATCATAAAAAACGTTTCTTGCTAATCATTTCATAAAACGAATTTCGACTTATCCGATCATTCAAGTGGCAAATGCTCTGCCAACAGAAATGCGATATACGAGGATCATCCAAAAGGTTCTGTAAGTTTTTTTCTCGAAAACCACAAAATTTATCTATCTCGATGTAATGCCATTAAAAAAAGAGAAAAGAACGTACCCTTTGTAATATTGCCGAAGTAAAAATATTCTTTGTATCTTCAAAAGTAACTCCACAATCTGTAGCGGAAAAGGTAAACCTTTACCATTCAGGGTCACTGACGAGGCTTTATTAGCCGAAACTACGTAGTCTGGCCCATGTTCCTACTTCTGTATGTATTCTCTGCTCTTGAAGGAACTTTTTAAGATTTTAATTGCATAACTTGCATATGACCTATTTGAAAGGTGCGACTCCTTCATAAACAATGCCAATTATCGTAGTTCGGTGTTTATCATTCTCCAGACACAGTGATTGCAAATAACCACAGCACAAAACTCCTAGACATTCGATGCAATTTTATCATGCATCTGCTGGAAAATTCACCTGATAGCAGGGGTATGATACCATGATGTGATATCATGTCATTTGTTCATTGCGCTTGCGCGAAGATTATCAGGCGACGCCTTTAGGAACGATCTCTGAAGATGATTGACTACATACTGAGTTACCTGTGACAACAATTTTCGATTTGTTAAATGACGTCACCGACTAATGTCATTACGCAATCGCGACGTCAGCAGGCTTGAAGAAAACTGCGATTGCTTTACATTTGTTTGGCTCTTTTTACGCCGTAAAATATTCTTATTAATGCATGATAAATAGAAAACCATGTACGAGGGGCAATCCGGAATTAGCGGTACTGGTTTTATAGCTTCTGAGTAAGTCGATATATATCAACCAAATTACAACATGAAATATAATTTATTACCAACCAACCCTACAAATATGATTCAAATCGGACATGAAACAAAAAGTTTACATTAAATCTAACTTTACATATAACACAATGCCGGGGCAGGTATTGAACGTCACAACGTCACAACGTCAAAATATTGACGTTACTTCTCCACGTAGTCACCATGAGTTGCAACGCATTTCCCGTGGCGGTCCCGTGTCAATCAACTGATTAAAGACATAAGAACATGTAAAACATATTACCTTAGAGTAGTATTCTGCGTTGACGGACTGGCCTATTGGTATAGCGTGTTGAAGGATCATGCCTCGCCGATCAGTAAAGAAGATGTACATCTGCTTTCCAGACGACTTTACCACTCGAGCTTTGTTGGGCTGGGGAGAGGCAGGTGTCTTCCACTGTTCCTTGGTTTCCGGGTCGTATAAGTGCATCCAAGTTTCATCTGTCGTGATGATTTTATCAAGGAATTTTGTTCCTAAACGACGGTACTGGGCTAAGAACTTATGCGATGCCCGAACTCGCTGTCTCTTATTATCCAGAGTCAATAGACGTGGAATCGACCGACAGCTTACCTTCCTCATGTTTAATTTATCAGTAAGTATTCGCTGTACAGTACCATAACTCAAGGAAGTTTCGCAACAAATGTCTTAATGATGACGCGGCGATCTCCTGTAACGACGTCCTTCACAGCATCAATTGACGTCGCATCCATACTGCTCCTCCGACCACTTCTTATTTCATCTTCTAACGATTTTCTTCCTTCTTTGAAAAGCCGGCACTAAACAAATGTGCCATTCCTTGATATGGAGTGTTTCGTCGGTGTCTCTTGAAGTAACTTATATGTTTCGGTTGGTGAATATCCCTGTTCGACACAAAACTTAATAACTGCGCGCGTTTCGATACTTTCACTTGACGTCATGTCTGACATTTACTTCTGAAGTAAACTGGTCCGTTTTGTTTAAATGAAAGCGGTAATGACGTTGAAAGTTTTACCGTTAAATGATATGACGTTAATTCTGATGTGTACGACGTCGCGGTAAAATCGACGCGTTAGAAAGGGTAAAAAATACGTATTGAACATCAAGAATGCTAACTAATTGAACACCTGCTCCGCTTAACCGTACATTGGTTGCTATGGAAACACTAAATATACCGACGTGATTAAACGATACCGCTGATTTTTCTATATCATGTTACATAGATTTATTACTTGTATTTTGCCAAATTTCAGAATGAAAAACAAACACATACTCAATTTAGAGCACCAGAACCGCTAATTATGGATTGCCCCTAGTACGTGTCTTTTGATATCAAGTTATTCAGGATCGACCAGAAACAAGTCAGACTGGCTCGGCAAGCCTCGCCATTCCTACGCTGTTTCAGGTCTCGCCTTATAAACTTGATATCAAAAGACACTAACATGGTATTCTCTATTTCTGATGTTTTCAGTAATGTGTAGAAGATGCAGCCAAACGCTGTAATAAATACCCCAAGTTATATTATAAGTGCCATATCTTAATAAATGTATACTATAGGAACTTCAATAGATATTTCTTGAAGTAAATCATTGACACATGCTCTAAATCAAAAGTATAAAAAGAACCGCAAAGTGATGATACAGTGAGTTCTTTAAAAAATCACGCGGATAGAAAATTCAGTGATATTTTAGATATGCCTTGTTTATGTGCATATAATCTTTTGATATATTTTCATATATATATATTCTGACTCAAAATATTACGATACCATCTTCTGACTAACTTTTAGAGTCACTTGGTGGTTATTGATCATAAATAAGGCTATTGGCGCATCAAACAGACATTCAGCTACAAAGAGCGCAAAAATCGTTAAACCAGGCCTATCCGTTCAAGAGTTGTCTTGCAATATTCTTGTGGAGTGATTTGGGATGTTAGCTATCAGTGCGGATGCGCACATGTAAAACTGACTCTGAAAATTAAAAATAATTATGAATGGACTTCGAAAATGATCTTAAATCTATTGTGTCCTGTCATCAGATACTACAAAAGATGTTTGATTTTGTGAAATGATCAGATTATCGCCCTTTTGAAATGAAAAATATTGACATTTTCGAACTGCTGTTTTAGTCTATGTCTGTCAAGTTTTTTGTAACATTCATTCAAAATCGCTTTATCATCATTGTTTCCGTTTAGCATCATGGTAAATATTGAAGGAAAGCCATGCACCTTAAACTTTTCACTATTTTAATTTTTAATGGCTTTTCTGTTAACAGTGACAATAAAGACAATTTCCGTGAAACGAAGGACATTATGTATTGTTTTAATTCTTGTATATAAAGCGGCCAAATTTTCCAAATTAGTTTGCTGTCCGACATTCAAGGTGTTTAATGCAATGTACCATTGGGCAATGTGGAAAAAATATTCGTTGCAGAGAATTTTTAATGCATTTAAATCTAGCAATTTTAAAGATTTTATTCTACAAAAACGATAAATGACCCCTTGGATGTTTAAGGCATTTTTGTACCATGCTGGGTTTATGCAAATCATATCAAATTGGACTGTTGCACCGTTTCTGAAATAAACGTTTGAGCGTTTTACTTCTATAGTAACCATGGAGCACAAAGTTTATCATGTATAGGAACTCTTTTGAGTCAGAATATATTCTCTCGGAATCTTGCAGGCAGCATCCCTGAAAACTTCAGTTACCTGTGGCAGGTAGTTATTGAAACATACAGCATGATTTACTCAGGGACAGAAACAAAAGAATAGGCTACAGGGTCTGTGACTTACACATTACAGGAGCGCCTAACTCAGTCATCTGTTTTTAATCCACCGTGTGCTTGCTGTTATTAAGAACAAACAACATCCATTGCTTTTGATGTCATATAAGATAGACTGTTATGCCCGTGATCAAATATGAGTCCAGTGACAGTGTTACGAAATGAATCGGATCGTCGACTATGTCGTCGAAATTATTTTAATCCTTTTAATCAGTAGGGCTACAGTTTTTAGGATAACTGTGGTAATTAAACATTTACGGAAATTGTAGCTACGTCATGCATGGGTTATTGGTGAATACCTCACGTGGCAGTTTTCACTGGACAGGGTGTTGCATGGTTTTAAGGTGAATACCTGCACGCTTATGTTCGAATCGCATGATTTAAAAGTGAGATGCATAGTATTTATACTCGTATCTATTATTGAAAAATTAGACGTGGCTTTTTGATTCTGAAACGAAGGATGTTATATTGTCGTGTGCCTGTGTTCAGTGTTAAGACCTGAGGGGTAAGATTTTATTATATTTATTCAGAATAGTTTTGGCTAAGAATGAAAAATGTGACTTCTGATTGATATGGTATGATTATATGTGTCGACTGAGTTTGATGATAATGATCATGCTGCGCATGTGTCGACTGATTTTGGTAATAATGATCATGCTGCGCATGGTATTTGTATATTAGGATTATGGACTGATTTTGTTGATAATGATCATCCTGCGCATAGTATTTGTATATTGGGAAGTTTTGTAAATTATGGAAATAGTTTATATCACTGATGTTGGTTGCAATGGTGTGCGTCTATTTGACGTCGAGTGACGTCAGTTACATTCATGTTATTCATGTGACGTCAGCACTGTTTATATTAGTTTCACGTATACGTGGCCTATAGAAGTAGATTTGTAATAAAACTAATTTGCATAATCGTGACGTCAAGTGACGTCATAGCATGCACCGCATTAAGGGTTTTTCCATACGTTATAATAGTAACATTTGGTCGTCATGCGTTTGATTTGCCTTCACTACATGGCGTAATGATGTCAGATCAAACGTTATGATCCCAAATGTGTTAGAAAAGCTTATTAAGTTATTATATTCTATGGCAAATGGTAATACGCTTAGTTTAAAGAAATGAATTAATACATATGCGAGTTAAATTTTTGGTAAATCAATTTAATGTAGATAGATCATTGTTTAGATTATTCATGTTTTATATGGGGTATGTCATGGTAATGCCTGTTGACGTCAGTATACTTCTTGACAATATTTGAGGTCAGATCCTTCGACGCACATGCGTGGTAGGATCTACGTTTCTTCATTGGCGGAAGTGGTAAGCACAGTTTTGGCTTTACATCGTGAGCGCGAGTTGTGTCTAGTGACACGGCTGGCGTGTGCACGTTATGCTCGGCATTCGTCGAGGGCGTTGTACGGTATTTCCAAGACAGGCCCAAGTCTTATGTATTGTTTTTATGTAGTTATAATGTATTAAGTGTAAGTTCATTATTTTTAGGCACTTCAAGTCCGGCAGTCAGCTGTTAGGACTTAGAGCCACGTCTCACCTGGATATTCTATATACATCTCCAGGATAATACTAACCCGGGTAAAGGCAGTTACAACGCCGCTTGTGCAGATTTCCTAGCCGAGGCGGGAAGCACAAAAATATAGGCGAAGTCGGCCGGTTACAGCGATGAGATTACTGCGGAGGTGAAAGTGGGACAGTGTTCGTCCACTAAAGTGTTTCTTATTATATATAGACTGGTCCCTAGTACGATCCAGGGAGCGACCAGTATATAAGTACGTGCGCGAAATGATATAAGTGGGCGATTCCCATAATATATGGACTGGCCCATGGTAGGATCCAGGGAGCGACCAACTGAAGTCAACCAGCATAAGGCCTTATTTTTTTTGAGCTCGAGTTAACGTTTTTTGTTCTTTGTATTTTCCTTTAGTTCATGCCCCTGAGCCAAGTACGGTGTTGACGTCAGAAGGTAATCTATTTGCGAATCGTACGCACATCGATTACAGATTTGAAATAAACATCTTACTTGGGCCAGCGACATGAACTGATATGTGTTGTATATTATTGTAATTGTGATAGTTGTAAATTGTAATGGCTGTATATAGAATTTACATTACTATATACAGTCTATATAAACTCCAAAAATGCTAACGTTGTTAGAGTTTCCTTGTTAATGTTATACACTGGTTGATAACCCTTTAACCGGAAGTCACCCTCCGCCGTCCTGGCGACGCATAAGGCTCAACACCCGTGTCAACCGTGTGTAAAAGTTTCTGCATAACAGACAGAACGTTTTGGATGACCCTCGTAAGACTAATGAAAATTGGCTATTTTTCTCCTGTTGAGAAATGTAACAAAATAATCCTGACTTCTTGTCCTGTCCAATCATAAACCATTCAAATTACACAATACATTGTGATTTATTGCATGCAAGAAAAAATGTTTCAACGTATTAAAAGGTTTTGCTTATTGAATTTTGATGTAGTAGGAAAACGAATTATTTTGACATTAATTTCTTATCGTCATTAATTTTTTGCATTTTCGACCTTAAAAAGAAGACATCAGTGAAGTATATTTTATGCCAACAGCAGTTGAGACATTTCATGGCTTTTATCAGTTTCCTAGCTCCTTGGTTGGAATTTTCGATCAGTGTATACAATCAAACTTTAACGCAAGTGCAAGGCTGGTACACAAACTTGGATCAAAAGTTAGCAAATTTGGGTCCTCGGATAGTAAAAGGTTCAACAAATTAAAATCTAAAAGAATTCCTTCAAGAATAGAGATCAAATTCGAAAGAAGGAACATGGGCCATACCTCGAAGGTTCGGCTATTCAAATTTAAAGAGTAACTACACTTCAGAAACTGACTAAATCAGATCCCAAACCCTATCCCCAACATCAAAGGGAAAGATTGACAAAGACATCCCAACAAACAATACATCACAAGTGATAAGCCGAGTCAGCAGCTTTTTCCCAAATAGGTGGCAACTCAGCTATCTTTATTGAACTAAATAATTTAGACCAACAGAAGGGTTACGACAGACTAAGCAAATTATACGAAAAACATTTAACAATTATTTTTACCTATTTTCTATTTTTATTATAGAAGGGTTAAAATGAGAACACAATAAATTAAACAGCACCGAACATAAAACAAATGCAACCGCAACAAAAGTACCGCCTTGGGACGGTCAGTAATAACTACTGGGGGGTTTAAACCGGTTTTACTGGGCCCAAACCTTCACCCTCAACCGCGGACCTCATTAGTGACCCTGAAGGGAAAAGATACTGTAATTTTTTCATTTTAGTATAAAGGCAGTCGATTAAAAGACTGAATAGTATCTAAAAGGAGTGCAAATGAATAAAAAAAAGCGATGGTCTAGAACATGAGTATAAACCAATCAAAAATATATGAATTCTCAGAATATATCCTCAACAGAAAATATAACCTGTTTTTCTTACATCTTTTATATACGATGTTAATATTTATCAAATATTTTGACGGTTTACGTTACAAACGTATTGGATATACCACTGATGTAAAACTGCAGTCTACTTTTAGTCCAGTCAAATTGTGGGGGAACCTAAAACAAATTGCAACAAACGGTTTCTTTGCAGGAATTAGCTCCTAAGACCTACATTTTTAACATACTAAAAGTAGGATAAAATCGGAGAATGCGAAACTTGATTTTTTTCATATGTCTTGTTTTCGAAGGATTTAAACCACTGCACAGCTACTTTTAGTCGGAAAGCCACTTCTAAACATCATTTCTCAAGTTAAATCCAAAGAAGTCGTTGATAAAACAGTTATATACTGTTCTTTAGCTTTTGTCTATCATTAAATTTGCTGATTATGCATAACTGGTCGATCATATAGTATATTTCTATTGGTTTACCCCACCCACCAGTGCAAATTTCGCCTTTACCATAGCCTCTATTCAGATGGACAATATGGATGGTAATGAAGACAGTAAACAAAATCAATGTTTTTAAATGAAGCCTGTTACAGAACAATAGAAGAAAACAGCTTGATGTAACTCCTATTTATCAAATGACGGGACATCTGAGAGTGTTGTTTTGTTGCTTCACGTCCATGGTAAACAGCCATGGTCATGTCGGGACGGTCAGTTAACCTTAGGACACTATTCTTTAGCCAGCTTAGACCTCCTATGCGGTTAAGCAGTACTAAATGCACATACTTTCGCCAGTAACTGACAACTGTCCTTCTTGAATCAGCGGAAGGAGAAACGGAAGTAAGTAGCCGGACCGGGTATCGAACACCGGACCTCTGGCTCTTGAGTCAGATGCGCTACCGACTGCACTATATGGCCCGGCTAAATAATTCATGTGTTCAAAGGATAATCCACTAGAGGGTTAAATATGCAGATAACTTGAACATCTTTGGGATACTAGGTGATGACCCCCATGACATTTTTGCATTCACAAATGGTTAAATGTTTACTTTTTTGGTTCAAAATTTACAAATTATACATCCTTTCCGCCTAACAGCCACCTCCCCACCCCGCCCACTCCTCTGGAAAGAAGTCATTGTTTTAGCTCGCCTGAACAACCTTCAGGAAGAGATATTGTTGTCACCCCGGTGTCATCCTACGCGTTTGCACCCGCGTCCATGTCCACCTTTTGGATGTCACACCAATATCTCTTTAACCCATTGATAGCTTAGGTTGACACTTTCACTTATGCTAGATAATGGTCTAACGCTTTACACCCTTGTCCCCTCAGTGACCTTGAGGTCAAGGTCATGGAATCGGAAATTTCATGTTAAAATATGGGACGTTCTTTAAGGTTTTAGCTCACCTATCAAGGTAAGCTTATAGTATAGCCTTGGCAGGTAGTCCGTCGTCGTCTTCCACACTTTAAAACATGCCTCCTAAACTATCTGCCCAATCTTGAATCAAATTTTATGTGAAGCATTGTTGGGGTGGGGGATTGACTGCCTAAGTTTAAAAGGCAGATCAGATTGGAACTCTGGTTGCCATGGCAACATAAAGCTCCTATAGACTTATAATAGGAAAATCTTAAAAAAATCTTCTTCTCTGAAAACATGAGGCCCAGATCTTATATTTTTAGTATGTACACATGTTTAGTGATCCCCTACATCACTCCTGCCAATAAATCCCCTGGGGTCCAAACTGGCCCCACCCCGGGGGCCCATTGGTTTATATAGGGATATATAGCAAAAGAACCTTCATAAATTTTCCACTCTGAAACCATGAGGTCCGGAACTTACATATTTTAGTATGTAGCAATGGTTTGTGGTCGCGTACATAAATTCTGCCAACCATGCCTCTGGGGTCCAAATTGGCCACCTCCAGGGGTCATTAGCTCCCACAGACTTATAATGAGAAAAACTTAATTCTTCTTCTCTGAAACCAGGAGGCCCAAAGCTGACATATTTAGTATGTTGCAGGGTTTAGTGGTCCCCTACATAAATCCTGCCAATCATGCCCCTGGGGTCATAACTGGCCCCATCCCAGGGGTCATTTGTTTATATAGGGCTATATAGCTAAAGAACCGTCAAAAAAAATCTGTCTGAAAAAATGAGGCCCAGAGCTTACATATTTAGTATGTAGCAATGGTTAGTGGTCACCTACATAAATTCTGCCAACCATGCCCCTAGGGTTCAAATTGCCCATGCCCCAGGGGCATTAGCTCCCATAGTCGTATGAAGTGAAAAACTTACAAAAATATTCTCTGAAACCATAAGGCCCAGAGCTTAATCATTCAGTATGTAGCAATGTTTAGTGGTCCCCTGCATAAATCCTGCCAACCATGCCCATGGGGTCCAAACTGGCCCCACCCCGGGGGTCATTTGTTAATACAGGGCTATATAGATGTGAACCTTCAAAAATCTTTTCTCTGAACCCACGAGGCCCACAGCTTACATATTAAGTATGTAGCAGTTGTTAGCATTGGTTAGTGGTCACGTCCATAAATCCTGCCAACCATGCCACTGGGATCCTAATCCCCCCCCAACCACCACCCCTGGATCAATCATTGGCTACCATAGACTTATAATGGGAAAAACTGAAAAAAACTTCTTCTCTGAAACCATGAGGCCCAGAGCTTATATATTTATTTAGTATGTAGCAATGTTTAGTGGTCCCCTACATAACTCCTGCCAATCAAGCCCTTAGGTTCCAAACTGGCCCCACCCCAGGGGGTCATTTGTTTATATAGAGCTATACCGCTAAAGAACCTTCAAAAATCTTCTTCTCTGATACCATGAGGCCCATAGCTTACGTATTTAGTATTTAGCAATGCTTAGTTGTCACGTATATAAATCCTGCCAACCATGCCCCTGAGGTCCAAATTGGCCTCGCCCCAGGGGTCATTAGCTCCCATAGACTTATAATGGGAACAATCTTAAATAATCATATTCCCTGAAAGCCTGAGGCCCAGAGCTTACATATTTAGTACGTAGCAATGTCTAGTGGTCCCCTTCAGAAATCCTGCCAAGGAGATTTACAAAGATTATTCATAAGTATGTTGCACTGTTTGTGTTATTATGCATGTAGTATTCTGCTCTTTGTGCCTTTGTTTCGGGCTTCTCATGCCTTCAGATATCAGTATACTAAATTGAAGCATGTTTATGCTAAGCAAAGTCATCAGTATGACATATTTCGTGTTGCAGTTCAGTTACTGACCTTAAAAATACACTTCAGATTTTTTAGGCAGAATAAAGTGGGTGGGATAATTTATACCATTTTTAGACCTAGATGGCTTTACATTCAACAAGAAAATGTGCCAAATTTAATTTTAAGCTTTTAGATTCAATTCTGGCAGAGGCAGAAAGGTTCTTAGAAATAAAACTCACAGCAATAATGTTATGTTATATAAAACATTACAACTAATTGGTATATTTAAGACGCAAAAAGGCACTTGTAAAAATGCAGAAAAAATAAACTTTGCATTATCCGATTTTATCCTACTTTTGATATGTCATATTTGAATGTTAGTTCTCAACAAAAATGCAAAAAAATCTTTTGTTGCAATTTGTTTTGGGTTTAGGGGAAAAATCGCCAGTTTGCCTGGACTATTTGGAATGTACTTTGCCTTGTCTGTTGCTTGGTTGTTCGGGGTTCAACCGATGTTTCTTTTGGTCCGGTATTTCAGTGGTGTTGTCTGACTTCCCAGGGTGATGAGTTAGGAAACCTTCATGCTGACCAAACAGCTAACTTAATGTTTCAAACAACTGCAGAAGCCGAGGGCGAGATTTGGGCCCAGTAAAACATGTTTAAGCTCCCCAGTAATCATTTGTTGACCGTGACAAGGCCGTCTGTTGCGGTTCCTTGATGTTATATTGTGCTGTGTCCGCTTGTCTATGGTCTCTTGCGGTTTGGTCACCCGTTTTGCTGCCCAATCTGCCTTCTGTTTTATTTTGTTTTGTAACTAAAATAAAGAATAAGTAAAAATAGATGTTGATGTTGTTATAAGGTTAGCTGAATGACCATCTGTTTGGCGTATCTTTCGTAAACTTGTGTCATTTTCTGTGTATATGTGGTTCTTTCCCTAATATTGGTTTTGAGAGCGGAATGTGGGAGTTGATTGTATTAATTCCTGATCATGGCCCATCTTTTTACTTTGTTTCGTGGTTAACCCAATCATGGATGATTACTTCCCTTCCCTTTTTACTTGCACGCCGGTTGGTCGGGCGTCAGCCTTAGTGATGGGCCCGACAAGAAGCATTTATTTCCGTTTTTTGGGCCGAAGCTTGCCTTGTCTGTGGCTTGGTTATTCGGGGTTCAACTGATGGTTTTCTTTTGATCCGGCATTTCTGCAGTGGCTCGAAACATTTAGTTAGCTATTTGGTCCGCATGAAGCTTTGCTAACCCATCAATGAAACATCATCGGAAACAAACAAATCATGTATAGGACCTATGATGAATAAGAGATAGGGACTTGACGGAAATCACGTATTGCGACACCAGGAGACCCCTGGGAAGTCAAACAACACCACTGAAATACCGGGGCAAAAGAAAACCATCAGTTAGACACCGAATAACCAAGCAACAGACAAGGCAAACTCCGGCTCTAACCAACTAAACTAAGTTGCTTTATGTAGAGCCCATCATTGAGTCTGATACCCGACCAACCGGCATGCAATTAATTGGATGTAAAGTAATTAACCATGATTGGGCTACTGCAAAACATTATGACCTTAGCATTACATTTATGTTATACCCAGTATGTTTGTAAGGAATGACATTTTTTCTGAACTGATCAGAAAAATCAGAGCTATCTTCAGTTTGTTTGAATTTATAAGCTAAGTCAACATAAAATTCTAGTTCCGATAGGCCCTGTTGCAAAAGACTTTTAATCCGACCTTGAATTTAGAAATCAATTCATAGTGTCGGCGATATAATTTTGAAAACATAGAGGTAGAACGGGGAACATCACCATCCAAAACTGGAAAATTCACTATGTCAAAATCAAAGTCATCGCGTTTATTGATAAAAAAACGTCAAATAATGCTGCCACCAAATATCAGTGTTTTAAAAAAGAATAACAATATTATTTTATTAGATTAGCATGTTATATTTTTTTTCTGTTTAGACACTGTTCCTTTTCCGGTATATCATATGGCTATTTTAATATTAAAGTGAGTTTCGGACTGTTTAGATTTATGAATGTCTTTAAAACTTGGCTGTCAAATTTTATGTGCACAGTGGTTTTGACAAGATATGCTTATAGTGCATACGCACATCAAATTCCTCTTCCTCAATTTTTCCAAAAGGAAGACATATATTTTTTCTGAAATCAGTCGATAACAAAATGCTTTCAAACATGAGTCTCCTCGTAGACGACCATTTCTTCATTGTGAAGGGAGGTAAAATAGAAATGACATATTTGATGCCTTTAAAATGCACCTATTCAACTAAATGTACATCAGCAAAAATTATAGTTAACAACCACCTTAGACTGCAATAGAGGATGTTTAAGTTGTATGTTTGTAAGTTTTCACTAATGAGCACATTCGACAGAACTACTTGAGTAAACTCGGGCAATATCCTATATTCTTCGGGCTACTCAAAAACTATGTATCTTCGATTAGCCTAATGGGTACTACTCGACTTTACTCAAATAAAAATGCCGAACGGGCCTGATGTGTTACTGACGTTTTCTATCTTCACCAGATTTGCTATTTCTTTTAAGGTGTCGTTCCTGCTAGCGGAGGGGATACAAAGGAAACGTTTGAAACTCAGCAAGCTTATAAAGGTAACGAACATTCAGATTTTGTTTCGTTTAAGGCTAGTATTATCTTATGTATCTATTAATTATTTTTTGCACATTTATTTTTTTGTTGTTGTTATTGATGCTTATTATTCATTAACATATTTGTGACACACCAAGGTTGCATAAGTTGAAAGATAGAATTTTGCTTCCGGGTGGGGGGACTGGTTCCAAGCAACAGCATAATGTTACCAGTACAGGTAAAGGTGTGAAAATGTTTTCAAGCAATCAGTGGAACAAACTTAGCAGTTATGATAATTACATTGGCTGAGCGGAGGTGTTGACACTTTGTGATCAAGAGACAAAATGACACTGTGGCATTTAATCCTCCTTATATAGTACCACTCCTGTAGTTAAGGTGTTTGAGTACATCTCAATGTGTGATAACTCTTTTTAGGTTCCTCGCAAAAGGGCTATTTTTAGTGGAAAGAACTGCATTGTTAGAAGTATGTCAAACTGCGAAGATGGCGACTTTAGGTAGTACAGAAAATGTTTGTACATGAATATCTGAAAATTTACTTTAAGATATCAGTAGTTTGTGATGAACTTAAACTACTGATTTCTCAAAGAAAATTTTCTGGTACCAGAAATTTAATTTTAGATATTAAAAGTTTGTAATGAACAGTGACTTTGGAATATCGACAGTTGACTGTATTTGTCTTTTCAGTTTGTTCTCAAGTGTTTCGAAAGTGCCATATTTTATGATGATAACATTTACGTAACAGCTGATTCTTAGTCCGACTTTAAATCTCACGTGTGTTAAGCTAGGGCGAAGTCGCTTGATATTTAGAGAGTGAAATGCAAATACTCTCTTAATCCAGGAACAAGTAAAGTGTTAAACTCCACTTGTCCGGCCAAATACTACTAGTCCAAAGCTGGCATCATTGTTTTTGGATTATTCAGTCATAAACATTTATCTCATTATTTTGAAAAATCTCATCTCTCATTTAGATAGCCTCAAAGACTTTATTTCTGATAAAGGCATCTTTTCTGTCTTTTTTTATAATGCACAAATAAAACTTGTTCCAGGTAGCTGTACAAATTGAAATGGCAAACAGTGTGGAACCTGATCAGACTTTCCTGTCTGATCCCTGCTCCTGAAGGAGCAGTGCAATCCGGGTCCACACTGTGTGCTTAAGGATTTTTCTAAAGCAAATATCTCGTTGTAATTGCAAAGGAAACCGTACTACTTTTTTATAGCTGTCCCAGGGTAAGTACATTAATTTTTTACTTGCCTTGAGTGAACTGGGTCAAGTGGGACAAATCGGGTATTGTATTTCCTTAACCCAGGTAAAGCCGATAGCAACTCTCTTTTAACAAATGTGATATATTTATCTTTTCAGTATGTTCTCAAGTGTTTCGAAAATGCTATATTCTTACGACGATAGCGTCTACAGCTGACTCTTGGTCCGACTTTAAATCTCACGTGTGTGAAGCTAATTCGTGGTCGTTAGTCAGTCTACATTCTCTGGAAGAACAAAACTTTATAGGCTACTCTGTCATGTCCACCAGCTTTGATTTGAATTCTCAAGGAAATAAGGCTTACATAGGTATGCAGCGCAACACTATAATATACGGTCTGATATAAAAAAAAAACTAGATATGAGCCGCGACACGGCAAAACCAACAATGTGGTTGTGCGCCCAGCGCAGACTCAGATCAGCCTGGGCATCCGTCCAGTCTGATCAGATATTTCGCTGTCCGCATGGAGGTAGCTTAAACCCTTAGCTACTCTGATCGGACTGGGTAGATGCCCAGGCTGATTTGAGTCTTCACTGGACAGACAACCACATTGTTGGTTTTGTCGTGTCGCGGCTCAATTAAAGAATGGCATAGACAAACATCCACGAACTAGATCAGCCTCACACATTGGCTCCTCGAGAATATAAGTATCTTTCATGGGTATGAGGCGTGGATAGAAAAATCCGTAACGAGGGTCACTGTTCGGCATCACGAGGCTTGCCGACTGATGCCGAACAGTGATCCCGAGTGACGGATTTTTCTATCCGCACCTCATACCCATGATAGATACTTTTTCTTGCACACCACGTTTTGTATTATCTTTAGAACTTGTTAAAATGCGTAATTTTAGTGCCTCAGAGGTTTCTATTTGATTTTAAAAGAAGGCGCCGTTTTCAACGACCGCCATTCGGTTCTTTACGTCAACGTCTGGCATGCATAAACTGACGTCATTTTGCCGTTTTCGTGACGTAATCATCTAAAACGCCAATGTCACTTGGCGACGCAGATACGTGACCTCCATTACAACCAATGGAGGTAATGCTCGTGATTTTTATCCGGTCCTGGGTGAGATAACATGGATGAGATAAGATTTGTAGGTACAGGGGAAGCACGCGGATATCCTTATCCGGTGTGCAAGAAACAGTATTCTCAATTCAGTCAAACAACTTATTTTATAGCTTCATAACTATGCAGAGTGAAAAGCAAATGTCTACGCAATTATGAAACTTGATTTTAGTAGTAGCTGCCCGCACATATCAGTACTTGTCTTTTCACACGGCTTGGCCTGTTTAATACCTAATAAATTTCACATATGCATATATTTTACGATTACTTAAGATTTTTTGTAAGACTGTTCCTCCAGAGCAAATTTCATAGTTGTAGGGAATCTCCGTCATAGAAGTATAGCCTTAGCAACAGCATAGCAACAACTTAAGTTGCTTTATGAATACGGCCCCAGGTGTCATCCACGGAGCCATCTGAGCGCCTGCGTCCCCGCAAAAAGCGACAGGTGAGGGCATCAGAAAGAAGACGTCTTATACAGTGAGAACCTGCAGCAAGCCAAAATAATCTAAAAGATTGGAAGTCAACTTTAGCATGCTGCTAAAACAAGGCACTTATAATCTAAGAATAGCTTAGATATTTTACCAGAAATACCGCACTAAGGCTACTTAAATCAGTATATAAGTGGTAACTCCAATGTTAAAAAAGAATCAACACTGAAGCACCGACAAACAGGGTTGATCCTATCTTTTGGGACAAGTTTTCCACCAGAAGTGGAATCAGCCGATTGGTTTCGATATAAGCATACCTTTAGCAATATAAGTGCGACAGACGCGCGTTTTACGAAAACGAAACAAAAACATATAGTAGATAAAGTACTGAGTTGTCGATTGAGTTATCTGCTATCATATTGCATATGCTGTTTAAAAATGGGGCGGGGTGTAAAATGAAAAAATGATATTACATCCTAGAGTGTAGTAATGCAATACATTAAAAACAATCAACTACTCAATAACATATTAGTTCCTGGTAGCTATGCTTAACTCTGGAACAACGCCATAGTAACTAATGGCGAATGTTCATCTTTTCAATCGAAACTTGCGAACGAATGCAGTTTTCAACATAATAATTTACATGTTATATAGTACATAGGATCTGCATTTGTGTTCTTGTAAAATTCAATTAACTATTACTGGCAAAAAAATATTCGAGTTCATGTAAAATTGCATACCTCATACCTTTATTTTTCAAAGGGCTTAACTCTGTCTTTTACCCGTGTAGACCTGTTTCTCTTGCCAGCCACATTGGAATTGCAACAAACAGTTTCGATTTAAGCCCCCCAGTAATTCATTACTGACCGTTCCAAGGCGGTAGTTCTGTTGTGGTTCTTTGTTGCCTGTTTTTGGTGTCAGAGTTTCTGTGATGTTTTACCTTATGTATGTTATTATTATTTTTGGTTCGGTTTGGGTTGCTGAGTGGCCACCTTTTGGGAACAAGCTGCTCACTCGGTTGGCCATATGTTCTCTGTATCTTGATTATTTGTAATCTTAGTTGTTTCCAACTATGGTTTGAGGGCTGGATTTGGATTTTGATTGTTTCAGTTCCTGGTCTTTGCATACTTTTTACTTATATTAAAACCACTCGGAAAATTTCACTACTGGTGGACTATTTGTCCATGATCCTAGTAGATAGTTCTTCAACGCTGATTCTGATTATTTAGCAATGAAGTCAGTACCTTAAGATCTTTAATATACAACATTCAGATTTTATTTTTAGCGTAGTTTAGCTTCCTTTTTTCGGATTATTTTGGCTTGTTGCAGGTTTTAACTGCATTAGGCATTTTTCTGATGTTCTTGTCTCCTTGGACCTAGGGGGTTTTTATGAATCGGCGGCGTAACGCCTGCTTAGTCAGCGGCCTCACAACTGTCTGCGACAGTCACTGCTGTCTCTCGTGGTTCGTGTCAGAAAATGTGCCTCAGTATTGGTTAGCCGTTGCCTTCCGAAACCTTCCTATCACCATTCAAATATTAATTACAGAAATGCAAAAATTGAGCCGCGATACGAGAAAACCAACAAAGTATTATGTGCGTCCAGCGAAGACTCACATTTGCCTGTGCATCCACCCAGTTTGGTCCACCGTCGGCATGGTGGTAGTTTAGACCCTTAGGTACCCTTTACATGTAAGTGCACAGCGATACTCTTATCAGACTGGGCAGATGCCCCGGCTGCTCTGAATCTTTGCTGGGTGCACATGTCACATTTGTAGGTTTTTTCTCATGCCTTGGCTCATATGTATTACAAAATTTGTAACAGGAACATAATGTGTTTTGAAAATAAAATTAATGCATTAATACCGTTTTCTATTGTCTATCAGTGTCTTCTTTTATTTTAGGTTTACAGCGAGAGGTGTCTACAAATGGAAGATTTTCTTATAAATGGAATGACAATACAGCCGTTACATTTAAGTCTTGGTTGGTATTATTTTTTCTAAGAATGTTAGCCTAAGGTCCTTACGTATTTACATCTCTAAGACCATTAATTTTCCATTTTCCAATTAAGGTAGACGAATACTGAATAGAAATATTGGCGGGGCATTCAAACCATTATACCGTCTAAATAACCCAAAGAGCTATAAAACATTTGGGTAAGAAAAAAACAATTTTCACCGTTTTGTTTTCCTAAAAAACAATATTTTGTATTTCTACATATTATTTTTAAACATTTTCCATTAAAATTCATATCTCTAGCACATGAATGCACTTTCATTTCAGCAAATCATATAATCTGTAATATATGATATTTGAAACAAACTGATAACAAAAAATTGCAGTTTTCTTGTTAATAAGTATATTTTTACATTCTTTGAAAAAATGCAAGAAAATTGAATTTCATGAAAAACGTCATGAAAAGTATTATCAATCGATGGGGCATGCTTATGCGTATTATTTTAGTAAAACTTACGTCGTATGTTAAAGAATAAAACAAAAAAACAAACATTCCACCGTTTCGTTTCCTAGAAAAACATTGTTTAAGTTCAAAATATCCCCAAAACAGACTGCCCAAATTCTGCACCTGCTGCAAGCACAGCCGGTCCTTGCCCTATTATTTATTTTCCTGTTATTCGGTTCTACCATAGAGTAATGTCGACAAAAATGCGCAGATGGAATGGAAACTGTGAAGATCTTGATCATTCTGGTTCCTAAGGAACAGTCTGATATCAGTTTCCACTGTTTGTACAGACCTATGTGCCCGAAAACTTAGGATCTTTACGGTAGATATTGTAAGTGTATATTATATAGTCCGTTTGCTTCCAAGTGCAAACGGGGTTTTGCTTATTTTCTCGAAAACGATGAAAGTTCCATCAAAAGTTCCAAAGTCCTAATGATTCCTATAACTATACATAACAGAATACGGAAAGTCCAAAATTTTGGATGCTTTTGTAAAATATTTTCTATTGACCTTAATGCAAAAACTGAGCAGTTTCACTAAAGGGCGTCGTATGCTTGTTAGAACAGCCAAAATATTGTTGATAGGCAATAGCGTAAACTCGTTGTTTACTACAGGTGTGGGCGTATATGAATGAAATAGTAAAATGTATTCACCTGTCCTCACGCGTAACGCATGGTATCACTGGTCAGGTGATACTATGTTGTAAGTAAATATTGAACTATTATATTATTTTGCTAGTAAAAAATTGTATGTTTTAAAATTTGATAATATATGGGTGAAACAAAAAGTAGAAAAAATGGATTTATAATAAAATTTAAATTAATTATGCAAATTTTGTTCTAGGAATAGCATACATTGGTCACATGCTCTAACACGTAAAACTAAACGGGAATTCCAACAGCCAACTTTTACTCCCTTGTAATTAAGAGGTGAAAATGACATATTTAGGTCCTGTTTTTGTATAGAAACTATTTTATGCAAAACCTTACATTTCTGCAAAATTATAATTTTGTTATGTATAGGATGAAAATTAAGAATGAGCGATTCGAAAATCTTTTACCTCTCACCAAATTTGAGAAAATATTGGGGATGCCGTTTGCATTTGGGAACAAACGGACTATAACTGTATTTACTCCACAGTTAGTCGATTTGATGATGAACAATAACTCTGTTTGTTTTTTAAACAAGCAAGAACAGAGTTCTTGCGGGATCGTCCACCTTAAGAAATTAATGTTGAGTTTAAACATATTTCATTGCTACAAAAATACAAGCAACTGAGTTGGACCATATGACTGTTCAAACAACATTATTTAGTTACAGTCCTTCCCAAGAAAATAAATGGTTCTTAGGTGTCCCAGTATTAAAGCACATTAGGTATGTGTGTAAGTGAGTTGGAAATAATGTAGACCTTACTTACAAAGTTTCATATGTAATGGAATCTTGCTAAAGTGTAATGAGAATACACTGACTAACTGGTATACTTGAAAACATCAAATGCATGAAATTGAACATCGCTTATAACTTGTAAGTCACATATAATAGCATGCTGTTAGACTGAATTGGCTGGATTTGGATTTTGATTGTTTCAGTTCCTGGTCTTTGCATACTTTTAACTTTTGTTATTTTTAACCATACAATACAGTTGTATCCGTGTGTCTGCAGGTTGGTTTATTATGTTTTCATGACAAAACGCAGTGTGTCAGTGTGTATGTGTGCGTATATGTGTGCATGTGTGTTGTTAAGTCCCTTTCTGTCTATTTCACGTAACTATAATGCGTGAGCAAACAGTTGTGGGGGAGCGGGAATAACCAGAGGAAACCACCAGCCCGATTTTTCCAAGAGACCCTCCCAGAGGTTTTGGGGAGCTGGGAAGAAGGTCTATTTATTTTCAGGGATCTGGGGAGCAGTAGCAATTATTTTCAGGGAGCTGGAGTGCAAGGTTTTAATTTTGGGGAGCTGGGGAGCACTGTCAGAATGTGATTTAGGCTCCCGAGAGAGTGGGGGTGGAGTGGGTGAGAGTATAGTTCAAAGATTGAGCCCGACGACGCTCGATGATTATTACATGTATATAACCCTTCGTGTAGTTCATTTGCATAATCCAGCCCTTTCTCTATAGCATGTATAGGTCGAAACTAATGTTGAACGGCAGGAAGAATACAAATGCATTCATCTAGCAATAGACTGAAGTTATATAACCTGATATTATTTATACCGATATAACTCGATACCTCTGCTTAATATATTCCGATACTTATGTTGTTGTTTCTGAGTGTGCGTTTTACATAAACAGGGCGTCGGGCGAACCTCAGCCATCTTCTTCGTCTAGATTAGACTGTGCAAGAATAGTTTTTGATGTTGCTACCAGTCATAGCTGGGAAATAATACCATGTGGCTTAACTAACATGGCAGAATACGGGGTCTGCCAGCACCCTATGGACCCACTGAGGAACACTTCCGAAGAGGAGAGCAATGGTAAATTCTATTATAGTTGCTGGTTGAAAGAGTAGTTTCACATAGCCAGTAGTCGATTCAGGCAGAATTCTTAGTAGCCGATAATGATTTTGACAGTGTTGACTTTAAATAAATAATGGATTTTGACTAGACAAATCTATAATTGCTGTTTTAGAAAAATACGATTTTTTTTAAATTTATATCATAACAAAAAGAGCACAAATGGGCACTTAATTATTGCCTAGCTATTTATCTCTTATGGGCAGAGTTGCCAAAGAAAGCCCTAGCTGACTGTTTGTTGGATTTCTTTTTCTCTCTTCTATCATATCTTACTTGTTTTATTTTATCACTCTGGGCGATCGATTTCGAAAATGTTTCAAAGGGCAGTTAAACTCGAGCCAACAAACCAACCAGCAAGCTAATCATACAACCAACCAGTCAGTCTCTACATTTATGCTGCTTCAATGATCACGAAATGCCGTGGTTCCTTATTATGCAGTGATGGACCTACGCCGTGATTATCATAGTTTTTGTGTTTGTGACCTCTTAAGCTTAAACGCATACGAAGAAAAGAAACACTGAAAGTAACAATTTCCTTGTAAAAGCAGTGAAAAGCTCAAATCGGTATTGCCAGTCAACTGGATATTTCAATTCAAACATGAAAATTTAAAGAGTTACTAGCGATAATTGTCAGCTGAATGGTAATAGGAATTTGACGAAAAATGGGTACTGCCAGTTTGAGGAAACTGGTCATTAGTTTGATTTTACCTTAGAATGGCTTTAAGCAGACAAAATATGTATTTCACATGTGTTTCCAATTTTCACAGCATTAAAATTCCCATACCTCCACCCATAGACAAAATAGACATATGCTGCGAATATTTAACATCGCAGTTGGACAAAATGTAAGTGATCAAAATACCCAAAACATAAGTCCGAAATCATATGTCATTCTGACATTGATAATTCCGGAATATTTAAAGAATTATTTCATACTTATTTCATTTTGATCCGATGATAAATGCGCAATAGCAGTGCTGTCTTATTTATTAGCATATACTTGGAAACTAATAACTAGACCATTGTTTTCAAAAGGTGCTATTACATTAATTGACTCATAGTTTTTTTAAAAAAAATATCGAGGCAACTTGCGCGGATATCAAGTAGTTTTATGTCTCTATTTACTCAAATGATATACATTAAAATCCATGCAGTTCTAAAAAAAATAAAACAGAACTAGCCACAAAACCAATGGTATGCGCAGTCTACATTCTACAGACAGCATATAAAATGCATATCTCTTCTTTTTTCATGTGCTGCATCAACTTTATAGCCAGCCTGTAAATGCTTAATCTACCCTTTTCCTTCTTGTCATACTTTAAGATAAGACAATTTGTAATGAACGGTAACGGACCATGATGTGTACATCCTCTTAGAGAAAAATACCTAAAATTTATGCCGCACTGATAATCGGACCAGATGTTTTAGCCATCCCCTAAAAACCTGAAAACTGCAGGTATCAGCTATACATGCTCTGTGAACTATTTTTCCAATAACTCTGGTTCCCGGTTAAAAATACAGATAATTCAAGCTTATAGTATTTTTATCAGCAATGCTCCTGAAACCTGATTCGCGGTATCAGTGCGCCGCTTTAAGAACGCTCTCATAAAATACTCTGGAAAATCGCATATCCAATGATAAAGCTTTGTCTACTTTTATTCTAAATACTGTCAGTGTGTTTGAAGACATATTTTTGAAGTATCAGACGAAAATAAGTTTGCAATACAACTGAGACTATTTTTTTTTCATAAAGGCAGTAACCAGGGAGAACTGTTTCGCAGGCTTTCATGCCATTATAAAATTGTTATATTACAAACAGCCTAACTTTTAGCGTAGAAATCTGTTCAAATCATTTAACAACATAACTTTTAATGAAAATTTCGATTGTCTAGTTTATATGAAGATAAGGATGCGGGATATTATGTTTTACTTTCAACTAGAAAAAAAAAATCGGTTAACAGCGTTATTTATACCACCTGGGGCACTGCTGCAAAATTGCATAAGTCTATATCATTTATTGGTAAAGCTGAGGATTATACGACCGGTTTCATTAGAAACACATGTGAAATCAATACCCCGAGCAACCCTAGTTTATATTAAATAAGTCGGGTCGGTCGGGGTCAATTCTCTAAGAGCATGTACACAGATTGGAAGTGTAATCTTGCGCAAAGTCATGATGAATAACGAAAATGATGAATCAATTATCTGTTTCTTTAGAGTCAAATGGCCTCGAAATATAATCTGGTTTGTCTGTAAGAATTGGAGCGTTGTAGGGTTGAGTTTGAAAACATGTATTTTACTTTTTTTTTTACTTATTTTAGTAAAGAAGTTGGAAGATAACCCTTTGCATTATCTAAACATATCGAAAAAGCTAGTTTCCAATTACTTTCATTGTGAGGGTGGCGAGACAATATCACTCATCGGACAATGTGATGGTCGGCGAGACTGTTTCTATGGAAATGATGAAATGAACTGTAAAGTTGATGAGTGTAAGTCAGGTTTTCAGATTTGTAAAGTTTAATTGATTAAATATGCATCAGCAGTGCAGTGGTGCATATCAAATTTGTACGTACCTGTTATGATTTCGGTGCCATGATCTTCCCTAGCTGACTCCCCTAGCTGACATTTAGCACAACTATTTTCGCGAGCTCAGGTGGCTCCCGAAGAGCCACTTTAACCTTTGCAATTCCAAGAAAGCAAAATATCAGGCAACCAGCAAGGAATACGAGGATCGTCCAAAAAGTTCTGT